>CM060921.1:124573483-125773483 GCA_030737875.1 Allium sativum
ACTTGAATTTCAATTTCTATTTGGGAAAAATAGAATTTTCTTTTTAAACTCAAATATCCTTCTCATGATATTTTAATGAATTAACACTCGGCCCAGTGATATTTAAAACAATCCAATCACCCAAATTTCAATCATTTGATTTTTAACACGTCATATATTAATATATATGAAATCAAGCAAACAAACAGATAATATATTTTTGAGGAATCCAGTCGGATTCCTCCAACCTGTTTTCCCTGCATCCACAGATGTTAGTCAACAGAAATAATACCCATCCTGCTTCGTAGCAGGACATCGCGGTATAGAAGGTCATCCACTATCATAGCGTGGGGCGTATAGGGTAATCATCCGCTATGAAATTGCGGGCATCCGCTAATGATACTGCGGGAAATCCAACCATCAAACCAATATATATATATATATATATATATATATATAGTAGTCACCCTAAATAACTAATATATTTAAAACAACCAGGAAGCATTCAAACAAGCATCAAACAATTATTTTTAACGAATAAAAATAATTCTAAATAAAAGGTGAGTGAGATTTACTCACCGGGATTGCAGTTGTCGAATATCCTATTTATATTCCAAATTAGCGGCTACTAATCTTCTCGAATGAATTCGCACCTGCGATAATTTTATTTAAATTTACCGATTAAACATTTATTTATTTAAATTAACTACTTAAATAAATAAATAACTTTCCTATAATTTCCTCTTCTTCTAATGGTTACTAAATTAATTCTAACTTAACCAATTTAAGCAAACCTATGTATTTTTAAACATTAACTAATTAGGATATTTTCTTTAAACTTTAAACTAATTAAGGTATTTAATTGAAATTACCTTAATCCATTTACTCCACTATCAAACTCCTGCTTGTCATTAGAAGGATCGAACTCCAGACTCCACCAGTCTTCAAATAACTCACGGCAACACCCTTCGAACCCACGTCATATACTTCCAAAACCCAAGAACAGAAACTGCAGCACCCAAAAAGAACGGAACCCCCAAATCGAACATCACTACACCATTACCACAGATCGAACCTTTGTTCGTATTCACCGCAACATCAACATCATCACGAAACTCGACCTCTTCCAAATCAGACTTGCGACAAACAAAAGAACCCACGCTCGAATTGAAGATCGGTGCTCGAGTTCCGCCATACCCTCAGATCGGAAGTCGATGATGAGACCAACGCCTGAATCGAACCTCGTCGAACCCTCTAGGTCTTCAAATCAAATCGCGATGAACCCTAGGCAGCGCTCGAGATCATCGAGCTCCAGAACAACTCGCGAGTATTGATTTCATTCGTGATTTCTGTTTTCTTTTATATGAACTTTGATTTCAGACATTTTAGTAAGGAACCGATCCCTTTTAGTTTTCTGTTTTATTGAATTAGTGGGAAAGGGAGTTTCGTATTTAAAGAGGAGAGGGAGGCAAGGTTTTAATGTGTGGTCGGATGAAGTACACGCGATATCTTTTTAAAGGATTAAAAATGATTTCGATTTCGATTTTAAATATAATATAATTTAATTTGATTTGATATAAAGAGATTTTTATTCTTTTTAAACAGATATCGATTTGATTTTGATCTTATCCGCTGATCAAATAAATCGGGGTTCATTAATTTAAACCACGAACCGCTATTTTAGCGTACCGACCGTCATTCCAATGTTATAGCATTATACTGAACTCAACAGAATATTTTCTGAATTTTATTTCGAATGTGTATATATAAAATAACCATATTAAATCGATATGATATACTTTAAATTCAAAAACAAATAAATTATAACTTCGAATTGAATTATTTTAAATTCTCGTATTACAATGATTAACAAAATAAATTGTATTTCGATTATTTAATCGATAATCCAATATAAAATACTATTTATATTATAAATTCAATATTTAAAACCATATTAAATATTTGAAATAAACCGACCAAAAATACGGGTCGTTACAGTGCGGCACGTTTTATTCAGGCCATTATATTATATTTATATATATATAATATATTTCATCGATTTCCATTTAAAACATATTTCATAAATCATTTATAAATTCGTTTTAAAACGATTCTACCTTCATTTCAAATCAAATTTGAATATTCCTTAATAAATTCGTTTTAAATTCATTTTAAAACGATTTCAAATTCATTTCAAATTTCAAATCAAATTTGAATATTCCTTAATAAATTCGTTTTCAATTCATTTTAAAACGATTTCAATTTCATTTCAAATTTCGAATCAAATTTGAATATTCCTTAATGTATTCGTTTTAAATTCATTTCAAAACGATTTCAATTTCATTTCAAATTTCAAATTAAATTTGAATATTCCTTATCATTATAATATTAAAATGATAATATTTTCAAAATATCTTATTTTGAATATACATTGGATATTATTTAAAAATATTTGCTAATTCTGAATTGGAATCAGACTCAATCCATTATCATATAATTTCAGTTATATGGATTTCAACATCACATGTATACAGCAATAATGATAAACAATCAATAAAAATCCATACAACATCCATAGTGTATTTTACAACTGTATAAGCATTAAAATGAATAAATAACGCTTATATAGTCTGTCAGCCCATCGATTGACATAACACTAATTATTGGGATTAGTGTCTTTCAAATATTGTCCCAATACCTGTATGGGGTTTTCAAATAACAAACACAGATTATTATTTGTGTAGTTGGGCGATGTGTAAAATATTATCGTCCCAGTCAATGTCAGTTAATTAGGCGTACATAAACAAATCGTCTAATTTGTAAATGAATATTTATTTCAGCACATGAATATTATATTCAGTTCAAATATATAATAAAAATGATATTTTTATTGTTCAAATATTTTATTCCATACATGAATATCTTATATATTTTATTCATTCAATAAAATGATATTTTTATTGTTCAAATATTTTATTCCATACATGAATATTTTAATTTTCATTTTACATCACAACACAATACAATCCATTTAATTCAAACAAAGAATCATGGTTTATACAATAAATGGTGTCGGGTGCTGCTAAGCACCGTCTGCATCCTAGTATATATTTTACTGTAAAATAAATAGTGTGAGAAGGAGTTCTAACTTTCGGTTTCCACTCCGCTAGTTTATTTCTGAATTTCTGAACATGTTGGATTTGAATTTGCCTGAAATTCTGTCGTGCTCCAAATTGGACCCCGTCAGTTTTGTTGCGAAGCTCTCGGCTCCGCGATCGCAACGGATCCAGTTTCGCGCGATTTGGACCTCGTATGAAAAAAATAATGCATTCAATACATTCAATTACATTCGAGATAATTAATTATTTATTTAATTAAATTAATATCCTTCTCTTCCCCGTTAACCCTCTGTACCTCGTTTGAACTGCGGTTCATTTCTTGGGTTGGATTTTTCTGCTGCCACGGTCGCTTGCACCCAAATCGGTGAGTGTCACCTCATCTGGCATCGCGCCACTGACCAACGCCTTGAGTGCCGTGAAACTCGGTGGCTCCGATGCCCCGTAAATCGCGCTCAAACTCGATGCCTTTGTGGCAGGAATTCTCATAAACTACACCATGAAAACCGCTCAATCTAGGATGGATTTGAAGCTCGTGTGGAGCTCTACAAAATTCTCTGAAGAAGTGGGGTTTAATTTTGCGTATAGAAGGAGAAAATTGGGGGAGAAGGGATCGAGATTTTCCGCCGTTCGTTCACTTCTAAAGAGGGAGAGAGATGCACGTTTTTTCCAGCGAATCATATTTTAGAAAATTAGGGTTATATATATATATATTAATTTACAAAAATACCCGTGTGTTAATACGAACTCCAAGTTGAACCCAACGACTGTCGTCCCTTGCTAATTACCCCCATTCCGAACACAATGGGATATGTTTCATAACTTAATTCGGCTGTTATGATTAGTTTTCATCAAAATTAAAATATAAATCGATATATATTAAATTTAAACGTACATTTTAATTTATTGGGGCCACATACTGACTCTAAAAATTTAAATAAATTATTTCTAGTTATGTTTTGACGATACGGTCTTAACAAAATTAATTTCGTCGAACTTGGAGACTGTTTGAAAACCGGTAATTTTCCAGTCGATTAAATTCAAATTGAAATTACTAAACACGTTTAAATTCATCGCGTTCACATATAAATTTCAAAAATTATGAAAATTGGAATCTAGCAATAATTTGACATTCCGGATCCAACAAAAGTGCTCTCGTCGAAAATGGAGGTCGTTTGCAAAATGACTATTTTTAAGGGCTATATATTATATAAAATTCCATAGCGACTATTCTGAATTTTCAACTAGACATAACTTTTTATTTTCTTATGAAATGTGGATTTTTCATATTCGTTGGAATGATATTTTCAAACAGATTCAAATATTTCTGGTTTTACCAAAATCCGATTTATTTTGAATCCTGTACATTCATTTGAAATTTGAAAACGAATTTTCAAACTACCGCGCCATTTCCAATTCCTTTTATAATTAAAATAAATATTTATATTCTAACTTCGATTCAAATAAATATATACGTCCCAATTCTATTCAAAATAAATTTCTAGTCATTATTATTTAAAATAAATCATTTTAAATATTCAAAATTCATTAAAATTGCTAAAATAAAAAATTTAAATTGGTTCTGATTTTCCGGGTTGTTACAAGAAGCAAGATGAATATGCAAAGACACTTCGGTACAAAGCAAGACTTGTAGTAAAAGGATGCAACCAAAGAAAGGGAATTGACTTTGAAGAGATATTTTCACCGGTCGTCAAGATGTCTTCCATCATAGTTGTTTTGGGTCTTACTACTAGTTTGTATTTAGAAATTAAGCAGTTGGATGTGAAGACCACTTTTCTTCATGGTGACCTTGAATAAGACATTTACATGGAACAACCAGAGGGCTTCAAAGTTAAGGGGAAGGGAGAATATGTGTGCAAATTGAAGAAGAGTTTATATGGTCTAAAACTAGCTCCAAGACAATGGTATCGCAAATTTGACTCTTTTATGGGGGAGAAAGGCAACAAAAATACATATAACGATCATTATGATTTCTTGAAGAAATTTGCTAAAGACGATTTTATCATTTTGCTACTTTATGTTGATGACATGCTTATTGTAGGGAAAAATGTAGATCATATTGGTAGTTTGAAGCAACAACTGAGAAAGACTTTCTCCATGAAGGAACTTGGGTTGGCGAAGAACATTTTAGGAATGACAATTATTCGTGATCGCAAAGCTTGAAAATTATGGTTGTCACATGAAGCATATATTCAAAGAGTGCTTAAAAGGTTCAATATGGAGAAAGCAACGCATGTGAGTACTCCACTTGCTATGCATTTTAAGTTAAGTTCTCAACAGTGTCCTTCGACAATAGAAGAGAAGGAAAAGATGGTGCATGTTCCATATGCTTCCGCCGTTGGTAGTTTAATGTATGCAATGGTTCGCACTCGACCCGACATAGCACATGATGTCGGTTTGGTTAGTAAATTTCTTTCTAATCTAGGTAAAGAGCATTGGAGTGCTGTGAAATGGATTATGAGATACTTACAGGGTACTGCTGATATGAAGCTTTTTTTGGGACTGACAAGCTTTGTCTCGTTGGTTATTCAGATTCTGATATGGCAGGTGATATTGACTCGAGAAAATATACTTTGGCTTATTTGGTCACTTTTGCGGGGGGAGCAGTGTCTTGGCAATCTTGGCTACAAAAATATGTGGCTTTGTCTACTACTGAATCAAAGTATATTGCAGCGACAGAGGCATGTAAAAAGTTGTTGTGGATGAAGCAGTTTGTTCGTCAGCTTGGATTTTCACAAAAGAGGTATGTGTTGTGTTGTGATAGTCAAAGTGCAATCCATCTTGCTAAGAATTCCACTTTTCATGCAAATTCAAAGCATATTGATATAAGATATCATTGGATACACGATGTTCTTGATGATAAGTTAATTGAGCTTGAGAAAATTCATACCGATGATAATGGTTCTGACATGATGACTAAAGCATTGTCAAAAGACAAATTTGAGACTTGTCGTTCAATTGTCGGAATGGCAACCACGTCCACATAGTCGGGAGCGGGAGGTTTGTGGGTAATTGGTCACTTCCTATGTGGAAAAACTCATATTTAATTGGAGCAATAAATGTTGCTACAGTACTTTGTGTTTTTATTTGAAAATGTGACTTATTGACCTTTGGCGTGCTTTGGTAATCGCACCTTGATGGCAATAGTCATCATATTAAATGAGGTGGTTGAATGGAAATTTTAAGATGCCTTTTTGGTGGCTATATATACATATCCACATTATGGGCAGCAAAGAACACACAACAAGATCAATTTGAACAACATTGACAAATATATATCTACCATCAAAACTTTGCCAACTTCTCCGAGACTTTGTGGGTTGCTTCTACTACGTTGAGATTGCCCTTTGCTAGTGTGTTTTTGCGAGATCTCTCAGCTTTTCTAAGCTCTGTTTCCTGGTGATATTTTTCACTTTTCTCGCTTTTGTTTTGATGTTGTTATTGCTAGCTATTGTTGGATAATTTGTATATCCACTTTGTGACATGGATTTGGATTTGTGTATCACTCCATTATCATAATAAGAGAAGTTTGGGTGGACCCTCGTCATCGGTCTCGTGATTTTTACTCTTCACATCGAAGAGGTTTTCCACGTTAAAAATTTGTTTGTGTTCTTACTTTATTATTATCTTTTGTTCTGTTGATTGTTTGCATTGAAATTGGTGATTGTGGTGCATTTTGCTCGGTTTGTCTGTGTCATTCATAAAAAAATTACCATCAGGAAATCTACATTGCCTATAGATTTTTTCATTGTGTACTGTAAGATCTAAAACATGTATGTTGCTCAATGTTTATTCACTAATATGTGTTGTTGACAATGTACCAGAGCATATATTCACTAAATTATAAGGACTTGTTATTTAAACAATATTATAGTTAATTTTAAAGAATAACAATTACATTACATCTTGGCTTGTAAGATTCTTTTGTTAGAAACATTAGTCTAAACTTTAAATTTTGCATTTGGGATATGTATCTCAAAAAGATACTTAGACAAATGTGGAAAATATGTCAAAAGATGAATATTTTGAGGTTATGAAATTAAAGACCGAGTTTTATTATATAAATGTTAGGCATGTTTTTCCTCATATTTAAGTGTTTAATCATAGATCTATGCCATATTAAGTCCATTTTCACGTGAATCACTCTATGATTTGATTTAGCAAATTTAGATAAGTAATTTCTATAATATTTCATGTGAATGTGCAAGTTAAATTCATGATTTTGTTCATATGATCATTCATCATATCTTTGGAGCGAATTACATAATTTTAGTGATAATTGTCGTATTCATAATTGAAAATGGTTTTATACCATGTTTGTGGTCATATTTGATGATTTGGGTGAGTTGGTTTCGCCGAATCTATCGTTTGGCGAAATTTTGGTCGAAATCAGAGTTGAATTGCAATATGCACGCTTTGGGTCGTTGTATCACTTTAGGTCGTTACAATGCTTTGGGTCATTGTAACGCCTTAGGTCGTTACAATGTTTTGGGTCATTGTAACGCCTTAGATCGTTACAATGCTTTGGGTTGTTGTAACGCCTTAGATTGTTACAATGTGTTGGGTCGTAGTAACGCCTTGGATCGTTACAACGCCTTGAGTAGTTGTAACGCCTTAGGTCGTTACAATGTTTTGGATCGTTTTAATGCCTTGGGTCGTTACAAAGCATTGAGTCATTACAAAGTTGGGTCGTTATGAGGCCTAGGCCGTGAACGAGCTAAGAGTGGATGGATGAAGCTTTGGAACTATGGTCTAGAGGTGGATCATTGGGTGTGGAGCTTAGACCGTTGCAATGACCCAAGAGCTAGGTTGTGTGAACGACCTAGTGAGAGGGAGTTTGGATCAGGGTCTAAGGTTTGGGTCGTGGTCAGGAGAATGAGTTGTAGGTCGTTGGAAAACACGACCTAGGTAGGTCATGGGGCATAGGTCAGGAACGACCTAAGGATAGACGACCTAACTATGTTAATGTTGTATGGCTCAGTGATGGTGTGGCTTCGAAGTAAATTCAATTTGGAAATTTCGAAGTGTTGAAAGGTGTTCGTTGATCGGTGTAGAACAGCGAATGAGGTGACAACTCAAAGGTCATGAGTTGGTGGATAATGGTTGCTCGAGAAGGTTGCTTGGGCTATGAAAATTCGTTGAGTTGGACGACTAAGAGATGATAAGGCCGAGAGATTATCGTTGTCGTAAGTTCTAGCAGGCTCAAAGCAGGAGTACGATGTGGGCACCTAAAAGACCGGTTGTAGGTCGAGTACGCTAGGTATCGTTGAAAGACCAAGTTGTCAAGGTTGGACATACATACGTATCGTTGAAAGGCGTATGGAGTTTATGCTCGAACTGGGGTTACCATTAGCCCTTGACATATGGCAAGGTTTTCTGTCATACGATTAATGATGGTTTCAAAGCAGGATTAGCGGTGATAGCCAGAGTCAGTCATGGATGATTGGTTGTTCTGTTTGTACCATTTCATGTAGGTTTTTCAACGTCAAAGGAGATGTTCCTTGGGTGTTTGTCTGATATTGGTTTAGGCCTTTGGGGCTTGTTCTTGAGGGATGTTGAATTCGATTAGGATGGTTTACATGAGATACATATAATCTGGATGTTATGAGTGCTTTACCATGATTGAATTGGTGTTCTGGTTTCCATGAATGAATGGTTGAATTGTTTATCGTAAAGGCTATCAATGTCCGATGTAGGGAAGATAGGGTTGAGTTCTTCTCTGGTATTGTGGGTAGATTAGTATGTTTATCTATCTACTCTCATATACTTTATAGTTGAAGTTTGTTAGCTGTATTATCGCTCACTAAGACTGTTGTCTGACTCACGATTTTATGTCTCCTCTTATTACCTTGGGCCGTTCATCCGGTTGTGGTTGGGAAAACTAAGTAGCAGGTTACAGGTGATTAGTGAGGACGATGCTGCTGTGCGGAGGCGAGCAGGAGGCTGACGTACCAATTCTATTACTATCTAGTATTTCTGTTCCCGCTGTTAAGTGCTCTATGAGGGTTGTAGTGAGGCCTTATGTACAAAATTTGGTATCAGTTGGATAACCTTTCTGGATGTTGCGAAAGTTTCAAAAGTTTGCTATATGATGCTTCATTACTATTACCTGTTGTATATGTTCTACTATATTTTATCCTTGCGTTGTGAGTTTTACGACAGGTTTCGATGTTGTTTACCTACTCTGATGATCGTCCATAGCTTCCTGGCACATCCTTCTGCGCATTATTCCTCTTGTTTAGTGTAGGGGTTATGGGTGGTCGTCACATTTGGTATCATAGCTCTGGTTAACGATTTTAGCCAAAGTTAAAGACATAATCACGTATCTGAGACGTACTTGTAGATTTCAGTAGGATGCTTACTATATATATTAGCATATATAGTAGTAGCGGTGGTTATCCTTTGGCAGTTTTTCTTGCAAGTAGCTAATCATTCTAATTTGCAGATTTAGAATGAGTAGACGTTATACAAGACATTCTTCTAGGAAAGAAGCTGTGCCTGGAGGGGGTAATGGCAAGGCACATGATTACCCGACCATGTTTGAAGCAATGATGGAAGCGTGCCTTTGAAGGAACCCCGCTTCAGCGGCAACCATAGTGGAGGTTGGAGTCCCAGTGCCTAGTGTTGTGGAATTTGCAAAGCTATGCAAAGACTTTACATCATTGGAAGGGAAACAATTCAAGGGCCCTGAACCAGTTGAAGAAGTCCAGAGGTGGT
Source organism: Allium sativum (assembly GCA_030737875.1). Classification (NCBI taxonomy): domain Eukaryota; kingdom Viridiplantae; phylum Streptophyta; class Magnoliopsida; order Asparagales; family Amaryllidaceae; genus Allium; species Allium sativum. The sequence goes on from CM060921.1 coordinate 124,583,317, forward strand.
TGGATACTTGTGCTCTAATCTTCAAGGACTTGGGGATTGAGGATGCAACAAAGAGGAAACTTGCATCATGGCAGTTAGAAGGCAGAGCAATGGACTGGTAGAACTCTGTTACACTTGAAACTCCAGAAGAAGAGATCTCATGGGAGCAATTTCAAGCTAAGTTTGAAGCAAAGTTTATCTCCATCGTGCAAAAGTCAATCCTATTTAAGAGATTGGTGGAGCTTAAATAGAATTGTCGCCCAGTTCTTGACTATATTTTTGACTTTGAGGCTTTATCGAAGTATGCTCATTAATATGTGGATACTCCTTGTCAAAAGAATGAGAATTTTGTCTTGGGGTTGGATGAATATCTTGATAATCAGCTTGTGGACCAGCTCGATGATAGCTTTGAGAAGATCGTCGAGAAGGCTTTGAGGCATGAAAGTCTGTCTCCTAAGAAGATATCTGTTGTTGCACCTAAGGAAGAACAAAAGCCACAATAGGGTAGTAATAATAAGAAGAGGAAGCAACAACAACAGAAAGGAAAGAATGGCCAAAAGAAGCCAAAGAGTGAGGAGGTTTGCTTTAACTTCCAACAGAAGGGTCATTATTTGAATGAGTGCAAGAATCCTAAAGCTGAAAAGAAGTTCTTCAAGTGTGGGAAGCCTGGACATGAGAAGAAAGACTGTCCAGAATCAGCTAGGGGCAAGAAGGTTGTGAAGGCATATGCTTTGGAAGCTGTGTCAACTTCTTCAAGAGTTCCTACTACTGAGGAGAAGGGAAAGGGTGTCATGGTGCAAGGTACTCTTTCTATTCTTGGTGTTTCAGTTCGAGTTTTGTTTGATATTGGAGCATCCCATTCATTCATTTGCAATGTGGTTGTGTGTCACTTGGATTTGGAACCCAAGATTTGTGATAAACCATTGATCGTGACTAATCCAGTTAGGGGTTCGTCCAGTTTGTGCATGATATGTCGTGGTCTAGTGTTGTTGAGTCATGGTTGCTCTTTTGTGTGTGATTTCTTTGTTCTTAACTTCGCTGGGTTTGGGATCATCTTGGGCATGGATTGGCTCAAGAGGTATGCGGCAAGGGTGAATTGCGAGAAGCTAAAGGTGAAGGTCGGGGATGTGGAAGGGTGAAAGGTGTTGATTAGATTAGGCGCGAAGATGGGGTCCTCGTGAGTTAACTATATTTGCTTGGGATTCCATAAGAAGACATGTCATCAGTGCTGATCACTAATGAGTATGTAGATGTCTTTGACGAGGTCAAAGGGTTGCATCCACATCGTGAGAGCGAGTTTAGGATCGATTTAGTCGAGGGTGCTAGACCAATCATTCTGCCTCTTAGGTGGATGGTGCCTAAGGAACGAGAGTTGGAGGTGCAAGTTAGAGACCTTTCGGGAAAAGGATTCATTCGGAGGAGTGTATTCGAATGGGGTGCACCGGTCGTACTTGCAACCAATGAGGATGGCTCGTTAAGATTGTGTGTGGACTATCGTGAGTTAAACAAGGTGACCAAAAAGAACTAGTATCTGTTGCCAAGGATAAACGACCTGTTCTATTAGCTTCATGAAGCCAAAGTGTTTTCTCAGATGGATCTGGCAATGGGGTTTCACCAATTGAGGGTGGCTAAGGATAGTGTGCCAAAGAATGCTTAGGACACCATCCGGTTTCTTCGAGTGGTTGGTGATGCCATTCGGGTTGACTAACGCGCCAGCGTATTTCGTGGATCTAATGAATAGTGTTCTGAGTTCAGTTGAACAAGTTGTTGCTTGTGTTCGTGGATGATATTCTGGTTTACTCCAGAAATGAGGAAGAACATAAGATGCACTTGAGAGTTGTGTTGGAAATCTTGCGAAAGCATTAGCTAAGAGCTAAGTTTTCGAAGTGTCACTTCTGGAAGAGCGAAGTGAGGTTCTTAGGCCATGTTGTCTCTGAAAATGGAATAGCGGTTGACCCTGCTAAGGCAGCAACAGTCCAAGACTAGGATCGACCTAGGAATGCGATGGATATTCGGAGTTTCCTTGGGTTAGCAGGTTATTACCGATGGTTTATCAAATATTTCTCCAAGATAGCTGCATCGTTAACGGAATTGACGAAGAAGAACCAAGTGTTCACATGGGATGCGAAGTGTGAACAAACGTTCGAAATCCTAAAGGAGAGATTGACGAGTGAACCTGTGTTGACAATTCCAAGTGGTAATGAAGAGATGGTAGTGTACACTGATGCATGTGCTACTGGACTTGGAGTAGTGCTAATGCAGAAGGATAAGGTGGTGGCTTATGCAAGTCGACAGCTAAATCCACATGAGAAGAATTACCCAACTCATGATTTGGAGTTGGTGGCGATTGTGTTTGCTTTGAAGATGTGGAGATATTACCTGTTGGGATTTCCGTTTGAGTTGTTTATGGACCACAAGTCGTTGAAGTATCTTTTCTCCCAAAAGGATATGAATCTTCGGCAGCAACAATCGCTAGAGTTTTTGGCATCGTATGATTTGGTTATAGCCTATACTCCTGGCAAAGGCAACGCAGTTGCAGATGCATTGAGTCGAAGACACGCGAGTTTGGAAGCAATGTTTTCATAATGGAAGAGCCTTGAGTATTTGGCAAGGTTTGATTTCAGGCCAAGGTGTGAGTTGGAACCGGAAATGTTGGCAAGCTTATCAATAAGACCTACTCTCATCGAAAGAGTTGGCGAAAGCCAAAAGCGAGATGCTAAGCTTGTCGAGTTTATCCAGTAGTTGGAACTAGAAATAAAGAGTTCGCAGTTGATCGAGAAGGATGGCTTCGAAAGAAAGGGCAATTAGATGTTCCTAATATTGATGGATTGAGAGATGAGGTTCTGAGAGAATGTCATCACTCGAAGTTGATGATTCATCCTGGTGGTAACAAGATGTATCAGGACATAAAGCGAGTCTACTACTGGGAAGGGATGAAGCGAGATATTGTAAAGTTCATTTCCAAGTGTATGAACTGTCAGTTGGTGAAAGCTGAACAGAAGAAGCCGAGTTGTTTGCTTCAGCCATTGGAAGTTCCTACATGGAAGTCGGAGGAAGTGTCGATTGATTTTATCGATGGACTACCTAGGACGAGGGCAGGAAATGAAGGGATTTGGGTCATTGTGGATCGTTAGACCAAAAGTGCGAGATTCATTTTTGTCAAGTCGATGAGGATGGCATCAAAATTGGCTGAACTTTATGTGAAATGGACAGTTCGATTCCATGGTGTCCCAAAGAGTATAGTGAGTGATCGAGATCCGTTATTCACGAGTGGATTTTGGAAAAGTTGGCAAGAAGCTTTGGAACTGAGTTGTGCTTGAGTACGACATATCATCCCCAAACTGATGGTCAGACCGAGAGAGTCAATCGAGTTTTGGAAGATCTCCTGTGGGCTTGTGTGTTAGACTTTGGTGGATCATGGGAGGACCATCTACATCTGGTTGAGTTTTCTTATAATAATAGCTACCAGTCGAGTATTGGGATGGCACCATACGAGGCGTTGTATGGGAGGTCGTGCAGTTCTCCAGCTTGTTGGTTAGAAACTGGAGATAAGTTGATACTCGGTCCAGAGATGATTAGGGAGACCTCGGATTGTATCAAGATCGTTCAGCAATGAATGAAAGCAGCCCAAGATCGTCAAAAGAGTTATGCTGATAAGCGTCGAAAAGATTTGTAATTCGACGTTGGCGATATAGTCTTTGTGAAGATTTCGTTGTTGAAGCATGTGGTTTGATTCGGAAGTAAAGGAAAGTTGGCTCCTAGGTTCGTTGGACCATTTCCGATAGTCGAGCGAATTGGAAAGCTCGCATATAGATTAGAGTCACCCGAGAAGATATCGAGTGTGAATAATATGTTCCATGTGCCGTTTCTACAGAAGTTTGTGCATGATTTGAATGTGATGGTACCTCCAGAGCAGTACGAAGACCTTGAAGTGGAGACCGCAGTTACGAGACCTCGTAAGCCACTTCATGTTGTAGGGAATGACACGAAATAACTTAGGAGGAAAAAGGTTGAGTTAGTCAAGGTACAATGGAGTAAAGATGACGATGATTGTACATGGGAGACGGAAAAGAGTATGAGGACGACTCATCTAGAACTCTTCGTCGGTAGGACCCTTGATAGTATCATCGTTATACCGTTGTATCTTGTTGTTGTTTGGTAGTATTCCGCGTGCTAGGCTAAGGCTATGAATGCATAACTTGATGGTTGCTAGTTTGGATGATAGAACTGGCTTTCCATGGATAATAGGCATGCGGAATTGTTGTGGTTGCTTGGAATTTCAGGGACGAAATTCTTAAAGGCGGGGGGGGGGGGGGGGGGAGAATGTAACAATCCGCATTTTAAGTATTGGAAGATCGTAAAATATTGTTATTTTTTTCCCTGAGGGTTGGATCATTCTCATCTGTTAATACGTTGCTTATGGGGATGTGAGACATGTCCATAATTTTTACCAATTTTGTTTGTGACCATTTTTCCCCGGTCAGTCTTGTACAGGGCATAACTTTTGACTTAGGTTGAACCAGAGGGTGAGACCTATGTCATTGGAACGAAATTGATGATTGCCTTTCCGTAGAGTGGTTACATTAAAGGTTTGGCTCAGCGGTTTGGAAGAAATCGTTGTTTTAAGGTTTTTCGGTTGGTTGTCCAAATTTTGGGAGCCTAATGGGCTGAATTGGAGAGGCCCATTAGTGGACTCATGGAAGGAAATAAATAGGGTGTGAGAGATATGGGAAATAGTTTAGTTTCCCCATTTTCTCATTTGGTGCCTTGAGCTCCTTCTTCCTCTTAACACCTTTCCACCATTAAAAATTATAATCCAAGGAAGGAAATTGAAGATCTACACCATTGGAGGCTAGATCTACATCAATTGAGGCAAGGATTTATCGAATCAAGGTGTTTGATGCGAGGTGCTTACTGTTCAAATTCTTATTTCATCAATTTTAGCTTGTTTTGGAGAATCGGTGAGTGATTTGCATCTCTCATATGGATGCAATGAAGTATATGAATGTTAGGTCATGTTTTCCATCATATTTAAGTTTTTTATCATAGATCTATGACACATTAAGTCCATTTTCAAATGAATCACCCTATGATCTGATTAAGCAAATTTAGTTAAGTAATTTCTGTGATATTTCTGTTGTATATAACGTTGTTGTATACACAATTATATGATTTTTGTTTGATGATAACAGCCAAATATATATTATTATAAATGTGTTTGATAATGTACTGTTTCATATATACAACACAAAAAGGAATATAATATTTCTATTTAAATAAAATACAACTGTACGGAAATTTAAATATTCACACAGTATTTTATTTGAATTGAATACTTTATTTCAATCTCAAACAGTACAGATTTTATACTCCACTATTTGTACATCTCTGTATTACATTTCATTTCATATCAGATTTCATATACACAGCTCCTCACTACAAAATCAATCAGTCACTCATTTTATATACATACTTTCTCACATATACAAATTGTCACTTATGTACATTGTTTTTTTTTCTGTCTTCAGTCTACTGTCTTCACAGCTCATTGTCAGTCCAGTCATCATCTACTTACCTGTCACATGAAATGCACACACACAGTACACTGCAATAGAAATAAAACCGAATATATGCGAATATAAATTTTATTTTTAATTTTATTTGCTTCGGAATTTTGGTGTGTTTCTCATCATTTTTCATGACTTGATCTGATATGTGAATATAGCATGCACACGATACATGTATACACATACATTGTATGTATATACACATATTACAGTGCAGGGACATGAAAACTACTCAGATGGCTGCATATACACACGTGCATATATATACACGTGTGCACTGCCTCGCCAATCAAAATATCGCGACTAAGGAGCAGCCAAGTGGATCAACTCAACTCAGTGCATATATGGATGAGCAAAATAAAACATGAATGGTCGAGTAAAAACAAGGAAATCTAATGTATGGCCGACGCAACACAAAATCATGCAAGCTAAATGGTCGAGCCATGATCAAGTAAAGGCAAAGCATGCACATTTATATGGTTCAGCAAATTCAAAGTGGTCGAACAACAACCCATACACGAACAGCTAACAAAGAGTACATGTCACATTGGGTCAAGCATGTCAATATTGTATGGTGTTGCAGCAAACCAAGGTTCATATTCACATATACATGTGTGATCAGGTACGCACAGCAAGTTCAAGCAGATTCAAAGTTGATATAGCACTTATAGATGTTGTACATGATGGCAAAACTAGAGGAGCAACACAATGGAGCATAACAATATGTTTCAGTGTACAACAGTTTCAAATATATGGTGAAAGCAGTTTCGGCTACAAGCTAAGTTGCAAGACAGCCAACTCAAGTGCAATAGCTAAAAAGCATTGGTGAAACAAAGCAATGTCAAGGTGATACATTCAAAGCATGGGTTCAAGTGAATAGCTTAGCATGGCAAGCACAGTGGAGCATGTACAAGTGTAACATGTCAGTGTAGTCAAGACATGAACACAAAACAGTGTATTACACACTATAATTTCAACACATCAATACAGTAATGATCTATGTGGACTTAATGAAATATACACATGTTCAAATGACAGAAGGCTACAAGCAGTATGCATGTAGATTATACAAGAATGATGCAACAATAATGGTTTGAGCAAGCATAGTCATGATAAAGCCAAACATGCATGTACATAAGCAAGTAAGCAAGTTTCAGTAAATGGATATTAAGCATGGGAACAACAATGAACTTACACAGTGTACAAAGTGCAAGTCAATATGTTCAAAACAGGTTTAACAACACAATGATTCAATAGTTTTTTTAAGATGGTTGAGCAGTGGTGATCTAGCAATAATACACAGTTCATATCAATTAGAATGCACGGTTTCAATAAGCAATTGTATGGCCAGAGATCAGTGTACATGTGTGTACACAGCACCAAAATGGTAAAGGCAATACATGAGTATACATGGGTGATAAAGCTCAAATGCATGAAGCAACAAACTAATGTGAGCATGATCAAGCAAGTACTTACAGATGAATTAATTATACAAAGCTCATGTGAAATGATGATTTCCAGAAAATACATGGATGTATACTCATAAACGTATGATAGGAGAAAAATATCAATTTTTTCCAGAAATGCAGAAATTAATCAAGGGGATTTCAAGTATTATTGGAATACACATCACATTTTTAGGAAAGAAATCAATTCTAATATTTCTAGCTTTCGAGTGTTATTTTCGGCAAGAAATTCATAAATGAGCAATGGGACATGGCATCAAATCTGGCAAGAAATCATGTGTGCATCGAGCTAAATCCAGAGCAGATATATGGCAGAGAAAATTCATGCAAGGGAATTTATCAAGGGCAAGAGATTCATTTATTTTTAAGGCAACAATTTCAGGAATTCACGCAAGAAAATTCAATCTCACAAATCAATTAGAGGAAACCGCAGAAATCAACGCAAATCATCTCAAGCCATTTTCACAAAATCAGAGAGTTTTATAGGATTATATTATCCTATTTATATCACCAATACATCACAGGCATATGAGTACCGAAAACCAACCCAACATTTCAAAGAGAAAATCGAAGAAATCAATTCACAAATAATCTTACTTGTTTTCGATCGCCTGAGAGAGAGAGGAAAAATCAAACGATGAAGGAGCATCAACTATTCGATCATCAGAGAAGCCATCACAACCATTCCAGAAGTCGTTGTTTTGATTTGGGATCTAAAAGAAACCCTAGTTTTTCAGAAGGTCGCCATTTTATTCATGCAGTAAAGATGGATCGGGAGAAAAAGAAAATGGGTCGACCAATTCTTCTAAAAGGACTTAGCTTGGTTTTAAATTGAAAAGGGGTTTCTTTGTTTATTTTTATTTTGTATTTGTATTTTTTTCAATTTGTTTTGTAAAACCAACTGATCAGTTCTAGAGACTGTAAAATCTAAGGGAAACCAGTTAGGGTGTTAACTGGCAGTTTACTAGAGTCTGTAAAAACTAGGGTTGCTGGTTACGGGGTTGTAATCAGGGGAAATCTAATCTAGGGGATTAGATCAGTCTAGGGTTTTGAGCGTAGGGTTAGAATAGGAGCAAGGGGTTCGCGAGTTTACATGGTATTGTAAGCGGGATCTGTTCTATCACCTAGTAGAAATCTTAGTGAATGCAACAGTAGGCAGAGTCTGCCGAAGCTGGGTATATTTGTGTGTCATTTACTTTCTGTATTTTTATTTCTGCTGCATTCACTGTTTCGAATCTCGCAAATATCGTTCGAGATCTCCTCCGAGATCTCGTTTTGGGCTCCTTCTGAAACGAAATAGCAAATATCACTCTAAATCTCCTTTCGAATATATCGCCCGAGATATTATAATATCGAACGATATATCAACCGAGACGAAATACTGGAGTATCGTCCGAGTTCTTTGTTTTTTTTTTGGTTAAAATTTAAATTTATGCCTGAACTAGAACTATAATTAAAAAAACTCAAATCTAGTCGTATCTGTCTTTTGTTATTTTACATTTTGCATATTAAATGACTATATTGTATGTTCGTATATGTTTTACAATGCTTATGATTTTCATATTAATCTTTTTACATACATGTTACTTATGAAATTATGTATTTTATGGTCTATTTATGCTGGGTTTTTTAATGTTTTGGATCCTTTTAATACTTCCTGTCTAATAATATTCCTGTTTTAAGCATATTACGATTTAGAGTATGAATGATCTTTCGCAAAATAAAGAATAATAAAGTTATTTTGCATTTTAAGTTTAAGTTTCTATGTTTTTGATAGCATTCATAAAAATCATTTTGTTAAAATATCATTTTTAACATATCAGGTACCCCGAGATTGTTCCGATATGAACTTTCAGACCCGAGATGAAAATCCGAGACGAACTTCCGAGTTAGACTCATCTCGTCCGAGATCTCCCCCGATACGAGACCGAGTCTATAAAATCCCCGAGATGAAACGCGACTGATATCCGAGATTTAAAACCTTAACTGCATTTTGTGATCTGATATTTTTAATATCTCACTTATTTTTCAATAAACCCTATTCATCCTTCCCTCCTCTAAGGTTAATCTAGATCCCACAAGTGGTATCAGAGCCTGGTATTCATTAAATCTAGAGAAATGGTGATTCCTAGTTGTCTACCTTCCGAGAGTCAGTCTAGTCGTATTCCAGTTATTTTTAATGGTACGGATTTTTTTAATTTGGAAATCCAAAATGGAATCCTATTTGAAATCTATTAATTTAGAATATTAGAATATTATTGAAAATTTGGGAGATTTGTTAGATAAGAAGAATAAAATTACCAATGCTCGTGTTATGCATATTCTCTATTCTTATCTTAATAATAATCAGCTTAATCTCATATCCCACTGTTTAACTGCGCAGGATATTTGGATTACTCTCAATACAAAGTATGGACGAAATGAAGACGACTGCTCAGAACACTCAATTTCCAACTCAAACTCAGATGCGTGCTTAACAGAAGTCATAGATGAAGATTCAACAGATGATGATAACAATGAAGACTCAACAGGAAATTTTTCACAGGAAGATTTAATTCATCTTTGTACTGATTTAACAAAATCTGTTGAGAGTCTCAGACTGAAAAATAAACAACTTATATCTGAGAATCTTGAGTTGAGTAGAAAAATTGATGTTTCAGAATTAGAAAATGTTAAGAGCTTTGGAAACTCCAATAGCAAAAATTATTCAAATCTAGAGAAAGAATTTGCTCATCTTAATGAAAATTTTAACCAGCTTGAAAATGAAATTTTAATTTTGAAAAATCGTGAAGATGAGATAATTTATAAAAACATTGCTTTGCAAAAGGAGTTGGATAAAATTAAGACAACTGAGAATTCCAAACGTAATTTTTTTGAAAAAGGAAGTTTGTTGAAAGCTGAAACAGTTCTGAAAGAGCTTAAGATTGAAGCCGACAGAATCAGAAATCTCAAATGCAATAAATGCACATCTTTTCAAAAAGAATTAACTGAAATAAAAGAGATGTCCAAGTTCCTTGAAAATGAAAATATATCTGTAAAAAACAACAAGATCGAAATTTTTGAAATAAATTTTGATTTGGAAAAAGAAATTGAAAAACTCAAGGGATTTGGAAAACTTGAAATTGAGAAAAGTAATCAATTTGAATCTGAAATTTCTGAGTCTAAGGAAAAATTTGAAAAGCTTATAAATGAGAATAACTTGTTGAAATCTAAAGCCAATGTTTTTTAGCTGAAATTTAAGAAGTTTTCAAATAGTCAAAACTCTTTGAATTCTTTATTGAAAAATAATTCCTCTTTTGAAAACAAGAAAGGACTTGGATTTTCCACTGAAAACAAACTTCTCAAAAATTCTCAATTTCTTCAAATTGCTTGCATTATGGAATGGCCAACCACAATAAAAAGGAATATTGGTTTAATAACAATCCATTTAAACAAAGGAAGTCCCCTAAATCTACAAAATCAATGTTGACTATGTTCAAACAGATTTGGGTTCCCAAAGGCACTAAGATAGATTTGAATGGATTGTTATATAAACAAGTCTGGGTACCTAAAGTCATAAACAAAACTGTGAGTGGTTTTAAAAATTTTGTTAAACCACTCGATCCCCTAAATTGCTAGGTACCGGAGGAGGCTGATGAACCGCTTTGCAAAAGAGAATCTAAAATCAAACTGCCTCATTTCATTGAATCATTTGAAGCCCCTTGGCCAAGTCTGTTGAGTCAGAGATTCTTTTGCTTACATCATTTTCAGGTATAATCTCTAGACTCACAATTTCTTTTGTATATTCCTTGTTTTTATTCTTCTTATCTTTTTTCTCCTTTTTTACTCTTTCTTTTATTTTCTTTTGAGTATTTTGTTTTTGATTTGTCACTGCCATATCATTCCCTTTTATTCTGGGCTTTCTTAACTTCAAATTGCAGAATTTATGATTTTCCGGAAATAATCTTCAATTTAATAAAACTCTTATCTTTTGATCATTTCCAGATCTTGAATTTAAACTTGTAAATATCTGCGATTGTTTTGAAATTTATTTTCTATTTTTCTGAATTCATAATAGTGTTGATGTATTTTTGTCATATCTTGAACACTGTTAACTTGAATTCTAAATTTTTGAAGATCTGAAAATTTAATGGAATTTCACACGTCTTTCCTGTTTGAGCTTCTTCTAATTTATTTTGGAAAGCTTGAAATATTATACTCATTACAGCACACTGTTACTTCTCAGTTGTGATAATTTCTTTAACTTTCAGATTGGCTTGAATTTTTTGTATTGACTTGAAACTCGTTGTTTACACCTTGAAATCCACTGTTATTCATGATCATCTAGTTTAGATTTTTTGTTCATTTTAGATCATTTGAAATTTCTGATATTTTGAATCTCACACACCTCTCAGATCTGAAATTATTAATCCTGTGTGATTGATTCATTGTATCTTATGATTTACATTTTTTCAAGTGATTTCGAATAAGTCATTATTTTTGGATCATGAATTATTACTCAATCTTGATGTAATTATCCTGAAAAATTCCTTGTGTGATTGTCAGAAATATTTGTGAAAAATTCTTTTGAAAAATGGTCTTTAAAACTCATTGCTATTTCATGATGATTTGACTTGAATATTTGTTTGTTTAAAATCATTTGAAATTATTGGTTAATTGAATCTCACACAAATCGTGGAACTGAAATTTATAATATGGTGTGATCGATTCATTGAATCTAGAACTTTTCATATCCCTTCAAATGATTTGAAATAAACCATACATTTAATCTTGGATCATGAACCATTCTTTGACTGTCTGAAATATCTTTGATACATCACCTTGACAAGTCTGCTTTGAAAATGATTTTTTGCTGCTTAGATATTGTTTTTTGAAAATATTTTTTGGTGACTGCTTGTTTTGGTATCAAATATATACCATTCTCTGATAAATGGAATTAATTTGCTTGATTGATTAATCTTGTCTGCTTAGGCTTTGTGATTAAAAATTCTATTGTCTGAGATATCCTTGTTTGTCTTTAGTGTCATGTTAAAATCCTCATTAATAGAGATATCAAGTGGTATCAGTTTAGGGTTACTAATTTTTTTTCATGTATATTTTTTTTAATCCCCCATGTCTTGTATAGATCTTCATTTCCTCTTGTAATTGGTTTTCAATTTTTAAATTATTTATTGATTATTCATTCAGAAAGTGAAATCAATAACCAAATTGAACTATATTATAATTCATCAAAATTATTATCAGATTTTGAAATTGTGGTGAATTGTGACTGCAATATATTTCACAACAAGAGGAGATTTTATTTATATTTTCATGATGGTTGAACAGTTATTATAATATCTTTGAATTTGTGATTATTTCACGGCCATCTTCTTTATCTTTCACTATTCTGTCATCCATCATGATTTAATATATTAATGTGGAGAGTTAATTTTTTTTAAATCATTTAGAATAAACAGTGGAAATATTTGTGATAGAAATTGAATTATGTTATTATTCAGAATTAGTGATAATTAAAAAAATTCAATGATCCCGGTATAGTCGAGCATATTTCATAATATAATTAATTTATAAATTTATTTCACAAACCATTTCTGTACCTATCGCATTTCTATCATACATATTGGTTTTATATACAAGGAGTTTTTTCTTTTGGAACTGAAAATAATAAAAATATAATATTCATAAGTGTTTCTCTAACCTCATTTAAAAATCCAAGCTCTGGTTAAGCATGGTTATGAGATTACTTATATTTAAGCTGCAACCGATCTCATTTAAAAATCCAAGATCTGTTTATGCGTGGTCAGTGTGCTCTTTAATCAAAAGAAAAAGAAAAGAAAATAATTTGCAATAAATAAATTTTTATATGAAATTCTCCTTGGTGTGTAAAAACCAGCCTATCAATCCATTTTCTAATTTGTGAAATGTGTTATTATTTTATGATGTATTATGATCTATTGATTGATAGGTACTAGGATTTGAGATTATATGATTGCGCCACTTAAATTGAATTTATAATTATAGTCCAAATCCATCACTGTTTTTGTGCCTCATTTTTATAAAATTCTTTTGGAAAATAATTGAAATACATATTTTTTTAACTCTCTCCATTTTTATAAATTCATCGTAAATCCGTCATTCTCTAAAATGTGAAATATGCCACCTGTTCTCAAAATATTATGATCTTTGTTTGGCTGATTGAGATTTATGATGATCGTTCTTCCTCTTATGTTGAAATTATATCTTTAGTCATTTTTCATCTATATTTTAAATTTTGTATCCTTTTGAAGATAATAAAAGGGGGGAGAATGGGTTGAGATTTTGATTTTGAGTGAATATTTTATAAATATTTTAATTTTGAAAATATCAATTAATTTTCACATTTTTTTTCACTCATGCACAATTATAGTGGGAGTTCCTGTTGTAGGGGGCATTCAAATAGTGGGAGTTCAGATCTTCACTGTCAAACACATTTTTTTTATATTTAAAATCTTAGTATTTGTTTGTCATCATCAAAAGGGAGAGATTGTTGTATATAACGTTGTTGTATACACAATTATATGATTTTTGTTTGATGATAACAACCAAATATATATTATTATAAATGTGTTTGTTAATGTACTGTTTCATATATACATCACAAACATGAATATAATATTTCTATTTAAATAAAATACAACTGTATGGAAATTTAAATATTCACACAGTATTTTATTTGAATATAATACTTTATTTCAATCTCAAACAGTACAGAATTTATACTCCACTATTTATACATCTCTGTATTATATTAGATGTCATATAAGATTTCATATACACAACTCCTCATTACAGAATCAACCAGTCACCCATTTTATATACATACTTTCTCACATATACAAATTGTCACTTATGTACATTGTTTTTTCTGTCTTCAGTCTACTGTCTTCACAGCTCACTGTCAGTCCAGTCATCATCTGCTTACCTGTCACATGAAACACACACACATACTACACTGCAATAGAAATAAAACTGAATACATGTGAATATAAATTTTATTTACCCCAGAATTTCGGTGTGTTTCTCATCATTTTTCATGACTTGATCTGATATGTGAATATAGCACGCACATGATACATGTATTCACATACATTGTATGTACATACACATATTACAGTGCAGGGACATAAAAACCATTCAGATGGCTGCATACACACATGTACATATATATATACATATGTGCACTGCCTCGCCAATCAAAATGTCGCGACTGAGGAGTAGCCAAGTGGATCAACTCGACTCAGTGCGTATATGGACGAGCAAAATAAAACATGAATGGTTGAGTACAATAAACAAGGAAATCTAATATATAGCCGACGCAACACAAAATCATGCAAGTTAAATGGTCAAGCCATGATCAAGTAAAGGCAAAGCATGCATATATATATGGTTCAACAAATTCAAAGTGGTCGAACAACAACTCCTATACGAACAACTAATAAAGAGTACATGTCACATTGGATCAAGCATGTCAATACTGTATGGTGTAGCAGCAAACCAAGGTTCATCTTCACATATACAAGAGTGATCAAGTACACACAGCAAGTTCAAGCAGATTCAAAGTTGATATAGCACTTATAGATGTTGTACATGATGGAAAAATCAGAGGAGCAACACAGTGGAGCATAACAGCATGTTTCAGTACACAACAGTTTCAAATATATGGTGAAAGCAGTTTTGGCTACAAGCTAAGTTGCAAAAAAGCCAACTCAAGTGCAGCTGCTAAAAAGCATGGGTGAAATAAAGCAATGTCATGGTGATACATTCAAAGCATGGGTTCAAGTGAACAACTTAGCATGGCAAGCACAGTGGAGCAAGTACAAGTGCAACACGTCAGCGTAGTCAAGACATGAACACAAAATAGTGTATTACACACAACAATTTTAACGCATCAATACAGTAATGATCTATGTGGACTTGATGAAGTATACACATGTTCAAAATGGCACAATCTACAAGCAGTATGCATGTAGATTATACAGGAATGATGCAGCAATAATGGTTTGAGCAAGCATAACCATGATAAAGCCAGACATGCATGTACATAAGCAAGTAAGCAAGTTTCAGTAAATGGATATCAAGCATGGAAACAACAATGAACTTACACAGTGTACAAAGTGCTAGTCAATATGTTCAAAACAGGTTCAACAACACAATGATTCAACAGTTTTTTTAAGATGGTCGAGCAATGGTGATCTAGCATGAATACACAGTTCATATCAGTCAGAATGCATGGTTTCAATAAGCAATTGTATGGCCAGAGATCAGTGTACATGTGTGTACACAACACCTAAATGGTAAAGGCAATACATGAGTATACATGGGTGATCAAGGTCAAACGCATGAAGCAACAAACTAATGTGAGCATGATCAAGAAAGTACTTGCAGATGAATTAATTATACAAAGCTCATGTGAAATGATGATTTCCAGAAAATACATGGATGTATACTCATAAACGTATGACAGGAGAACAATATCAATTGTTTCCAGAAATGCAGAAATTAATCAAGGGGATTTCAAGTATTATTAGAATACACATCGCATTTTTTAGGAAAGAAATCAATTCTAATATTTCTAGCTTTCGAGTGTTATTTTCGGCAAGAAATTCATAAATGAGCAATGAGACATGGAATCAAATCTGGCAAGAAATCATGTGTGCATCGAGCTAAATCAGAGAGCACATATATGGCAGAGAAAAATTCACGCATGGGAATTTATCAAGGGCAAGTGATTCATTTCTATTTAAGGAACAAATTCAAGAATTCACGCAAGCAAATTCAATCTCACAAATCAATTAGAGGAAACCGCAGAAATCTGTTAGATCATAAGTTTTTGATTCATGACAAGGAAGAAGAGAAGATCAAAAGAAAAGTGATATAGGTTATGATTATCTATTTAATTGTGTCTTAGATGTGTTATATATTGTTAGAATCTATCCTCAAATATATAACATACACAAATGCACTTCATGAAAAGACATTTCGCGAAAAGACACTTTGTCAGTTCGTGAAAAGACAATTCGCGAAAAGACACTTCATGAAAATACATTTCGCGAAAGGACAGTTCGTCACTTCATGAAAAGACACTTCGCAAAAAGACACTTCATGATAGGACATTTCATGAAAAGACACTTCATATTTCCAACGGTCATATTTTACAACTGCCATATTTTCTAACGGTCAAATTTTTAACGGTCATATTTCCAACGGTCATATTTTACAATGGTCATATTTTCTAAAAGGCATCATATTTCATGAAGATATTCCTTTTCATTTCTGAAAGGAAATGGGTGCATCTCTTTGATAAAACTCTTCATGGAAGTTGACAACTCTTCAATGATTATATATACATCACAAGCATTTTTTTTACATTACCGAATCTTCTCATATTTTCTGATCTTAAACTCTATACATTCTTGCATACTAAAAAGCTCTCCAATATTCAAATTACTTGTTGAATCATTGAAATTATTTTATATATCTTGATTAAATAAGTAATATACTTCTTTCAATTTTCACATACGCGTTATATACTTGACGATAAGATTATAGGAAGGTTGTACCACAAGTGACAAATTCGTGTTATCAAAGAACACATATTGTCAACAACAATTGTATTTATCTTTGTTGAAGTCCTCAGTGTTGTAAGAGGCAAGTGTTGAAGTCCTCGGTAGTGTTAGAGGCGTGAAATCCCGTTCGTCACCCTGGGTTTTTTATAACTGTTCCTCCGGGTGAAGTGAGGTGATTGTTAGTGAAAATGCAGATAGAAGTCTGGGATTGGACGTAGGACGATGCTCCGAACCAGTATAAAAATCCCTGGTGTGATTTTTCTATTTTACTGCATTTACTGTTTTATATAGATTTGTGATTAGCTTTTATTTCATACTTGTGTGTTATACATCATATTGCATGATCCATGTGTACTATACTAGCATGTACACACATTTTTTATTTTGTATCAGAGCACGGTCATCTTATAACCGTAACACAGTTATTTGATATATTCTTGTAATATGGAAAATAACGCAAGTACTAGCACTCAAAACACCACTTACACAGAAGGTCAATCGACACAAAGACCTCCATTCTTCAATGGTCTCAACTATAACTATTTGGCAACACGTATGTCATTCTTCATGCAGTCAAATAGCTATGACGTTTGGAATGCTACACAAAAAGAAATAGTGAATCCAACAACTGATTATTCAGAATGGACACCGGCCAAGAAAACGGGAGCAGCCGTAAATGCAATAGTAGTAAACATGTTGTTTTGTGCATTAGACCAAAATGAATATAACCGTGTTAATATCTGTACCACTGCATATCAAATTTGGCAAACGCTAAAAACCACTCATGAAGGTACTAACAAGGTTAAACAAGCCAAAATAGCCATGCTGAGAAGTCAGTTTCAAATTTTCAAAATGAAGCTGAATGAGACAATTAATTATATGTATTCACGGTTTCAAACTATTCACCATGCACTTATTGGTTTAGGAAAAAAATATTCAGATTTTGATGTTGTTTCAACAGTCCTAAATTCTATGACTAGTGAATGGAAAGGAAAAGTATTGGCAATTGAAGAAGCTAATGACCTTTCTGTCATGAAGCCAGCTGAATTGATAGGAAATCTAATGTCCTATAAAGCTAATTTGCAGGATAGAAAGGAATAGAAAGAAGAAAAGAAAAATGTAGCATTTCATGTAGAAAAAGATGAAGATGAATCAGATTCTGAAGATGAAGACCTAGCATTCACTGCAAAAGGTTTCAAAAAATTCTTGAAACAACGAAAAGCTAGTCGATATAACAAAAAGGAAATTGGATCAAATAGACCATCTTCATCTACTATAGAATGTTTCAACTGCCACAAAAAGGGGCACATGCACAAGGATTGTCCGGAGCAAAAGAAGAAGTCAGAAACTAAAAATTCAGATATAAGAAGGACAAATTAAAGAAACGAGCATTCTCAATTACATGGGATGATTTAGACTTGTCTTCATCAGAAAGAGAAAGTGATATAGAAAAAGAACAAGTAAACGTTTGTTTCATGGCAACAGAAGATAAGGTACAAATTCCTACATTTGATGAAGTACTTGATATTAATGCCGAATCGATAGTTAAATATAAAGACATAAAACGACAATTAAAAGAAGCCAAAGCAGATTTGAGTAGAGCAGAGTTTGAACGAGATATGTTAAAAGACGAGAAGAAAATATTAGAAGAAGAACTTGAAAAACTTCAAGAACCATCATCTAATATTGACTCTCAATTAACTCTTTTGAGTCAAGAAATTGAAAGTCAAAAAGAGAAAAATGATGCTATTACTACTAAAAATCATAAGCTTAAGGCAAAAGTCAAAATTGTGGACCTAGAAAAGGCTAGTTTACAAACTAAGTTAGATGACATTACTCAAAATGTTTCTAAAACAAAGGTCGAGAAAATTTGACAAAAATCATTGAAAGTTCACAGCCTGCTTCAAACAAACAAGGTTTGGGATATAAGAAACAAGAAATCAAGAAACATCTCAAGAAGAAGAAAGATGAAGCTAAGAAAAATCCTAGTTTATTATATTCCAAGCCAAAACCAGTTGTGAAGTTTCAAAACAAAAATGTCAAGACTATCAAGATATGGGTTCCTAAAACAAATAACAATTTGATTAGGAATAAATATATTCGACATTTCATGAATACTGTGCATCTTAATTCTAATTATATATATAAAGGGGATACCGGACCCGTATGGATTTGGACTCCTAAGACCTAACTCTTATGACCCCATAAAAAGTGGGTACCATGGACTTAATTTTATTTTTTGTAGGTACACCGCAACAAAGAGAAGACTATTTCGGTATCTCTATGGACGTATAATAAATAGTTTCGTATGCTCTTTGAGAACTATCTATGCTTGTTTTCTCTTATTTGTTCTTGATTACTGCTTTATCATGTTATATATTCTTTTCAATCGATGACAAAGGGGAAGAAAAATTATGGAATATATATGCATTATACACTAACATTTTGTTACAGGGAAAAAATGGTAAGTACTTTTACGTATGCACTAACAAAATGTTGCAAAGAAACTTTATATTCAGGGGGAGATAAATATATGCAAGCATACATTCCGAGGGAGAAAATAAATAACTCTACAAGATTGAAAGAGGTTGTCATCAAACAAAAATGGGGGAGAATGTTAGATCACAATTTTTGATTCATGACAAGGAAGAAGAGAAGAACAAAGGAAAGATGATATAGGTTATGATTATCTATTTAATTGTGTCTTAGATGTGTTATATATTGTTAAAATCTATCCTCAAATATATAATATACACAAATGCACTTCATGAAAAGACATTTCGCGAAAAGACACTTCGTCACTTCGTGAAAAGACACTTCGCGAAAAGTTACTTCGTGGATAGACACTTCATGAAAAGACATTTCGCGAATGGACACTTCGTCACTTCGTGAAAAGACACTTCGCGAAAAGACACTTCATGAAAGGACACTTCACGAAAAGAAACTTCACGAAAAGACACTTCACGAAGAGACACTTCATATTTCCAATGGTCATATTTTACAATGGTCATATTTTACAACGGCCATGTTTTCTATCGGTCATATTTGCTAACGGACATATTTCCAACGGTCATATTTTACAACGGCTATATTTTCTAAAAGGCATCATATTTCATGATGAGATTACTTTTCATTTCGGAAAGGAAATTAGTGCATCTCTTTGATAAAACTCTTCATGGAAGTTGACAACTCTTCAATGATTATATATACATCACAAGCATTTTTTTTTTCACATCACCGAATCTTCTCATATTTTCTGATCTTAAACTCAATACATTCTTGCATACTAAAAAGCTCTCCAGTATTCAAATTACTTGTTGAATCATTGAAATTATTTCATATCTCTTGATTCAATAAGTAATATACTTCCTTCAATCTTCACATACACGTTATATACTTGAAGATAAGATTATAGGAAGGTTGTACCACAAGTGACAAATTCGTGTTATTAAAGAACACATATTGTCAACAATAATTGCATTTATCCTTGTTGACGTCCTCGGTGTTGTAAGAGGAACCTGTTGAAGTCCTCGGTAGTGTTAGAGACGTGAAATACCGTTCGTCTACTCGGGTGTTGTATACATGGTCCTCCGGGTGAAGTGAGGTTATTGTTAGTGAAAATCCAGATAGAAGTCTGGGACTGGATGTAGGATGGTGCTCCGAACCAGCATAAAAATCTCTGGTGTGATTTTTCTATTTTACTACATTTACTGTCTTATATAGATTTGTGATTAGCTATTATTTCATACTTGTGTGTTATACATCATATTACATGATCTGTGTGTACTATACTAGCACATACACGCATTTTTCAAAATCAACGCAAAACATCTCAAGCCACTTTCACAAAATCAGAAAGTTTTATAGGATTATATTATCCTATTTATATCACCAATACATCACAGGCAAATGAGTATCGAAAACCAACCCAACATTCCAAAGAGAAAATCGAAGAAATCAACTCACAAATAATCTTACTTGTTTTCGATCGCCTGGGAGAGAGGAAAAATCAAACGACGAAGGAGCATCCACTATTCGATCATCGGAGATGCCATCGCAACAATTCCAGAAGCCGTTGTTTTGATTTGGGATCTGAAAGAAACCCTATTTTTTCAGAAGGCCGCCATTTTATTCACACAGCAAAGAGGGATCGAGAGAAAACGAAAATGGGCCGGCCAATTCTTCTAAAAGGGCTTAGCTTTGTTTTAAATTTAAAAGGGGTTTCTTTGTTTATTTTTATTTTGTATTTATATTTTTTTAATTTGTTTTGTAAAACCAACTGATCAGTTCCAGAGTCTGTAAAATCTAGGGGAAACCAGTTAGGGTGTTAACTGACAGTTTACTAGAGTCTGTAAAAACTAGGGTTGCTGGTTACGGGGTTGTAATCAGGGGAAATCTGATCTAGGGGATTGGAACAGTATAGGGTTTTGAGCATAGGGTTAGCATAGGAGTGAGGAGTTCGCGAGTTTACATGGTATTGTAAGCGGTATCTGTTCTATCACCTAGTAGAAACCTTAGTGAATGAAGTGCTAGGTAAAGTCTGCTGAAGCTGGGCATATCTATGTGTCATTTACTTTCTGCATTTTTATTTTTGCTGCATTCTGTGATCTGATATTTTTAATATCTCGCTTATTTTTCAATAAACCCTATTTACTCCCTCTAGGGTTAATCTAGATCCAACAATTTCATGTGAATGTGCAAATTAAATCCATGATTTTGTTCATATGATCATTCATCATGATTTTTGGAGGGAATTACATAATTTTATTGATAATTGTTGTATTCATGATTGATAATGGTTTCATACCTTGTTTGTGGTCATATTTGATGATTGGGTGAGTTGGTTTCGTCCAATCTATCATTTGGCGAAATTTTGGTCGAATCCGGAGTTGAATTGTAATATTCAGGCTTTGGTCATTACTTCAGGTCATTACAATGCTTTGGGTCGTTGTAACGCCTCATGTCGTTACAATATTTTGGGTTGTTGTAAAGCCTTAGGTCGTTACAATGTTTTGGATCGTTGTAACACCTTAGGTCATTACAATGCTTTGGGTCGTTGTAACGTGTTAGGTCGTTACAATGTGCTGGGTCGTAGTAAAGTCCTGGATCGTTACAATGCTTTGAGTAGTTGTAATGCCTTAGGTCGTTACAATGTTTCGGATCATTATAATGCCTTAGGTCGTTACAAAGCCTCGGGTCGTTATGAGGCCTAGGTCGTTAATGACCTAAGAGTGGATGGATGAAGCTTTGGAACTACGGTCTTGAGGTGGATCATTGGGTCGTGGAGCTTAGGCCGTTGGAACGACCCAAGAGCTAGGTTGTGTGAACGACCTAGTGAGAGAGAGTTTGGATCACTGTCTAAGGTTTGGGTCGTGGTCAGGAGAATGGGTTGTAGGTCGTTGGAAAACACGACCTAGGTTGGTCATCGGGCATAGGTCGGGAACGACCTAAGGAGGGACGACCTATGTATGTTAATGCCATATGGCTCGGTGATGGTGTGGCTTCGAAGTAAATTCAAGTTGGAAGGTTATAAGTGTTGAAAGGTGTCCATTGATCGGTGTATAACAGCGAATGAGGTGACAACTCAAAGGTCATGAGTTGGTGGATAATGGTTGCTCGAGAAGGTTGCTTTGGCTATGAAAAGTCGTCGAGTTGGACGACTAAGAGATGAGAAGGCCGACAGATTATCGTTGTCGTAAGTTTTAGCAGGCTCAAAGCAGGGGTACGATGGGGGCACCCAAAATACCGGTTGTAGATCGAGTACCCTGGCTATCGCTGAAGGGCCTAGTTGTCAAGGTTGGACATACATATGTATTGTTGAAAGACGTATGGAGTTTATGCCAGATATGGGGATACCATCAGCCCTTGACATATGACAAGGTTGGCCGTCAACGATGGTTTCAAAGCAGGATTGGCGGTGATAGCCAGAGTCAGTCATGGATGATTGTTTGTTCTGTTTATACCATTTCATGTAGGTTGTCCAACATCGAAGGAGATGTTCCTTGGGTGCTTATTTGATATCGGTTTAGGCCTTTGGGGCTTGTGCTTGAGGGATGTATAATTCGATGAGGATGGTTTACATGAGATACATATAATCTGGATGTTATGAGTGCTTTACCATGATTGAATGGTTGTTCTGGTTTCCATGAATGAATGGTTGAATTGTTTATTATAAAGACTATCACTGTCCGATGTGGGGAAGATAGGGTTGAGTTCTTCTTTGGTATTGTGGGATGATTAGTATGTTTATCTATCCATTCTCGTATACTTTATTGTTGAAGTTTGTTATCTGTTTTATCGCTCACTAAGACTGTTGTCTAACTCAAGGTTTTATGTCTCCTCTTATTACCTTGGGTTGTTCATCCGGTTGTGGATGGGCAGACTAAGTAGCAGGTTATAGGTGAT
This sequence comes from Allium sativum, assembly GCA_030737875.1. Lineage (NCBI taxonomy): Eukaryota > Viridiplantae > Streptophyta > Magnoliopsida > Asparagales > Amaryllidaceae > Allium > Allium sativum. The sequence continues at coordinate 124,606,342 of CM060921.1, forward strand.
TAGTGAGGACGATGCTTCTATGCGGAGGCGAGCAGGAGGCTGATGTACCAGTTCTATTACAATCTAGTATTTCTGTTTCCGCTGTTGAGTGCTCTATGAGGGTTGTAGTGAGGCCTTATGTACAAACTTTGGTATCAGTTGGATAACCTTTCAGTTTGTTGTGAAAGTTTCAAAAGTTTGCTATATGATGCTTCATTACTACTACATGTTGTATATGTTCTATTATATTTTTTCCTTGTGCTGTGAGTTTTACGATAGATTCCGATGTTGTTTACCTACTATGATGATCGTCCATAGCTGCTTGGCACACCCTTCTGCGTATTATTCCTCTTATTTAGTGCAGGGATTATGGGTGGTCGTCACACTTTATATCACCTCAACCTGTATTTCACGTTAAATAAACTATAGCAGTAAAATATGTACATTTTATCAGTGGATAAAAGAAAAAATGGAAAAAATATATAAGAAAATACATACAAGAACATCCTGCCAAATAACCTCATGTATGTGAGGTGGGATTAGATCCCAGTTCAGCCAACATGCCGACATCCGCCCCCTATATGCTGTTGTCGATGCATTTAAAATAATCTTAGAAGTCTGAAGGTCAAAAATCCTGTGTTCAACATGATATACATAAGTGTATAGATGGTTACAAAGAATGTATATGCTAAGTAAAGTGTTTTTTTACCTTGTACTCATAGTGACCAAGGTGATTACTGGACGCTTCGAGGAATGCGATGGAGCATAACCCTCGCCTCACGAATTTCCCCTGGATGACATACCTGTCAAAAAACAAATTATTTTAAAAGATAACAATAGACTATGTTTATGTTTCAAAAAAAATTAATGACACAAACTTTTCAATTGTAAATGATGTAGATGCGAATAATATTTTACAACATAAAGCATGTGTTGTAGATGTCTATGTTACAAACGTAAAAAGTTGCATCAATTTTTAAATGTACAAACAAGTTTTAAATGTGCAAAGGAAATTGCAAACAAAAAATATCTCTTTTTAATTTAAAAATAAATAGATAGTGAATACCTATATTTAACTGCTCATATTTAGGAATTATGCTAGTACTACGGAAAGTATTTCAAATCAATGTAAGTATTTATCGATTTGATATTGGCTTATTATTTTCAACATGTTGGAAGATTTGAAAATGGGATCTCCCTTCCTCAATTTGTTTTTCAATGATGTTCACGGTGTAGATGAACAACACTAAATTCTCATTTGATATCAAATATTATAGTCTAGCATAGAAAACCATATGCAACAAAGTTGAAATGTAAAAGATGCATATCGATACACTAATTTCTTGACAAGTGTATTGATTTCATTATTAGTACATCCAGTGATAATGAAATCATCCACATATACTAGAACATAAATTACAACGTTTCCACAGAATCTGATAAATAGAGAGTTATCAAATTTTGATGGTTTGAAATTTAGTTTAACTAAGGTTGATCTTAGTTTTTCAAACCACACTCTTGGTGTCTTCTTAAAACCATAAACGACCTTATTGAGTTTGCACAAAAGTTCACTATTTTGCAACTATTTATATCCCGGTGGTTGCTCCATGGATACTTCTTCTTGCAGTATACCATTTAGGAATGCATTATTAACATCTAATTGTATGATGCTCCATTTTCTGTGCAGTGTCATAGTTAGAATAATTCTGATTGTTTTTGGCTTCAATACTAGGGAGAATGTTTCATTAAAATCAAAACCATGTTGTTGTGTGAAGCCTTTGGCAACCGGTCTTGCTTTATATTTGTGAATTGTACCATTTAAAATTTTCTTTAGCTTGAATGCACATTTGCATCCTATTACATTTTTGTTTTTGGGCAGTTGGACAAGCTTCCATGTGTTGTTGTCAATGAGAGCATTAAACTCTTCATCCATAGCTGCTTTCCTAATATTGTTCTGACTTGCTTGCTGATATGTACAAGGTTCCTCATTATCCAAGTTTATGATGTAGGCTTTTGGCTTGAATATGCCACACTTAGCCCTAGTCATCATTAGGTAACCTTGTCTTTGAGGTGCAAACTAGTTGGTGTTTGTATTCTCTGTTCATTCCTTAATATTTTCTTGAGGTACAACATTAGCATCCTTACCAGTTAAGTGCTACGAGGAAGATTGACCTTCTGAAAATCTGAGTGATTCATCCTGCCCCTGCTCAGTCTCATGACTTATAGGTTGTCGGTGCCCTGAATCACTCAGACAATATTGATTATTCATATTAGAGGTAATGTCATAGTATACAGGTATATGTAGTATAGAGAATGTTGCATTATAAATTTTGTTGCTTGTTTTATTCCCCTCTTCTTTAAAAGGGACCACATATTCATTGAAAATAACATGTCTAGATATAAAGACTCTACCATTACTATCTAAACACGTATATCCCTTAATATTATTGGCATATCCTACAAATGTACAGGGTGAAGATCTAAAATCTAGTTTATGAGACTTGTACATTCGTAGGCAGGGAAAACATAAGCAACCAAACATCATTAGGCTATCATACATAGGTTTTTTTGTTAAATAAAACTTCTGATGGACTTTTATCATGTAAGACTTTTTGGGAAGCTTATTTATAAGGAAGACAGCCGTAGCAATGACATCTGGCCAAAACTTGAGTAGCATAGATGCTTGTGCAAGCAATGTAAGTCCTGTCTCAACAATATGCCTATGCTTCCTTTCATTTAAGCAATTTTTTTTTGGAAGTATAAGGACATGTCATTCTATGTAAAATGTCCTTCTCATGAAAATAATTCTTAAGGGGTTTAAACTCATCACCACGATCTGTTTGAATAATTTTGAGACAACAACTAGTTTGCTTTTTAGCTAGGCTAATAAACTGTAAAACAACATTACTGGTTTCAGATTTATTTTTCAGAAAATACATCCATGAGTATCTAGAGTAAGCATCAACAAAGGATATATAATATCTAAAACCATAGTTAGTATTGATTGGCGCAGGACCCTATAAATCAACAACCACTAGATCTAAAGCTGGTTTATAAACAATTTTAGATTTCTTGAATGGTAACTTGTGCCTTTTACCTAATTAACAGTATGTACAAACATGAGAGTTAGAAGAACTATGAAAAGAAATTTTATTACTACTCAGAATTTTTTTACAGTGTCCAAACTAGGATGCCCAAATTTGGCATGCCAAAAGTCAATAGAGTCAACATTGTTTTTGCTCACTGTCATTTCAGATAAATTGCAATGCATATTATTATCAGCAACTTCTCTTGATTCATTCAGATAAAATTTATATAGCCCTTTGTTTGCCTTACCTTGTAATAAAATTTGTTTAGTTAGAATATCTTTGGTAAGGCAGCAATTAGGATAAAACTCAAAATATATATTATTATCACATGCAAGCCGAGAAACACTTATCATATTCTTTTTTATTTTAGGAACTCTATGGATGTTATTTAAGTATAATTTTCTATCACCTTGTATGTGAGCTTTCCCAGTATGAGTGATATTCGTTGAGTAACTATTACCCAATTGAATGCACTACTTACCTCTATACTCTTTGTTGCCTAGATTTAAATTGTTGAGGTTATTAGTGACAGGATTAGTAGCACCCGAGTCTGGAAACCATGCATCATCATTCAAATCATCAGCTTTTGCTATTTTAGTATTTCTTGCATTGTCTGTTTGATTTCTTGAATATTGCTATATATTTGCCATATTAGCACTGATATTATTCCCTTTCTGTTTACTTTGATTTGAGTTGTAACTGGAATCAAATCTGAAATAACATCGATTGGTTGTATGTCCAATTTTTTCATAGTTTGACATTTGGGTCTATTGTTATTATTTCCATTCCGTCTTCCACCTCTTCCTCTTTGTGGCCTATTAAATTGATTTCCTCTTTGATAGCTATTGTTTCTTTTTTGACTTTTTCCTTTTTTTGAGGAAATGAAGTTTACAGATATATCTGAGACAGTGCTTGTACCTTTCTTGTGTTCAATTCTACCTTCATGTGCAAGAATAGTAGAATGAACATAAGCAATGGATGGCAGAGGGTCCATTGATGAGATAATGTCTACTACATTCTTATAATCATCATCGAGACTATTTAAAGTGATAGTGATATGTTTAGAATATGAGATTCTCTGACTTGCAGACTCAAGTAAGCCATAGATATTCCTGATTTTAATTAGATATTCTCTCATACTTGTATTGTCTTCCTTGGTATTTTGAAGTTGCTTTGTATACTGCATAATGTTTGCAGAGGATTGAACACTGAATACCTTTTGTATTATGGTCAAATTTCGCATGCAGTATTGTACCCTATAAGTTTTGGCACAATACTTGTACTGATAGTAGAAAATATCCATGCGTAAAGAAGTCTATCTTGCCTTTTATGAATAACATGCTCTCTGTTTTGAATATAGTTACCTTTATCATCAGTAATAGTTGCATCTGGTATAGTCGTTAATCCATCTGTACAACCTTCCAAGTCATATCCTTCAATTGTAGTCTAAATCTGGAATTTCCATAATATATAATTGTTTTCAACCAGTTGAATGGGGGCTAACTGATTTTGTGGGTTGATAATGACTTTCGACTGGTTTTCTACGGTGATGGGTTGACCAAAACAGGATGTACTTGAGTTTGTAGAAGTAACTGTTTGATTATTATTATCTCCCGCCGTGGAGAAAGATCAAACAGCTGTGGAAAAGAAAACAATGGGGGTTTCTTGAATTTATTCAAGAAATCGAAGAATACAACACTTGAATGGGGAAAGCAGCCTAAAGCAGATGATGCTAGGCCTGATGCTTTATGATCCGTTCAAGAATGATGCAAAACTGTGATGTATTAACAGTGTTATGCTTTTGTATTTATAATTTTGGTGCTATATTAGCTTTGTACTTATACTGCTGCATTAGCTTTGCAACGCAATCGAAATTATGTCATTTTAATCAACCAAACTGTGATGTAAACATTTTTTGTATTAGTTTTTCTTTAAAATATCATAGCAGTTTTTAGGTATCGGTTTGCTATTTTTCTAGGCATCAATTTTTCAGTATTAACTGTGTTATGTATTTTTTTCATGTCTTTTTGTTGTTGTGTTAAATTTTTAGTGTACTGTTGCATCAATTTTGTAACTCAATCGAACTTATTTCATTTTAATCAATCAAACTTTGATGTAAACATTTTTGGCATTAGTTTTTCTAAAAACATTGCAGCAGTTTTTAGATATTAGTTTTATATTTTTTTAGGTATTAGTTTTTTGACTTTGTGTATAATAACTGTGTCAAGGGGTTGCAGTTTTGAGTTGTTTGCTTTGGTAAATGAATCTTTTATTACACAACATTAATTGTAACTGATACCAACTGATTAAAAAAAATAACAATCAACTCAATTCAAATCTCACAAAAAATATATTTATTCTCAATAATACTCACTTATATTAATTCATCACTTATATTACACCAAATATTATATTTAAGTTACACCAAAAAGTATCAGTTTTACAACTGAATTTTACCAAAAAAAATGATACCCAAGTATAGTGAAGAAAGAAAATAATAAAAATTGATACTTACTGTGGTATAAAACCGATATCTACAAACTATGAAAAAAAATTGATACCAATAATGATACTGATGTCTACAGTAACTGAAGTAAATAAATAAAAACGAAACTGATGTCTATAGTAGTGCAAACTGAAACCCATAACCTGTAAACAATAATAGCACTAAAACTGATACCTACAGAGACGTGAAACTGATGCCTAAAACTGCAAGTATGAAAATAACACAAAACTGATACTTATAGAGACATATAACTGATACCCAGTAGCTGAAACAAAAAAAATAACACATTAAATTGATACATACAAGAGGATAAAACTGATGCTCAACATGCAAATCTCATATAAGTGATCATAACAACATCATACCATATCATACCAACAACATATCAATGTAGGTATCATATGATACAAGTGATTAAATTATAACAACTTTCTATACAAGTGATGAATTAATATCAGTGGGTATTATTGAAGATAAAAATCATTTTTGTGAAAACTGAATTGAGTTGATTAGTATTATTTTTTATATCATTGGGTATCAGTTAGAATTAATATTGGTTTAAAAAAATTCAGTAAATACATATTAACAAAAATCATAACACAGTAAATACAGTAATATTATTACCTATAAAAATTAAAAAATGATACCTAAAAACTACTGTAATGTTTTTTTTTTTTAAACTAATGCTAAAAACTGATACCTAAAAAAATATAAAACTAATACCTAAAAAATGTTGTATAGTCGAACATTAAAATGATTATAACACTAAAAAGATTATAACACTAAACAAAAATTAAATCGATGCAAACAGATAACAATAAACAAAAATTAAATCGTTTACATTTCAGATTGCAAAATCGATTGCAAAATTTAATGACAAGATCTGAAATGCAATCTGAAATGCGCGAGATATGCACGAGATCGATTTTGCAATCTGAAATGCGCGAGCAATACAGATGTTTGAAGATCAAAATATGCAGAAAAAATATTGCGTTGGAGATAATGACGAGATCGTGCGTGACATCAAAATGACGAAGAAGTAACAGGACGCGTGATTTAGGGTATTAAAAAAAATAGTGTAATGTCCTTCTGATTAAATTATTAACAAGTTTGTCCTTATGATTAAAACTTTAGTGGACTGTCCTTATAGCTAAAAAACCTTGAATTTTGTTCTTGTGATCATATTACCGTATTTTTATATACAAAGCTGAGCCGTTTGGGCTTTTATGTACATAAAATATTATTGGGCTGTAAGCCCAATACAATATATAAAAGTGTGAATATCTTTTGTGAATGCTTCTATTAACACCCCTAGCATTTATAGTATTAAATAAAGAAAAAGGGAAAGGAATTTGATGTTGTAATCATTAAATTTAATGTTTGACACAGGCTGCTGCGACCTTCCTTGCGATACCAATAGGCAATAGTTTTGACACAAACCTTGCCTTTGTCATTAATGGAAAAAATTAAACACCATTTGCTATATATAGTAAGTAGGCAACAAAAAGATACACCTAATCGCTTCATCACTGAATTAATTGGTAGTTAACTCTGAGATTTACTCTAATATTGCACGGAGAACTAAAGCTTATTTGAGGAGTCCAGACTTGAGATGAGATGCCATGGTCATTGTTGGCAGTGAAAATAATTGCATGGTTGTTATCCTGTCACTCCTGGACAGCTTATCTAGAACTAAACAAAGTATTATATGACTGTTCGTATTTTTTCTTTTTCTTTGAATTTAAGATTAACATAAACTGAAATTTTCTTTTAAAGTAGTACAAAATACAAAAAAGATGTTATAAAGACTTGAGTGTTCAAAGTGAATCAGACAATATCATTTTACACATAAAACTAAGTGGAAAAGCAATCGTCCATGAACATCTGAGGTCACCATCTGTAACTGTCTTTTAACTTGTGAAATGTATAACTGTTCTTTATGTTGTTTGCTAATTGCTCCGTAAATAAATGCAAATAAACCTTATTGTAATCAGCACCAAAATGGAAAAAAGAGCGTCTTATTGAACGCTCATCGCCGACACACAAACTATTAATGCTAAAATGCAGATGATTGTGATTCTAATGCACTTACAAACCAAAATCATTATCCTAGGATGAGACAAACAGAGAGCACATAATATGCCAATACCATGAAAAATTGGAAAATGATGTATGCGGTCCTTTTCCTATACATTCAATAAGTGTATTGCTTATCAATGTACCATAAAACTTCACAATACCTAGCTATCTATGCACCACACTGTCTTGTTCATACTATTAAAGAAAAAAAATGAAATAGTAGTAGCAGTCGTAGAAGAAGACACTGTTTCATCCTTGTCTACGGCAGTATGTGTGAGTAGTGAATTGCCACCACATAACTTATAGTACATGATGAATGCTGTTAGATAATGGATTTGTCCTGCTACAGCAAATAACATATATGAAAAAATTTACCCAGCAAATGACGCTTTCTAGCAATATACCGAAGAAAGAAGAGCTGAAGAACCATGTAGAAATATAAATTATAGGATAATGTTTTAATTATCCGACTTTAAGGTGAAACTTATAAATCTCAAATATAAAAAAACCATATTGGTATATGATTTGAATGTAACATATATCTTGCAATGTTAACGGAATAACCCAATTTGTTTTAATCCTGTGAAATCTACAAAATTTGAAGGCAAAGTAAGTATCTATAAATTATGTTTTTTTTTCTTTTCAAAATAAAAATAGTAAACTATATTTTTGTAGTAAATCATCTACAATATAAATATTTCTCAAGTTCATAATTTAACTTGACAAAATTTACTAACAATTGTCTCGTGAAAGAACTTTTGTCTGGTAATAAACTATGCCGTTTATTCACGGAAAGTAGCGACCAACGGGTGTATATAAATTTATAAATATGTTTTAAAAACTTCATAATTTGAACTTCTAGCTAACAAAACATTGCATGAAAATACCCAATATATTAGGATTATTTCTCCTTTTTGGTTGAAAATGATGGGTAAATCAGTGATCAAACTACAAACAGTCATAATTTTGTTGCAAGAATAGATTAAAGAGGGAACCAGTAAAAGAGAATCTACAAACTGATTATATCTGTTGTAACTGAAAATATTAGTTGTTAATTGATGTTGATTTGTAGACATAACTACGCATTATAAATAAATAAATAAAATGTTGTAGGAAAAGCTGAAACGAAAATTTTAGTCACCGGTGTTGAAGTAACATTTAGTTCTGGTACCATACCAAATTTCAAATCTTACAGTTGATTGATAGTAAAAATAATAGCAATATGAAGAATAAGATAATTATTCAATACATTTTGTTGCATGTTGCATTAGGAAAATGTTTAAGGTCAGCACCCTAAAAAATTCGTGCTTGAAATTCACTCATTAATAATAAATTTAATTAACAAACTGTATAAATTTACATTTAAGCTATATTCTAACAAATTCGTCCAATTTTTTTTTGTTTATGTACCTAATTTTATATTTAAGCTTATATTTTTAGTAACCAAGATTTGAAATCCAATTTAAATGTAAATCATTAATTTAATTTTACTGAGATAAAAAGCACTTACTACTACGTGATAAGTCTCTCCTTTACTACCCAGTTGCTTCACGTTCGGCTCAACATTGTATCTGAGTAGGAATCTGATTAGTTGACGAATAGAGTGATGACTGAAATGACAATGATTTTATGAGGGCATATTTTCTAAGAAAAACACAAAGCGATTCGATTTTCATAGTGAAGTGAATGATGATGGAACGATAGGGTGAAACACGATGTTGAGAAAACAATTCAAAAAAATCTGGAATCAGAACCGAATCAAGCTTTTTTTCTTCTTCTCGGTAATTTCTTCTTTTCGAAATCGAATCTGAGTCGGTAATTTCTTCTTTTCGAAATGTGTAATTGGGGATTTTTTTTCTTGGTAATGGCGCAAAAGTGAAAATGAAGCGCGTAGTGGGAAAAGAAGTGAAACAGGGTTTTGTTCGGTACCGGTTCAGGTTTAAAATGGTTGTAATTTTTTATTTTTTTACTTATTTGCTTCAACCAATTTGCTTTAAAAATATGCAACCAATGCAAATTAATATACCTGCATCGGTTGTCAACATTAGCAATGCAACCAAAATCATTTTCTTATGCTTGTTTGCTTCAAAAATGTCGCACAACTGATGCTAATCACATATTTAACTCTTTTACAACTTTCCCTATGTCGATTGCTTCAAAAATCTAAAAGGGAACCGACTCAACCAATGTTATTTGCATCAATTGTTTGTACAAGTGGTACAACCGAGACGATGCAACAAACCTGTTTTGTAGTAGTGTTGGAGGAGTTCTATTACTCTTGAGACTCCGAAGGTCCAGATTTTTTGGAATTTGTTTAAAACAAAGTTTGAGAAGAAGTTCATTTCCAGATCCAAAAGTCGACCCTCTTCAAGAGATTTGTTGAGCTGAAGCAAGGAGGGATATCTATGGTTGATATCTGCAGAGTTTGAGGCTACGTCGAAGTACGCTTGTTCTTATATTGAGACCCAGCATCAGAAGAATGGAAAGTTTACCATGGGATTGTATGAATGTCTTGGAGAACAATTAGTGGATCATATTGAGGATTCATATGAGAAGTTAGTCGAGAAATGTAACAACCCAAATTTTTAACAAGTAATTAATTAATGGATTAATTAATTGAGGAAGAAAATGGTAAAATGGATATTGCTTGATTAAATATTTAGAATTAAGTAAAAAAAAACTTGACCATTGCGTTCATCTCGGAATTCTGGTTCAGATAGACTCCGAGTTTGCGTAAAACGGATAACGTATGAAGAAGTTATGAACCTTAGAAGTTTGTATATATATAAGAGACTTGTATATAAATTTATTCAAAATAAAACAATAGTGACCCAGGATGAATAGTGGGTCGACCCAGGGTGAATAGTTGGTCGACCCAGGTTAACTTTTTTTCTTCTGAATATGGACCTGCTTTGAACCTGGACCATTTTATATATAAAATACATTCGCCGACTCAACATGGCGTGTACAGTTAGATTGGAAATTAAACCTAAAATCTAAAGGCTAAGAATTATCCTAGGTAATCTATATAAAGGCAGACAACCTCATTGTTTTCTATACACAAAACTATTCTTCATTCTTCTTCCTCCAAAGCTTACTAATTAAAATAATAAAGATGTTGAGGTGCTCCTCAAACATAGATTAGAGAGGACAATTCTTACAATAAATCCAAAGTCGACTTTCTTCTACAACAATTATTTTAGAAAATTTTCTAGATCTACAACTATGTGAGTTTACTGTTATTATTCATATTTCTTCTAAGTTCAAGTTAAATAGATATAATAGTTGTTGTAGTAATCTAAAGAAAAAGAACATTGACAGTAAATGTATTTTGGATCTGAAAAGTAATAGTGTTTAGAAACATTATCCTTATATGTTATTTACTGTCAATTGCCTATTCGTTTTCAGTTATGTTGCTTGTAAGTACATCTCTTCCTTATTCCCTTTTTCCTACTGATTGTCTTATTTACACATTATATTCCTTTTTGAAAAAGTATGGAATGACAAAAATTGGGCATATTAGAATCTGCACTGTGTAATTTGGGATTTATTAGAAAGAGGAAGAACATGTAAATATGAATAGGCTAAACTTAATTTTGTAGGAATGTGATTTATAAACATGTAATTAATATTAATATGACATTCAATAAGATGGTATTTGACTTTGATGTGTGAACATAACCTGTAGACATATATTAATATGATATAGATATGGTGAACATTTGACATTAATCTGTAGACATATTAACATGACGTTGATTGGGTGAACATTTATTTGGCATAAATTTATAGATATGTCAATAAGGCATTTATTTGAAAACATGTAATTAACATTAGTCTGTATATGTTAATTTGGAGGACATATTAGCATTAAAGTGAATATGTCATATTAATTAGCATTAAAGAGGATATGTTAATTGGAAGAATATGGTAGTTTGTCACCTATTGACATTAATTTGGAAATATACGTTAACTGGCGAAAACATGTAATTGAATGTTTATGTTTATTTCATGATAAATTTGGGAAAGACATGTGTTGACCAACTTTTTTGCAAAAAATGTCATGGATCAACGGATCAGACCCCAAAGGCTCACAAAACAGCATTGACCGACCGCGGCGGTCAACTCCTACTTCAAAATGCTCGAACAAGATTTGGCCCGAGCCGATTTCCCTTGAGCAGCGACATCTCATGCCCCGACATAATCGCTCTCCCAAACCGACCAAGTCAACTGTTCCCTTAAAGACCGGATCGATCAGATACACCTGGATCTGCTTAGAAATATCCTGATGAGTCATTCATTGCTTAGCCCGATTCTCAAGGCATTAAAGGTGATCAACATAACTAGCCAAGGCTCTCCTTTTGAGATACCTCATCTCAGATGTCACATAAGCCACAATTTTTGAGGATACTATTGCTCAGCAATATAGTGGGTCAACCAGCCGCAACTATTCCAAATATCAAGCTCCACGTGTCCGAGCTCCACAAAAGAGGCAGGCCACATTGCATCTCAATCAGCCTACCTCTTCATCTATAAATACCTCAATGCCAAGAATGGAAAGAAGACTTCTTCTTGGGGAAAAAACTTGCTCTCTCAGGTTAAAACTCCATGGCTAACTCCAATAGCCCACTCTTCTCAACAACACAACAACTTTGTGTTCCTCTCCCACTTTCCTCTAAAAGAAAATGTATTGTACTTGTAATCAAAAGCAAATCAATACATATAAAGTGGACATAGGCATCATCTTCGCCAAATCACTATAAAAATTATGTGTTTTCCCTGTTTTTATTTACTTTTCTGCACTTTGCAATCGTTATTCTTGTGTTCTACGCACGATTGGGGTTTTATTGTAACACCTCGAAATTTTAACAATACTAAAGAGGACAAATTAAAAAATAATTAATTTAATATCCATAATTAAGGGAAACGGACTACGCCATCGTGTTTGTCTCGCAATTCTGGTTAAGATAGACGCCTGGTTTGCATAAAAGTGACACCGTATGAAGAAGTTATGAAGGTTTGAAGTTTGTATACGCGTAAGAATAATATATATACATATATATAGTCCAAAAATTCAAATTTTAGTCAAAACAGTTCAAATCATGCAGAAATGAGGTGAGCGGGAAATATCCTGCCCAGGGGTGTCGACCCCTGGGTCGACCCCTCAAAGGAGGTGTTAACCCCCTAAGGGGCGATCGACCCCCTTGGGTAGACGTGGCAAATTAGGGTTTGGGGCTGGTAGCTATATATACAGCCTCATTTTTCATGTTTTGCACACTGAAAATAATTGAGGACTAGATGTTGTCGTTGCCCAGATTGAATCAAACATTTTTCTTCTTCTGCAATCGAGTTAATCAAGTTATTTAAGTGTAGATCTGTGACTTCTTGAATCATATCAGATCTGTTATAATTTGTGTATCTATGATATTCTGACATGACTATGACTTAGATCTTAACCTTTATCATGTCAGATCTGCCTTTAATCGTAGATCTAATTCGCTGTTTAGATCACTTCATACCTGTTCCGTTATGTTTATGGCCAAATCAGATGTGTTATTATTTGGACATCTAAATCATTGTTTAGATCACACCATACATGTCCCTATTATGTTAAAATCAGTGCTATTGTCACATGTTCATCCTATATGCTTATCTTGTCATTATGCCAATATATGTTTATGCCATTACATGTCAACCTTGTTAGTATGATCATCTCTGTCCTTTTCCCTCTATCTTTTCCCTTTTATTTTTATATAGCCAGGCTACCTTAGAGCCTAGGCATGCCTCTAAAATATTTGAATGCGTTATATTGGGAACGAGGGGAAAAACGGTAAAATTGGGCATAACTTGTAATTGGGAATTTGGGCATAACTTGAATAAAGTGTAATAATATGAAATTGGGGCATATAGTTTATTATGAACATAACTTGGGGAAAAGGGGCATGAAAACCTATAACGACATAGGTAGAATTGGTTAATAATGGAATGCCAAGGATTACAGTATCTAGAAACTGTAACCACGCCTAGACATGAGGTTAGATCACGCTTGTGGTGGAAGCCTGCCCGGAACCGCCCGACATATCCAGCAATCACAAGTGGTGAATCTAATGTGAGGATCCTAGGTGCACAAACATGGGACATGTTCAGACACGAGGTTAAGCCCGACTTGTGGAAGAAGTCTACCCGGAACCGACCAGCATATCCAGCATCCACAAGTGGTAGGATTAATGTGACGACCCGAAACTTCCGTGGTACAAAAGTAAGGATAATCATAGGATCATAACATAATTAAAACAATAATAGATCTCAGATAATAGCATAACATATAAATCATTGCAGCGGAAATGGAAATGTCATCACAACATAACATTACAGACATCAGAGTACGCAGTACAGGATACACTTAGTAAAATAGAAGTCTAAAACAAGGAAAGAAATAAAGTCTCAATCTACTCCAAATACATCAAAGTTCAATAATGTATAAATGTCTCAAGAAGCAAATAAAAAGATAAAAGAAAAAGATTTTTCAACTTCTTCCTTAGCAAGCTCCAGTCCAGAAAGTATCCATACCTATAACCTGTCATTTGGCTGCTCGTGTGGAAAGAGGGCACCCGAGTTTGCAAAGTGAAACAAACTACGAGTCAGTCATGGGACTGGTATGAGAAACCTTACTTAACTAACATTATGGCTAATCATGGGACCACGCCGCTAACGCGGAACGGGTTTACTCCATTGGATTGCCAGTGCATAAGTTTAATAAATTCTATTTAAAAACAACGCAATGCTTTTTAGAAAATGAAATTATTATAAGACTCAAGTCCAATCACCTTTTAATGATCAAAAATGCTTGATACATGGAAAATAATGTTTAATATTATTATTAGTGTCTAATCAGTATTAAAATACTTCAAAGTAAATGTATCAATCCTAGACGGCATAGTACCACATCCAACTATGTCGCCAAATATAGGTTTACAATCAAAACAGTGATGTCGTATTGGGGATTGGATTTCTAAAACGACTCAAAATCCCCCTTACGGCAAATCACGGATTGAGTTGAGGACAAGCCACATCGGGACGCAAACAGAAGAACATTTCATTGTATATTACAACTGTAACAACCCGAATTTTAATAACATGTTGAAACTAGAAATCAGGGTATAATTAATTTTTAAAATAATAATTAAGGGAAATGGGTTACTCCATTGCGTTCGTCTCGAAATTTTACATGAAATAGAGTCCGAGTTTTCGAAAATCGGTGTATGGATGAAGAAGTTATGGCTTGTAGAAGATTCAACAGATTTTAGGCAGCACAGGACCAGGCAGGTCGACCTGGGGGTCGACCTGGGGGCCAGGTCGACCATGTGGTCGACCTTAGGGTCGACCTACCCCCCAGGTCAACCATGTGGTCGACCTCCCCCCTTACAGGTCGACCTGGTCGGCCTGTTTTGACCCAGAACTCATTTTTGAAGCCTGAGACGTGTTTTGATGGTCCGGATTGATTCTAGGGTTAATCTAAGGGCCTAAACTAGTTGCTACACCTATAAAAACACCCTTAGACCTAACCTAATTCACAACAAATCATTCTTACACCAAAATGCTGTTGACGTCCCTCTTGATCATGGCCGCCGTCTCTAATCAATTTCCTAAGCTTTCATACACAATCCAATTCGAAGATTAAGGCTTCTACAATGATTCAAGATAATAAATCAACAATGTCACTGCAACATTCTACAACAAATTCAGTTCGTAATTCATTAGCCATGCTCTGTAAGTTCTAGTTGTTTTTAGATTTAAACATTTAATTATAATATGGCCATGGAATAAAGTGGAATTGGATTTAAGTATGTTTATTGATTCAGATCTATTTCTATTGCTCCTTGAATCTTGAGTTTTGGGACTTTTCTATGTTCGTTCTCATGTCAAGCTTATGATCTATTCAGCCTGTTGTAAATCAGTTTTTCTTGATTCATATTGATATTATTATCAAGATCTATCTTTTATGCAAGAGATGATGTTTTTATGCCATTTTTCTCTCTATGCTGATTGTTATACAAATTCTACCTTCCCCTATTTATTTTCTTTCGATGAACCTAGGTCAATTTAGGACCTAGGCCTAAACCGCGATTTGCGTACGATTGAATACGGGGAAATATGGTAATGTTGTCTATATTGGATATACATGTTTGGTAAAATTGATGGCATAACATGAAATTGGAAATTTGGGGTATTGTCAATATAATTGAAATTGCAAGTTTGGCCATTGGCATAATTAAATTGGCATGAAGTGGGCATAATGAATTAGCATGTAAATCAAATCACGAGTTCGGGCCTATGTAAATTAAATCAAAAGATTAGGTTTATGATTGGGCATAAGTAGAATTGGGACTTTGAACCTAAAAGCAATTGTAAACTTGATAATTGGCATAAATATGTATTATTAACTTGGGTAGTTGGCGTGTGTTGTAATAAAAAGATTATAGTTTGGGATAACTACATCATGAATCATGATTTGGGTTTATTTGGACATGAAACTTGATACATGTAATCTTGGCTAGAACTTGATATGGGTAAAATGGCATAAACTTGGCATACATGCAATAGGCAAGAATTGGGCGTATGTAAACTGACTAGAATTGGGTGTGTATATATATATATATATATATATATATATATATATATAAATTGGCATGTAATTTTGGAACTTGGGCATATGTTTATTTATATGTAAAGTTGGGAATTTGAAATATGAAAATGACTGTGTATTGGATAATTGACTTGAACACGAACATGAACATTTCTATATGTTAAACACATGAACTGATATTGGGGTTTTGGGGGAAATACGACCATTAATGAACCTTTGACACAAGGTTTGACTCGGTTTGTGGTGTAAATATGCCCGGAACCGCCCGGCAAATCCAGTAGCCACAAAGTGTCAGTCTAATGTGAGAGGTCGAAGGTCGAATTGTAGGCGTAACGATTTATGACACGAGGTTAGACTCAGTTTATGGTGTAAATCTGCCCGGAACCGCCCGGCAAATCCAGTGGCCACAAAATGCATGGTCTAATGTGAGAGGTCATGATTCGCTCGTCATAATGAATGAATTAAGGAATACTAACCATAATAAGACGTGAGTATGGTTAGAGGGTTAGGTGGGATGACATGGAAATTTGACATGTAAATGTGAATCTAACCGGTATGAGTTAAGAACATGTAAAACTTATAAATATAGGCTTAACCAACATAACTGTTAATCAGACCAATGGGTGGGTTAAGTAATATGACTAGACTAATGGCACTTAACCAATATAACAATACACGTGGCAGGGTTAAGTCAACTTGAACATATAGATAATACTTAACCAACTTAACATGATACGTGATAGGGTTAAGTCATGAACCGCTTGAACATACTTAACCAACTTGACATGCTAGACTGATAGGGTTAAGTCATGAACCGGTTGAACATACTTAACCAACTTGACATGCTAGACTGATAGGGTTAAGTCATGAACCGCTTGAATATACTTAACTAATTTGACACGATGATTTGATAGGGTTAAGTCATGAACCGCTTGAATATACTTAACCAATTTGACACAATGATTTGGTAGGGTTAAGTCATGAACCGCTTGAACATACTTAACCAACTTGACACATGGTTCGTAGGGCTAAGTCATGAACTTAAACGACAACACTTAGCCAATTTGACATGACACATAGACGGGTTAAGTCTCGAATTTAAATGACAACACTTAACCTGCTGGACGGAAACCCTAGTTATGCGGTCCTTTTCAGCAGTAACCCACTAGACATATCATGGTACCCTGGAACTAGGCAGGGTGGGGCACGATTACTGGGCTGATTGTAAGCGACCAAAACGACGACTGAGTTGGTGCGCCATTGTAGGTTCAGGCGGACTATGGTCGTGCACGTAGTCCGGAGTTGAAAAGGCAGGCATTGGGCACCAGTAGGTTTACACTGTGCGTGCTTGATTCGTGTCGATGGTTGGCATACACCCTATGGTGGACCTAGCATAGGTAACTACATTCGTGATAGGGCCGTATGACACTGACACATGACGAGCTAGAACTTTTAGGGAGCCGATCGATTAATAGATCGTTTCGTGGGACCAAGTAATGGGTCATTTCATGACATTGGGCAAGGGATCATTTCATAGTCAACACATGACACGGGTTGGGATCACCTTATAACATGGGCTACTAGTTGGGGCACTAGTAGGGGGTAAGGATCCTTGTTACACAGGACACTAGTTGGAACACTAGTAGGAATACGAAACATTCCATGTAAGACACTTGTGAGATGCAAGTCAGGTGGTGCAGAGCAAATAGATATCACTGAAATATTTTAATGATGAAGCTTAGAAATCTTGCGATGTTATACTTGATAGAAACCTTGCGATGTGATACTTGTTAGGAACCTTGTGATGCTACTCTTGATAGGAATTATGGGATGTTATACTTGATTCATCGTGCCCGTAGCTTATCTTGTCATCATCCTTATGTTTATTTTCAGTTTACTCATGCCATGTTATCTTTACCTGTTTTTATGCTGAAAGTCACTAGGACTTACTCAGTCTTTATGACTGACCCGTTTTGTTTCACCTCTTTTTCTTCTGTTTCCCCCCTCCCCTCAGGTTCGCAAGGTGGGAATACAGCTTAGTTCAGATCTTACCAAGCTCTAAGGCTCTTTCATGTACGACTTGGATTTCTCTTGGCTATGGCTTGCTCTGTTTTACTTGGGGAATGATTTATGACTATGGTTTTATGCTTCTTTACTATTGCAAGACAGATTTCGATGTAATGGATTTAATGGCATTTTGATGTAAAAGGCTTTAGACCTTTCTATATTTTAAAGCAATGAAATTTGGTTCTTCTTCCGCTGTTTTATATGTTCTGTCTTGTAATATTTCTGTGTATGTTTACCTAGATAATGCACCACCAAAGCTAGTGCATTCCCTTTGTGAGTTACCCTAGCGGAGGTGGGGTGTTACATTTGGTATCAGAGCAGAAGGTTACCAGACTGGGCAAAAGCTTTTAAAAACCTTCTGAAATTATTTGCAAAACGTTTACAAAGAAGCATTTTTCTAAGAAAAGTTATGTTTTACGAAAGGCATATTCCCCAAAGCCATATGCACTATCTTTTGATTCTCTCGTTGAGTCTCTTCTCTCTTTCTTTTTCACCGTAGTTTGTAGGCATACATTGCATGTAGGAGGGCAAAGAAGTGCCCAACCTCCATCAGGAGCCGCAGTAGTTCCATCTGCAACTAATCTTATTTCAAGCTTTGTAGGGTTGCCATGCGATGGAGGTAGCTTTCGAGAAACTTGTCAACAAGCTATACAAGGATAGTAAGAACGAGGATAAAAGAACACAAGCCTAAGGATAAGAAACTTGTTGATAGGGCTTAATCCACGAAGGAGGAAAAGGTGAAAGGAAAGAAGCCAAAGTGAGAGAATAATAAAACCCATGACAAGAGAGAGTATCTTTAGGATGGTAAAAAGGGACATGTAGTTAAGTATTATAGGACAAGGACAAGGGCAAAGAACAAGATCGTTGAGAGGGCAATTGTATGCTCTCACTACTAGCATACCTAAGAGAGGTGGTAATGTTTCTGTCAAAGGTTTAGCTTTTCTTTTCCATCATCTCGTTAGAACTTTGTTTTTGTGCATCGCATCCTTTTAGTTCTGCTTCGATAGTTGGAGTCTCTGCACCTTAGTACTAGCGTAGTAGAGGATCCCGTTTTTGTCTCAAATCCTGTGGGGAATCGGCTCATTTATTCATGACTTGTTTGGATTTGAGAATGTCTATGCTAAGTGTTGAGTTTAGAAGTAATGCTTATGTTTTTGGGCAATGGGTTGATTCTAGGGATGGAGTGGTTTTCCAAAAATGATACCATTCTCGAGTATGAAAAGAGGGTAGTTAGACTCTTGACTTGCCCCGGTAATGCCCTCAAAGTCTAGTGTAACCCTTAGGGTTCTGCCATGCTTAGTTACCTAGAATCTCTTGATATATTTATTGATCCGCTTGAGTAGTGTTCGCCACCAAGGCGGATGGTTCATCTCGCTTATGCATGAGTTATAGAAAATCACCTTAGTAAGTACACTTGGCAACATGGTTGGCATTTGTTTATTTTCAAGAGATAATTCATTTATGTGGAATACCTTTTAGTAAGTGAACGAGATCTAAGATTCACTAGTGAATTTTGGAGAGCTTGCATGAAACCATGAGTACGCAGTTATGTTTAAGCCGAGTATACAAGAAAAAGAATAAGTGAAAGTGGAACGAGAGGCGACAGTGAAATGAGTTCCAACTAATATTTTGGAAATATAAATTAAGAAGCTACGAAATTGTGAAGCTAAAGACGGTCAAAGCACAATGGAGTTAAGCTCAAGGAAATGCGACTTAGAAGATTGAAGACTAGACACGCGCATCGTATCTCTTTTTAAGAGTATATCCTCGATCCCTCTTTTCCTGCAGAGCTTATTTGCATGCTATCTTTTAAGTATAACCTCTCGGCCCTATTCTCCATCCTATTTCTGTTGCAAACCCCATAGGGAGTATGACTCATCTTTTAGTAATACATGTTGGGGCTTGAGGGTGTCCGTTGGGTTGACTAAACTTTTTGGGTTTTATAGGATATGGGTTGGTCTTAGGAAGGGATTTCTTGTGACCAAAAAGGAGTTCATCATGCTTAGTTTCCTAGAAACATATATATTGGTTGGTTAATTCTTTGGGTATCAGTCTGATATTGATTTCGGTCTTCGGGGATGGTGCTTAGGGAGTTCTTCTCCAAACCAGTATATATGTGACATAGATTTCCAGTTTTGACATTGCCTAATGGGCACAAAGTTTTTACTTGCTTCTATCGTTCGACTATATCTTTAAGTAGGAACAATTGGGTGTAAACATGTGTTTGATACATGTCATGATTGATGGTTGCAAGTGGTTGCAAGCGGTTGCTAGTGGTTGCTCGTGGATGCATATACACGCACCTTAGACACTAGATCGGCTCCGTCACCTTTCATATTGCATATGCATGAGTGTTTATACTTGTTTATGGATGAAATTAAATGTGTTATCATGTGGATGTTGCATATGGATGAATGTTTGTGCACACATATAGTGTTTATATGGCTAGGACTATTCGCATACATGTTGAACTCATGGCACTAAAACATATTTTGCATTAAGAAGATCAATCAGGCATGATCATTTGCATTAGATAAGGAACATATACACACACTTTCTGCATATGTTCATACAACATTAGAAATCTCTTAAGGACAATGGATGCCTATGATTGATGAGTGAGTAGATGGATGATTGGATGGTAGGACACATTCTTCTTAACTTGAAGATTTCGGGGACGAAATCCTTTAAGGAGGGGAGAATGTAACAACCCGAATTTTAATAACATGTTGAAACTAGAAATCGGGGTATAATTAATTTATAAAATAAGAATTAAGGGAAACGGTTTACGCCATTGCGTTCATCTCGAAATTTTACATGAAATAGAGTCCGAGTTTTCGAAAATCGGAGTGCGGATGAAGAAGTTATGGCCTGTAGAAGATTCAGCAGATTTTAGGCAGCACAGGACCAGGCAGGTCGACCTGGGGGTCGACCTGGGGGCCAGGTCGACCTACCCCCCAGGTCAACCATGTGGTCGACCTCCCCCCTTACAGGTCGACCTGGTCGGCCTGTTTTGACCCAGAACTCATTTTTCAAGCCTGAGACGTGTTTTGATGGTCCGGATTGATTCTAGGGTTAATCTAAGGGCCTAAACTAGTTGCTACACCTATAAAAACACCCTTAGACCTAACCTAATTCACAACAAATCATTCTTACACCAAAATGTTGTTGAGGTCCCTCTTGATCATGGCCGCCGTCTCTAATCAATTTCCTAAGCTTTCATACACAATCCAATTCGAAGATTAAGGCTTCTACAATGATTCAAGACAATAAATCAACAACGTCACTGCAACATTCTACAACAAATTCAGTTCTTAATTCGTTAGCCATGCTCTGTAAGTTCTAGTTGTTTTTAGATTTAAACATTTAATTATAATATGGCCATGGAATAAAGTGGAATTGGATTTAAGTATGTTTATTGATTCAGATCTATTTCTGTTGCTCCTTGAATCTTGAGTTTTGGGACTTTTCTATATTCGTTCTAATGTCAAGCTTATGATCTATTCAGCCTGTTGTAAATCAGTTTTTCTTGATTCATATTGATATTATTATCAAGATCTATCTTTTATGCAAGAGATGATGTTTTTATGCCAATTTTCTCTCTATGCTGATTGTTATACAAATTCTACCTTCCCCTATTTATTTTCTTTCGATGAACCTAGGTCAATTTCGGACCTAGGCCTAAACCGCGATTTGCGTACGATTGAATACGGGAAAATATGGGAATGTTGTCTATATTGGATATACATGTTTGGTAAAATTGATGGCATAACATGAAATTGGAAATTTGTGGTATTGTCAATATAATTGAAATTGCAAGTTTGGCCATTGGCATAATTAAATTGGCATGAAGTGGGCATAATGAATTAGCATGTAAATCAAATCACGAGTTCGGGCCTATGTAAATTAAATCAAAAGATTAGGTTTATGATTGGGCATAAGTAGAATTGGGACTTTGAACCTAAAAGCAATTGTAAACTTGATAATTGGCATAAATATGTATTATTAACTTGGGTAGTTGGCGTGTGTTGTAATAAAAAGATTATAGTTTGGGATAACTACATCATGAATCATGATTTGGGTTTATTTGGACATGAAACTTGATACATGTAATCTTGGCTAGAACTTGATATGGGTAAAATGGCATAAACTTGTCATACATGCAATAGGCAAGAATTGGGCGTATGTAAACTGACTAGAATTGGGGGTGTATATATATATATATAAATTGGCATGTAATTTTGGAACTTGGGCTTATGTTTATTAATATGTAAAATTGGGAATTTGAAACATGAAAATGACTGTGTATTGGATAATTGACTTGAACACGAACATGAACATTTCTATATGTTAAACACATGAACTGATATTGGGGTTTTGGGGGAAATACGACCATTAATGAACCTTTGACACGAGGTTAGACTCGGTTTGTGGTGTAAATCTGCCCGGAACCGCCCGGCAAATCCAGTAGCCACAAAGTGTCTGTCTAATGTGAGAGGTCGAAGGTCGAATTGTAGGCGTAACGATTTATGACACGAGGTTAGACTCAGTTTGTGGTGTAAATCTACCCGGAACCGCCCGGCAAATCCAGTGGCCACAAAATGCACGGTCTAATGTGAGAGGTCATGATTCGCTCGTCATAATGAATGAATTAAGGAATACTAACCATAATAAGACGTGGGTATGGTTAGAGGGTTAGGTGGGATGACATGGAAATTTGACATGTAAATGTGGACCTTACTGGTATGAGTTAAGAACATGTAAAACTTATAAATGTAGGCTTAACCAACATAACTGTTAATCAGACCAATGGGTGGGTTAAGTAATATGACTAGACTAATGACACTTAACCAATATAACATGACACATGGCAGGGTTAAGTCAACTTGAACATATAGATAATACTTAACCAACTTAGCATGATACGTGATAGGGTTAAGTCATGAACCGCTTGAACATACTTAACCAACTTGACATGCTAGACTGATAGGGTTAAGTCATGAACCGCTTGAACATACTTAACCAACTTGACATGCTAGACTGATAGGGTTAAGTCATAAACCACTTGAATATACTTAACCAATTTGACACGATGATTTGATAGGGTTAAGTCATGAACCGCTTGAATATACTTAACCAATTTGACATAATGATTTGGTAGGGTTAAGTCATGGACCGCTTGAACATACTTAACCAACTTGACACATGGTTCGTAGGGTTAAGTCATGAACATGAACGACAACACTTAGCCAATTTGAAATGACACATAGACGGGTTAAGTCTCGAATTTAAATGACAACACTTAACCTGCTGGACGGAAACCCTAGTTACGCGGTCCTTTTCAGCAGTAACCCACTAGACGTATCATGGTACCCTGGAACTAGGCAGGGTGGGGCACGATTACTGAACTGATTGTAAGTGACCAGAACGACGGCTGAGTTGGTGCGCCATTGTAGGTTCAGGCGGACTCACTACACCAAAACAGCCAATTTGGCACACCAGGATGTGGATATTTGATAGGGCTTTAAGCCGTATCAAATTTGATAGGGCTTATAGCCGTATCAAATTTGATAAGCCATATCAAATTTTCTTTTGCAATCCGCACCACCTATAATAGTTGAAATCTCACCCTAGATCTTGAATGGTTCGGATCAGTACTTTTTTATTGGGCTTGCAACCGTATCAAATTGGAATGGTAATTCTACCCGTTTCCGTGTCATTATTTTCTGCTTTCTCCTCTCTGCTTTTCCATTTCGGCCCAAATTACCAAACCTAAAAAAAGGGCGAATCTCAATTCTTCGATCCAAATAAATTCCCGTAAACAAGCGGGTCGATCTCGCCCGTGGCTTTGGAATTTCCAGTCGATGATGCGATAAAGACATCGTCGGCTGTCAAAGTACCACGGAGGATCAGAAAGAGGCTTTTAGATGCGAGAATTGGAACCAGCCCTCCTTCTAGAAGCGTTGAGGAAATTGAGGCGAGGCTTAAAGAAGCCGATCTTAGAAGACAGGTATCTTTTCCATATTTTGCGTACTTATCTATCTTTTTTTCTTTTTAACAAGATTCAGAATGTATTAGCTGATGAAATTAAGCGCGTTTTTAGTCTAATTTTGTCTTCTATTAGTGAAAAAAATGCTTTACTTATATTTGAAGTTGTCTACAAGTTTTAGTTTTAACATCTTTGATGGAGTCGGCTGTGGCTGTTAAAAGGCGTAAAATTTGGTAAAGAATGAATCTGTGGTATTCTTTAACCGAGGAGGAGTTATGATATTTCTGTTTACTGATGTGCTGATTACTTGATCAAAATCTAAGCACATACAATTCAGTTTGTGAAGATTTACATTACAGAACTTAGTCTATGTGACTTATTTGTAATGCTTAAGTATTATTAAAGACAATAAGTATAAGGTTCGTGTTATTTTACGATAAATTTATTTAAAGGTGGTCATGGATATTATTTTGTAAAGTTGCTTCTCTTAAGCTTTGCTATCACAGTCACTAGCTTTATTATAATTATTTTTGCATACTTTCCCGTGATAAAAACAATACTGGTTTAAAAAATTTATGTCTGAGTTGTCGTGTTAATACTTGCCATGCTGTAAAATTGTTATTGAGGCTGGATGTGTATAGTTTATTTCGCTCTCATTTAATTTGTTTTGTTTTTTGTGTAGCTTATAAAGTCTGTGTATAATAATCATATTTTGTTTAAACAGCAATTTCACGAGTTCTTAGCAAACAAAGCAAGGCCAAAGTCAAGAAGTCCTTCTTGGTCATCTCAAGAAGAGGATCTTAGTCAGCGTCTTGAAGCAAAGCTTTATGCTGCCGAACAGAAAAGGTAAACTTCATGTATTTATGTGCAATATGAAAGTGTTCCTAGTCTAAACTTGTAATTGGTTCCTTCCAACGAAGATGCAGTGATTTGTAGACTAATCTTGCAATGGGTGTTTTCTCACTTGGAACCGTGATTCTAGAGGACAGTTTGAGAATTTTGAGATGTTGTTGCTTAAAGTATGTTGTTCTGTGACTTCGGTTATGAGGTTCTTTGTCGAAATTTAAAGGACTGAACTCAGTGCTAGTTGTTTGCAGCCTATCTGATTATCCGTATATATATTAGCTAAACAATTCTCTTCTATTACTTTCTGACTCAATTTTTGGTAGTACTCCTAGGTGGTACACACATACTACTGTGGGCATGAATGATCAATCTTTGCACCTTTTTATAAGTACGTTCGTAGTTTGAAATATTGGTTATTTATATTTATATCTATTATATTTGTAAAAAGGAAAAAAAGGCATCAATTAGTATTAGATAAAATCCTTTGCGTTTTTCACTAACACTTGATATATTATGCCTAAATAAGTGAAGCTAATGGATGTTGTTATTCTATGCTGCCAACACAGTGAAGGCATAAGCGCTGGTAACTACATTTGCTACAATCCAACACTCAGTAGGATTTATTGTAAAAATGACTAATTTTAGCAGATATTCTACTTGTTACTGCATTAATATATGAGCCATTGCAGTTATAAACTTTTGTATAATTTAAACATCTTAGTCTTGTTGGTTCTGAAATATGCTCTAACAGAATGTCATTGACTTTGAAATATGCAGTGGTAGAATGCAACTTTAGGAAAGATATGTCGCTCAACAGTTTGCACACATTTCTTATCTATCGTTTAAATGTTGTTTTGTTGTCATTGTCAAATAGATAAGACCTGTCATTTTACTTGCATTTTCAAATAATTGTAATACAAGTATGTTAATGAATGTTGTCTCAGAATCATGTACCTTTATAGCTGGACAAATCTTAATTACTCTCACGGCTGCTTTCCTATTAACATTTCCGCACACACAAAGTTATCTACAGAAGATATGCTGGACTTTTTTTCTCCTTGTGCGTTGACATAACTGATAACGAGCTTGCATATTTGGAGTGCATCCATTTATTTGTGGAGATTCTAGATCATTTTTTCAGCAATGTATGCGAGCTCGATTTGGTCTTCAATTTCCATAAGGTAAGCTATACTGAAAAGTGAAAATTAAACTCAATTTTGGCTACATTTATTTTAGGATTTAGTTAAATACCGTGTACAATTAACAATGTTGGAGCCGGCAGAAACTTGGAAGATAAATAAATACTCTGAATATGTTTTTATGGTGATAAGTTTCAAGAATTATCTTCATCTATGGTTACATATATCTAGTGTATTTTCTGTAAGTGCTAGAGAAATTATGGAGAATGATTATTACCTACAAGATCGAATACATCTCCACCATCCATTTAGCGAGATGAATTACTATAAAGTCATATGTGTACTTATCTTGTAAGTAAGAAAAAAATTTGTAAGAAAAGTTTCTAACAGAGGCTATTCTCTCCTTTGTAATATATATTGCTCATTCCATACTTGCTGTCTAGTTCATTGATCTTCTTTTTATAAAATTTGCGGACATTAGTATGGGAGCTTGCTGCGGAAACAGCAAGCAAGCTTGCTGTTTCAAACAGCAAGCTCAGGCTTGCGGAAACAGCAAGCCAGCTTGCTGCGGAAACAGCAAGCTCAAGCTTGCGGAAACACCAAGCCAGCTTGCTGTTTGTTTCCACAAGCCAGCTTGCCGCGGAAACAACAAGCTCAGGCTTACGAAAACAGCAAGCCAGCTTGCTATTTTAGCAAGACGGACATATGTTTTGGTGCACATCATTGTTTGCGTTGAACTTGTGTGTGTTTTACTTCTTATATTAAATATGAATTGCATGTTTGAGTAGTTTTACTTTTAGCTGATGTGAATTGACTGAATGTGATAGAGTAGTAGAAAATAGGTTTGTTCTGGAAGTGGTTGTCTATCAAAGTGTTTGATCCTTTTTTTCCCTGCTGTCCTCTTGCAGCTCTTTGGTTTGTCGTCCGCTTGCAGCTCTTTGGTCTCATTGGTATTCATGTGGCTTCTGGTCCTGCTGCATCAATATAACAAATTACAAATAATTGGTAATTTTACCAAGCTTTTTCTTATTCTTCTTCGCAGATCCACCCAGCAATTTCAGAAAAATTACAACCAGTGCTACATTGGTCGGAGATCAGGCCAGAATAAAAAATAAACGGTACTTTTTCCAGCCTTATTCTTATTTGTAGTTCATTTGGTTTGACTGTTATTTATGTTCTTCTGGCTATCGACATTGGGTACATAGGTTGCTATTGGCTATTGACCAGTTATTTGTGATTTATGTCTGATTCTTATACATGTTGCTATTCACAATATCGTTTGCATGCACACAAAAATCATGTTGGCATACTGTTTTTCTCCCTTTCTTTTGCAGCCAGTTTTACTTGTATTTTTAAACTTGCATGCTACTTGATTTCAGGTACTGTTGTTGATTCAAGCATTTGTCATCCAACCGAATTTGTTTTTTACCACTACAGTCATGTAGGCATTCAGGTAAGTTTTTCGAACGTACCATGTTGTATATATTATAACTTAGTTTGGACTTCCTAATGACACTCAGGTAAGTCATACAGGCATTCGGACTTCCTAATGACATTCGCATGATATTCTGGACTTTGATATGGCTATAGTGTTCGATAACCAACCACCACAAAGTTTATTTTATTGATAATAATTGGTTTGTTTGTATATGTATTTCTTGAATTTCTTGAAACCTCAAGAGGATTGGTTTGTGTATGTAGTATGTACTCGATATTTAAATGTAAGATTGTTGATCAGTTATATGAGATTTTTTTCTAATGTAGTTTATTTTTGTGTTAATCTATTTAGCTAATTGTATTTATTTATTTTTGTATTTTTTTTAATTTGATATGGTTTTAAGTCGTATCAATTGGGAAATTTGATACGGCTTAAAACCCTATCAAATTAACAAATTGATACGGCTTAAAACTGTATCAAATTTCTCAATTGATACGGCTTAAAACCTTATCTGTTAATCAATTTGATACGGTTTAAAACCGTATCACTTTATTAATTTGATACGGTTTTAAACCGTATCAAAGCAACAGAGACGCCATTTTTTGATACGGTTCAGGGCACTGCCAAATCGATTTTGATACGGTCATGAGCACTGCCAAATTGGCATTTCTGGTGTAGTGACTATGGTCGTGCACGTAGTCTGGAGTTGAAAAAGCAGGCATTGGGCACCAGCTGGTTTACACTGTGCGTGCTTGATTCGTGTCGGTGGTTGGCACCCTAGGGCTTGATACACCCTATGGTGGACCTAGCACAGGTAACTACATTCGTGATAGGGCTGTATGACACAGACACATGACGAGCTAGAACTTATCGGGAGGCAATCGATTAATAGATCGTTTCATGGGACCAAGTAATGGGTCATTTCATGACATTGGGCAAGGGATCATTTCATAGTCAACACATGACACGGGTTGGGATCACCTTATAACACGGGCTACTAGTTGGGACACTAGTAGGGGGTAAGGATCCTTGTTACACAGGACACTAGTTGGAACTCTAGTAGGAATACGAAACATTCCATGTAAGACACTTGTGAGATGCTAGTCAGGTGGTGCAGAGCAAATAGATATCACTGAAATATTTTAATGATGAAGCTTAGAAATCTTGCGATGTTATACTTGATAGAAACCTTGCGATGTGATACTTATTAGGAACCTTGTGATGCTACTCTTGATAGGAATTATGGGATGTTATACTTGATTTATCGTGCCTGTAGCTTATCTTGTCATCATCCTTATGTTTATTTTCAGTTTACTCATGCCATGTTATCTTTACCTGTTTTTATGCTGAAAGTCGCTAGGACTTACTCAGTCTTTATGACTGACCCGTTTTGTTTCGCCTCTTTTTCTTCCATTCCCCCCCCCCTCCCCCAGGTTCGCAGGGTGGGAATACAACTTAGTTCGGATCTTACCAAGCTCTAAGGCTCTTTCATGTACGAATTGGATTTCTCTTAGCTATGGCTTGCTCTGTTTTACTTGGGGAATGATTTATGACTATGGTTTTATGCTTCTTTACTATTGCAAGACAGTTTTCGATGTAATGGATTTATTGGCATTTTGATGTAAAAGGCTTTAGACCTTTCTAGATTTTAAAGCAATGAAATTTGGTTCTTCTTCCGCTGTTTTATATGTTCTGTCTTGTAATATTTCTGTGTATGTTTACCTAGATAATGCTCCACCAAAGCTAGTGCATTCCCATTGTGAGTGACCCTAGTGGAGGTGGGGTGTTACAACAACAATTCCATCAGAATACAAGTATATACAGAGTATGAATAAATATTACACAGAAAATATCAGAGATTTAAATTACATTTAAATACATCGCAGCGGAAAATAATACAAAACACAACTAGAAGTAATACATGGATACAGAGCTTTCCGAGTATCGTTCCAGCTGTAAATCAGGACCCTGTGAATATAAATCTGCAAAACCAAAACTACTAGCTGCCTGTGTCAAAATAAGGGCACCCAGAGTTTAGGTTAAAACAATAAACTCCAGGTCAGTCATGTGACTGGTGTGAGAACTAAAACAGTTATTAATCTTTATTTTAAAGTTAGGTAAATCAAGGGACCACGCCGTATAACACGGAATGGGTTTCCTCCTAAGAGTACCAGTGCATAAAACAAACAGCGAAATGCTAAATAAAGAAGAATGAAGCTATTATAAGACCCAGGTCCCATCACACAATGCAACACAAGCCGGGGGATAGGGTTTTACAGCCAAAGAATGCTTGATACGCTAAATTTCATCTTTTTTTACTATAAGTGTATAGTGTCAAAACAATTTCAATCATAAGTATCAATCATAGACGGCATAAGTGCCCCATCCCACTATGTCGCCATATATAGGTTCTACAATCAAAACTGCAAAGTCACGTATTGGAAGTTGGATTTCCATCTGTGAATCGAGGCAAAAGATAGTCCTCTACCGATTCGAGACGCTCTAGCCCGTGTGTCAGGACCCAGACTCAGGTGGACCCTTGGATCGTCAAGGTCAGTCCACCGATGTGGATTAAAATGCCTGAACATTGCGTTTCACCACCCTTTGGGGTGTAAATGAGCCAACAAATGACTCCATCGGCTCCACATAGTCACCGATATATCCGAGGCGCCTCGCAACAGCAACAACCACATAAGTCAAACTCGTCAGGGCGTGTAAAACCACTGACGCCACTTCTATATAGAAGGAAACGCATGCCCTCCCTAATGTCCTCTCTTCACAACCGGGGTGTGAGGCTCGCGAATTAACGCTACACAAAGCTGTGCCACACAGGCTGTGCTTTGATCATCAACCACAAGACTCTACTTTTCAACAGAAGCCTTGATCATTTGCATCTTAGCATGCCACACAGGCAGACCAATCCATGCAACCGATATCCATCAATCACACAGAATGATATCCAATGTCAGACACATAGTCCATCTACAAGTCCATTCTGGGTCTGAACGAAACCGAAGGCACCTTGTACCTCGCATATCCATCGATCTCCAAGTACGTCTGGACGACCACCAACTGATTCCCTCCTCTTGGGTGTACGACCCAATCAAGATCATCGGTAATTATCCAAACGATGTTGAAGACCTCCGGTCTTCGACCACCGTCTTCATCCTCGACACCACGTCGAATCAGTTATTCAGAATGGGATAAACCCAGTCTTTCTGAATAACTCGCGTATATAATAAACAAGTGTTACACAAACACAACATACGCCTCATTCCAATTCATCAGCCACTAACCGTAAATTAGCAAGAGAATAATTCCCCAAACATTAACCCCGAAGGCCGAAACCAACATCAGATCAATACCCAGGAAACCATTCTTCTTAGCTAACCTACAGTTAGTTTCTAAATTTCACATTCTTAGGGAAAGGTTCCCATTAATTTTATCAAAGATAAATTCTTTAAAATTTATTCTTTAATCTTCCTTTGAATATCACTTCAAACTAGTCGGGATTAACGAACCTTACCGAAGTAATCATTTGTTTTATTTCCCAATCCCGACCTATTCATCCCATGAAGTAAGACTTGTAATACTTCATATCTAACACCACGGTGTTATCGGTAAATTCAATTACCATTTCACGTTCAAATCTAATTAAAGATTTAACTATCGCCTGGAGCAAAACTGGTGATACTCCATTCTCAATATTTTTTTGAATTTGATAATTTTAATTATCAAATTCACTTTTCATTTCCATCAGCCTTTAACCGTAAGTTAGCAAGTGAACAATTCCCTAAGTAATAACCCCAAAGGCCGAAACCAACATCAGATCAATACCCAGGAAACCATTCAACTTAACTAATCTCCAGTTAGTTTCTGATTTTCTTAACTCCGTTGGGTCTAAGAACAGTATTATTAAAGATACCATTCACGACAACCCAAAGCACATTTCATTAATTATCGGGTTAAAGAACAAATGTTATTTAAAACACTGATCACGATAAACCCAAAAATCAATTTCAATTCAATTCCAATTAAATACTATTTAATTGGCATACTTCATTAAATCCAACTAAAAAGATTTAATCTTTTCCCCCATTGGGTTTAAGAACAGTGTTAATGAAGACACCATTCACGACAAACCCAAATTCCATTTGATATTAAATACAAGGCTCTAAATAGAAAATATACCGGCTTATATTCAATATCAAATTCTACGACCAACAAATATCGTATTGGAAATAATGATATAAATATATCTTTCAAATTTCCATAACAATACCTGTATAATCACCAAATCCAACATCGAAATATTCCAGAGACAATTTCGATTCAAATCCATTCCAATTCAATTGTTGGAAATTCTGGTTACTTTTAAAAACCCTCTCAAATTCAATTTATTTGTTTCAAAATAAATTGATTTTAGTTCTAGTTCAAAACTAGTTCATTTCGATAAAAATCTATTTTTATCTTTTCAAATATGGAGTTTTTCATCCCAATTCTTCCCAAATCATTTCTTATGATTTTACACAAATTATAATTATTTTTTATAATTTTATCAAGGCCCGTACAGTCGATTTCCATCAACGGCCATCGAACTGCACTTACAATGACCTTTTCCAAATTTGATTTGGACATAATTCCAAATCCAACTGTTAGATTTCAAATCTCTAATATTCGTTAGAAAGCTCTTTTCGATACGAACCCAACGGTTCCGGTTTTAGGAGAATCCAACGGTCGGATCTCCCGTAATATCCATTCGAAGTCAATGGTCGAAATTCGCGAACTGCCGCGGTGTGGCGCGTTCTATTCAGGCCATTATATAATATATATAATATATACTTCGTTGATTTCCTTTCAAAACGTATTTTATAAATCATTTTAAATTCGTTTTCGAAACGATTTCAACTTCATATTCAATTTCGAATCAAAATTGAATATTCCACATCATCGATATACAAATGATAATATTTTCAAAACGTTATATTTTGGAGTCACTTTCTTTTCTATATTCATTATAAAAATGAATAAAATCGATATAAATATCGTTCACGTCAAAATGGCGTCAATGTAATCAACACGACTTTTATTCAACACATGAATGTTTATTCTATTCAACACATGAATATTTATTTTCTATTCAGCACATGAATTTATTTTCTATTCAACACATGAATTTATTTTCTAAATTGGAATGAGGCCCAATCAATTACCATATAATGTTAATTATATGGATTTTCTACAACACATGTATATAATAGCAACGATAAATCATCAACCATCATCCAGAGTGCACCACACAAGTGCATAAACATTAAATATAAATAATTAACGCTTATATAGTCTGTCAATCCATCGATTGACATACAACTAAACAATCGGGATTAGTGTACGTCAAATCTCATCCCAATACCCGTGTGGGGTTTAAAATCAACAAACACAGATTTTTATTTGTGCAGTTGGGCGATGTGTAAAATTTATCGTCCCAATCAATATCAATCAAATCAGTGTATATAAACAAATCGTCCGATTTGTTTATAAATATTTATTTTATATATATGTTAAAAATCATATTTTTAACTGTAAAATATTTTCCACTATAAAATATTTTATTTCATTCCACATCACACAATCAAATTTCACAACACAGCAATCAAACAAACAAGTCATCCATGGTCTGTGGACGACGGGTGTCGGGTGCTACTAAACACCGTCTGCATCCTAGTATATATTTCAAAATAGAAATAAATTAAAGGTGAGGAGTTCTCACCGACTAGCTAAACCAAATACCACGACTCTTCATATGTAGGAAATCTTCGCCTTTCTCGCCTTTTGTAACTTTCGTTGCCCGTATTCACTACATATATAAAAATCACATTTTTATTATCAACTTTATATAAAAATCATATTTTTATTATCTACATTATATAAAAATCATATTTTTATTCTTCTCATCATATAAAAATCGAATTTTTATAATTTCAACTTCGTATTATAAATGTGACGATCCCACTCCCCGATAAGATGGTAGCAAGGGTAATCTTTGGAATATAACACATAAACAGATAATAGCAGCACAGAAATAAATAAATACACCAGATAATGTACAATAGAATACACTGGATAAATAAAATTATCAGAGTTACACAGTATATAGGATCATACTTAGTACAAATACAGTTCAGCTATACATAAATGTCTATAGCGGAAAAGAAAACATAATATGTACAACAGGAGCTGAACAGCATAAAAAGAGATAAATGATAGAATCCATCTTCAGCTCCAGCTATCCAGAAAGAGCCTGCTAAAACCTGAATACAAGGCTGCCTGTGTAGAAAAAGGGGCACCCGAGTTTGCAAGTGAAACAAACTACGAGTCAGTCATGGGACTGGTATGAGAAATCTACTTAACACATCTGACAATATGGCTAATCACAGGACCACGCCACTTTCGCAGAACGGGTTTACTCCATCGGATTGCCAGTGCTTTAAAACAAATAAATCTCTTAAACATCGCAATGCTTTTTATAAAAATGAAGCCATTATAAGACTCAGTTCCCATCACACAATTCAACACAAACCAGAGGATAGAGTTTTCCCTTATAATGGCCAAAATATGCTTGATACGGATAAAACAAAAGCATTTGATATTATTACTAGTGTATATATATTTCAAAAACAATTTCAATCATAACTATCAATCATAGACGGCATGGGTACCATATATCATGTCGCCATATATATACAATCAAAACTGCACGATGTCGTATTTGAAAATTGGATTTCCATCATGAACCAAGGCAAAATACAGTCCTTACCGAATTCGAGACGCTCTAGCCCGTGTCTCAGGATCAGAGCTCGAGTGACCCTTAGGAGCCATAGGGCCGGTCCACCGATGTGGATTAAAATGCCTGAACATTGCGTTTCCCCGCCCTTTGGGGCGTTAGTGAGCCCAATGACTCCATCGGTCCCGGATCGACCAATATATCTGAGGCGCCTCGCAACAGCAACAACCACACAGGTGAAAATAATATAAATGTCAGGGCTGGAAGGTCACTGACACCACCCTAGCTAGAAGGAAAAGCATATCCTCCCTGGATCCTTCTCCCGTTTCTGGTCCATACCGGGGTGTGAGGCTCGCGAATTCACGTTATACACAAAGCTATGCCACACAGGCCGTGCTTTGATCATCAACCACAAGACTTTGCTTTTCAACAGAAGCCTTGATTATCTGCCACTTAAGCATGCCACACAAGCAATTCACTCCATGCGACTGATTTCTATCGATATATAACCTCTAAGCTCGTACGTCTCAAAGAAGGGCGCTAAGCAAGAGAATAAATTCTCCGCCGCCAAACAGATATATATTTAATAGAGATCAATCAGCATATAACAAAATCCAATGTCAGACACACAGTATATTTACAAGTTCGTTCTGGGTCTGAACGAAATCGGAGGCACTGAATACCTCGCATATCCGTACAATCCACAAGTACGTTCGGACGGCTACTACTTCAGCCCCGTAAAGTTAGCTACTCCCATCATGAGCATCAGTAGCACCCCTCCTTTCGACATGCAGATCATCGGTCTTGCACCGTCTTCATATCTTCAACCTTCACTCGTCGATCAATTATTTAGAATTTCAAATCAATTCATTTCGATGGTTAAATTATTCGGTATCACTAGTTCTGTTTTTTTAATGTAATTTTCACACCAAACACATTCAACCATCAAATATCACATAAACCAAGCAAATTCAGTTTATTTCCATTCCATATTGTTTATAATATTTTATCACGATTTATCGCTATTTTTATTTATTTAAAAATATCCAATTCATTCAAACGACACTTCAGGCCATAACACGGCCGTGGCGCTGTTTTTCTTCAGATTTGATTTACACATATCTGAAAATCTAACCGTTGGATCTTCACAAATTTTATATCATTAGAAAGATCTTTTAAAAACAAATCCAACGGTTTCAGTTTCGGGAAAATCCGACGGTCGGATCTCCCGCACTAATCGTTTGAAGTTACGATTTCAAAATACGAACTGCAGCGTCGTTATTCGATTTATTTTAATTATATATATATATATATAATCGATTCTGACGTTGTTTTCTTCAAATTTGAATTAAACATTACAGACAATCCAACCGTTGGATCTTTACAAAGTTGGTGCCATTGGAAAGATATTTCCAAGGCGAACCCAACGGTTGTGCTTTCGGGAAAATCCGATGGTCGGATCTCCCGCACTAATCGTTTGAAATCACGGTTTCAAAACACGAACTACAGCTTCGTTATTCGATTTATTTTAATTATATATATATATATATAATTCTTTCTTCGATTTTAAAACTATATCCACTTTGTATATTCGATAAAAATGATATTTTTATCATCAAAAATATTTATTCCTCTTATCACCATTTTTCACACTTCATATTCACAATAAAAATGTAGATTTTATTGTTCAATCGATATATTCAACACATGAACGTTTTCGATTTCACACATACAATAAACTATGATTTTTATTGTTCTAGTCCTTTATTCAACACATGAATATTTTCTATACATATAGTAGAAATGTGATTTTTATTGTAAAATGTAATAACCCGGAAATCTAGGCCAATTTAAAAATTTTATTTTGGCCATTTTAGCGAATTTTGAGTATTTAAAATGAATTATTTTAAATAATATCGACGAGAAATTTATGTTGAATAGAATTCGAACATATATATTCGTTTGATTCGACGATAGAATATAAATATTAATTTATATTTATAAAAGGAATTGAAAATGGTGCGGTAGTTCGATAATTCGATTTCAAAATTCAAATGAATGTACCGGGTGCAAAATAAATCGGATTTTAGTGAAACCAAAAATAATGGAAACTAATTGTGACTATCTTTCCAACGAACCCGAAAAATCAAAATTTCATAGCGGGAATCAAAAGATATGTCCAGTTGAAAATTCTGAATAGTCGCTATGGAATTCAGGCCCTTAAAAATGGAATTTTTGCAAACGACCTCGGATTTCGACGAAACCACTTTAGTTGGATCCGTGATGTCAAATTATTGCTAGGTTCCAATTTTCATAATTTTTCGAATCAATATGTGAGCGTGGCAAAGGAAAACGCGTTTGACCGGTTTCAGTTGATTTTAATCGACTGGAAAATGGCCATTTTTCAAACGGTCTCAGAATTCGACGAAACTAGTTTTGTTAGGACCGTATCGTCAATACGAAGTTAGAAAATATTTTTCTGGAAATTTTCGGGTTAGTATGTGACCCCGGTAAATTGAAATGCACGTTCAAATTTAATATATAGAGTTATATGTTGATTTTAACGGAAACTGATCTAAGCAGTCGAATCAGCTTACGACACATATCCCATTGTGTTCGGAATGGGGGTAATTAGCTATGGACGACAGGCGGTGGGCCTCGTTTAGAGGTCGAATAAAAAAGTCAACTTTTTGAAATTAAAAATAAAATAATATATATATTATTCACATAACCGCTTCCCCTTTTATTCTATTTCCCCGATCAGATCCCCAATCGAATTCAAATCGGAAAAATGGCGGCCTCCTCTCGTCGTCGCCAGGCCCTCCGACCACCGCTCGCCGCCGGAACCCCCCCCCCAAGCGCCTCCGCCCCTCCTTATCTCTCTCTCCTCTACATCGCGTTTCCCTTAAAAGACTCAACTCCAAACCCGAAGGAGGCCCTCGCCAGTAACCCCCCCTCCCTCATCTACCGCGTGCCACCAGTGGCCTGCCTCCGCCGCGCAGGAGCCTGCACCGCCAGTCTTCGCCGCGAAGCGCACCTCCCCAGCGCTGCTGACCCACCGCGATTTCTCCTGACCACCTCCATCCAAACACTGTA
Organism: Allium sativum; assembly: GCA_030737875.1. Lineage (NCBI taxonomy): Eukaryota > Viridiplantae > Streptophyta > Magnoliopsida > Asparagales > Amaryllidaceae > Allium > Allium sativum. The sequence continues at coordinate 124,644,001 of CM060921.1, forward strand.
AGTTTTAATATGATTTTTAGTTTAAAATTCTATGATCTTTTTTAGTTTAAAATTTTATGATTTTTCTTGGTTTAAAAATATAAAACACTTTGATTTAAAAAGATAAAATACATTGATTTGAAAGGATAAAATGGCGAGGATAAAGATATGATCTTTATATAATAGAAGATATAAAAATACTATTTTTATATAAGTAGTGTATTGAAAATAGAATTTCTATACAATTGAGAATATAAAAATATTATCTTTATATATGTAGCGAAATAAAAATCTGATTTTTATTATATATATAGTGAAGTGAAAATGTGATTTTTTATAGCGATGAAATAAAAATTCGATCTTTATATATGGAGTAGAAATATAAAAATATAATTTTTATATAGAAAGAAGCGCTGTAAATATATATGAAGTAGAAATAAAAAATATAATTTTTATTTATTGAATGAAGCAATAAAAATATATTTTTATTTGAACGGCGTGAAAAGAACTGCATTGGAATCTCAAGCAGATCCAGATGGTTCAACAGTTTAAAAGCAAAGCACGGCGGAGTGGAACCCCCGGTGAGAACTCCTCACCTTTTATTTAATTTTCTAGTTAAATATATACTAGGATGCAGACGGTGTTTAGTAGCACCCGTCGTCCACAGACCATGGACGGCTTGTATGCTTACTTGTTTGATTTTGATGTGTAGTTGATTGTGTGATGTGATGTGAAATGAAATAAAATATTTATATAGTTAAAAATATTTTATAGTTAAAAATAGAATTTTTAACGTGTATATGAAAGGAAATAAAAATAAACAAATCGGACGATTTGTTTATATACACACATTCGACTGATATTGATTGGGACGATAAATTTTACACATCGCCCAACTGCACAAATAAAATCTGTGTTTGATTGGCTGAAACCCCACACGGGTATTGGGATGATATATGACATACACTAATCCCAATAGTTAGTTGCATGTCGATCGATTGATTGACAGACTGTTATAAGCATTAAATATTTATATTCGATGTTTATACAGTGTAGAATGCACTTTGGATGATGGTTGATTATTCATCATTGTTATTGTATATACGTGTGGTAGGAAATCCATATAATTAACATATATGGTAATTGATTGGGCCTCATTCCAGTTTTGAGATAGAATATTTCAAATAGAAATATTTGAAATAGAAATATTTGAAAAAGAAATATTTGAAATAGAATATTTGAAAATAGAAAAATATGAAGCCGCGTTGATTAGATTGACGCCATTTTGACGTGAACGATATTTATATCAATTTTATTCATTTTTCAATGAATATTGAAATAGATTTGAAATTCGAATTAAATTGAATAGATTTGAAATTCGAATTAAATTGAATAGATTTGAAATCGAATAGATTTGAAATTCGAATTATATTGAAATGAATTAAAATTCGAATTATACTTAAAGTGAATTTAAATTCGAGTTAAACTAAATTTATTTGAAATTCGAAATACACTGAAATGATTTGAAATTCGAATAGAATTGAAATCCGAATTAATTTGATTAGCAATCAATTCGAATTGAAATTGAATTGAATTGAATTAGAACTGAAATTGAATTAGAAATCAATTTGAATTGAAATCAATTTGAAATGAATTTAAAACGAATTTATATTGGAATATTCAATTTTGATTGGAAATTGAATATGAAGTTGAAACCGTTTTGAAAATGAGTTTATAGCGATTTATAAAGAACGTTTTGAATTGAAATCGACGAAGTATATATTATAAATACTATATATATAATATAATGGCCGGAATAAGACGCGCCGCGCCGCGGCAGTTCGCGAATTTCGACCATTGACTTCGAATGGATATTGCGGGAGATCTGACCGTCGGATTCTCCTAAAATCGGAACCGTTGGGTTCGTATCGAAAAGAGCTTTCTAACGAATATTGGAAATTAGAAATCTAACGGTCGGATTTGGAACTATGTCCAAATCAAATTTGGAAAAGGTCGCTATAAGTGCAGTTCGATGGCCGTTGATGGAAATCGACTGTACGGGCCTTGATAAAATTATTAAAAATAGTAATAATTTGTGTAAAATCATAAGAAATGATTTGGGAAGAATTGGGATGAAAAACCCCATATTTGAAAAGATAAAAATAGATTTTTATCGAAATGAACTAGTTCTGAACTAGAATTATAATTCTATTTGTTTTTAAATAAATAAATTGAATTTAAAAAAAAGGGGGTTTCTAAAAGTAACCAGAATTTCCAGTAATTGAATTGGAATGGATTTGAATCGAAGCTGTCTTCGGAATATTTCGATGTTGGATTTCGTGATTATACAGATATTGTTATGGAAATTTGAAAGATATATATATATATATATATATATATATCGTTATTTCCAACACGATATTTTTAGGTCGTAGAATTTGATATTGAATATAAGCTGGTATATTTTCTATTCAGAGCCTTGTATTTAGTATCAAATGTGATTTGGGTTTGTCGTGAATGGTGTCTTTATTAACACTGCTCTTAAGCCCAGTTGAGAAAAAGATTAAATCTTTTTATTTAGATTTAATGAAGTTTACCAATTAAATAATATTTAATTGGAATTGAATTGGTATTGATTTTTGGGTTTATCGTGAACAGTGTTTTAAATAACACTTGTTCTTTAACCCGATAATTAAAGAAATGTGATTTTGGGTTGTCGTGAATGGTATCTTCAATAATACTGTTCTTAGACCCAAAGGAGTTAAGAAAATTCAGAAACTAACTGGAGATTAGCTAAGCAGAATGGTTTTCTGGATATTGATCTGATGTTGGTTTCGGCCTTCGGGGTTAATATTTGGGGAATTATTCTCTTGTTAATTTACGGTTAGTGACTGATAAATTGGAATGAGGCGTATGTTGTGTTTGTGTAACACTTGTTTATAATATACGCGAGTTATTTGGAAAGACCGGGTTTATCCCATTCTGAATAACTGATACGACGATAAGTCGAAGATGAAGACGGTGGTCGAAGACCGGAGGTCTTCACGTCGTTTGGTTGATTACTGATGATCTTGATTGGGATGTACACCCAAGAAGATGGAAATAGTTGGTGATCGTCCAGACATACTTGGAGATCGATGGATATGCGGGGTACTAGGTGCCTCCGGTTTCGTTCAGACCCAGAACGAACTTGTAGATGGACTGTGTGTCTGACATTGGGTTTTAGTGTGTGTGATTGATTTCTATTAAATATATATCTGTTTGGCGGCGGAGAATTTATTCTCTTGCTTAACGCCCTTCTCTGAGACGTACGAGCTCAGGGATTATATACTGATGGATATCAAACGCATAGAGTGAATTGCCTATGTGGCATGCCTAAGTGGCAAATGATCAAGGCTTTTGTTGAAAAGCAAAGTCTTGTGGTTGATGATCAAAGCACGGCCTTTGTGGCGTAGCTTTGTGTAACGTTTACTTCGCGAGTTTCACACCCGGTATGAACCAAAAACGGGAGACGGACCTCAGGGAGGGCATGCATTTCCTTCTTGCTAAAAAGTGGCGTCAGTGGTTTTACACGGCCTGACGAGTTTGACTTATGTGGTTGTTGCTGTTGCGAGGCGCCTCGGTTTGATCGGACGATCCGGGTCCGATGGAATCATTTGTTGGCTCACATACGCCCCAAAGGGCGGGGAAACGCAGTGTTCAGGAATTTTAATCCAAATCGGTGGACCGGCCTTGTCGCTCCAAGGGTCACTCGAGCTCTGATCCTGAGACATGGGCTAGATTGTCTCGAATCGGTAGAGGACTATCTTTTGCCTCGGTTCATAGAAGGAAATCCAATTTCCAAATACGTGACATTTGCGGTTTTGATTGTAGAGCCTAGTATGGCGACATGATATATGGTACCCATGCCGTCTATGATTGATACTTATGATTTGAAGTTGTTTTATACACTATACACTTATAATAGTATCAAATGATTTGTTTTAAACGTATCAAGCATGTTTGGCTATTATTAGGGAAAACCCTATCCCCCGGCTTGCGTTGCATTGTGTGATAGGACTTGGGTCTTATAATAGATTCATTTTTCCTTATTTAGCATTGCGCTGTGGTTATATGCACTGGTATTCTTGGGAGGAAACCCGTTCCATGTTATACGGCGTGGTCCCTTGATTTACCTAACTTTAAAATAAAGATTAATAACTGTTTTAGTTCTCACACCAGTCCCATGACTGACCTGGAGTTTATTGTTTTAACCTAAACTCTGGGTGCCCTTATTTTAATAGGGCAGCTAGTAGTTTTGGTTTTGCAGATTTATATTCACAGGATCCTGGTTTACAGCCGGAATGATACCCGGAAAGCTTTGTATCCGTATATCTCTTCTAGTTGTGTATTGTATTATTTTCCGCTGCTATGTAATTTAAATCTCTGATATTTCTGTGTAATATTTAATTCATACTCTGTATATTCTTGTATTCTGATGGAATTGTTGTAATATGCAATGAAATGTTCTTCCGTCCGCGTTCTATTTTGTCGTGTTCTCAAAACAATCAGGCGTTTCGAACGGTCTGGGTCGGTTTAGCGACTGATTCAGATCGAGCGAAATTCCTTGTTGTCACAGTTGGTATCAGAGCTTTGGTTTACAAAGCTCAGAGAACAGGACACATTAGAACCATACGAAAGAATTCATCAGATATTGGATTAGTAATATCCAATGGGAATGACTCGTTAGAGATGGGATCAGTAGTATCCTAGAACGAGTGTGAAGAGTATTTTTTTTTAAATGAAACCAAATTTTGTTTTGAAAATTTAAAATCAATTATTCGTATTTGATCATTTATTCTATATTGATTTGGACAATCCAATATATAAAGATTTTGTATATATGTCTTGCAAACGTGTGTTCGAAGTCTTAAGATACTGGGTAGATATAGAATCCCTCTAGTGCCCGGGGATAATTCTGGTGACAGGGCACCATCGCCAGTATTTATTTTCGAGTTTCGAAAGTGAGATTTCTATATATTTCCATTTGACTGGTGTGAGAACCGAAACTAGATAGGGCCTATTGTTGTGATTTGACATCAGAAATGTGATTTTTGGCTATATATAAAAATTATAAATTTGAAAAGCTAATCAACTAATTGATTGATGGTTGTGTTGTTTGATTAATTGAAATTTGAAACCATTACGCCTAATAGAATCAAATAGTGAATTGTATTGAAAATTAGTCGCATTTGCTTGCATATACATGTACTTACATTGAACAGGTCATAGCAAGGAGGCTAGAGCAGAAGAATAAAATTGTTTGCCCGACAAATAGGTACATGTTTATCATAATTTACTATTTTGTTTGGGTGATGATGATTTTATGAGCCGCTTGGCTTTTTCTTTTTCTTTTTGAGATCAGAAGGCCTATATGGCAATTTCGGGATTTTCCCGTGCTCCCGGTGCAGGGGAGGTTATGGCGAAATTTTTCGAAAATTTAGGGTGTTAGCCAAATTTTAGAAAAATTTGAAAAGTTCTTAGAAACTGAAAAGTTGAAGAACTTAAGTTGTAGTGAAAACACTGGAAGTTGAGTTGATTTGTTAAACAACTTTCGGCTTCGTTCCTGTTCGAGGACGAAAAGTTTTAAGTGGGGGAGATTGTAATAACCCGGAAATCTGGGCCAATTTAAAAAATTTATTTTGGCCATTTTAGGGAATTTTGAGTATTTAAAATGAATTATTTTAAATAATATCGACGAGAAATTTATGTTGAATAGAATTTGAATGTATATATTCGTTTGAATCGACGATAGAATATAAATATTAATTTATATTTATAAAAGGAATTGAAAATGGCGCGCTAGTCCGATAATTCGATTTCAAAATTCAAATGAATGTACCGGGTGCAAAATAAACCGGATTTTAGTAAAACCAAAAATAATGGAATCTAATTGTGACTATCTTTCCAACGAACCCCAAAAATCGAAATTTCATAGCGGGAATCAAAAGATATGTCCAGTTGAAAATTCTGAATAGTCGCTATGGAATTCAGGCCCTTAAAAATGGAATTTTTGCAAACGACCTCGGATTTCGACGAAACCACTTTTGTTGGATCCGTGATGTCAAATTATTGCTAGATTCCAATTTTCATAATTTTTCGATTCAATATGTGAGCGCGGCAAAGGAAAACGCGTTTGACCGGTTTCAGTTGATTTTAATCGACTGAAAAATGGCCATTTTTCAAACGGTCTCTGAATTCGATGAAACTAGTTTTGTTAGGATGTCAATACGAAGTTAGAAAATATTTTTCTAGAATTTTTCGGGTTAGTATGTGACCCCGGTAAATTGAAATGCGCGTTCAAATTCAAGATATAGAGTTATATGTTGATTTTAACGGAAACTGATCGAAACGGTCGAATCAGCTTACAACACATATCCCATTGTGTTCGGAATAAGGGTAATTAGCTATGGACGACAGGCGGTGGGCCTCGTTTAGAGGTCGAATAAAAAAGTCAACTTTTTGAAATTAAAAATAAAATAATATATATATTATTCACATAACCCCTTCCCCTTTTCTTCTATTTCCCCGATCAGATCCCCAGTCGAATTCAAATCGGAAAAATGGCGGCCTCCTCTCATCGTCGCCAGGCCCTCCGACCACCGCTCGCCGCCGGACCCCCCCCCCCCCAAGCGCCTCCGCCCCTCCTTATCTCTCTCTCCTCTACATCGCGTTTCCCTTAAAAGCCTCAACCCCAAACCCGAAGGAGACCCTCGCCAGTAACCAACCCCCCTCGTCCACCGCGTGCCACCAGCGGCCTGCCTCCGCCGCGCAGGAGCCTACACCGCCAGTCTTCGCCGCGAAGCGCACCTCCCCAGCGCTGCTGACCCACCACGATTTCCCCTGACCACCTCCATCCAAACACTGTAAGTTTTAATATGATTTTTAGTTTAAAATTCTATGATCTTTTTTAGTTTAAAATTTTATGATTTTTCTTGGTTTAAAAATATAAAACACTTTGATTTAAAAAGATAAAATACATTGATTTGAAAGGATAAAATGGCGAGGATAAAGATATGATCTTTATGTAATAGAAGATATAAAAATACTATTTTTATATAAGTAGTGTATTGAAAATAGAATTTCTATACAATAGAGAATATAAAAATATTATCTTTATATATGTAGCGAAATAAAAATCTGATTTTTATTATATATATAGTGAAGTGAAAATGTGATTTTTTATAGCGATGAAATAAAAATTCGATCTTTATATATGGAGTAGAAATATAAAAATATAATTTTTATATAGAAAGAAGCGCTGTAAATATATATGAAGTAGAAATAAAAAATATAATTTTTATTTATTGAATGAAGCAATAAAAATATAATTTTATTTGAACAACGTGAAAAGAACTGCATTGGAATTTCAAGCAGATCCAGACGGTTCAACGGTTTAAAAGCAAAGCACGGCGGAGTGGAACCCCCGGTGAGAACTCCTCACCTTTTATTTAATTTTCTAGTTAAATATATACTAGGATGCAGACGGTGTTTAGTAGCACCCGTCGTCCACAGACCATGGACGGCTTGTATGCTTACTTGTTTGATTTTGATGTGTAGTTGATTTTGTGATGTGATGTGAAATGAAATAAAATATTTATATAGTTAAAAATATTTTATAGTTAAAAATAGAATTTTTAACGCGTATATGAAAGGAAATAGAAATAAACAAATCGGACGATTTGTTTATATACACACATTCGACTGATATTGATTGGGATGATAAATTTTACACATCGCCCAACTGCACAAATAAAATCCGTGTTTGATTGGTTGAAACCCCACACGGGTATTGGGATGATATATGACATACACTAATCCCAATAGTTAGTTGCATGTCGATCGATTGATTGCCAGACTGTTATAAGCGTTAAATATTTATATTCGATGCTTATACAGTGTAGAATGCACTTTGGATGATGGTTGATTATTCATCATTGTTATTGTATATACGTGTGGTAGGAAATCCATATAATTAACATATATGGTAATTGATTGGGCCTCATTCCAGTTTTGAAATAGAATATTTCAAATAGAAATATTTGAAATAGAAATATTTCAAATAGAAATATTTGAAATAGAAATATTTGAAAAAAGAAATATTTGAAAAAGAAATATTTGAAATAGAATATTTGAAAATAGAAAAATATGAAGTCGCGTTGATTAGATTGACGCCATTTTGACGTGAACGATATTTATATCAGTTTTATTCATTTTTCAATGAATATTGAAATAGATTTGAAATTCGAATTAAATTGAATAGATTTGAAATTCGAATTAAATTGAATAGATTTGAAATCGAATAGATTTGAAATTCGAATTATATTGAAATGAATTGAAATTCGAATTATACTTAAAGTGAATTGAAATTCGAGTTAAACTAAATTTATTTGAAATTCGAAATACACTGAAATGATTTGAAATTCGAATAGAATTGAAATCCAAATTAAATTGATTAGAAATCAATTGAAATTGAATTGAATTGAATTAGAACTGAAATTGAATTAGAAATCAATTTGAATTGAAATCAATTTGAAATGAATTTAAAACGAATTTATATTGGAATATTCAATTTTGATTGGAAATTGAATATGAAGTTGAAACCGTTTTGAAAATGAATTTATAACGATTTATAAAGAACGTTTTGAATTGAAATCGACGAAGTATATATTATACATATTATATAATGGCCGGAATAGAACGCGCCGCGCCGCGGTAGTTTGCGAATTTCGACCATTGACTTCGAATGGATATTGCAGGAGATCCGACCGTCGGATTCTCCTAAAACCGGAACAATTGGGTTCGTATCGAAAAGAGCTTTCTAACGAATATTGGAAATTAGAAATCTAACGGTCGGATTTGGAATTTTATCCAAATCAAATTTGGAAAAGGTCGTTGTAAGTGCAGTTCGATGGCCGTTGATGGAAATCGACTGTACGGGCCTTGATAAAATTATTAAAAATAGTAATAATATGTGTAAAATCATAAGAAATGATTTGGGAAGAATTGGGATGAAAAACCATATATTTGAAAAGATAAAAATAGATTTTTATCGAAATGAACTAGTTCTGAACTAGAATTATAATTCTATTTATTTTTAAATAAATAAATTGAATTTAAAAAAAAGGGGGTTTCTAAAAGTAACCAGAATTTCTAGTAATTGAATTGGAATGGATTTGAATCAAAATTGTCTTCGGAATATTTCGAAGTTGGATTTCGTGATTATACAGATATTGTTATGGAAATTTGAAAGATATATATATATCGTTATTTTCAACACGATACTTGTTGGTCGTAGAATTTGATATTGAATATAAGCCGGTATATTTTCTATTCAGAGCCTTGTATTTAGTATCAAATGTGATTTGGGTTTGTCGTGAATGGTGTCTTCATTAACACTGCTCTTAAGCCCAGTTGAGAAAAAGATAAAATCTTTTTATTTAGATTTAATGAAGTGTACCAATTAAATAATATTTAATTGGAATTGAATTGGTATTGATTTTTGGGTTTATCGTGAACAGTGTTTTAAATAACACTTGTTCTTTAACCCGATAATTAAAGAAATGTAATTTTGGGTTGTCGTGAACGGTATCTTCAATAATACTGTTCTTAGACCCAAAGGAGTTAAGAAAATTCAGAAACTAACTGGAGATTAGCTAAGCAGAATGGTTTTCTGGATATTGATCTGATGTTGGTTTCGGCCTTCGGGGTTAATATTTGGGGAATTATTCTCTTGTTAATTTACGGTTAGTGACTGATAAATTGGAATGAGGCGTATGATGTGTTTGTGTAACACTTGTTTATAATATACGTGAGTTATTCGGAAAGACCGGGTTTATCCCATTCTGAATAACTGATACGACGATAAGTCGAAGATGAAGACGGTGGTCGAAGACCGGAGGTCTTCACGTCGTTTGGGTGATTACTGATGATCTTGATTGGGATGTACACCCAAGAAGATGGAAATAGTTGGTGATCGTCCAGACATACTTGGAGATCGATGGATATGCGGGGTACTAGGTGCCTCCGGTTTCGTTCAGACCCAGAACGAACTTGTAGATGGACTGTGTGTCTGACATTAGGTTTTAGTCTGTGTGATTGATTTCTATTAAATATATATCTGTTTGGCGGCGGAGAATTTATTCTCTTTCTTAACGCCCTTCTCTGAGACGTACGAGCTCAGGGGTTATATACTGATGGATATCAAACGCATAGAGCGAATTGCCTGTGTGGCATGCCTAAGTGGCAAATGATCAAGGCTTTTGTTGAAAAGCAAAGTCTTGTGGTTGATGATCAAAGCACGGCCTTTGTGGCGTAGCTTTGTGTAACGTTTACTTCGCGAGTTTCACACCCGGTATAAACCAAAAACGGGAGACGGACCCCAGGGAGGGCATGCGTTTCCTTCTAGCTAAAAAGTGGCGTTAGTGGTTTTACACGCCCTGACGAGTTTGACTTATGTGGTAGTTTCTGTTGCGAGGCGCCTCTGTTTGATCGGACGATCCGGGTCCGATGGAGTCATTTGTTGGCTCACTTACGCCCCAAAGGGCGGGGAAACGCAGTGTTCAGGAATTTTAATCCACATCGGTGGACCGGCCCTGTCGCTCCAAGGGTCACTCGAGCTCTGATCCTGAGACATGGGCTAGATTGTCTCGAATCGGTAGAGGACTATCTTTTGCCTCGGTTCATAGAAGGAAATCCAATTTCCAAATACGTGACATTTGCGGTTTTGATTGTAGAGCCTAGTATGGCGACATGATATATGGTACCCATGCCGTCTATGATTGATACTTATGATTTGAAGTTGTTTTATACACTGTACACTTATAATAGTATCAAATGATTTGTTTTAAACGTATCAAGCATGTTTCGCTATTATAAGGGAAAACCCTATCCCCTGGCTTGCGTTGCATTGTGTGATAGGACCTGGGTCTTATAATAGCTTCATTTTTCCTTATTTAGCATTGCGCTGTGGTTATATGCACTGGTATTCTTGGAAGGAAACCCGTTCCGTGTTATACGGCGTGGTCCCTTGATTTACCTAACTTTAAAATAAAGATCAATAACTGTTTTAGTTCTCACACCAGTCCCATGACTGACCTGGAGTTTATTGTTTTAACCTAAACTCTAGGTGCCCTTATTTTGACACGGGCAGCTAGTAGTTTTGGTTTTGCAGATTTATATTCACAGGATCCTGGTTTACAGCTGGAATGATATCCGGAAAGCTTTGTATCCGTCTATCTCTTCTAGTTGTGTATTGTATTATTTTCCGCTACTACGTAATTTAAATCTCTGATATTTCTATGTAATATTTAATTCATTCTCTGTATATTCTTGTATTTTGATGGAATTGTTGTAATATGCAATGAAATGTTCTTCCGTCCGCGTTCTATTTTGTCGTGTTCTCAAAATAATCAGGCGTTTCGAACGGTCTGGGTCGGTTTAGCGACTGATTCGGATCGAGCGAAATTCCTTATTGTCACATAAAACAATTTATTTCAAAACACAATTATTTTATATAGTCTATACATAAGGTAAAAATGTTATTTTTGATGTTAAAACAATTTATTTCAAAACACGATTATTTTATATAGTCTATACATAAGGTAAAAATGTTATTTTTGATGTTAAAACAATTTATTTATAATACTAATATTTTATATAGGCTATATATATAATAAAAATGTGATTTTTGTCTTTCAAATAATTTATTCAACACATGAACTTCATTCAACACATGAATTTCTATTCAACACATGAATATAGTTTCAACACATGAAAATAATTCTAACAGATGAATATCTATTCAACACACGAATATAGTGTCAACACATGAAAATAATTCTAACACATGAATATTTATTCAACACACGAATATAGTTTCAACACATGAAAATAATTCTAACACATGAATATTATTGAAAATTTCGGCAGCATAACGGCAGGGTAGTTAAAACTGGGACCGTATCGATGTACGGCTCCTCGCTCTACCTTAAAACCTTACTGTTTTTGACAATGGGGATTTCATGCATCTAATTCGCACGCAGGCGAGCATGTTTTCTTTCATTTCCACAACCTATTCTAATTTTGTTTTCAACCACAAATGGGTATTTTTCAACCACAGTCAATCATTCTCAACCACAAACAATTCTATATATCAACCATTCGCATTATTCACCAACTTTCACATCAACCAAATAATCCAAACAATATCACAACCAATAAATATCATCCATGGTCTGTGGACGAGGGGAGTGTATATATATATATATATATTTATATATATATATATATTCGTATATAAATATATTTCGAAATCACTTCAATATCATTTCAACGCACATATAATTTTTACAACACATATATAACTTATACATCGAACATACAACTTATACAACGCTTATACATGAGGTGTACAACGCTTATATAACTCATACATCGACTATATAATTTATACATCGTTGTTTTCCATATTGTTTATAAATTAGAAATCTCACATTGGGTTCCACTCCACCAAAAATAGCAGAAGGCTCAGAAAAATATACGGTCTCTTCTAGAATGTAGAAGACGTCCACACGAGTCCACTGTCTCTTGTTTCACTGAATTTCGTCAACAAACGAGAAAGATATGATTATTACAGTGAAATTAAAAACCACAGCGCTTTAAAGTGCTATAATCACTAAAAATAGAAATAGCCGTATACCTCTCTATTTTCTTCAAAACTAGGTTTGCGATTTTTGTGCAATCCGTGAATCGATAGGACGATCGGCCTTCACCACGAAGAAGAGGGGAGAGAGGCGCACCTGGCGCAACCTACGAGATCAAGCTCGAACTCGGTTGGAGGGTGAACTTCGACGATGAACGGCAGCACTTCGTGGGGGTGATTCGACCTCTCTACTTAACGACAGCCCCTAAAATCTATATGGATCTGAAGAGGGAACTTGGATCTACAAATACTTCAACTAGGGCTACTGATTATATTGAATGGATGTGGAGTTTTTGAAGAGAGAAGGTTTTGAGGAAGTTCCGCCGTTCGTTTCAGGTGTCGGGGAGAGAGAAGGAATGAACGGGCCAATAAGATTTTTTTTATTTTTTTTTTATATTTTTAAATTTCTAAAATACCCCTCATCTCATACGAACTCCAATCTAAACCCAACGACTGTCGTCCCTAGCTAAATACCCCTATTTCGAACACAATGGGATATGTTTCGTAGGCCCATTCGACTGTTTCAGTCAGTTTTTCTTCAAATTAAAATATAAAACATTCAATATTTGATTTGAATGTACATTTCAATTTGCCGGGGCCACATACTGATTCTAAAAATTCCCGAAAAATAAATCTAGCTATGTTTTGACGATACAGTCCCAATAAAACTAGTTTCGTTGAATTCTGAGACCGTTTGAAAAATGACCATTTTCTGGTCGATCCAATTTAACTGTAATTGACCAAAACTCATTTTTCTTCGCCACGCTCACATATTAGCTTCAAAAATTATGAAATTTGAAACCTAGACATCCCGGATCCAACAAAAGTGGTTTCGTCGAATTCCGAGGTCGTTTGCAAAATGTCTATTTTCGCGGGCTATATAAATTCTATAGCGACCTTTCTGAAAATTCATTTGGCCATAACTTTTGACTCCCGCTACGAAACTTCAATTTTTCAATTTTTCTGGAAATTCACTATTTTAGCCAATTAAAAAAAAATTAAACTGGTTCAGATTTTCCGGGTTGTTACAATAAATGTATTTTTGAAGCGAAGTTATCTAAATAAAAATCATATTTTTATTTTCCTACCATTCATATAAAAATCACATTTTTATTATTGTATCGTTCGTATAAAAATCACATCTTTATATGTTTTTCATACGAATAAAAATCGAATCTTTATAACGCTACCTTCTATATAAAAATCAAATCTTTATTATTTCTACTATATAAAAATTATACTTTTCGCTATTTAAAAATATAATCTCGTCTTTACCATCTTAAAAATCCCGCCTTTACCATCTTATACATAGAATAAAGGTCCTATTTTTATTATAGTAAAACCTATATTTTTATTAGCTAAATGTTACGTCCCCAAATCCCGTACTAACGGAGACAAGGGTTATCTTTGGAATATAACACAGAAACAGAATAATAGCAGAACAGAATAATTAAATACACCAGATAATGAACAATAAAATATACTGGATAAACGTAATCATCAGAGTTACACAGTATACAGGATCTTACATAGTACAAATATAGTTCAGTTATACATAAATGTCTACAGCGGAAATAAACAAAATATGTACAATAGGAGCTGAACAGCATAAAAAGAGATAAATGATAGAATCCATCTTCAGCTCCAGCTATCCAGAAAGAACCAGCTAAACCTGAATACAAGGCTGCCCGTGTAGAAAAAGGGGCACCCGAGTTTGAAAGTGAACCAAACTACGAGTCAGTCATGGGACTGGTATGAGAAATCCACTCAACACATATATAATTGGTCAATCACAGGACCACGCCACTTTCGTGGAACGGGTTTACTCCATCGGATTGCCAGTGCTTTAAAACAAATCTTTCTTTTAAACATTGCAATGCTTTTTATAAAAATGAAGCCGTTATAAGACTCGGTTCCCATCACACAATGCAACGCAAACCGGAGGATAGAGTTTTTACCTTATAACAGCCAAAATATGCTTCATACGAATAAAACAAAGGCATTTGATATTATTGCTAGTGTTTATATGTTTTGAAAACAATTTCACATCATTAGAAAGGTCTTTTCAAAACGAGTCCAACGGTTCCAGTTTCGGGAAAATCCGATGATCGGATCTCCCGGTACAATCGTTTGAAGTTTCGATTTCAAAATACGAACTGCAGCGTCGTTATTCGATTAAATATAATTATATATATATATATAATCGTTTCTGGCGCTGTTTTTCTCCAGATTTGAATTAAACATTCCAGAAAATCCAACCGTTGGATTTTTACAAAGTTGGTGTCGTTGGAAAGATTTTTCCAAAGCGAACCCAACGGTTGCGATTTCGGGAAAATCCGATGGTCGGATTTCCCACACTAGTTGTTTGAAATCACGGTTTCAAAACACGAACTGCACGGCCACGTTTCGTTTTAATTTTATTTATATTTATATATGTATATAAATATAGTTAATTCAACAATTTCAATATCGTTTTCACTTCAAATATTTCGTTAACGCCTTTAAATTTTAGAAAATTTCGCCATAACCTCCTTTGTACGGGAGGGGCTGGGAAAATTCCCAAATAGCCACACGGGCGTCTCATGTCAAAAAAAGAAAAAGAAAAGGCCAAGCGGCTAGCCAACAGGCTCATAAAATCATCACCCAAACAAAACAGTAAATGTGTACCTATTTGTCGGACACAAAATTTTATTCCTCTTCTCTAGCCCCTTTGCTATAACATGTTCAATAAATATGCATGTACATATATATAGTTTTTATCACTTATCATTTTCTATTCAACTTCATATTTGATTCCATTTGGTTTAAAAACACCATTCATTCTAATGTTGCATGTATAGGCAAAAATCATAACATTAGCTAATTAATGAATATTTCAACTCGTATATATTTATTTGAACGAGTTGCTATTTTTAACACTTCACATTTCAACGATTCATGTATATAATAAAAATGTGATTTTTATTGTAAAACAATTCATTTCAAAACACTATTATTTTATATAGGTGATAAAATAGGATTTTTATTGTAAACAATTTATTTTAAAACGAGATTATTTTACATAGTCCATATAGTCGATAAAAGGTGATTTTTTTTTATTATCAAACAATTTATTTCAAAATATGAATACCATTCAACACATGAATTTCTAATCAACGAATGAATATTGATTCAACACATGAAGGTTTTCTATAGTTTCTATATATAGATAAAAATGTGATTTTTATATTTGAAACGCGAATCCCATTCAACACATGAATTTCTAATCAACGAATGAATATCGATTCAACACATGAAGGTTTTCTATTCAATGAATAAATATAGTTTCGGCAAATGAAAATAATTCAAACACATGAATATTATTCAAAATTTCGGCAGCATAACGGTAGGGTAGTTAAAACCGGGACCGTCCCTAGTACGGCTCCTCGCTCTACCTTAAAACCTGGCGGTTTTTGACAATGGGGATCATGCATCTAGTTCGCACGCAGGCGGCATGTTTTATTTATTTCATTTCCACAAACTAATCCTATGTGGTTTCAACCAAATATTTCTCAACCACAAACGGGTATTTTTCAACCACAATCAATCAATATCAACCACAAACAATCCCAAACAACCATTCGCTATCAATCAATTTTCACACCAATCACAATCAATAAATATCGTCCATGGTTTGTGGACGAGGGGCGTATATATATATATATATATATATGTATGTATGTATGTATATATATATATATTAATATATAGCAATTCACTTCTATTTCAACACATGAATTTTTACAACGCATATATAACTTATACATCGAACATACAACTTATACAACGCTTATACAAGAGGTGTACAACGCTTATATAACTCATACATCGAATATATAATTTATACATAGTCATTTTCCATATCGTTTATAAATTAGAAATCTCACATTGGGTTCCACTCCACCAAAAATAGCATAAGGCTCAGAAAAATATGCGGTCTCTACTAAAATGTAGAAGGCGTCCACACGGTCACGATGTTTCCTGTTTCATCGAATTTCGTTAACATAGCAAAAAGATACGATTTTTCGAAGTTTGCAACGGTTTTAAACTGTTAAAATCAGTTCTAAATAATTAACAGCCGAACCTCCACTGTTTTGTTCGAAACTAGGTTTCGATCTCTCGCGAAATCCGTGAAGCTAGAGGACGATCGGCCTTCGCAGCGTCGAATGGCTAGGAGAGGGCTTCGCGCGCGTGGGGGAGTGGGCCAGCTCGGTGGACCCAGGTGATGGCGGCGGCGGTTGAAAGGCCGCGACTTTGAAGGCCTGGTTCTCGCGATTCACCAGATGAGAGGGGGTGCCACGACCATGGATTTGAAGCTTGAGGGGAGCTCTTCAAAAACCCCAACTTGGTCGAAGGCTATCGATGCGTGTAGGAGGAGAAAACGAGGGGGAAAGCTCTGAACCCTCTTCTGTCGTTCGCGATTTAGAAATGTCGGGGAGAGAGAAATGATATCAGCCAATCATATTTTTTCTTTAATTTATATATTTTTAAAATTTCTAAAATACCCCTTGTCACACACGAACACCAATCCAAACCCAACGACTGTCGTCCCTAGCGTTTTACCCCCATTCCGAACACAATGGGATATGTTTCGTAGGCCCATTCGACTGTTTCAGTCAGTTTTCCTTTAAATTAAAAAATAAAACATTCAATATTTAATTTGAACGTACATTTCAATTTGCCAGGGCCACAAACTGATTCAAAAAATTCCAGAAAAATAAATATAGCTATGTTTTGACGATACGGTCCTAACAAAACTAGTTTCGTCGAATTCTGAGACCGTTTGCAAAAAGGCCCATTCCTGGTCGATCCAATTTAACTGTAATTGACCAAAACACATTTTCCTTTGCCACGCTCACATACTAGCTTCAAAAATTATGAAATTTGAAACCTAGCAATAACTTCACATCCCGGATCCAACAAAAGTGGTTTCGTCGAATTCCGAGGTCGTATGCAAAATGGCCAATTTCAAGGGCTATATAAATTCCATAGCGACCTTTCTGAAAATTTATTCGGCTATAACTTTTGTTTTCCGCTATGAAAATTCGATTTTTCAAATTCGTTAGAAAGGTATTCACTAATAGATTTAAATATTTTTGGTTTCACTAAAATCCGTTTTGTTTTGCATCCGGTACAGTCCGACAAAGTTTGAATTCAATTTTTGAAACCACAGCGCCTTTTCAGACCTTGTTTATAATTAAAATTAACTATATTCGTTTTCAATTGTCGATTTAAACTCAGTTTTCATTGCTATTATTTAAAATATTTATTTTAAATAATTAAAATCCATTATTTTATCCAATTTAAAAATTTTAAATTGGTTCATATTTTCTAGGTCGTTACAATCTCCCCCACTTAAAACTTTTCGTCCCCGAAAAGGAACAAAATCGAAAGTGGTTTGATAAATCTACAATCACACAACACAACCAACAATCAAATCGTTTTAACCTTTCAAAAATATACTAATCAACTTCTATACTCTTTTTAAAAAAAATCATTCAGACCATAGAATTTAAAAGTTCACATCCATGGAAAGAAAATAACAGCAGAGTAGAGAATTAAATGGTAATGCAAAGTATGGTAAATGTACCTTGCACCAGAGTCAATCAGAGATATCCACTCGGCATCTAGGATAAGCTTTCTGAATGCTCTCCTCAGTTTCCCAAGTACAATCTCGCGGATCTCCACTCCATTGCACTTTGACTAAGTGAACCTTCTTGTTCCTCAGTTCTTTGGTTTCTTTGCCGATGATCTTTAGCGGCTCTCGTCTCACAGCTAATTCTGGAGTAATTTCAATGTCCTGTTGAGCTACTTCTTCCACGATCAAGTCTGGATCATGAACATGCTTTCGGAGTTGAGATATGTGAAATACCTCATGAACTCCAGGCAACCAGTCAGGCAATTTGACCCTATAAGCGAGAGTTCCGATCCGTTCTAGAATAGGAAACGGACCAATGAATTTGGGCGCTAACTTTCCAGTTTTACCGAAACGTATAACTCCTCTCATCGGCGATATTTCAAATATACATAGTCGCCAACAGCAAAGGATATATCTCTTCTTCTCCTATCGGCATAGCTCTTTTGTCGGCTTTGAGCGGCCATTAATCGTTTCTTAATAAAATCGACTTTGTCGGCAGCTTCTCGAATCATATCAGGCCCTAACACAAGTCTATTTCCAGGTTCGACCCAACAAGCAGGAGATCGGCACGGTTTACCATACAATGCTTCGAATGGCGACATTGTCAGGCTTGCCTGGTAGCTGTTGTTATAAGAGAATTCAGCCAAATGCAGATGGTCTTCCCAGGATCCACCAAAATCTATAACACAAGCCCGCAATAGATCTTCTAAAATACGATTCACCCTCTCAGTCTGACCGTCTGTCTGAGGATGATAAGCGGTGCTCAAGTTCAACTTCGTTCCCAGTTCGACTTGAAATGCTTCCCAGAATTTGCTAGTGAATATTGTGTCTCTATCACTGACTATACTAAGCGGCACTCCATGTAGTCTAACTATTTCCCTGAAGTATATCTGCACCAGACTCTGAGCAGTTCTGTTTGATCTGACAGGTATGAAATGGGCGGTCTTCGTGAAGCGATCTACGATCACCCAAATACTGTCATTCCCTTTTCTGGTTCTGGGCAGACCATCAATGAAATCCATAGAAATATGCTCCCACTTCTAACCAGGAACTTCTAGTGGTTGTAACAATCCAGCCAATTTCTGTTGGTCGCTTTTGACTAGCTGGCAAGTAGGGCACCGGCTAACATATAAGGAAATGTCCCTTTTCATCGACTTCCACCAGAAAGTACGTTTGATGTCATTATACATTTTGCTTACTCCCGGATGGATACTAAGTTTTGACTTGTGGCATTCATCCATTACTTCCTTTCGAAGCTTAGGAATGTTAGGGACACAGATTCGACCTTTGAGCCTTAAAATCCCATCATTATCCACTTGAAAACTCGAGGGTTCGCCTTGTTGAATTATCTCTCTGATCTTCTGAATGAAGTGATCATCCTCCTGAAGAGCAGATATTTTATCTATTAGTGAAGTCGTGATAATAAAACTGGCGATCATTTCATTCTTTCGGCTTAACGCATCGGCCACGACATTGGCTTTCCCTGGAGTGTATATAATTTCAAAGTCATATGCTGCAAGGAACTCTAGCCAACGTTGTTGCCTCAGATTCAGGTCTTTCTGAGTGAACAGATACTTTAGCGACTGGTGATCTGTAAACAGTTCAAATCTCTCACCTAGAAGATAGTGCCTCCAGATTTTCAAGGCGAATACTATAGCCAATAACTCAAGATCATGAGTTACGTAGTTCTTTTCATGTGGCTTCAACTGACGGCTAGCATAAGCAATCACTTAACCCCTTTGCATTAACACTGCGCTAAGGCCTTATCTCGAAGCATCAGTCCAGACTTTCAAATCCTGGTTGCCATCGATGATGGTTAACACTGGAGCTGTCGTTAGTCCTAACTTTAGCTCTTCGAAAGCCTCCTCACTTTCTGGAGTCAATTTGAATTTAGAGTGCTTCTTTGTAAGCTTCATTAAGTGGCCAGATATCTTCGAAAAGTTTTTGATGAACTTCCGGTAATAGCTAGCCAATCCGAGAAAACTGCGGACTTCAGTGGGGGTACTGGGCTGTTTCCAATTCTGAATAGCTTTGATTTTGCTTGGATCAACAACAATTCCTTCTTTTGATACTACGTGGCCCAGAAATTTCACTTCATCTTGCCAGAATATACATTTGGAAAACTTTGCTTTCAATACATTCCTTCTGAGGATTTCTAACACTTGTTCCAAATGTTTTTCATGTTCGGCCTTTGATTTAGAGAAGATTAGAATATCGTCAATGAAAACCAGAACAAATTTATTCAATACTCCTCTGAATACTCTGTTCATTAGATCGACGAAATAGGCTGAAGCGTTACATAAGTCGAATGGCATTACTAACCACTCGTAGAATAAGTCGAGACCTCTGAATGTTGTCATTGGAACACACTCTTCAGCAATTCGAAGTTGATGGAAGCCTGTAGCTAGGTCCATTCGTGAAAATACTTGTGCGCCATTTAATCGATCCAACAAATCATCAATCCGCGGCAATGGATATTTGTTTTTTATGGTCTGCTTGTTCAGATCACGATAATCCACACATAGATGTAGAGTACCGTCAGATTTTGGGACAAACACCACTGCTGCACCCCAATCAGAGAAACTAGGTCTGATCAGACCCTTCCATACAAGCTGTCGTGTTTGATTGTCTAATTCCTCTTTCTCTTTCAAGGACATTCTTCGAATAGCATGAACTACCGGCCTTGCATTCGGAATTAAAGCAATTTTGAAATCTATTTCTCTCTGCGAAGGTAAGCGAACAACTTCTTCGAACACATCCGCATAGTTCTTGACGACAGGAATATCTTTCACTAGATCGGGAATATTCTCTGTGACTTCAGGGACATTTTCCATTTGGGCTGGAGAAACATTCAAAGCTGCCCAGAAGTCTTTTCTATTGGCATTCTGACCTTCACAGGGAATGGTTATATAATCACCTGATTTAATCTTTGCTTTTACGACTCTGTCGGCGCATTTGACTTCAGCTTCATATTTGGTCAACCAGTCTAACCCCAAGATAAGATCAAACTCTGTAAAATTCATGACGGCCGCGATGGTAGGGAACCGATAACGAGAAAAGGAAACCGGCACTCCACAAATCCAACTGAGGTCAATGGAACCCCCAACCGCATTCTGGACAGTCATTGGTTCCTTGAGCTTTTTCACATTCAAATCCAGTTTCTTAGCTTCATCCTTTGCAATGAAGCTTCGTGACGCACCTGTGTCAAACAGTACTTTTACTGGAATATTTTGACATTAAGCGTGCCTTCTAAAACATCCGACCTTCCCTGACTATCTGAGGGTGCTGAGGTTTCTGCTACTTCATTTACTTGAATCATTTGGGTCTTTTTCAACATCCAGCAGTCTCTCTTTATATGACCAATCTTATGACAAAGATTGCACCCTCGGGTCACTTGAAACTCATTCTTGGATTTAGATTCATCCCTTTTTGGTTTCTTTAGAGATCGGCAACTTATCGAGAGATGTCCTTGCTTATTGCAGTTAGAGCATACAGTTGTCGTTACTGGTTTCTTCTTGGATTTGGCCCTTTTTCTCTTGGCACTGGGCTTCTTACTGACCTCAGACGTTGTACTTGCCTCAGGACGATCAGTTTCAGACTCAATTTTTTTACTAGAGCCGACTTCCTCTTCGTACTGTAACATACCTTTCTTGTCTAGATCTTCGTACTGGTAAGCCATGTATATCATTTCAGAGAAGGGGAGCTTCACGTTCCTCATTACACTGTTCTGATATTTTCTTTGAAGTCCGTGAATAAATCTAAGATTCTTCCTCTTTGGGTCCTTGATCAGATGAGGAGCAAAGTGAGAAAGTTCGTTGAATTTCTTATGATATTCTGGGATGGTCATATCACCTTGTATCAAATAAGAAAATTCATCACATAGTCGCTCGGTTGTTTCGGGAGGAGTAAATCTTTCCAGGAAAATCACTTTGAATCTATCCCAGGTGATATCACCTTCTGGATTATCCTTAATAACTGAATTCCACCAGAACAAAGCTTCGTCTTCGAGTGCCCAGGAGGCCAGTAATCTTTTCTGGTCATCCCTCAGCTTTAATGCTTCGAAGATTTTCTCAGCCGAACGAATCCATGCTTGTGTTCTCATAATAGATTCTTCGCCCGAGAATGGCTTTCCACCCAGATTTCTATATTTCATATATAGGGCTTCGATATCCGGGTCAGTATTACTTCTTCTGTTTTTGGCACTCATTTTCTAGTACTTCTGCAAATAGCAGCTCAAGTGTCAGGTCACAGAAAAGATATTTAAAAATATAGAAACAAATACTTGCATGTAAATGTGTCTATCTAGGTGTTATTTCATTCTGCTACTCATACTAGGATACTACTGATCCTATCTGTAGTGAGTTACCCGTCCTAGAACACTACTGGTTCTATTTATGACGAGTTCGTTAATATGTTATATTCCAGAACTAAGCTTAACCAAAGCTCTGATACCACGATGTGACGTCCCCAAATCCCGTACTGACGGAGACAAGGGTTATCTTCGGAATATAACACAAAAACAGAATAATAGCAGAACAGAATAATTAAATACACCAGATAATGAACAATAAAATATACTGGATAAACGTAATCATCAGAGTTACAAAGTATACAGGATCTTACTTAGTACAAATATAGTTCAGTTATACATAAATGTCTACAGCGGAAATAAACAAAATATGTACAATAGGAGCTGAACAGCATAAAAAGAGATAAATGATAGAATCCATCTTCAGCTCCAGCTATCCAGAAAGAACCAGCTAAACCTGAATACAAGGTTGCTCGTGTAGAAAAAGGGGCACCCGAGTTTGAAAGTGAACCAAACTACGAGTCAGTCATGGGACTGGTATGAGAAATCCACTCAACACATATATAATTGGCCAATCACAGGACCACGCCACTTTCGTGGAACGGGTTTACTCCATCGGATTGCCAGTGCTTTAAAACAAATCTTTCTTTTAAACATCGCAATGCTTTTTATAAAAATGAAGCCGTTATAAGACTCAGTTCCCATCACACAATGCAACGCAAACCGGAGGATAGAGTTTTTACCTTATAACAGCCAAAATATGCTTCATACGAATAAAACAAAGGCATTTGATATTATTGCTAGTGTTTATATGTTTTGAAAACAATTTCACATCGTTAGAAAGGTCTTTTCAAAACGAATCCAATGGTTCCAGTTTCGGGAAAATCCGACGGTCGGATCTCCCGGTACAATCGTTTGAAGTTTCGATTTCAAAATACGAACTACAGCGTCATTATTCGATTAAATATAATTATATATATATATATAAATATAATCGTTTTTGGCGCTGTTTTTCCTCAGATTTGAATTAAACATTCCAGACAATCCAACCGTTGGATTTTTACAAAGTTGGTGCCGTTGGAAAGATTTTTCCAAAGCGAACCCAACGGTTGCGGTTTCGGGAAAATCCGATGGTCGGATTTCCCGCACTAGTTGTTTGAAATCACGGTTCCAAAACACGAACTGCACGACTACGTTTCGTTTTAATTTTATTTATATTTATATATTTATATAAATATAGTTCATTCAACAATTTCAATATCGTTTTCACTTCAAATATTTCACTAACGCCTTTAAATTTTGGAAAATTTCGCAATAACCTCCTTTGTACGGGAGGGGCTGGGAAAATTCCCAAATAGCCACACGGGCGTCTCATGTCAAAAAAAGAAAAAGAAAAAGCCAAGCGGCTAGCCAACATGCTCATAAAATCATCACCCAAACAAAACAGTAAATGTGTACCTATTTGTCGGGCACAAAATTTTATTCCTCTTCTCTAGCCCCTTTGCTATAACCTGTTCAATAAATATGCATGT
The DNA here is from genome assembly GCA_030737875.1 of Allium sativum. Taxonomy (NCBI): domain Eukaryota; kingdom Viridiplantae; phylum Streptophyta; class Magnoliopsida; order Asparagales; family Amaryllidaceae; genus Allium; species Allium sativum. The sequence goes on from CM060921.1 coordinate 124,668,240, forward strand.
ACATATATATAGTTTTTATCACTTATCATTTTCTATTCAACTTCATATTTGATTCCATTTGGTTTAAAAACACCATTCATTCTAATGTTGCATGTATAGGCAAAAATCATATCATTAGCTAATTAATGAATATTTCAACTCGTATATATTTATTTGAACGAGTTGCTATTTTTAACACTTCACATTTCAACGATTCATGTATATAATAAAAATGTGATTTTTATTGTAAAACAATTCATTTCAAAACACTATTATTTTATATAGGTGATAAAATAGGATTTTTATTGTAAACAATTTATTTTAAAATGAGATTATTTTACATAGTCCATATAGTCGATAAAAGGTGATTTTTTTTATTATCAAACAATTTATTTTAAAATATGAATACCATTCAACACATGAATTTCTAATCAACGAATGAATATTGATTCAACACATGAAGGTTTTCTATAGTTTCTATATATAGATAAAAATGTGATTTTTATATTTGAAACGCGAATCCCATTCAACACATGAATTTCTAATCAACGAATGAATATCGATTCAACACATGAAGGTTTTCTATTCAATGAATAAATATAGTTTCGACAAATGAAAATAATTCAAACACATGAATATTATTCAAAATTTCGGCAGCATAACGGCAGGGTAGTTAAAACCGGGACCGTCCCTAGTACGGCTACTCGCTCTACCTTAAAACCTCGCGGTTTTTGACAATGGGGATCATGCATCTAGTTCGCACGCAGGCGGCATGTTTTATTTATTTCATTTCAACAAACTAATCCTATGTGGTTTCAACCAAATATTTCTCAACCACAAACGGGTATTTTTCAACCACAATCAATCAATATCAACCACAAACAATCCCAAACAACCATTCGCTATCAATCAATTTTCACACCAATCACAATCAATAAATATCGTCCATGGTTTGAGGACGAGGGGCGTATATATATATATATATATATATATATATATATATATATATATAGCAATTCACTTCTATTTCAACACATGAATTTTTACAATGCATATATAACTTATACATCGAACATACAACTTATACAACGCTTATACAAGAGGTGTACAACGCTTATATAACTCATACATCGAATATATAATTTATACATCGTCATTTTCCATATCGTTTATAAATTAGAAATCTCACATTGGGTTCCACTCCACCAAAAATAGTAGAAGGCTCAGAAAAATATGCGGTCTCTTCTAAAATGTAAAAGGCGTCCACACGGTCACGATGTTTCCTATTTCATCGAATTTCGTTAACATAGCAAAAAGATATGATTTTTCGAAGTTTGCAACGGTTTTAAACTGTTAAAATCAGTTCTAAATAATTAACAGCCGAACCTCCACTGTTTTGTTCGAAACTAGGTTTCGATCTCTCGCGAAATCCGTGAAGCTAGAGGACGATCGGCCTTCGCAGCGTCGAAGGGCTAGGAGAGGGCTTCGCGTGCATGGGGGAGTGGGCCAGCTTGGTGGACCGAGGTGATGGCGGCGGCGGTTGAAAGGCCGCGACTTTGAAGGCCTGGTCCTCGCGATTCACCAGACGAGAGGGGGTGCCACAACCATGGATTTGAAGCTTGAGGGGAGCTCTTCAAAAAACCCAACTGGGTCGAAGGCTATCGATGCGTGTAGGAGGAGAAAACGAGGGGGAAAGCTCCGAACCCTCTTCCGTCGTTCGCGATTTAGAAATGTCGGGGAGAGAGAAAAGATATCAGCCAATCATATTTTTTCTTTAATTTATGTATTTTTAAAATTTCTAAAATACCCCTTGTCACACACGAACACCAATCCAAACCCAACGACTGTCGTCCCTAGCGTTTTACCCCCATTCCGAACACAATGGTATATGTTTCGTAGGCCCATTCGACTGTTTCAGTCAGTTTTCCTTCAAATTAAAATATAAAACATTCAATATTTAATTTGAACGTACATTTCAATTTGCCAGGGCCACAAACTGATTCAAAAAATTCCAGAAAAATAAATCTAGCTATGTTTTGACGATACGGTCCTAACAAAACTAGTTTCGTCGAATTCTGAGACCGTTTGCAAAAAGGCCCATTCCTGGTCGATCCAATTTAACTTTAATTGACCAAAACACATTTTCCTTTGCCACGCTCACATACTAGCTTCAAAAATTATGAAATTTGAAATCTAGCAATAACTTCACATCCCGGATCCAACAAAAGTGGTTTCGTCGAATTCCGAGGTCGTATGCAAAATGGCCAATTTCAAGGGCTATATAAATTCCATAGCGACCTTTCTGAAAATTCATTCGGCCATAACTTTTGTTTTCCGCTATGAAAATTCGATTTTTCAAATTCGTTAGAAAGGTATTCACTAATAGATTTAAATATTTTTTGTTTCACTAAAATCCTTTTTGTTTTGCATCCGGTACAGTCCGACAAAGTTTGAATTCAATTTTTGAAATCGCAGCGCCTTTTCAGGCCTTGTTTATAATTATAATTAACTATATTCATTTTCAATTGTCGATTCAAACTCAGTTTTCATTGCTATTATTTAAAATATTTATTTTAAATATTTAAAATCCATTATTTTAGCCAAATTAAAAATTTTAAATTGGTTCAGATTTTCTGGGTCGTTACACTAAAGGAAAACAAAATCGCAATTTGGAAAATCAGAAAACTTACAGTGTCGTTTAATGAAGAGGGGGGAGAGCACCAATGTTGGAGTGGCGGTCGGAGGCCTGAATGGCGGTGCTACCGGCGGTGGGGCCAAAAGGGGGTGGCGCGGCGATGTAAATCAGTTGGGGGGAGGAATAGGGTTGCGCCCATCTTCAGTCGAACTAGCGAAGGGGGAGTTGGACGGAGGGGGAGGAGGTGGAGGCGCGGGGAGCAGTGGAAGGGGGTGAGAGGGAGGGGGTATGGCGGCGAAGTCGAGGTGGCAGAGGGGGGACTGGAGCGACTGGGATGGCCATCGTCGTCATCGGTGATGGCGCGAGCGCGATTTCCCCCCTTTGATTTTGGGAAAAAGAAAACGACAGGAGGGGTTATAAGAGAAAGAGAAGGAATATTATATATATATATTATTATTTTTCTTTAATTTATTCTAAGTGTTGACTTTTCGTTCGAACTCTGAATCACACCCGACGACTGTCGCCCCTAGCGTAATACCCCGATTCCGAACACAATGGGATATGTATCATAAGCTGATTCGATCGTTTCGATCAGTTTTCGTCAAAATCAAAATATAACTCTATATATTGAATTTGAATGCACATTTCAATTTATCGGGGCCACGTATGGACTCTAAAATTCCCGAAAAATATTTTCTAGCTTCACATTGACGATACGGTCCGAACAAAACTGATTTCGTCCAATTTGAAGACCGTTTGAAAAATGGCCATTTTCAGGTCGATCGAAATTAACTAAAACTGGTCAAACGCGTTTTCCTTTGCCATGCGCACATATTGATTCGAAAAATTACGAATTTTGAAACCTAGAAATAATTCGACATTGCGGATCCAACAAAAGTGGTTTCGTCGAAAACCGAGGTCGTTTGCAAAATTTCAATTTTTAAGGGCCAGAATTCCATAGCGACTATTCTGAATTTTCAACTGGGCATAACTTTTGATTCCCGCTATGAAATTTCAATTTTTCAGATTCGTTGGAAAGATGTTCTCAAATAGATTCTAATATTTTTGGTTTTACTAAAATCCGGTTTATTTTGCACCCGGTGCATTCATTTGAACTTCGAAATCGAATTTTCGAACTACCGTGCCATTTTCAATTCCTTTTATAATTAAAATAAAATATTTATATTCTAACGACGATTCAAATAATATATACGTTCTAATTCTATTCAAAATAAATTTCTCGTCGTCGATATTTAAAATAATTCATTTTAAATATTCAAAATTCATCAAAATTGCCAAAATAAAAAATTTAAATTGGCTCAGAATTTCCGGATTATTACAATTTCCATCATGAGTCAAGGATAGGGACGATCTTCAAACCGATTTGAGACACTCTAGCAATGTCTCAAGATTCAGACGCTGGCGAACCCTTGGATCCTACAGGGCCGGTCCGCAAATACTTTAGTGGATTGGCAATTCCTGAACACACGCTTCCCGGTCTTGTTGAACCTATAAAATGGTCACAATCGACCAACAAAACCGAGGCGCCTCATTCCATCAACCATATAAGTAAAAATGTCGGGTCTTGTAAAAACCCAAACACCACATCTAGCTAGAAAGAAACATGTGCACTCTCTATGTTCCCTTGTCCCGTTTTTGACTCTACCGGGGTGTGAGGCTTGCGAGGTAACGTAATACACAAAGCTATGCCGAAATAAGCTATGCTTTGATTATCATCCACAAGGCTCTACTTTTCAATAAAAACCTCGATCAATTGCATCTTGGCATGTCACATTGGCAATTCACGCCATGCGATCGATAACTACCAATATATAACCTTTGAGCTCATGCGTCTCAAAGAAGGGTGTTAAGCAAGAGAATAAATTCTCCGCCACCACAGATTTATATTAATAGAAATCAATTTAATTACACATAATGAAATTCAATGTCGGACACACATTCATTTACAAGTCCGTTCTGGGTCTGAACGAAACCGGAGTCACCTTATTCCTCGTCTCGTATGTCCAATACGGAAGAGAGGCACTCGCATATCCGGACAATCAACAAGTACGTCCGGAAAACCACCACTTTAACCCATTACTGGTAGCTAACCAATGCCGAGCATCAATAGTTATCCGTTCAATGTGAAGATCGTCGGTCTTCAATCGCCATCTTTAAGATCTTCAATTTAGATCGTCGTATAATCATTTGAAATGAGATTTAACTCAGTCTTTTCAAATGATTCTCGCATATATACAGTTTAAAATCATTTCATATCGTTAATGGTATTTAATAACGATTTATCGCTATTTTATTTATATAAAATAGCCGAATTTATTTAACAATGCTTTGGGTCGATGGGCGGCCCTAGCATTGTTTTTATCGAAATTTGATTTACACTTATCTCGAAATCTAACCGTTGGATTTTAACAAAATTTATATCGTTGGAAAGATTTTCCCAAAGTGGTCCTAAGGTTCTAGTTTTGGGAAAATCTGACAGTTGGATCTTTCGGTATAATCGTTTAAAGTTGCGATTTCGAAATGCGAACTACAGCGCGCGATTCGTTTATTTTTAATTTATATTTATATATATAATTATATATATATAATTATATATATATATATATAAACCATTCAACGATTTCTCTAACGTATTTAGCATGCCAACTAAAATAATGTTTTTATTGGCAAATCATATTTATGTACCGTCAAACAGAATATATATCATTTACATGAAAATTTATTCAATGACGAGTCTACTAAGCATATGAATCCTAACATATGCAAATGTAAATATAAATGTAATTTTGACAGTGCATATATTTCTAATATATGCGATGTAATTATAAATGAAATTTTTAACAATGCATATAAATTTTAATATATGCGATGTAATATAAATGTGATTTTAACAGAGCATATAAATTCTAATATATGCGATGTAATTATAAATATGATTTTAACCATTTCATTAAAAACAAAGTTTTTAATGTAAACATATTTTATTTTGAAAACTTGCATGTTTGTCTTTTTACATTAAAAATGCATATTTTTAATGAAATCATGTTTTCTATTTAAAACATGAACAACTTTCATATTTTTAATGAAATCATGTTTTCTATTTAAAACATGAATAACTTTCATATTTTTAACATTTCTATTATTACATTAAAAATGAATTTTTAATGTAGAACCTATTTTCATTTTAAAACATGTTTCTTTTCTGCATTTTTATAATTACATTAAAAAGTGAAATTTTAATGTATAACATGTTTTGCATTTAAAACATGTACATTTTCTCTATTTTAACATAACATTAAAAATGAAATTTTAATGAAATCATGTTTTTAATTTTAATGAAATCATGTTCATGTTTTTAATGAAATGATATTTTCATTTTAAAACATGTGTATTTTCTATTTTATTTAACATTATATTAAAAATGTGAACTTTCTACATGGAATCATGTTGGATTGAAAACATATACATTAAAAGTGTATATTCCTAATTTAATAATGTTTTGACTTTAAAACATCAACACTTTTCTTATTTTTAACTTTACATTAAAAATGTATATTTTATATGAAATCATGTTTTGATTAAAAACATGAACATTTTCTCCATTTTCCAACCATTACATTAAAATGTATGTTTTATATGAAATCATGTTTTGATTAAAAACATGAACATTTTTCCCTACTTATATTCTTAACATTAAAAATGTATATTTTAATGAAATCATGTTTTTGTTCAAACTATGAACATTTTGCTAATTTCCTTAATGACATTAAAAGATGGTTTTTAATGACTACATGCTTTTATTCCTAAACATGTACATTTTTCTCTATTCTTAACATTTCCTTAAAAATGTATATTTTTAATGAATTCATGTTTTGGTTAAAAACATGAACATTTTCTTTATTTTTAACATTACATTAAAATGTAAACTTTTTAATGTAATGTCCTTATTTTTATCTAAAACATGAGCATTTCTATTTTTATAGTAATTCCATATTATGATAGAAATTTAAATTTCATTTTTTTTTTGAATATTCTAATTCAACAAAATGGCAAGATTTGATATTTCCTTTTTGATTGAAAATTCTAACTCAATCAAATAACAAACAAAAGTGATATTTTTTTTGTTTTGATTGAAAATTCTTATTCAATCAAACAATAACAAAAGTGGTATTTTTATTTTGATTGAAAATTCAAGTTCAATCAAAAATAAAAAAAAGTGATGTTTTTATTTTGATTGAAAATTCTAATTCAATAAACAAATAAACAAAGTGATATTTTTATTGAATTAAAAATTCTAATTCAATTCAACAAAATAAATAAAGTGATATTTTTTTTATTGAATTGAAAATTCCAATTCAATTCAACAAAATAAACAAAGTGATATTTTTTATTGAATTGAAAATTCTAATTCAATCCAATAAATAAACAAAGGTGAAATTTTTATTGAATTGAAAATTCTAATTCAATCCAATAAATAAACAAAGGTGAAATTTTTATTGAATTGAAAATTCTAATTCAATTCAAAAAATAAACAAAGGTGATTTTTTTTATTGAATTGAAAATTCTATTCAATTCAACAAAATAAACAAAGGTGGTAATTTTATTGAATTGAAAATTCTAATTCAATTCAATAAATAAACAAAGGTGGTATTTTTATCAAATTGAAAATTCTAAATCAATCAAAGAAAATAAAGATGATGCTCCATTTTTGTTGAATATATATGATTCAACAAAATATCAACAAAAATAATTTATTCTGATTAACACATCACATGCAGATCTATACTAACAAAATATCTAAACTAACATATCTATATTAACACATCACATACAAATCACATCTCATAGCCTAACATATACAGCGAATCAATGAGAATACAATTACGATTTATTCTAATTATTTTAAAATAAATAATAATAAAAATAAAATAAGATTTCTTACAGTTCTTTTGAATCTGAATAGTTCAGATTTGAAAATTTGGCCCAAAATTCAATCAGCTCAGAATTGCTTCTTTTCAATCTAGAAACGTAGATCTCGTCTCTACGATCGCAACACTTCGAAAATTGTGCTATTTTGAGTCAATACGGATGAGTTATGATTTATTTTAGATCGAGAATGTTTAAAGTAAATTAAATTAATAAAATAATAAAGGAATACTCTTCTTCCTCTTTATTAAGAAAAGGTCATAACTTTTCAGATTGGGTTCCGTTCTAGGGTTGGAATCTGCTCGCGAATCGAGGCGTTGGAAGTTGATCAGACACTGGCACGACGAAGGGGGGAGTGTGGCGCACAGGGGGGTCCCATCTGCGACAGTCGCGATGGCGACTATAGGGGGCGACGGCGGTTTTAAATCGTCGGGTTTAGGGGTCTGGGGCTTTTGAAATTTGCAGTTTCAAGTAGGGTTCACCATATAGATGGAGAGAGGAAGAAAATCTCTTTAATAAAGTCTAAAGGATTGAAAAATTTTATAGTTTGGATTGATGGCAATTAGAGGAAGAAGTATGGAAGGATTATGGCCATGAAATTCAAGGGGGGAGGCTACAGTAGGTTAGGGCCTTGGGGAAGAAGACAAAAGCTCTTTTATAATATTTTATTGTTAATTTTTACAAAAAAATCCATAAGTTATAAACAACTCCAATTTCAGTCCAACAGGGGTTGTTTCTAACTAATTACCCCTGTTCCGGAACTAATGGGCTAGGTCCCATCAGCCCAAACAACTGTTTGCAACCTGAATTATTTAATTTAAAATTTAAATCCTTTATTAAATTAATTCGATCTTATATTTAAATTCACCGGGACCACATACGGACTCTGAAAATTCCAGAAAAACTATTTCTGACTTTGTTTTGACGATACGGTCCTAACAAAATTAATTTCATCAAATTTCGAGCCCTTTTGAAAAATGGTCATTTTCAAGTCGATTAAATTTGACAAAAATTGACAAAACACATTTTCTTTTGCCACGCTCACATATTAATTCCAAAAATTCTTGAAAATTAAACTTAGCAATAATTTGATATTTCGGATCTGAAAAAAGTGGTTTCGTCAAAAATGGAGGTCTTTGAAAAATGGCCTTTTGTACGGGCTGTGAATTATACTATAGCGACTATTCTTAATATTCAACTGGCCATAACTTTTGATTCCGACTATGAAATTTTGATTTTTCGGATTTGTTGGAAAGATATTTTTAAACTGATTTAGATATTTTTGTTTTCGCTAAAATCCGTTAAATTTTGAATCCTGTACATTCAGTCAAAGTTCAACTTTGACTTTTCAAACTACCGTACTATTTCTAATTCCTTTTGAAATTAAAATAATTATATTCGCTCTAACTTTAGTTAAAATAAATTTTTAATCGTTATTATTTAAAATAATTTTTTAACTATTCAAAATTCACTAAAATAGCCAAAATAAAAAATTTAAATTGGTTCAGATTTTCCGTGCTGTTACAATCTCCCCCACTTAAAAACTTTTCGTCCCCGAAAAGGAAACAATGGTAAAGTAGGAAACAAAACGGAAAATGCAAGGTATTGTAAATGTACCTCAACACAAGAGTCACTCGGAGATGTCCACTCTGCACTTGGTATAAGCTTGTTTGATGCTATCCTCAGTCTCCCATGTACAGTCTCTAGGATCCCGCTCCACTGTACCTTGACTAAGTGGATCCTCTTGTTCCTCAGAACACGGGTTTCTTTGCCAACTATTTTTACTGGCTCCCTCCGTACTGCTAAGCTCGGGGTAATCTCCAAATCTTGTTGTGCTGCTTCTTCCGCAACTAAGTCTGGATCATGAACATGCTTCCGGAGTTGGGACACATGGAATACATCGTGAACACCTGGCATCCAGTCGGGCAACTGCACCCTATAAGCAAGAGTTCCAATCCTTTTGAGAATAGGGAATGGACCAATGAATCTCGGTGCTAACTTCCCAGTCTTCCCAAATCGAATTACACCCCTCAGTGGGGAAACCTTCAAATATACAAGATCACCAACAGAGAATTCTTAATCCCTTCTTCGTGCATCTGCATAGATCTTCTGTCGTCTTTGAGCAGCCAATAATCGCTTCATAATAAAATCAACTTTATCTGTTGCTTCACGAATCATGTCGGGACCCAATACTAATCGATTGCCGGGTTCCACCCAACATGCAGGAGATCTGCATGGCCTGTCATATAATGCTTCAAATGACGACATCTGCAAGCTTGCTTGGTAGCTTTTATTGTAAGAGAATTCAACCAAGTGCAAATGATCTTCCCATGACCCACCAAAATCTAGAATGCATGCTCGCAGCAAGTCTTCTAATATGCGGTTCACCCTCTCAGTTTGGCCATCTGTTTGAGGATGATAAGCGGTGCTCATATTCAACTTGGTCCCTAGCTCTTCTTGGAAAGCTTCCCAGAATTCGCTAACAAATATCAGATTGCGGTCACTGACAATGCTACTGGGAACTCCATGTAGTCTGATAATCTCTCTGAAATAAAGCTATGTCTGAAATAAAGCTATGCCAAACTTCGAGCCGTTCTATTAGATTTGACAGGGACGAAATGGGCAGTCTTTGTGAAGCGATCTACAATCACCCATATATTGTCATTGCCTTTTCTAGTTCGGGGCAAGCCATAAATAAAGTCCATAGAAATTTGGTCCCACTTCCAACCTGGAACATCTAGTAGTTGCAACAATCCTGCTAGCTTCTGCTGATCGCTTTTGAATTGCTGGCAAGTGGGACATCTAGCAACATATATAGAAATATCTCTCTTCATCGCCTTCCACTAAAAAGTACGCTTAAGATCATGATACATCTTTCTTACTCCTGGAAGGATGCTGAGCTTAGATTTATGAGACTCATCCATAACTTCTCTTTTTAGCTCAGGAATATCTGGCACACATATTCGCCCTTGCAGTTTAAGGGTTCCCTTGCTATCTATTTGGAAGCTTGACGCTTTGCCCCTTCGAACTCGCTCACTAATCATCTGGATAAATTTATCACCTTTCTGGAGAGTAGAGATCTTATCGATCAAGGTAGGGTAATAATGAGATAGGCGAGGATAAGATTGGTGCTGGCCGTATTCTTCCTGCTGAGTGCATCGGCTACTACGTTGGCTTTTCCTGGAGTATATAAGATGTCCAGGTCATAGGGTGCAAGGAATTCAACCCAATGTTGCTGCCTCAAGTTCAAATCACTTTGGGTAAACAGATACTTTAAGGATTTGTGATCAGTATACAGCTCGAATTTCTAACCTAAGAGATAGTGCCTCCATATCTTTAGAGCAAATACTATGGCCATTAGCTCAAGATCATGAGTGGCATAATTCTTCTTATGTGGTTTTAACTGGCGGCTAGCATATGCAACTACTTTGTCCCTTTGCATTAGCACCGCACCAATACCTTAAATAGATAAAAGGATAACATGTTAAAATAAGATTTAACATTAAAAATGTCATCTCTGACATGTTTACTTAGATGAAAAGAATAACCTTCTCTAGAAGCGTCCGTCCAGACTTTCAAATCTTGATTGCCATCAATAATGGTCAACACAGGGGTAGTGATCAACCTTCGTTTCAGCTCTTGGAAAGCTGCCTCACATTCGGGTGTCCAAATGAACTTTGTATGCTTCTTAGTCAGCTTCGTCAATGGACAAGATAATTTCGAAAATCCTTAACGTATTTCCGATAATAGCCAGCCATTCCTAAGAAACTTCTGACTTCTATGGGCGTGCTAGGCTACTTTCAATCTTGGATGGCTGAGATCTTTCTTGGGTCTACTGAAATGCCTTCCTTTGATGCAACATGGCCGAGGAATTTCACCTCTTCTTGCCAGAATATGCATTTGGAGAATTTGGCTTTCAACACATTTCTTCGCAAAATCTCCAAGACTTCTTTCATATGCTTTTTTGTGTTCAACAGTGGATTTAGAAAAGATTAGGATGTCATCGATGAACACCATCACGAATTTATTTAAAACATCATGGAATACTCTATTACTCAGATCAACAAAGTATGCTAGAGCATTGCATAAGCCGAAGGGTATCACTAGCCATTCATAAAATAAGTCTGGTCCTTTGAAAGCTGTCAAAGGCACACATTCTTCGGCAATGCGTAGTTCATGAAAACCTGTAGCTAGGTCCATCCTAGAGAAAACTCGTGCTCCATTCAAGCGGTCTAGCAGATCATCAATGCATGGCAGTGGGTATTTATTTTTCAGAGTCTTCTTATTGAGGTCATGGTAATCCACACATAGCCTGAGGGTACCGTCTGACTTTGGGACAAATACCACTGCTGCACCCCAGCTTGAGAAGCTAGGCCTGATCAGACCCTTCCACAAGAGTTGCTTTGTTTGATTGCTCAACTCCTCTTTTTCTTTCAGTGTCATCCTCCGAATAGGGTGTACAACGGGCCTTGCATTTGGAACTAAGTCAATCCTGAAGTCAATTTCTCTGCGCGGAGGTAAGCTGTCAACTTCTTCAAACACATCCGCATAGTCTCTGACGATAGGAATATCCTCAATAGAAGCAGGAGTGACTTCTAGAGAAGACCAAAATTCATTCCTATCAGTGGCTGAGCCGTGGCATGAAATAGCAATAATATCTCCAAATTTGGTTTTGATTCAGACTACTCTTTCAGCGCATAGTACCTCAGCCTCATACTTTGTTAGCCAATCTAACCCAAGTATGATATCCTATCCAGAAAAACTCATAACGATCAAGTCAAAAGGAAACTAGAAGTAAGAATAAGAAACAGACACTCTACAATACCGATCAAGCATAAGTGAACCTCCTATCGGACTATGGGGTCTAATTGGTTCTTTAAGTTTCCTTGGTTTTAGTTTTGACTTTTTAAATGTGTCAATAGATATGAAACTTCTTGATGCACCAGTATCAAACAAAACTGAATAGGAATATTCTTAATATTAAGAGTACCTCCTAAAACATCAGGTTTACCTGCTCCTTCGGAAGAAGCCGGTGCAGCCGCTTCGTCATAGACATGTGCTACTTCAGATTTCTTGAGCAGAGGACAACTCTTGATAAGGTGTCCAGGCTTGTGGCAGTTAAAGCATTCCCTTGGGCCATGGGGATTCTGTCTGCTGTTCTGACTCGGTCCAGACTCATTTCTTCTTGGCTACTTTGGGGCTCGACATTCATAGTCGAAGTGCCCCATCTTCTAATAGTTGAAGCACTTCACCTTTGATTTATCCCTTTTCTTTTTCGCTTGGGGCTTAGCAGTAGAAGAGCTGCCCGCCTCAGGTTTTCTATCAGCTTGTTTTCTTTTGTTGTAGTTCTGGTTCTTTTCACGATCCTGCTGTTCATTCCCATCATTATCCTCATAACGGGTAGCCGTCTCGATCACTTCATTGAAGGGGAGCTTTATGTGAGCAGTGACCCTGTTCAGGTACTTCTTGGAAAGGCCATTGATTTGAATTAGCTCTGGAGCATAGCAGGAAAGTTCCTCGAACTTCCTCACATATTCAGAAATGGTCATATCACCATGCCGCAGATTTGTAAATTGGTCATGGAGCCTCTCAACTTCCTGCGGAGGGATTTACTTGTCATTGAAAAGCTCTTTGAACCTGGCCCAAGACATGTTGGCCACATCATTGCCTATTTTGACGGTGTCCCACCAAATTTCAGCTTGGTCCTTTAGTAGCCATGTTGCTAAGAAGCGCTTGCGTTGATCCTCCAATTCCAAACCTTCAAAGATTTTCTCATAGTTCTTTAGACACGCCTGCGCCTCTATCACATTCTCTCGGCCAGTAAAAGATACGCCCCCTAAGTTTCTGTACTTCTTGGACATTTTGTTCAAATCAAATGGCTGCGGGGGAGGAGGTGGTGTCACAACCTCTGGAGAGGACTATCTCTGAGCAACAGGAGTCTCATCTCTAACAGGTCACCTAGCCCCACCTCTACCTCGGGCTCTAGTGCGTGCTCTGGTGCTCATTTCTTAGTTAGTTTTGTACAATCAAGGAAAGAGTTAGACTAATAAAAATGATAATTTTTAAGGAAAGGTTAAAAGTAGAGACATATGATAAGATGATAATGATGTAATGATTGATTAATATGTGCTATTCTACTGTGCTCATTCTAGGACATTACTAATCCTATCTCTAATGAGCTACTCTTCTTAGAATACTACTGATTCTATCTAGACGAATTGTTCTAAAAATGTTATACTCCAAAGCTAAGGTTGACCTTTAGCTCTGATACCAACTGTGACGACCCCAAACTTTCGTGGTATGAAAGTAAGGATAATCATAGGAGCATAACATAATTAAAATAATAACAGATGACAAATAATAGCATAACATGTAAATTATTGCAGCGGAAATGGAAATGTCATCACAACATAACATCACAGACATCAGAGTACGCAGTACAGGACACACTTAGCAAAATAAAAGTCTAAAACAAGGAAAGAAATAAAGTCTCAATCTCCTCCAAATACATCAAAGTTCAATAATGTCTAATGTCTCAAGAAGCAAATAAAAAGATAAAAGAAAAAGATTCTTCATCTTCTTCCTTAGCAAGCTCCAGTCCAGAAAGTATCCATACCTAAAACTTGTCATTTGGCTGCTCGTATGGAAAGAAGGCACCCGAGTTTGCAAAGTGAAACAAACTATGAGTCAGTCATGGGACTGCTATGAGAAACCTTACTTAACTAACAATATGGCTAATCACAGGACCACGCCGCTAAAGCGGAACGGGTTTACTCCATTGGATTGCCAGTGCATAAGTTTAATAAATTCTATTTAAAAACAACGCAATGCTTTTTAGAAAATGAAATCATTATAAGACTCAAGTCCCATCACACAATGCAATGCAAACCGAAAGATAGAGTTTACCTTATAATGATCAAAAATGCTTGATACGTGGAAAATAATGTTTAATGTTATTATTAGTGTCTAATCAGTATTAAAATACTTCAAAGTAAATGTATCAATCCTAGACAGCATAGTACCCCATCCTACTATGTCGCCGAATATAGGTTTACTATCAAAAATGTGATGTCGTATTGGGGATTGGATTTCCATCATGATTCAAGGCTAAGGACGATCTCTTAACCGATTCAAGACACTCCAGCAATGTCTCAGGATTCGAACGTTGGCGAACCCTTGGATCCTGCAGGGCCGGTCCACAAATACTTTAGTGGATTGGCAATTCCTGAACACACGCTTCCCGGTCCTATTGAACATATAAAATGGTCACAATCGACCAATAAAACCGAGGAGCCTCATTGCATCAATCACATAAGTAAAAATGTCTGGTCTTGTAAAAACCCAAACACCACTTCTAGCTAGAAAGAAACGTATGCACTCCCTGCGTTCCCTTGTCCCGTTTTTGACTCTATCAGGATGTGAGGCTCACGAGGTAACGTAATACACAAAGCTATGCCAAAATAGGCTATGCTTTGATCATCATCCACAAGGCTCTGCTTTTCAACAAAAACCTCGATCAATTGCATCTTGGCATGTCACATTGACAATTCACGCCATGCGATCGATAACTACCAATATATAACCTTTGAGCTCATGCGTCTCAAAGAAGGGTGTTAAGCAAGAGAATAAGTGTGAAAACCCGTATCCGGTGAGGAAAGCGCGGATAATTCGAGAACAAGCCACAACAGAACGCAGACGGAAGAACATTTCATAGTATATTACAACAATGCATCAGATTACAAGAATATACAGAGTATAAATGAATATTACACAGAAATATCAGAGATTTAAATTTCATTTAAATACATCGCAGCGGAAAATAATACAATACACAACTGAAGGAGATATATGGATACAAAGCTTTCCGGATATCGTTCCAGCTGTAAACCAGGATCCTGTGAATATAAATCTGCAAAACCAAAACTACTAGCTGCTCATGTCGAAAATAAGGGCACCCAGAGTTTAGGTTAAAACAATAAACTCCAGGTCAGTCATGGGACTGGTGTGAGAACTAAAACAGTTGTAAAACTTTATTTCAAAGTTAGGTAAATCAAGGGACCACGACGTATAACACGGAACGGGTTTCCTCCCAAGAATACCAGTGCATAAAACAAACAGCGCAATGCTAAATAAAGAAAAATGAAGCTGTTATAAGACCCAGGTCCTATCACACAATGCAACACAAGCCGGGGGATAGAGTTTTCCCTTATAACAGCCAAAGAATGTTTGATACGTTTTAAAACAAATCATTTGATACTATAATAAGTGCACAGTGTATAAAACAACTTCAAATCATAAGTATCAATCATAGGCGGCATGGGTACCATATATCATGTCGCCATACTAGTTCTACAATTAAAACCGCAAATGTCACGTATTTAAAAATTGGATTTCCATCTATGAACCGAGGCAAAAGATAGTCCTCAACTGATTCGAGACTGTCTAGCCCGAGTCTCAGGATTATAGCTCGAGTGACCCTTGGATCGTCAGGGCCGGTCCACCGATGTGGATTAAAATGCCTGAACACTGCGTTTCCCCGCCCTTTGGGGCGTAAATGAGCCAACGAATGGCTCCATCGGACCCGGATCGTCCAATCTAACCGAGGCGCCTCGCAACAGCAACAACCACACAGGTGAAAAGTATATAAATGTCAGGGCTGGTAGGTCACTGACACCACCCTAGCTAGAAGGAAACGCATGCCCTCCCTGAGGTCCGTCTCCCGTTTTTGGTTCACAACCGGGGAGTGAGGCTCGCGAATCAACGCTACACAAAGCTACGCCATAAAGGTCGTGCTTTGATCATCAACCACAAGACTTTGCTTTTCAACAGAAGCCTTGATCATTTGCATCTTAGCATGCCACACAGGCAAGCCATTCTATGCAACCGATATCGGTCACACAGAATGGAATCCGATGTCAGACACACAGTCCATTTACAAGTCCGTTCTGGGTCTGAACGAAACCGGAGGCACCTAGTACCCCGCATATCCATCGATCTCCAAGTACGTCTGGACGATCACCAACTGTTTCCATCTTCTTGGGTGTACATCCCAATCAAGATCATCAGTAATCACCCAAACGACGTGAAGACTTCCGGTCTTCTACCACCGTCTTCATCTTCGACTTATCGTCGTATCAGTTATTCAGAATGGGATAAACCCGGTCTTTCCGAATAACTCGCGTATATTTTAAATAAGTGTTACACAAACACAACATACGCCTCATTCCAATTCATCAGTCACTAACCGTAAATTAATCAAGAGAATAATTTCCCAAATATTAACCCCGAAGGCCGAAACCAACATCAGATCAATATCCAGAAAACCATTCTGCTTCGCTAACCGACAGTTAGTTTCTAAATTTCACATTTATAGGGAAAGGTTCCCATTAATTTTATCCAAGATAAAGTCCTTGAATTTATTCTCTAATCTCCTTTTGAATTTCGATTCAACTAGTCGAGATTAACGAACCTTACCGAAGTAATCATTTGTTTTAATTTCCCAATCCCAACCTATTCATCCCATAAAGTAAAACTGGTTATACTTCATATCTAACACCACGGTGTTATCGGTAAATTCAATTACCATTTCACGTTTAAATCTAATTAAAGATTTAACTATCGCCTGGAGTAAAACTGGTGATACTCCATTCTCGATCATTTCAATCTAATTAAAGATTCATTAAAACTCCACTTAGTTTTAATCGTTAACTGGGTTAAAGAATCAGTGTCATTTAAAACACGGTTCACGATAAACCCAAAATCACATTCCATTAATTATCGGGTTAAAGAACAAGTGTTATTTAAAACACCGTTCAGGATAAACCCAAAAATCAATACTAATTCAATTCCAATTAAATATCATTTAATTGGTACACTTCATTAAATCTAAATAAAAAGATTTAATCTTTTCTCAACTGGGTTCAAGAACAGTGTTAGTCAAGACACCATTCACGACAAACCCAAATCACATTTGATATTAAATACAAGGCTCTGAATAGAAAATATATCGGCTTATATTCAACATCAAATTCTACGACCAACAAATATCGTATCGGAAATAACGATATATATATATCTTTCAAATTTCCATAACAATATCTGTATAATCACGAAATCTAACATCGAAATAATCCAAAGACAATTTCGATTCAAATCCATTCCAATATAATTATTGGAAATTATGGTTATTTTCAAAACCATTTCAAATTCAATTTATTTATTTAAAAGTAAATAGAATTATAATTCTAGTTCAAAACTAGTTCATTTCGATAAAAATCTATTTTTATCTTTTCAAATATGGAGTTTTTCATCCCAATTCTTTCTAAATCATTTCTTATGATTTTACACAAATTATTACTATTTTTAATAATTTTATCAAGGCCCGTACAGTCGATTTCCATCAGCGGCCATCGAACTGCACTTACAGCGACCTTTTTCAAATTTGATTTGAACATAATTCCAAATCCAACCGTTAGATTTCTAATTTCTAATATTCGTTAGAAAGCTCTTTTCGATACGAACCCAATGGTTCTGGTTTTAGGAGAATTCGACGGTCGGATCTCCCGTAATATCCGTTCGAAGTCAATGGTCGAAATTCGCGAACTGCCGCGGCGCGGCGCGTTCTATTCAGGCCATTATATAATATATATAATATATACTTCGTCGATTTTCTTTTAAAACGTATTTTATAAATCGTTTTAAATTCATTTTCAAGATGGTTTCAACTTCATATTCAATTTCAAATCAAAATTGAATATTCCAATATAAATTCGTTTTAAATTCAATTTGAATTTCCAATTAATTCAATTTCATTTCGAATTTATTTCTATTCGGTTCCTATTCGAATTCATTTCAAAATGATTTCAATTCTATTTCAATTCTATTCAAATTTCAAACCATTTCAGTTCTATTTCAATTCTATTCAAATTTCAAACCATTTCAGTTTATTTCGAATTTCAAATTGATTCAATTAAATTCGAATTTCCATTCACTTTAATATTCACTTCAATTTGAATAAAATCGATATAAACATCGTTCACGTCAAAATGGCGTCAATCTATCAACGCGGCTTCATATATTTCGATTTTCGAATTTTCTACTTCAAATATTTCTTTTTCAAATATTTCTATTCAAATATTTCTATTTCTAATATTTCTATTCAAATATTTTATTTCAAATATTTCTATTCAAATATTTCTATTTCTAATATTTCTATTCAAATATTTTATTTCAAATATTTCTATTCAAATATTTCTTTTCAAATATTTCTATTCAAATATTTCTTTTAAATATTTCTATTCAAATATTTCTATTCAAATATTTCGTTTCAAATATTTCTATTTCAAATATGGAATGAGGCCCAATCAATTACCATATAATTTTGATTATATGGATTTTCTACAACACATGTATACAATAACTACGATGAACAATCAACCATCATCCAAAGTGCATTCTACACTGTATAAGCATCAAATATAGATATTCAACGCTTATAGCAGCCTGTCAATCAATCGATCGACATACAACTAAAAAATCGGGATTAGTGTACGTCAAATATCATCCCAATACCCGTGTGGGGTTTCAAAAAATCAAACACATATTTTATTTGTGCAGTTGGGCGATGTGTAAAATTTATTGTCCCAATCAATGTCCTTCAAATAGGTGTACATAAACAAACCGTCTGGTTTGTAAATGAATATTTATTTATTCACATTCACTTTAAAAATTATATATTTTAACGATCAAACTATTTTATTCAACCTATAAATATTCTATTCGGTTCATTTATTAAATAAAATGTTATCTTTATTTTTCTAACTTATTTTTAGAAAATTTCGACGGCATAACGGCACGATACTAGAAACGGGACAAGGCCTAGCCTTATCCCCAGTCTAGTGAAGGCCCACGCCATTCACACAATCAATCAAATCAATTTCATTTCACCAAACAATTCAATTCCAAACCAAATAATCTAACCAACTACACAACCAAACAATTAAACAAACAAGCCATCCATGGTCTGTGGATGACGGGTGTCGGGTGCTGCTAAGCACCGTCTGCATCCTAGTATATATATAACTAGAAAAAGAAATTGAAGAGTGAGAAGTTCTCACCGATAGCTATCCCAACTTCACAACACTTCCTTTATAGAAATCTTCGCCGTTCTCGCCTTTTGTCACTTTCGTTGCCCGTAGCCACTACATGTGTAAAAATCGAATTTTTACTTTGCTATTCAATATATAAAAATCGAATTTTTACTTTGCTATTCAATATATAAAAATCGAATTTTTTCTATGCTATTCAATATATAAAAATCGAATTTTTACTTCGCTATTCAATATATAAAAATTGAATTTTTACTTCGCTATTCAATATATAAAAATCGAATTTTTTCTATGCTATTCAATATATA
This sequence comes from Allium sativum, assembly GCA_030737875.1. Taxonomy (NCBI): domain Eukaryota; kingdom Viridiplantae; phylum Streptophyta; class Magnoliopsida; order Asparagales; family Amaryllidaceae; genus Allium; species Allium sativum. The sequence continues at coordinate 124,688,216 of CM060921.1, forward strand.
ATAATCGAATTTTTACTTCGCTATTCAATATATAAAAATCCATTTTTTTCTATGCTATTCAATATATAAAAATTGAATTTTTACTATGCTATACAATATATAAAAATCAAATTTTTACTTCGCTATTCAATATATAAAAATCGAATTTTTACTTCGCTATTCAATATATAAAAATCGAATTTTTTATATGCTATTCAATATATGAAAATCGAATTTTTATTTCAAAACCATGTATATTTTTCTTTTCAAAATTTTTTTCTTTGTGTTTTCAAAAATCACATCTTTATGGTTTTCTAATGAATAAAAATCGATTCTTTATGAATCATTACCCTATATAAAAACCGTATTTTTATAAATAAAGACATAGCTTTTAAATAGATAAAAATCAAATCTTTTATTGGCTAAAACCCTAGTTTTTTTCTCGCCTAGAATCAAAATCAGAAAAAGGGAAGAAAGAAAAGGAAATACTCACCCATTTTTGCTGCTTGTTCTTCCCTTTCAAGCTCAGTGACGTCGAACCCATCCATTCAAATCCATCCCTAGTCGCGCGGTGGAGTTTGAGGGCTCACAGTCAACTGAAAGCGGGATGGGTTTCGGGATTTAGAGGGGGCCGAGGTCCGGCGGAGGAGAGAGAGCGGGAGGAGAGGGGGTGGTTGCGGAGGGACTGGGCTGAGCAGGACCGTCGGTGGGGCTATGGGGTTCGGGCATGGATCTGAACGGAGGTGGGGGGTCTCGGGACTGGAGGAGAGGCCGGAGGGGAAGGCGCGCAAGTGGGGGGGGGGGGGGTGCGGTCACCTCCGGCGATCGCCAGGCGCGAGCTCCTCCGTCTTCTTCCCTTATTCTTTTTTTTTATTGAATCGGTTTTCGGATTGAAGAAAAAGGTAACGGGGGGGGGGGGGGTTTATACATGTTTGACCGTTGACCCTTGGGGGGGGAGATATTTTAATTTATTTAAATTTTATTTTAAATCACCATAAAGTAACTTTTTACTTCGAACTCAAAATGAGGCCCACCGTCTGTCGTCCATAGCGTTTCACCCCCATTCCGAACACAATGGGATAGGTATCGTAGGCTGATTCGATTGTTTCGACCAGTTTTCGTCAAAATCTAAATATAACTCTATATATTGAATTTGAACGCGCATTTCAATTTACTGGGGTCACATACTAACTCTAAAAATTCCCGAAAAATATTTTCTAGCTTCGTATTGACGATACTATCCTAACAAAATTAGTTTCATCGAATTCTGAGACCGTTTGAAAAATGGCCATTTTCCAGTCGATTAAAATCAACTGAAACTGGTCAAACGCGTTTTCCTTTGCCACACTCACATATTGATTCGAAAAATTATGAAATTTGAAACCTAGCAATAATTTGACATCACGGATCCAACAAAAGTGGTTTCGTTGAGATCCGAGGTCGTTTGCAAAATGGCTATTTTTAAGGGCCTGAATTCCATAGCGACTATTCAGAATTTTCAACTGGACATATCTTTTTATCCCTGCTATGAAATTATATTTTTCGGATTCGTTGGAAAGATATTATCAAATAGATCCTATTATTTTTTGTTTCACTAAAATCCGGTTTGGTTTGCACCCGGTATGCTCAATTGAAGTTTGAAATCGAATTATCGAACTACCGTGCCATTTTCAATTCCTTTTATAAATATAAATAATTATTTATATTCTAACGACGATCTATATAATATATACGTTTGAATTCCATTTGAAATAAATTTCTCGTCGATATTATTTAAAATAATTCATTTTAAATAATCAAAATTCGCTAAAATTGTCAAAATAAAAATTTTAAACTGGCCCAGATTTTCGGGTTGTTACAATCTCCCCCACTTAAAACTTTTCGTCCCCGAAAAGGAACAAAGTCGAAAGTGGTTTGATCAATCAACTCAACTTTCGTTGTTTTGATTACGGCTTAAGTTCTTCAACTTTTCAGTTTCTAAGAACTTTCAAATTCTTCAAAAATTTGGCTAACACCCTAAATTTTCAAAAAATTTCGCCATAACCTCCCCTGCACCTGGAGCCACGGGAAAATCCTGAAATTGCCATACAGGCCTTCTGATCTCAAAAAGAAAAAGAAAAAGCCAATAGGCTCATAAAATCATCATCACCCAAACAAAACAGTAAATTATGATAAACATGTACCTATTTGTCGGGCAAACAATTTTATTCTTCTGCTCTAGCCTCTTTGCTATGACATGTTCAATGTAAGTACATGTATATGCAAGAAAATGCGACCAAATTTCAATACAATTCACCTTTTGGTTCAAATTGGCTATATGGTTCAAATTTTAATTAATCCAAATAGTAATCAAACAATACAACCATCAATCAATTAGTTGATTAACTTTTCAAATTTATAACCTTGATATATATTCTAAAAATTAGATTTTTGATGCAAAATCACAACAATAAGCCCTATCTAATTTTGGTTCTCACACCAGTCAATAGGAAATATATAGAAAGCCCACTTTCGTCACTCGAACATAAATTCTAATGATGGAGCTCCATCATCAAAATCATCTCCGGACGATTAGAGTGTAATTCTATTTCTATCCGGTATATTAAAATTTCAAATACACGTGGATCAGACGTATACGCAAAATCTTTATATACTGGACTGTCCAAATCAATATAAATAATTAATCAAATACGAATAATGGATTTAAATTTTCAAAACAAAATTTGTTTTCACTTTAAAAATATTCTCTTCACACTCGTTCTAGGATAATACTGATCCTATCTCTAACGAGTCATTCCCATTGGATATTACTAGTCCAATATCTGATGAATTCTCTCGTATGGTTATAATGTGTCTTGTTCTCTGAGCTTTGTAAACCAAAGCTCTGATACCAACTGTGAAAACCCGTAACTTCTCCGGTGAGGAAAGCGCGGATAATTCGAGAACAAGCCACAACAGAACGCAGACGGAAGAACATTTCATAGTATATTACAACAATGCATCAGATTACAAGAATATACAGAGTATAAATGAATATTACACAGAAATATCAGAGATTTAAATTACATTTAAATACATCGCAGCGGAAAATAATACAATACACAACTGAAGGAGATATACGGATACAAAGCTTTTCGGATATTGTTCCAGCTGTAAACCAGGATCCTGTGAATATAAATCTGCAAAACCAAAACTACTAGCTGCCCGTGTCGAAAATAAGGGCACCCAGAGTTTAGGTTAAAACAATAAACTCCAGGTCAGTCATGGGACCGGTGTGAGAACTAAAACAGTTGTAAATCTTTATTTCAAAGTTAGGTAAATCAAGGGACCACGCCGTATAACACGGAACGGGTTTCCTCCCAAGAATACCAGTGCATAAAAGAAACAGCGCAATGCTAAATAAAGAAAAATGAAGCTGTTATAAGACCCAGGTCCTATCACACAATGCAATGCAAGCCGGGGGATAGGGTTTTCCCTTATAAGAGCCAAAGAATGTTTGATACGTTTTAAAACAAATCATTTGATACTATAATAAGTGCATAGTGTATAAAACAACTTCAAATCATAAGTATCAATCATAGGCGGCATGGGTACCATATATCATGTCGCCATACTAGTTCTACAATTAAAACCGCAAATGTCACGTATTTGGAAATTGGATTTCCATCTATGAACCGAGGCAAAAGATAGTCTTCAACCGATTCGAGACTGTCTAGCCCGAGTCTTAGGATCAGAGCTCGAGTGACCCTTGGATCGTCAGGGCCGGTCCACCGATGTGGATTAAAATGCCTGAACACTGCGTTTCCCCGCCCTTTGGGGCGTAAATGAGCCAACGAATGGCTCCATCGGACCCGGATCGTCCGATCTAACCGAGGCGCCTCGAAACAGCAACAACCACACAGGTGAAAAGTATATAAATGTCAGGGCTGGTAGGTCACTGACACCACCCTAGCTAGAAGGAAACGCATGCCATCCCTGAGGTCCGTCTCCCGTTTTTGGTTCACAACCGGGGTGTGAGGCTCGTGAATCAACGCTACACAAAGCTACGCCACAAAGGTCGTGCTTTGATCATCAACCACAAGACTTTGCTTTTCAGCAGAAGCCTTGATCATTTGCATCTTAGCATGCCACACAGGCAAGCCATTCTATGCAACCGATATCGGTCACACAGAATGGACTCCGATGTCAGACACACAGTCCATTTACAAGTCCGTTCTGGGTCTGTACGAAACCGGAGGCACCTAGTACCCCGCATATCCATCGATCTCCAAGTACGTCTGGACGATCACCAACTGTTTCCATCTTCTTGGGTGTACATCCCAATCAAGATCATCAGTAATCACCCAAACGACGTGAAGACTTCCGGTCTTCTACCACCGTCTTCATCTTCGACTTATCGTCGTATCAGTTATTCAGAATGGGATAAACCCGGTCTTTCCGAATAACTCGCGTATATTTTAAATAAGTGTTACACAAACACAACATACGCCTCATTCCAATTCATCAGTCACTAACCATAAATTAATCAAGAGAATAATTTCCCAAATATTAACCCCGAAGGCCGAAACCAACATCAGATCAATATCCAGAAAACCATTCTGCTTCGCTAACCGACAGTTAGTTTCTAAATTTCACATTTATAGGGAAAGGTTCCCATTAATTTTATCCAAGATAAATTCCTTGAATTTATTCTCTAATCTCCTTTTGAATTTCGATTCAACTAGTAGAGATTAACGAACCTTGCCGAAGTAATCATTTGTTTTAATTTCCCAATCCCAACCTATTCATCCCATGAAGTAAAATTGGTTATACTTCATATCTAACACCACGGTGTTATCGGTAAATTCAATTACCATTTCACGTTTAAATCTAATTAAAGATTTAACTATCGCTTGGAGTAAAACTGGTGATACTCCATTCTCGATCATTTCAATCTAATTAATGATTCATTAAAACTCCACTTAGTTTTAATCGTTAACTGGGTTAAAGAATCAGTGTCATTTAAAACACGGTTCACGATAAACCCAAAATCACATTCCATTAATTATCGGGTTAAAGAACAAGTGTTATTTAAAACACCGTTCAGGATAAACCCAAAAATCAATACTAATTCGATTCCAAATAAATATCATTTAATTGGTACACTTCATTAAATCTAAATAAAAAGATTTAATCTTTTCTCAACTGGGTTCAAGAACAGTGTTAGTCAAGACACCATTCATGACAAACCCAAATCACATTTGATTTTAAATACAAGGCTCTGAATAGAAAATATATCGGCTTATATTCAACATCAAATTCTACGACCAACAAATATCGTATCGGAAATAACGATATATTTATATCTTTCAAATTTCCATAACAATATCTATATAATCACGAAATCTAACATCGAAATAATCCAAAGACAATTTCGATTCAAATCCATTCCAATATAATTATTGGAAATTATGGTTATTTTCAAAACCATTTCAAATTCAATTTATTTATTTAAAAGTAAATAGAATTATAATTCTAGTTCAAAACTAGTTCATTTCGATAAAAATCTATTTTTATCTTTTCAAATATGGAGTTTTTCATCCCAATTCTTTCTAAATCATTTCTTATGATTTTACACAAATTATTACTATTTTTAATAATTTTATCAAGGCCCGTACAGTCGATTTCCATCAGCGGCCATCGAACTGCACTTACAGCGACCTTTTTCAAATTTGATTTCAACATAATTCCAAATCCAACCGTTAGATTTCTAATTTCTAATATTCGTTAGAAAGCTCTTTTCGATACGAACCCAACGGTTCTGGTTTTAGGAGAATCCGACGGTCGGATCTCCCGTAATATCCGTTCGAAGTCAATGGTCGAAATTCGCGAACTACCGCGGCGCGGCGCGTTCTATTCAGGCCATTATATTATATATATAATATATATAATATATACTTCGTCGATTCCCTTTTAAAACGTATTTTATAAATCGTTTTAAATTCATTTTCAAGACGGTTTCAACTTCATATTCAATTTCAAATCAAAATTGAATATTCCAATATAAATTCGTTTTAAATTCAATTTGAATTTCCAATTAATTCAATTTCATTTCGAATTTATTTCTATTCGATTCCTATTCGAATTCATTTCAAAACGATTTCAATTCTATTTCAATTCTATTCAAATTTCAAACCATTTCGGTTCTATTTCAATTCTATTCAAATTTCAAACCATTTCAGTTTATTTCGAATTTCAAATTGATTCAATTAAATTCGAATTTCCATTCACTTTAATATTCACTTCAATTTGAATAAAATCGATATAAATATCGTTCACGTCAAAATGGCGTCAATCTATCAACGCGGCTTCATATATTTCAATTTTCAAATATTCTACTTCAAATATTTCTTTTTCAAATATTTCTATTCAAATATTTCTATTTCTAATATTTCTATTCAAATATTTTATTTCAAATATTTCTATTCAAATATTTCTATTTTCAATATTTCTATTCAAATATTTTATTTCAAATATTTCTATTCAAATATTTCTTTTCAAATATTTCTATTCAAATATTTCTTTTAAATATTTCTATTCAAATATTTCTATTCAAATATTTCTTTTCAAATATTTCTATTTCAAATATGGAATGAGGCTCAATCAATTACCATATAATTTTGATTATATGGATTTTCTACAACACATGTATACAATAACAACGATGAACAATCAACCATCATCCAAAGTGCATTCTACACTGTATAAGCATCAAATATAGATATTCAACGCTTATAGCAGCCTGTCAATCAATCGATCGACATACAACTAAAAAAATCGGGATTAGTGTACGTCAAATATCATCTCAATACCCATGTGGGGTTTCAAACAATCAAACACAGATTTTATTTGTGCAGTTGGGCGATGTGTAAAATTTATCGTCCCAATCAATGTCCTTCAAATAGGTGTACATAAACAAACCGTCTGGTTTGTAAATGAATATTTATTTATTCACATTCACATTAAAAATTATATATTTTAACGATCAAACTATTTTATTCAACCTATGAATATTCTATTCGGTTCATTTATTAAATAAAATGTTATCTTTATTTTTCTAACTTATTTTTAGAAAATTTCGGCGGCATAACGGCACGATACTAGAAACGGGACAAGGCCTAGCTTTATCCCCAGTCTAGTGAGGGCCCACGCCATTCACACAATCAATCAAATCAATTTCATTTCACCAAACAATTCAATTCCAAACCAAATAATCTAACCAACTACACAACCAAACAATTAAACAAACAAGCCATCCATGGTCTGTGGATGACGGGTGTCGGGTGCTGCTAAGCACCGTCTGCATCCTAGTATATATATAACTAGAAAAAGAAATTGAAGAGTGAGAAGTTCTCACCGATAGCTATCCCAACTTCACGACACTTCCTTTATAGAAATCTTCGTCGTTCTCGCCTCTTGTCACTTTCGTTGCCCGTAGCCACTACATGTGTAAAAATCGAATTTTTACTTTGCTATTCAATATATAAAAATCGATTTTTTTCTATGCTATTCAATATATAAAAATCGAATTTTTACTTCGCTATTCAATATATAAAAATCGAATTTTTACTTCGCTATTCAATATATAAAAATCTAATTTTTTCTATGCTATTCAACATATAAAAATCGAATTTTTACTTCGCTATTCAATATATAAAAATCGATTTTTTTCTATGCTATTCAATATATAAAAATCGAATTTTTACTATGCTATACAATATATGAAAATCGAATTTTTACTTCGCTATTCAATATATAAAAATCGAATTTTTACTTCGCTATTCAATATATAAAAATCGAATTTTTTCTATGCTATTCAATATATAAAAATCGAATTTTTATTTCAAAGCCAAGTATATTTTTCTTTTCAAAAATTTTATCTTTGTGTTTTCAAAAATCACATCTTTATGGTTTTCTAATGAATAAAAATCGATTCTTTATGAATCATTACCCTATATAAAAACCGTATTTTTATAAATAAAAACATAGCTTTTAAATAGATAAAAATCAAATCTTTTATTGGCTAAAACCCTAGTTTTTTCTCGCCAAGAATCAAAATCAGAAAAAGGGAAGAAAGAAAAGGTAATACTCACCCATTTTTGCTGCTTGTTCTTCCCTTTCAAGCTCAGTGACGTCGAACCCATCCATTCAAATCCATCCCTAGTCGCGCGGTGGAGTTTGAGGGCTCACAGTCAACTGAAAGCGGGATGGGTTTCGGGATTTAGAGGGGGCCGAGGTCCGGCGGAGGAGAGAGAGCGGGAGGAGAGGGGGTGGTTGCGGAGGGACTGGGCTGAGCAGGACCGTCGGTGGGGCTATGGGGTTCGGGCATGGATCTGAACGGAGGTGGGGGGTCTCGGGACTGGAGGAGAGGCCGGAGGGGAAGGCGCGCAAGTGGGGGGGGGGGGGGTGCGGTCACCTCCGGCGATCGCCAGGCGCGAGCTCCTCCGTCTTCTTCCCTTATTCTTTTTTTTTATTGAATCGGTTTTCGGATTGAAGAAAAAGGTAACGGGGGGGGGGGGGGTTTATACATGTTTGACCGTTGACCCTTGGGGGGGGAGATATTTTAATTTATTTAAATTTTATTTTAAATCACCATAAAGTAACTTTTTACTTCGAACTCAAAATGAGGCCCACCGTCTGTCGTCCATAGCGTTTCACCCCCATTCCGAACACAATGGGATAGGTATTGTAGGCTGATTCGACTATTTCGACCAGTTTCCGTCAAAATCTAAATATAACTCTATATATTGAATTTGAACGCGCATTTCAATTTACCGGGGTCACATACTAACTCTAAATATTCCCGAAAAATATTTTCTAGCTTCGTATTGACGATACGGTCCTAACAAAACTAGTTTCATCGAATTCTGAGACCGTTTGAAAAATGGTCATTTTCCAGTCGATTAAAATCAACTGAAACTGGTCAAACGCGTTTTCCTTTGCCACGCTCACATATTGATTCGAAACAAAAGTGGTTTCGTTGAAATCCGAGGTCGTTTGCAAAATGGCTATTTTTAAGGGCCTGAATTCCATAGCGACTATTCAGAATTTTCAACTGGACATATCTTTTTATCCCCGCTATGAAATTTTGATTTTTCGGATTCGTTGGAAAGATATTATCAAATAGATCCTATTATTTTTGGTTTCACTAAAATCCGGTTTGGTTTGCACCCGGTATGCTCAATTGAAGTTTGAAATCGAATTATCGAACTACCGCGCCATTTTCAATTCCTTTTATAAATATAAATAATTATTTATATTCTAACGACGATCTATATAATATATACGTTCGAATTCCATTTGAAATAAATTTCTCGTCGATATTATTTAAAATAATTCATTTTAAATAATCAAAATTCGCTAAAATTGCCAAAATAAAATTTTTAAACTGGCCCAGATTCTCGGGTTGTTACAATAAGTTCTCCGCCACTACAGATATATATTAATGGAAATCAATTTAATTACATAGAATGAAATTCAATGTCAGACACACATCCATTTACAAGTTCATTCTATGTCTGAACGAAACCAGAGTCACCTTATTCCTCGTCATGTATGTCCAATACGGAAGAAAGGCACTCGCATATCCATACAATCAACAAGTACGACCGGACAACCACCACTTTAACTCATTACTGGTAGCTAACCAATGCTAGGCATCAGTAGTTATCCGTTTGATGTGAAGATCGCCTGTCTTCAATCGTCGTCTTTAAGATCTTCAATTTAGATCGTCGTATAATCATTTGAAATGAGATTTAACTCGGTCTTTTCAAATGATTCTCACATATATATAGTTTAAAATCATTTCATATCGTTAATGGTATTTAATAACGATTTATCGCTATTTTATTTATATAAAAATAGCCAAATTTATTTAAGGACGCTTCGGGTCGATGGGCGGCCCTGGCGCTGTTTTTATCAAAATTTGATTTACACTTATCTCGAAATCTAACCGTTGGATTTTAACAAAATTTATATCGTTGGAAAGATTTTCCCAAAGCGGTCCTAACGGTTCCAGTTTTGGGAAAATCCGATGGTTGTATCTTTCGATATAATCGTTTATAGTTACGATTTCGAAATGCAAACTACAGCGCGCGATTCGTTTATTTTTAATTTATATTTATATATATAATTATATATATAAACCATTCAACAATTTCTATAACGTATTTAACACGCCAAATAAAATAATGTTTTTATTGGTAAATCATATTTATATACCGTCAAATAGAATATATATCTTTTACATGAAAATTTATTCAATGACGAGTCTACTTTGCATATGAATCCTAACATATGCAAATGTAAATATAAATGTAATTTTGACAGTGCATATATTTCTAATATATACAATGTAATTATAACCGTTATTTTAACAGTGCAAATAAATTCTAATATATGTGATGTAATATAATGTGATTTTAACAGCGCATATAAATTCTAATAAATGCGATGTAATATAAATGTGATTTTAATAGCGCACATAAATTCTAATATATGCGATGTGATTATAAATAAAAATTTAACAACGCATATAAATTCAAATATATGCGATGTAATATAAATGTGATTTTAACAGCGCATATAAATTCTAATATATGTGATGTAATTATAAATATGATTTCAACTGTTTCATTAAAAATAAAGTTTTTAATGTAAACATGTTTTATTTTGAAAACTTGCATGTTTGTCTTTTTACATTAAAAATGCATATTTTTAATGAAATCATGTTTTCTATTTAAAACATGAACAACTTTCATATTTTTAATGAAATCATGTTTTCTGTTTAAAACATGAACAACTTTCATATTTTTAACATTTCTATTATTACATTAAAAATGAATTTTTAATGTAGAACCTACTTTCATTTTAAAACATGTTTCTTTTCTGCATTTTTATAATTACATTAAAAAGTGAAATTTTAATGTATAACATGTTTTGCATTTAAAACATGTACATTTTCTCTATTTTAACAGTACATTAAAAATGAAATTTTAATGAAAACGTGTTTTTAATTTTAATGAAATCATGTTCATGTTTTTAATGAAATGATGTTTTCTTTTTAAAACATGTGCATTTTCTATTTTATTTAACATTATATTAAAAATGTGAACTTCTTACATGGAATCATGTTGGACTGAAAACATATACATTAAAAATGTATATTCCTAATTTAATAATGTTTTGACTTTAAAACATAAACACTTTTCTTATTTTTAACTTTACATTAAAAATGTATATTTTATTTGAAATCATGTTTTGATTAAAAACATGAACATTTTCTCCATTTTCCAACCATTACATTAAAATGTATACTTTATATGAAATCATATTTTGATTAAAAACATGAACATTTTTCCCTACTTATATTCTTAAAATTAAAAATGTATATTTTAATGAAATCATGTTTTTGTTCAAACTGTGAACATTTTGCTAATTTCCTTAATGACATTAAAATATGGTTTTTAATGACTACATGGTTTTATTCCTGAACGTGTACATTTTTCTCTATTCTTAACATTTCCTTAAAAGTGTATATTTTTAATGAATTCATGTTTTGGTTAAAAACATGAACATTTTCTTTATTTTTAACATTACATTAAATTGTAAACTTTTTAATATAATGTCCTTATTTTTATCTAAAACATGAGCATTTCTATTTTAATAGTAATTCCATAATATGATAGAAATTTACATTTCATTTTTTTTTGAATATTCTAATTCAATAAAATGACAAGATTTGATATTTCATTTTTGATTGAAAATTCTAACTCAATCAAATAACAAACGAAAGCGATATTTTCATTGTTTTGATTGAAAATTCTAATTCAATCAAACAATAACAAAAGTGGTATTTTATTTTGATTGAAAATTCTAGTTCAATCAAAAATAACAAAAGCGTTGTTTTTATTTGATTGAAAATTCTAATTCAATCAACAAATAAACAAAGTGATATTTTTATTGAATTGAATATTCTAATTCAATTCAACAAAATAAACAAGGTGATATTTATTTATTGGATTGAAAATTCTGATTCAATTCAACAAAATAAACAAAGTGATATATTTTTATTGAATTGAAAATTCTATTTCAATCCAATAAATAAAAAAAGGTGAAATTTTTATTGAATTGAAAATTCTAATTCAATCCAATAAATAAACAAAGGTGAAATTTTTATTGAATTGAAAATTCTAATTCAATTAAACAAATAAACAAAGGTGAATTTTTTTTATTGAATTGAAATTTCTAATTCAATTCAACAAAATAAACAAAGGTGGTATTTTTATTGAATTGAAAATTCTAATTCAATTCAATAAATAAACAAAGGTGGTATTTTTATCGAATTGAAAATTCTAAATCAATCAAACAAAATAAAGATGATGCTCCATTTTTGTTGAATATATATGATTCAAAAAAATATCAACAAAAATGATTTATTCTAATTAACACATCACATGCAGATCTATACTAACAAAATACCTAAACTAACAGATCTACGTTAACACATCACATACAAATCAAATCTCGTAGCATAGCATATACTGTGAGTCAATAAATATACAATTACGATTTATTCAAATTATCTTAAAATAAATAATAATAAAAATAAAATAAGATTTCTCACAGTTCTTTTGAATCTAAATAGTTCATATCTGAAAATTTGGCCCAAAATTCAATCAGCTCAGAATTGCTTCTTTTCAGTATAGAAACGTAGATCTCGTCTCTACGATCGCAACGCTTCGAAAATCGTGCTATTCTGAGTCAGTATGGATGAGTTATGATTTATTTTAAATCAAGAATCTTTAAAGTAAATTAAATTAATAAAATAATAAGGGCATACCCTTCTTCCTCTTTATTCAGAAAAGACCGTAGCTTTTCAGATTGGGTTCCGTTCGTAGGTTGGAATCTGCTCGCGGATCGAGGCGCTGGAGGTTGATCAGGCACTGGCACAACGAAAGGGGAAGTGTGGCACACAGGGGGTCCCACCTGCGATAGTCGCGATGGCGACTGTAACACCCCACCTCTGCCAATGCCACTCTTGCAAGCACACTAGCTTTGGAGGGGTGTTTAAACAAGGTAAACATGCATGCAGATATCACAAGACAGAACATATAAGCAAAACAGAGTAAATGAAGCAGCGGATAAAAACTAACATTTCCAAACCATAGTCAAGTTACATCAAAGTACTTGGTCATTATTTTCCATAAAACAAAGTCTAGAAACATAAACTGAAAACTGGAAAGAAAATCATAAAGTAACTATCCCCAAAGTAGAATAAAGCCATAGCAAGCTCAAGTCCAAACCGTACATGAGCTATCCAGAAAAGCAGCTAAAGATCCAAGCTAGGTGCTAGTGTTCCCACCCTATAAACCTGGGGGGGAGGGGGAAACGAAAGAAAAGGGGCGAAAGAAAATGGGTCAGTCAAAAGACTGGTAAGTCCTATCTACTATTAGTATAAAAACTAATAAAGTTAACTTGGCATGTAAACAGAGGTGAAACATAGGATGATAACTGGCATGGTGAAAAGTTAACAGGATAGATCAAGTGTGGCATCGCATATACAAGGTTAAGTTTTCTGCACCAAGTGTACTAGCATTCCAACCCATGTCGAGCATAAACAAGAAATGATCCCTTGGCCCAAAGCTAGCCCAATATCATGAGGTGACCTAATCAAGGTCCAACTACACGGTCTAGTCGATCGGCTCCCTAAAAGCCTAACTCGTCAAGTGTCGGTGTCATACGGCCCAACCACGAAGTGTATTCAAACTGTGCTAGGTCCACCCTAGGGTGTATCAAGCCCTAGGGTGCCAACCATGGACATAAATCAAGCACGCACAGTCTAAACCTACTGGTGCCCGTGTCTGCTTTTTCAACTCCGGACTATGTGCACGACCATAGTCCGCCTGAACCTACACTGGCGCACCTACTCAGCCGTCGTTTTGGTCGCTTACATGTCAACCCAGTAATCGTGCCCCACCCTAGCCTAGTCCCTAGGGTATCATGATACAACCAAGAGGGTTACTGGTGAAAAGGACCACGTAACTAGGGTTTCTAACGGGTTAAATGTGGTTAACCCTATCCATTCAAGTATCAAGTTGGTTAAGTGTACCCAAGGTTCATGACTTAACCCCGTCAACCCATCGTGTTTAATTGGTTAAGTATTCAAGTGGTCCATGACTTAACCCTACCATGTGGCATTAATTAATTTAATGCACCCAACCTCTCACATTAGACCTTGTTGTGGTTACTAGTTAAGCCGGGCGGGTCCGGGTAGCTTTACACCACAACCTAGTCTAACCTCGGGTTTAAGCACAACATGACCAACTACTCACATTGGGTCCTATTGTTTGTAGCCACTAGTTAAGCCGGTCGGTTCTGGGTAGATTTATGCTACAAACTCAATCCAACCTCGAGTTGGCCATTCTCATGTTTTCTAGAAGTCATGTCCAAGTTCATGTTCATGTTTCAAGCATAATCACATGTCATATTTCATGTCATCTTTTCAAGTCATGTTTTCATGTCATTATAATTTACCCATAGCGTAACCCCATCACATGTAAGTTCGCATAAACGCAAATAGATCTAAAGGGGGAAACTTAGAAGCATGACATAATTAATAAGGTTTGGGCCACAAGTTAAACATGGTGGCATATGAGGCAAATGTGTTCATAAACTTGCATATTACATTATAGGCCTCAAAACATGCATGATATCAACTTTAGCAAAATAGATGAAACATGGTCATAAATAACATGGGATGATAGCAAGTGATTCGCATATAACATCATATGCAAGCTAACATAAGGGTTATGAGAGTTTCTATGTTGCTTTTATGCAACATTTCAAACCAAAGCTCATAGCTTTTTATGCACAAAGTCAAGTTGGTAGCTTTACAAACATGCATAGAATAAGTCTATGCATAACATGATAGAATCAAAGCTCGTAGCTTTCTATGCACAAAGTCAAGGTGAATCAAAGCACAAATCATACTTAGGCCCAAACTCAAACTTGCAACATGTCATATTTAACTTCATAGTTAGAATCTAAGAGTAGTATAGGGCTTACAATGCTATGAAGACTTATAAAATAAAAATAAGATTGAGACGAAGCCACTAGCAACTCTAAACACTCCCAAATAATAAGCTCCAATGAAGACCCTTGAGAAACAAGCAAAAGATCCTTGCTTTAATTAAGAAAGATTGAACTTTGGCCTTGAATCAAGCTTAGAAGCTCTCAAACAAGCTTAGGAACTCTCATATGAATGAAGATGGAGACTATGACAAGAGGGTGGAGGCCATGATTAAACATTTTGGCATAGTTTAGTTGTAGGATTGATTTATGATGACTTAGGCTAGGTATTAGGGTCTTTTTATAGATGATTAGGTTAGTTTAGACCATAGAATTAACTCTAAATCAGATCTGGGCCATCAATTCCCGTCACTAGCCTCCAAACATGTCTTGAGAAACAAGTCAGGTGTACCCAGGCCAGACTGGCCGACCACCCAAGTCGACAGGGGTGTCGACTGGGCAGTCGACACAACCTGGGGTGTGTCGACTCCCCAGTCGACTTGAGGAGTGGCGGGAACTTTTCCCGCCTACCTGCCCAGTTGAATTCGAATTCGAATCTGTTTTTAAACTTGAATTTTCTGAAAACTTCTATGGGCCATAACTGGGTCATACAGACTCCGATTTTCGAAAACTCGGACTCTATTTCGCGTATTTTTCCGAGACGAACGCAATGGCGCAGCCCGTTTCCCTTGATTCAGATTTTATCGTTTAATTCTGCCTTGATTTATGTTATAACTTGTTATTCAAAATACGGGTTGTTACATCCTCCCCACCTTAAAGGATTTCGTCCCCGAAATCTCTAAGTTAGGAAGAACATATCCTACCATCCATCATCCATCTACTCAAAACACCATCCATGTGCAGTCATTGTCCTTAAAAGATTCTAAATGCTGTATGAACTATGCAAAGGTGTGTGTATATGTACTTATCTAATGCGAAAATCAGGCGGTTACTAATTCAGTAAACCTCCTTAAATGCAAAGTATGTTAGTGGAATGCGTCCATATGTATGCAAATTCCTAACATAATTTATAATCTCTATATGTGTGCACATAACATTCATCCATATGCAACATCCACGTGATAGCATAACAAGTTTCAGCCATGAATAAGTATAGACACTCATGCATACGCAATATGAAAGTGTGTGAGCCGATCTTAGTGCCTAATGTGTATCATGCATCCACGAGTATCCACTTGCAAACACTTGCAACCACTTGCAAACATCAAGCATAACATGTTTCAAATACATGTTTCATCCAAAGGGTTTCTACCTAAGGTTCTCATGATAAGGTTAACGAGATAACAAGATAAACATGGATAGCAAAAAGAAAAGTATGCTAAAAAGGAAAAGAGATCGAGGATGTACCCTCAAAAAGAAATGGATAAAGTCCACGCATCTTCTCCTCGGTTTCCCAAGTTGCATCCTCTTCGGCTTCACTCCACTGAACTTTCACCAATTTGACTTCTCGTTTTCTTAGCTTCCTGATCTCCGTTCCCAAGATACGAATCGGAGCTCTCCTCAAGGTTGCCTCTTTCTCTACCTCTACGTCCTCAAGAATGCTAGGTTCAACCACCTCAGCGGACTCATGTAGGCACTTTCGGAGATGCGAGACATGAAAGACATTATGCACTCCGGCCAGCTTCTCGGGCAATTCCACCTTATAAGCCATCTTCCCAATTCTCTCTATGATAGGGAAGGGTCCTACGAACCTTGGTGCCAGCTTCCCAACTGCTCCAAAACGAACCACATTACGCAAAGGAGAAACCTTCACGAAAACCATGTCTCCCACTTCGAATTCCAAATCTGTCCTTCGCTTGTCAGCGTAGGATTTCTGTCTGTCTTGGGCCGCTTTCATCCGTCTTCTCACCAATTCAACTTTCTCGGATGTGTCCCGTATCATATCGGGCCCAAGTATAAGCCTATCCGATGTCTCCCACCAACAAGATGGTGACCTACACGGCCTCCCATACAAAGCTTCAAATGGTGCCATCCCTATGCTAGCTTGATAGCTATTATTATAAGCAAACTCTACAAGAGGAAGGTGGTCTTCGCAAGTACCACCAAAGTCAAGAACACAAAGCCTCAAAAGATCTTCTAGCACTCGATTCACCCTTTCGGTCTGGCCATCCGTCTGAGGGTGATAGGCTGTACTTAGATTCAATCGCGTACCCATCGCTTCTTGCAAACTATTCCAGAACTGGCTAGTGAAGATTGGGTCACAATCGCTAACTATGCTAAAAGGAACTCCATGCAATCGCACTATCTCTCGAAGATAAACAGATGCTAGCCATGATGCGGTCCTCTTGCTCTTCACTGGGATGAAATGAGCACTCTTCGTAAGTCTATCAACTATGACCCATATGCTCGTATTCCCTTTCCTTGACCTAGGAAATCCATCCACAAGATCCATAGAGATACTTTCCCACTTCCATTGCGGGACCTCCAATGGATGTAATAGCCCACCGGGTTTCTTCGACTCGGCTTTCACTTGTTGGCACACCATGCACTTTGAAACATACTCTGCCACATCCTTCTTCATTCCAGCCCAAAAGAAAATGCGCTTCATATCCCTATACATCTTATCTCCTCTAGGATGTATAGTCATCTTCGAGTGATGAGCTTCTTCAAGAACTTTATGCACCAAGTCTCTCACTTGTGGAACGCATAGCCTTCCATCACGCCTTAGCCAACCTTTGTCATCAATAGCATATCTAGCCAGGTGACTAGACGTCTCACCACGAATCAACTTGTCCATGATCTCGACTATCTGCGGGTCTTCCTTCTGCGAAGTCCCTACTTGATCAAGAAGTGTGGGTATAAGCTCAAGAGATGCTAATGAACCCGTCATCGACTCAACTGCCGTCGTGAAATCAAAGATTGCCAAGAACTCTAGGTTCTTCATCTCAATAAACAAGGGACTCAAAGTCAACCTTCTTCTGCTTAGTGCATCTGCCACCACATTACCCTTGTCAGGGGTATAAGCTATCTCAAAGTCATATGATGCCAAGAATTCCATCCACCTTTGCTGCCTTAGATTCAGATCTTTCTGCGAGAAGAGGTACTTGAGTGACTTGTGATCAGTATATAACTCAAACCTTTCACCTAGAAGATAGTGGCGCCAGGATTTGAGTGCAAAGACAATCGCCGCCAACTCCAAATCATGAGTGGGATAGTTCTTCACATGAACTTTAAGTTGCCTACCCCCATAACATATCACTCTTCCCTCTTACATCAGAACAGCACCTAACCCCGTGCCACATGCATCGGTGTACACGGTAAACATTTTACCACCATCGGGTAATGCCAAAACTGGAGCTGTGGTAAGGGCCCTTTTGAGCCTTTGAAAAGCAAGCTCACACTCTAAGTCCCATGCAAAGACTAAGTTCTTATTCGTCAACTTAGTAAGAGGGGCCGAAATCTTAGCGAAGTCCCTGATGAACTTCCTATAGTAGCCTGCCAGACCAAGAAAGCTTCTTACTTCGGTTGCATTCCTAGGAGTCTTCCAGTCTTGAACCACAACCACTTTCGCGGGATCCACCGCTATGCCTTGCTTAGAAACTATATGTCCAAGAAACCGAACTTCCCTTCTCCAAAAATGACATTTGGAGAACTTGGCTTTCAACTGATGCGCTCTAAGCGTATCCATCACTTCCTTGAGATGCCTAGCATGTTCTTCCTCATCCTTTGAGAAGATCAGGATATCATCCACGAAGACAACAACAAACTTGTTAAGGAACTCCCTGAACACCCTACTCATCAAATCTACGAAGTAGGCGGGTGCATTAGTCAAACCGAATGGCATGACAAGCCATTCAAAGAATCCATCTGGAGTCCTAAACGCGGTCTTATCAATACTATCCTCAGCCACTCTAAGCTGATGGAATCCGGTGGCTAGATCGAGCTGAGAGAAAACAGAAGCTCCAACAAGCTGGTCAAAGAGAACATCAATCCCCGGTAACGGGTGTCTGTTCTTCTTTGTCAGCTTTTTCAACTCACGATAATCAACACATAGACGAAGCGAACCATCCGCCTTAGTAGCGAACACCACAGGAGCACCCCATTCAAAAATGCTTCGCCTAATAAAATTCTTCTCAAGCAGCTCCTTGATTTGCTTACTGAGCTCTCTTCTTTCTCGTGGGGCCATGTGCCTAACGGGCAATGATACTGGCTTGGCATTATCAACAAGATAAATGCGAAAATATATCTCTCGTTTAGGGGGTAACCCCTTAACCTCTTCAAAGACATCAGGATATTCTCGAACCACCCTTACAGATTGCAGATCATTGATGGACGAGTCAAGAGATTCAAGATAACATAACATGACGGGATCCAGCGGGTTGCAAGAAATCTCTAGGGTATTACCGAGGTGAGTCATGAGCCTCACCACCCTATGCTCACAATCGAGAATGGCTCCATAATTGGACAACCAATCCATGCCCAAAATCAACCCGTATCCCGTGAACCCGAGAACATAAGCATTACACGTGAATTCTACGGTCAAGATAGAAATCTTCAAATCCACACAAATCATAGATAGATGGGCGGAACCACCAATTGGATTTGAAACACTAACGGGATCCTCAACAAGACTAGTACTTAGGTGCAAACTTTCAACAATGTCAGAAGAAATAAAGGTATGCGATGCGCCAGAATCAAATAAAGTGCGAACAGGAAAGTCAGAAATATAAACAAGACTTTCTACAGAAATACTACCTCGGTCCTGAACTGGAGCAGTGTTGAGAGCATGCACTTGCCCTCCAGAAGGTCCTGCACGCTGAGTCTGCCCTTGCTTCTTGGGGCAATCCTTGCTAAAGTGTCCAGTCTCTCCACAATGAAAGCATTCTCCCAACTTCCTCTTCTTCTTCCTACAATCTTTAGCTATGTGCCCAACAATCCCACAGTAGTTGCATTTTCTTGGGTCCTTTGCCTTGGCCTTGTTGTTCTTGTTGTTCTTGTTATTCTGGTTGCTCTGATTGCTCTGATTCCCTCCCCACTTGGAGTCCGTCTTCTTGGTTTGAGTCTCATTAGGCTTGACTTCTTTCTTCTTATCGTCTCCCTGAAGCAATGCCATGTCCACTAGGCTTTCAAAAGTGGCCCCCATGGGTATATGTGACATGGCTAAACCTTATAATGGCTCATTCAACCCTCGTGCAAAGTGTAGAGCCTTCTTCTGGGGAGTATTAATCATGTCCAAACCGAATCGAGCAAGCTGGTTAAACTTATTCACATACTCCCTCACTGTCATGTCCCCTTGCTTCAAAGATATAAATTTCTCCAATTGCAGATTCGCCTCAGCAGATGATAGAAACTTAAGCCCAAACCTCATCCTAAAGTCGACCCAAGTCTCTATAGGCCTAGTAGCATTGGTGACCTCCCACCAATAAGCAGCTTCCTCTTTCAATAGCCATGCTGCCAACAGAACTTTTCTATGGTCTTCCACATCAAAGATGGCAAAGAGATCCTCAGTTTCTTTCAACCAATTTCGCGCCTCAACAAAAGTCTCCGTCCCGATAAAATTCTTGCCACCCATTGCCTTAAAGTCTTTGCAAACTTTTGCGAAATCTGCTTGTGGGTGCTGAGGAGGAGGAGGAGGAACCTCAGTTACGGTGGGAGTGGTTGCTGGGCCCACATCGTTGGCCCTAGCTTCCAAGTACCTCCGGAACCATCCGGGAATGGTCACTCCCTCGGGAAGGTTAAGATCGGCCATGCTGAAAAAGGAAAAGATAGATTTAGAACGAGGAACCGAAGGATAGTGCTAATGGCTTTTGGGGAATAGCCTTTTAAAATAAACTAGACTTTTCTTGGAAAATACTTAATTGGTTTTGAAAATAGTTTTTCAAAAGCGTTTTTAAAACTTTTGTCCGGTCTAGTAAAACCTTATGCTCTGATACCAAATGTAACACCCCACCTCTGCCAATGCCACTCTTGCAAGCACACTAGCTTTGGAGGGGTGTTTAAACAAGGTAAACATGCATGCAGAAATCACAAGACAGAACATATAAGCAAAACAGAGTAAATGAAGCAGCGGATAAAAACTAACATTTCCAAACCATAGTCAAGTTACATCAAAGTACTTGGTCATTATTTTCCATAAAACAAATTCTAGAAACATAAACTGAAAACTGGAAAGAAAATCATAAAGTAACTATCCCCAAAGTAGAATAAAGCCATAGCAAGCTCAAGTCCAAACCGTACATGAGCTATCCAGAAAAGCAGCTAAAGATCCAAGCTAGGTGCTAGTGTTCCCACCCTGTAAACCTTGGGGGGGGACGAAAGAAAAGGGGCAAAAGAAAATGGGTCAGTCAAAAGACTGGTAAGTCCTATCTACTATTAGTATAAAAACTAATAAAGTTAACTTGGCATGTAAACAGAGGTGAAACATAGGATGATAACTAGCATGGTGAAAAGTTAACAGGATAGATCAAGTGTGGCATCGCATATACAAGGTTAAGTTTTCTGCACCAAGTGTACTAGCATTCCAACCCATGTCGAGCATAAACAAGAAATGATCCCTTGGCCCAAAGCTGGCCCAATATCATGAGGTGACCTAATCAAGGTCCAACTACACGGTCTAGTCGATCGGCTCCCTAAAAGCCTAACTCGTCAAGTGTCGGTGTCATACGGCCCAACCACGAAGTCTAGTCAAACTGTGCTACGTCCACCCTAGGGGGTATCAAGCCCTAGGGTGCCAACCACGGACACAAATCAAGCACGCACAGTCTAAACCTACTGGTGCCCGTGTCTGCTTTTTCAACTCCGGACTATGTGCACGACCATAGTCCGCCTGAACCTACACCGGCGTACCTACTCAGCCATCGTTTTGGTCGCTTACATGTCAACCCAGTAATCGTGCCTCACCCTAGCCTAGTCCCTAGGGTATCATGATACAACCAAGAGGGTTACTGGTGAAAAGGACCACGTAACTAGGGTTTCTAACGGGTTAAATGTGGTTAACCCTATCCAATCAAGTATCAAGTTGGTTAAGTGTACCCAAGGTTCATGACTTAACCCCGTCAACCCATCGTGTTTAATTGGTTAAGTATTCAAGTGGTCCATGACTTAACCCTACCATGTGGCATTAATTAATTTAATGCACCCAACCTCTCACATTAGACCTTGTTGTGGTTACTAGTTAAGCCGGGCGGGTCCGGGTAGCTTTACACCACAACCTAGTCTAACCTCGGGTTTAAGCACAACATGACCAACTACTCACATTGGGTCCTATTGTTTGTAGCCACTAGTTAAGCCGGTCGGTTCCGGGTAGATTTATGCTACAAACTCAACCCAACCTCGAGTTGGCCATTCTCATGTTTTCTAGAAGTCATGTCCAAGTTCATGTTCATATTTCAAGCATAATCACATGTCATATTTCATGTCATCTTTTCAAGTCATGTTTTCATGTCATTCTAATTTACCCATAACGTAACCCCATCGCATGTAAGTTTGCATAAACGCAAATAGATCTAAAGGGGGAACTTAGAAGCATGACATAATTAATAAGGTTTGGGCCACAAGTTAAACATGGTGGCATATGAGGCAAATGTGTTCATAAACTTGCATATTACATTATAGGCCTCAAAACATGCATGATATCAACTTTAGCAAAATAGATGAAACATGGTCATAAATAACATGGGATGATAGCAAGTGATTCGCATATAACATCATATGCAAGCTAACATAAGGGTTATGAGAGTTTCTATGTTGCTTTTATGCAACATTTCAAACCAAAGCTCATAGCTTTTTATGCACAAAGTCAAGTTGGTAGCTTTACAAACATGCATAGAATAAGTCTATGCATAACATGATAGAATCAAAGCTCGTAGCTTTCTATGCACAAAGTCAAGGTGAATCAAAGCACAAATCATACTTAGGCCCAAACTCAAACTTGCAACATGTCATATTTAACTTCATAGTTAGAATCTAAGAGTAGTATAGGGCTTACAATGCTATGAAGACTTATAAAATAGAAATAAGATTGAGACGAAGCCACTAGCAACTATAAACACTCCCAAATAATAAGCTCCAATGAAGACCCTTGAGAAACAAGCAAAAGATCCTTGCTTTGATGAAGAAAGATTGAACTTTGGCCTTGAATCAAGCTTAGAAGTTCTCAAACAAGCTTAGGAACTCTCATATGAATGAAGATGGAGACTATGACAAGAGGGTGGAGGCCATAATTAAACATTTTGGCATAGTTTAGTTGTAGGATTGATTTATGATGACTTAGGCTAGGTATTAGGGTCTTTTTATAGATGATTAGGTTAGTTTAGACCATAGGATTAACCCTAATTCAGATCTGGGCCATCAATTCCCGTCACTAGCCTCCAAACATGTCTTGAGAAACAAGTCAGGTGCACCCAGGCCAGACTGGCCGACCACCCAAGTCGACAGGGGTGTCGACTGGGCAGTCGACACAGCCTGGGGTGTGTCGACTCCCCAGTCGACTTGGGGAGTGGCGGGAACTTTTCCCGCCTACCTGCCCAGCTGAATTTGAATTCGAATCTGTTTTTAAACTTGAATTTTCTAAAAACTTCTATGGGCCATAACTGGGTCATACGGACTCCGATTTTCGAAAACTCGGACTCTATTTCGCGTATTTTTCCGAGACGAACGCAATGGCGTAGCCCGTTTCCCTTGATTCAGATTTTATCATTTAATTTTGCTTTGATTTATGTTATAACTTGTTATTCAAAATACGGGTTGTTACAACGACTATAGAGGGTGGCGGCGGTTTTAAATCGTCAGGTTTAGGGGTCTGGGGCTCTTGAATTTGCAGTTTCAGGTAGGTTCACCTTATGGATGGAGAGAGGAAGAAAATCTCTTCAACAAAGTCTAAAGGATTGGAAAATTTGATAGTTTGGATTGATGGCAATTAGAGGAAGGATTATGGCCATGAAATTCAAGGGGGGCGGCGGCTACAGTATGTTAGGGCTTTGGGGAAGATGACAAAAGCTCTTTTATAATATTTTATTGTTAATTTTTACAAAAAAATCCATAAGTTCTAAGCAAGTCCAATTTCAATCCAACAGGGGTTGCTACTAACTAATTACCCCTATTTTGGAACTAATGGGCTAGGTCCCGTCTGCCCAAACTACTGTTTGTGGCCTGAATTATTTAATTTAAAATTTAAATCCTTTATTAAATTAATTCGATCGTATATTTAAATTCACCGGAGCCACATACGGACTCTGAAAATTCCAGAAAAATTATTTCTAGTTTGTTTTGACGATACGGTCCTAACAAAATTAATTTCATCGAGTTTTGATCCCTTTTGAAAAATGGCCATTTTCAAGTTGATTAAATTTGACTGAAATTGACAAAACACATTTTCTTTTGCCACGCTCACATATTAATTCCAAAAATTCTGGAAAATTAAACTTAGAAATAATTTGACATTCCGGATCCGACAAAAGTGGTTTCGTCAAAAATGGTGGTCATTTGAAAAATGGCCTTTTGTACGGTTTATGAATTATACTATAACGACTATTCTTTATATTCAACTGGCCATAACTTTTGATTCCCGCAATGAAATTTTGATTTTTCGGATTCCCTAGAAAGATATTTTTAAACAGATTTAGATATTTTTGGTTTCACTAAAATCGTTAAATTTTGAATCCTGTACATTCAGTCAAAGTTCAACTTTGACTTCTCAAACTACCGTACTATTTCTAATTCCTTTTGAAATTAAAATAATTATATTCGCTCTAATTTCAATTAAAATAAATTTTTAATCGTTATTATTTTAAATAAATTATTTTAACTATTCAAAATTCACTGAAATAGCCAAAATAAAAAATTTAAATTGGTTCAGATTTTCCGGGTTGTTACACTTAATGTGGGAGGTCTAGCACATTATAACTATAAATGGACATGGTAATGAATTGGAATACTTAACCTAGTTAAATACATAGGGATTGTATGAACTTGAACCTGATTAGGGGTAAAGTAAACTTGTTTGAAACAGTGGGTGGGTTAAGTAAATCTGGGGTGGGTGGGTAATATTTTTTATATATAGGCCCACAAACTTAACCTGTTGGGATAATGCAATTTGATGACACCAGTAGATAGGCATAATCTGTGGAAAACCTAGTAGTTTGGATGCAAGATAATGGGGAGAGCTTGCATCATCTTGTGTGTGGGACCCATTTCAATCAGTAACCCATATATAGGTATCAAACGAGTACTCTGAACTAGGTCGGAGTCGGGTCACACTTACTGGGATGAATATATATAAGAGATCCAAAAGTGGAGACGATGTCTGACGGCGCATTCCATTGGGGTCATGTGCGTGCATTACTCCGCCTGCTCGGGAAAATTAGATGCTTGTGACATCAGCATACATGGTTGTGCACATCCGGAAAATGAAGGGTTGCCACTTTAGGGAGTGATACACCCTATTGTGGGGCCAGCACAGGGTATTTAAGGAGTAGGGAACCGATCGATTAGGGTAGTAATTAAGGTGAACTTAAACACTGGTATGTTTAGGATCCCGTTAATACCCATAAGGGTAACTTCGGCATGTTGGACTTCCTGTTGATTGTATGGGGTAAAAACCTCTCACTGGAAGTATGCCTAAGTCTACTTTCTTATAGTTGTTGGGATCATCTTATTCTGGTTATACGAGTATCGGTGCAGAGTAATCATTAGAGATGCATATACACACTATCATGTTTACCTTGTCATACCTGCCTTTTGTGATGTTATCTTTCCTATCCACTTTATATGCCTGTCATGATACTTTTACTTATTTATTTGCTAAAAGTAACTGGACTCGCCAGACTTTATGTCTGACCCTTTTTGTTTCCTCTTCTTTCTTTCGTTCCCCCCTAGGTTCTTAGGGTGGGAATACTCAAGATTGATCAGGATTCTGCTATCATTTTACTTGAGCTGCATAGATGTATTGCTCAAGCTTCTATCTTTGCTACTATGGCTATGTTTTTATTTGGGGATTATGCTTCTTTAATTTTTTTACTTTGATGTTTTAAGTGCAAGACAGAAGTTTTGATGTTGTACTGGGTTTATATATTTTCAGACATATGATGTTTTTGAACCACGATGCCACACTTGGTATCAAAGCTGAAGGATACCAGATTACATAAAGTATTTTGAAAATTATTTTCAAAAAGGTTTTAAAAGAAAGCATTTTCAAAAAAGAAAAGTCTGTTTCGAAAAATATATTCCCCAAAGCCATATGTAATATCTTTCGATCCTAGTCCGAATCTCTTTCATTTTTTTTTTAGCATGCTTGGGGAACCTAATATTCCAGAGGGCGTTACGATACCAGACTGGTTCCATAGGTATCTAGAGGCCATGGCGCCTGCCAGTGGTCAAGCTGACGTTCCTCCCCCAGCTGCACCCGTCGTTCCTCCTCCTCCACGTGTAGACAACTTCTCTAAGATCTGCAAAGATTTCCGTGTTATAGGAGGAAAGCTATTCCATGAAACTGAGACGTCCATAGAGGCAAGGAATTGCCTCAAGGAGACTGAGGACTTGTTTGAAATTTTCAATGTGGACGATCGTAGGAATGCCTGGCTACTGAAAGACGAAGCTTCGTTCTGGTGGGAAGTAACCCAAGCGGGGCGTCCAGTGGAAACTTAGGATGATTTTAGGCATAGGTTTGAAATGAAATTTCTTTCTCAAGCTGAGAAAAGCATGCAAATGGAGAGGTTCTTGGCGCTCAAACAAGGAAACATAACTGTTAAAGGATATGTGAACAAATTCAACCAGCTAGCCAGGTTTGGATTGGAACTGGTAGATACTCCGCATAAGAAAGCTTTGCGGTTTGTTAAAGGGTTGAATGAACCTCTTCATGGGTTAGCTATGTCCCATATCCCAATGGGAGCAACTTTTGAAAGGCTTGTTAATATGGCCTTGATGCATGAGGAAGACAAAAGCGACAAGAAGGAAGTTAAAGTTAAGGAATCACAAAACAAGAAAGTATGGCCCAAGAAAGGACAGCAACAACAGCAATAGAAGAAGAGCGGAAAGAATAACAAGGCTAAGGATAAGAGGAAGTGCCATAGTTACGGACGAGAGGGTCACTTGGTAAAGGACTGCAAAAGAAGGAAGAATACTTGCTTCAATTGTGGAGAGTCGGACACTTTGCTAAGGAGTTCCCAAAGAAACAGGGACAAGGTCAAAGGGAAGAAGCTTCTGGAGGGCAGGTACATGCTCTCGCGACCAGTGCTCCATATAGAGGTAAGAAAGTTTCCGTGGAAGGTTTGATTTCTCTTTCCAATCATCCTATTATAACTCTTCTTGATTTTGGCGCTTCACGTTCATTTATATCTAGTTCTGTGGTTGAGTCTATGCACATAAATACTAGTATGGTAGTGGATCCAGTAGTTGTCTCAAACCCCATTGGTGGTTCGGCTCATTTGTCCATGATTTGTCGGGGTTTGAGAATATCTGTGTTAGGCGTCGAGTTTGAGTGTGACACATATGTGCTTGGTTTTATGGGCTATGGTTTGATTCTATTGATGGATTGGCTAACCATGTATGGTTCCATTATGGATTGTGAGAAGAGGGTCTTTAGACTTTTGACTTGCCATGGGAGGACCCTCGAGATTTCTTGTGACCCACAAGGGTCTGTCATGCTTAGTTTCCTAGAGTCTCTATATGCATCTATCAATGATCTACGATCTATGCCAGTAGTCCGAGATTATCCAGATGTTTTTGATGAGGTACAGGGCTTACCTTCGAGGCATGAAATCGATTTCTGTATAAATTTAGTGGACAATGCAAAGCCAGTTGCATTACCTGTGCGCCATATAGCTCCAAGGGAAAGGAGGGAGCTTAGCAAGCAAGTAGGGGATCTACTTGAGAAAGGATTTATTAGGCGAAGCATATCTGAATTGGTTGATCTGGTGGTATTCGCAACATAGGCGGATGGTTTGCTTCGCTTATGTGTAGACTATAGAGAGCTGAACAAACTCACAAAGAAGAACAGGCACCCACTCTCAAGGATAGATGATCTGTTTGACTAACTTGTTGGTGCATCGTTATTCTCCTAGTTAGAATTGGCCACGGGGTTTCATCAGTTGAGGGTGGACGAGGACAGTATAAACAAGACCGCTTTTAGGACTCCAAATGGTTTCTTTGAATGACTCATTCTGCCTTTTGGGTTGACGAATGCACCTGCCTATTTTGTTGATCTTATGAGTAAGGTGTTTCGGGAGTTTCTAAATAAATTTTTTGTGGTCTTTGTTGATGATATCTTGATCTTCTCAAAGTGCGAGGAAAAGCATGCCACACATTTGAGAGAAGTTTTGAAAACTCTCCGTGCGCATCAGCTTAAGTCAAAGTTCTCCAAATGCCATTTTTGGAGAAAAGAGATGATTTTTCTAGGACATGTGATCTCCAAAGATAGGATAGCAGTAGATCCCGCAAAGGTAGTTGCAGTTCAAGATTGGCAAATTTCGAAGAATGTAACAAAGGTGCGAAGTTTTCTTGCATTGGCAGGTTATTATAGGAAGTTCATTAAGGACTTCGCAAAGATATCAGCCCCACTCACCAGGCTAACGAAGAAGAATCTGACGTTTTCATGGTATATGTATTGTGATGTTGCTTTCCAGCGATTGAAGACAGCTCTGACAACAGCCCTAGTATTGACCTTGCCTGATGGGAATAAAGTATTTACGGTATACACTGATGCATGTGGTACAGGACTTGGTGCGGTTCTGATGCAAGAGGGAAAGGTAGTGTGTTATGGGGGTAGACAACTAAGGCTTCATGAAAAGAACTACCCTACCCATGATTTAGAACTAGTTTCCATAGTATTCGCGCTTAAGACGTGGCATCATTATTTGCTTGGAGAGAAGTTTGAGTTGTACAACGATCATAAATCTCTCAAGTACTTGTTTCCATAGAAGGATCTTAATTTAAGGCAACAAAGGTGGATGGAGTTCCTAGCTTCTTATGATTTTGAGATTGCTTATACCCCTGGCAAGGGTAATGTGGTAGCAGATGCACTGAGTAGGCAGAGGATGGCCTTAAGTCCTCTGTTTATGGAAAGGAAAAGCTTGGAGTTCATATCGACTATTGACTTTAGACCCTCCACCGAGTTTTTGCCTGGTTTGTTTGCATCGCTAGAGATACGACCTACTCTTATGGATCAAATAGGATCTTCACAGCAAGATGATCCATAGATTTCAAACATCTTGGATAGGCTCAGCAAAGGGGATACATCTAGTCACCTTAATAGATATTCCATAGACGGTAGAGGGTGGTTGCGACAAGATGGAAGGCTTTGTGTTCACCAAACTGGAAGTTTATTAATGACAGTCCTAGAGGAAGCCTATCATTCTAAGATGACTATTCATCCAGGTAGCGATAAGAAGTATAGAGATATGAAGAGGGTTTTCTTTTAGGCTGGAATGAAGAAAGATATTACAGAGTTTGTTTCTCAATGTTTGGTTTGTCAGCAAGTCAAAGCTGAACAAAAGAAGCCCGGCGGTTTACTTCATCCTTTGGAGGTTCCACAGTGGAAGTGGGAGAGCGTCTCTATGGATTTCGTAGATGGTTTGCCTAGATCGAAGAAAGGCAATACCAGTATTTGGGTTGTAGTAGACAGACTTACTAAGAGCGCTCATTTCATTCCAGTTAAGAGTAAGAGGACGGCAGCATGGTTGGTAGCAATTTACGTTCGTGAGATACTCTGTCGTCATGGAGTACCTTCCAGCATCGTAAGAGATCGTGACCCCATCTTCACCAGTGAATTCTGGAGGAGCTTGTAAGAATCATTAGGTACACAGTTATGCTTGACCACCGCTTATCACCCACAGACCGATGGACAGACAGAAAGGGTGAACATAATTATTAAGGATCTTCTGAGGCTGTGTATCCTAGACTTCGGAGGGACTTGGGAAGAGCATCTTCCTTTAGTAGAGTTCTCCTACAACAGCAGTTATCAAGCTAGAATTGGCATGGCACCCTTTGAAGCATTGTACGGATGACCCTGTAGATCACCGACTTGTTGGTGGGAATCTACAGAAAGACTACTACTTGGACCAGATATGGTTAGAGAAACGTCCGAGAAGATCGATCTAATTTGACGATGAATGAAGACTGCTTAAGATAGGCAGAAATCCTAAGCAGACAAGAGAAGGACAGACATTGAATTTAAAGTAGAAGACATGGTTTTCATTAAGGTGTCACCTTTGAGAAATGTGGTTCACTTCGGATCCGTAGGGAAATTGGCGCCAAGATTTGTAGAGCCATTTCCCATAACAGAAAGGATTGGCCAAATGGCCTATAAGGCAAAGCTATAAGAGAAACTATCTAGCGTTCAGGATGTTATCCACGTTTCTCATTTGTGGAAGTGCTTGCATGATACCGCAGAAGTAGTTGAGCCGAGTATATTGGAAGAAGTAGAGGTGGAACCGGAAGCAACAGTCAGACGAGTTCCTACCCGTATTCTTGGATCAGAAGTAAAGAAACTATGCAATAGAGAAGTCAAGTTGATAAAAGTTCAGTGGGGAGATAACCCAGAGGATGCGACTTGGAAGACCGAAGACAAGATTTGTGCTTCGTACCCTTTTCTTTTTGAGGGTATGTTCTTAACTTCCATTCCAAAGCTTTTGTTTATGCTTGTTTATATCATTTAAGTATGTCCTATCGATCGAATCCTCTAACTTTAGGTAGGAATCCCATGGATGTAAACATGTGTTTGAGACATGTTATGATTGATGGATGCAAGTGAATGTAAGTGTTTGTTAGTGGTTGCTCGTGGATGCATACACACACATTAGGCACTAGATTGGCTCAATCACTCTAATACTGCTTATGGATGTGTGTGCATTTTTCTTCTTTTAACGGATGGAAATGGATGTATCATCATATGGATGTTGCATTTGGACGTATGATTGTGCACCCATCTAGAACTTACATGTTCTAATAGCATTGTTGCATACATGTTGGATTCATGGCACTAACATACATTGCATTAAGGAGGTCGACTGAATCAGTAGACCGCCTGATCTTCGCATTAGTATTGGGACATATACACACACCTTTGCATATGTTCATATAAGCAATAGAAATCTTCAAGAACAATGGATGCCTTTGATTGGTTGATGAGTAGATGGGTGACGGATGTTAGGATATAGATTCTTCTTAACTTGGAGATTTTGGGGACGAAATCCTTTGAGTAGGGGAGAACGTAACACCCCGAAATTTTAACAACACTAAAGAGGAAAAATTAAAGAATAATTAATTTAATATTCATAATTAAGGAAAACGAACTACGCCGTTGCATTCGTCTCGGAATTCTAGTCAAGACGGACACCGTATGAAGAAGTTATGAAGGTTTGAAGTCTGTATACACGCAAGAATAATATATTTACATATATATAGTCCAGAAATTCAAATTTTAGTCAAAACAGTCCAAATCGCGTAGAAATGAGGTGAGCGGGAAATAAACCGCCTAGGGGTGTCGACCCCTGGGTCCACCCCTCAAGGGGGTGTCGACCCACCTAGGGAAGATGTGGCAGATTAAAGTTTGGGGCTAGTATCTATATATACGGCCTCATTTCTCATGTTTTGCACACTGAAAATAATGGAGGACTAGATGCTCTCGCTGCACAGATTGAATCAAACCTTTTTCTTCTTCTGCAATCGAGTTAATCAAGTTATTCAAGTGTAGATCTGTGATTCAACATCTGCTATTCTTCATCTACTTTTCTAGATCCAAACACTATGAGTTTAAGTTACTTTTAGATCCAAATAATTAAAAGTAAAACTTGATATTAATATAACTTGGATCTATGCCTGTGACTTCTTGAATCATATCAGATCCGTTATAATTTGCGCATCTATGATATTCTGACATGACTATGACTTAGATCTTAACCTTTATCATGTCAGATCTGCCTTTGATTGTAGATCTAATTCACTGTTTAGATTACCTCATACCTGTTCTATTATGTTTATGGCCAAATCAGATCTGTTATTAGTTGGACATCTAAATCATCGTTTAGATCACATCATTCCTGTCCCTATTATGCTAAAATCAGTGCTATTGTCACATTTTCATACTATATGCTTATCTTGTCATTATGCCACTTATGTTTATGCCATTACATGTCAACCTTGTTAGTATGATCATCTCTGTCCTTTTCCCTCTATCTTTTTGTAACACCCCATAATTCTATTAATTTTAATATTCACAAATTAAAGAATAACTAATCTCAGACTTGAGAATTGCGGGAAACAGGTTGCTCCATTATGTTCGTCTCGGAATTCTGGTTGAAATAGAGTCCGAGTTTGCGTGATTTGGACTTCGTATGAAGAAGTTATAGCCATCGGAAGTTTCTGAAAATTTAAAACAGCTAGCAGGAAATTCAAAATTCAAAATTCGAAGTCAAACAGGCTAGGCGGGAAATTTCCCGCCCAGCACCCCAGGTCGACTGGGGAGTCGACTGGGCAGTCGACACCCACCCCCCCAGGTCGACTGGGGGGTCGACTGGGCAGTCGACACCCCAGGGACCAGGTCGACTGCGCAGTCGACCTGGGTGTCGACCTGGTCTGGTGGCTAGGGTTTCTGGCTGACCTGTTTTTAATTGAGTAATGACCCATTAGGGTTTCTGACCTAATCTGGTTGGCTGGGATTAGTTCTGAGATGATCTGACGGTCTAAAATAAATCCTAACTCTATAAATACCTGGGTAGTCTCTCACCCTAATTCATATGAAAAATAGAGTAGCTACCGTCATACCGCCGCCATGGAATTCAGTCTAGCCGCCGCCAACTAAGAAGGAAGAAAAGCTAATTCAATTCTAATTCTAATCAACTCTAAAGCAAAGCAAAACTCTTTTCTTCTCTAAATTGTGAGTATGATGATCTTAACAAGATTATTATTATTTTAATTAGATTGAGTTATGAATGGATTATGAGTAGATGATGTGAATTATCATATATGTTGTTGTAAACCCCTTTTGCTATCATGTATATTGTAAATCCAATGTTATGTGATGATGATATCTTATATGTTGTAAATCATGCTATGGTGATGTTATGCTAAGTTGTGATAAATCATACATGTTAAAAAGCCATGATGTTACCATCTATGCTAGTTAGTTCATATTAATTAAATCATCATGTTTGGGCTATGTTGATCTATATGACAAGTCACATATGCAAGTTAGATTGATTAGAAAAGTTATGAACATATGCCAAGACATCTATTATGACATCTAGAATTATGCTATGACATATGTGATATCATATGCTAGTTCACACCATCATTATGTTGCCTAAAAACCCCATATGCAAGTTTATGTATAGATTTGGGCTATGATCATATCATGTAAATTGAGACATTTAACAAGTTGACACCTTTTGATCCTTAACATGTGTAGTTTATGCAACTTTCACCCCTATTATGATTAGATTTATTTTAATTGTCTATATGTTGTGATAATTTATCTTTATGCTATGTGTTAGACTATTCAAGTCTAGCCTATATTATGCGTTGAATAAGCGAACGTATAAACGTGGGGTAGGGGTAATATTAAGGATCTAATATTAAAAATTTGGGGTGTAATTGATATGATTTTGCATGCCATAAGTGGATGGCCATAATTGAGTCAATTATGGACATCATTAAAATTAGAAGTAATTAATAACTTGAATAGGGAATTATTAAAACTGGGGTAAAAGATTATAAGTGATAATCAATGCTTAGGACACGAGGTTGGACTCGTTTGTGACGTAAACCTGCCCGGACCCGCCCGGCAAATCCAGTGGTCACAAATGTCAGCCCAATGTGAGAGGTCCTAGGCCTAAACTAAAGCATAACAGTTGTAAAGACATGAGGTTAGACTCTTTTATGGTGTAAGACTGCCCGGACCCGCCCGGCAAATCCAGCTGCCATAAATGCCAGTCTAATGTGAGAGGTCTTTATGAGGTTATGGCCTGAATGAATTAAGAAATACTTAACCAGATAAACATGTAAAGTGGGACATGGGGGTTAAGTAGGTGCCTTGGGTGGCACGAGGAATCTAGTGGGTGCCCTTAGTGGCATGTGAAATACGAGTAGTAAGACTTAACCAAACACACATGAAAATGAACATGACTAAGAGGGTTAAGTGGGATATACTAGTAGTGACAAGCTTAGGTGAGTAGCTTGTGGGGGCCCATTTCAACCAGTATCCCAAACGTAACTTTGTGGGCTCGACCCAAGTCGAGGACGGGACACGCATGCTGGGTTTGACTATAAGAGGCCAAAGCGGGGAGCGGTGGCAACGCAAGTCCAACGGGTTTCATATGCGTGTGTGGACCCGGGCTGGTAGGTAAGACGTTGTTGCATCGTGTAGGTATAAGCCATGCATTCTCAAGTTGTATCGGGTTGCCACTTTAGGGGAGTGATACACCCCACTGTGGGGCCAGCACGGGTATCTACGAGTAGGGAGCCGATCGAAAGTGGGTACTGGGGTACACCTAGTGGAGATAGGGGCAGACGGCACCTATGTAGTCAGCTAGGGGTACGCAAGGCTATTTATAAAGTTTCTGTGTGAGGCAAGTGGGATCAAAGTTTAGGGTGACTGGTGCGGTGCAGTGTAGTAATGTGCGGTGCAGTGTAGTAATTATTCGTTAGTAATTAGGTGTGCCTTTACCGTTATCTTTAACGTTATCTTAAACGCTATCTTTATCTTCCTAAGAGTTCATAGACATTTACTTGTCTTCCAGCTTATGCCTTAGTCTAGTTATTTTGATAATAGTATTGTTAGAATTATCATACTCACCAGACTTTATGTCTGACCCCCTCTATTTCTATCCTTTTTCCCCTCCAGGTCCTCAGGTTGGGCCCAGCTCTAGTGGAGTTTGATTGAATTGCTTCATCTCTCTTTGGAAAGCTTAGACCATTGAAGTAAAGTCTAGCTTGTTATCTTTTTATGGCTATTTATGTAATGGGATTATGTATTTTGTTTTTATGAAGATGGATATTGTACTTGGTTATTATCTATGGTTTTATGATGTAACAAAATGTTTAATTTCCGTTGCAATAAAATGAAGTTTTAGATTTCGAAGTACTATTTATTATCTGTCTTGTTGTAATTTTTCTGTTCTATATTCACCTATAACCTCCATGGAAGTTAATGCATTCCCTTTGTGAGTGACATTAATGGACGTGGGGTGTTACACGTGGTATCAGAGCTTAAGGTTACCAGAACAGATAAAAATACCTTAGAAAAATAGTTATTTTTGGAAGAAGTGCTTTCAAAAACATGTTTTAATGAGTAATTTAAAGAGAAAAGTTTTTTTAGAAAAACATAATCCCCAAAGGCCATATCTTTATCTTTCGAATTCTCCATTTTGAATCTTTCCTTTTTCGTTTCAGCATGGCTGAAGATCTTAATCTACCCGACGGTGTAACGATACCAGGATGGTATAGGAGGTTATTAGAGGCTAGGGCCGCTGCAGGTCCAGCTAATGTTCCTCCACCACCAGTTGCACCCGTTCCTCCTCCTCCTCGCGTAGATACTTTTGCAAAGACGTGCAAGGAATTCAAGGCTATGGGTGGAAAACCATTTCAAGGGTCAGAAACGTTTGTGGAAGCTAGAGATTGGCTTAAGTAGGTGGAAGAATTGCTAGAAATCTTTGAAGTAGAAGAAGGGAGGAGAGTTCGATTAGCAGCTTGGTTGATGAAGGGAGAGGCCTCGTTTTGGTGGGAGGTCACTAATGGGGAGCGTCCTGATGATTCTTGGGCGGATTTCAGACGTAGGTTTGAGGCGAAGTTTCTCTCAAGGGCGGAAGAAAATCTATATATGGAAAGGTTCTTGACATCGAAGCAAGGAAGCTCATCAGTGAAAGAATATGTCAATAAATTTAATCAGTTAGCAAGGTTTGGCTTGGACTTAGTAAACACGCCGGAGAAGAAGGCTCTGAGGTTCATTAATGGGTTGAATGAACCATTGCAAGGGTTGGCCATGACTCACATCCCTATGGGGGCCATCTTTAAGAAGTTAGTAGAAATGGCGCTCATGCATGAGGAGAAAAGCGCTAAAGCTGATAAGGCACCCGAGAAGAAGGGGGATCATAAGAAACCACAACAGCAAAACAAGAAGGGTGGTAAAGACAATAACGGCAAGGGAAAGAAGAAATGTTTTAACTGTGGGACACCAGGCCATCTCAGCAAGGATTGCCGAAAGAAAAAGAAGACTGGCTGTTTTCATTGTGGCGATGCGGGGCATTTAGTGAAGGACTGCCCAAAGAAGGGGCAGAGGGCAGGAGCTACCTCGGGAGGACAGGTGCAGGCTCTTATGGCACCAGGGCAGGCAAGGGGACAAGTTCAGTCTCTCGCGGTCCCACCGCTGCAAGAATGAGGTAGAACCATTTCTGTTGAAAGCTTAGTTTTTCTGTTTGATCGTCCTGTCCGTACCTTATTTGATTCGGGCGCATCGCATTCGTTTATCTCTGCATCATTAGTTGAATCACTGCACTTAACCACCAGTTTAGTAGAGGATCCCTTAGTTGTTTCGAATCCAATTGGGGGCTCAGCTTATTTGTCCATGATGTGTTTGGATTTGAAAATTTCTATACTTAGCATTGAGTTTAGATGCGATGCTTATGTGTTGGGCTTCACGGGCTATGGGCTAATTTTAGGAATGGATTGGTTATCCAGAAATGGGGTCGTTCTTGATTGTGAAAGGAGAGTAGTTAGGCTCGTGACTCGCCTTGGCAACACTCTCGAAATCTTTTGTAATCCCATAAATTCGGTTATGCTAAGTTATCTAGAATCGCTTGACGCGTCTGAGGAAAATCTACGATCTGTTAGAGTGGTCCGAGAATATTCGGATGTGTTTGAGGAGGTGAAGGGCTTGCCTCCGAAGCGGGAGATAGATTTTCGAATATATCTTGTGGATAATGCGAAACCAGTATCTTTGCCAGTACGCCACATGGCTCCACGTGAAAGGAGGGAACTCGATATGCAAGTGAAGGAGTTGCTTGAGAAGGGGTTCATAAGACAAAGTATATCGGAGTGGGGTGGTCCAGTAGTATTTGCCACGAAGGCGGATGGGTCCCTTAGACTTTGTGTGGACTATAGAGAACTTAATAAGCTTACTAAGAAGAACAGACACCCACTGCCGAGGATTGACGATCTCTTCGATTAGTTAGTTGGCGCCTCAGTGTTTTCGCAGTTGGACTTAGCCACTGGTTTCCATCAGTTGAGAGTGGCTAAGGATAGCATTGACAAGACTGCCTTTAGGACTCCGGACGGTTTCTATGAATGGCTAGTGATGCCCTTCGGTTTGACAAACGCCCCAGCATATTTTGTTGATTTGATGAGTAGGGTGTTTAGGGAGTACCTTAACAAATTCATGGTAGTCTTTGTAGATGACATCTTGATCTTTTCTAAGGATGAAGAAGAGCATGCCCTACATCTTAGGGAAGTGTTGGAGATCCTACGAGCGCATAACCTTAAAGCTAAATTTTCTAAGTGTCACTTCTGGAGGAAGGAAGTACGATTCTTAGGGCACGTAGTCTCCAAAGAAGAGATAGAAGTAGATCCCGCGAAGGTGGTGGCCATCCAAGATTGGAAGGTCCCTAAAAATGCTACCGAAGTGAGAAGTTTCTTGGGGTTGGCTGGCTGCTATAGGAAGTTTATTAAAGACTTCACAAAGATATCAGCTCCATTGACACGCTTGACGAAGACAAACCTAGTTTTTACATAGGACGTAGATTGTGATGGTGCGTTCCAACGTTTGAAGAGAGCTTTGACTTCAGCCCCAGTCTTAGTATTGCCAGACGGGAGTAAGTCATTTACCGTTTATACTGACGCTTGTGGGACAGGACTAGGCGCAGTCTTAATGCAAGAGGGTAGGGTAATAGCCTATGGTGGAAGGCAGTTGAGCGCGCATGAGAAAAATTACCCTACACATGACCTAGAGTTGGCCGCTATTGTTTTCGTGCTTAAGTCTTTGCGTCATTATCTTCTTGGCGAAAGATTCGAATTATACACTGACCACAAATCTTTAAAATACTTATTCTCTCAGAAGGAGTTGAACTTAAGGCAACAAAGGTGGATGAAGTTCTTGGCGTCCTACGACTTTGAGATAGCATATACCCCAGGCAAGGGTAACGTGGTGGCCGATGCCTTAAGTAGAAAAAGATTATCCTTAAGTCCTTTGTTTATTGAGCGGCGAAGTTTAGAGTTCATCTCTATGTTTGATTTTAGACCTTCCGTTGACTTCGTACCCGGTTTGCTAGCATCCTTGGAGGTCAGACCTACGCTTTTGGGACGGATTGGCGAGGCACAGCGAGACGACCCGCAGTTGGTTGAGTTAGTAGAAAATCTCAAAGGAGGGGAGTCATCAAGCCATCTCCGTAGGTATACCCTAGATGATAAGGGTTGGTTACGTAGGGACGGTAGACTTTGTGTACCAAAAGACGATGACCTAAGGAAGACTATTCTTGACGAAGCACATCATTAGAAGATGACCATTCATCCCAGAGGGGACAAGATGTACAAAGACATGAAGAGAGTTTACTTTTGGGCCGACATAAAGAAAGACGTGGCCGAGTATGTCGCTAGATGCTTGGTGTGCCAACAAGTAAAAGCGGAGCAAAAGAAACCCGGTGGGTTGCTTCTCCCATTGGAGGTTCCACTATGGAAGTGGGAAAGTGTCTCGATGGATTTTGTGGATGGATTACCAAGATCAAGGAAGGGTAATACGGGGATTTAGGTTATAGTAGATAGACCTACAAAAAGCGCCCATTTTATTCCCGTGAAGAGTAAGAGGACTGCTCCATGGTTAGCTTCTGTATATGTCCGAGAAATAGTTCGTTTGCACGGTGTTCCTTCTAGCATAGTGAGCGACCGCGATCCTATTTTCACTAGCGAATTTTGGAGAAGCTTACAAGAGGCGGTAGGGACTCGGTTATGTTTGAGCACCGCATATCATCCTCAGACGGACGGCCAGACCGAGAGGGTGAATCGCATTCTAGAGGACCTTTTGAGGCTGTGTATCCTAGACTTTGGGGGTACATGGGAAAAGCATCTTCCATTGGTTGAGTTCGCATATAATAATAGCTTTCAGTCCAGCATTGGTATTGCACCATTCGAAGCTCTTTATGGACGACCTTGTCGTTCACCTACATGTTGGTGGGAATCTACGGATAAGATCTTACTTGGGCCCGATATGATTAGGGAGACTTCGGAGAAGATCGATTTGATTCGAAGGAGGATGAAAGCAGCGCAAGATAGGCAGAAATCTTATGCGGATAAGAGGAGGACAGATCTCGAGTTTGAAGTTGGGGACATGGTCTTTGTCAAAGTGTCTCCATTACGAAACGTTGTTTGCTTTGGGTCCGTTGGGAAATTAGCACCAAGGTTCGTAGGGCCGTTTCCTATTAAGGAGAAGATTGGACAGATGGCGTATAGAGTGGAGTTGCCCGAGAGACTTAGTGGTGTACATGACGTATTCCATGTGTCACATTTGAGGAAGTGCTTGCACGAGACCGCGGAAGTGGTAGAGCCGAGCTTGCTTAGAGAGGTGGAGATAGAGCGTGATGCGACGATTCGACGAGCTCCTAAGCGCATTCTTGGGTCGGAGATCAAGAAGTTGAGGAATCGAGAGGTCAAACTAGTCAAAGTGCAATGGGGAGATGATGAGAGCAACGCTGCTTGGGAGACGGAAGAGAAGATGCGTTCGCGATACCCTTTTATTTTTTAGGGTATGTCTTTTAATTTCTCCTTTATCGCTTAGCTTGTACTTATCTTATCTTTAGTATATCCTCTCGCTAGTATCTTTGACCTTTAGTTAAGATAATCCTATGGTTGAAACATGTGTTTGAGACATGTTATGTATGGTGGATGCAAAGTGGATGCAAGTGGATGCTAGTGGTTGCTCGTGGACGCATATACACACACTATTAGGCACTAGATCGGCTCAGTCACTTCATATTGCATATTGCATATAAATGGCTGTATTTAGTAAAATGGATGTATAATGGTTGTGCTATCATATGGATACCGCATTTTGGTGAATGGTTGTGCACGCATGTAGAAATAATATGTATCGATAGGGTTCTTTTGCATACATAATGGACGCATGGCACTATCATGGTTTGCATTAAGGAGGTCAACTGAATCAGTGGACCGCCTGATTTTACATTAGACAAGGAACATATACACACACACTGTGCATTTAAACATAAAAGCATTAGAAGTCTATAAGGACAATGGATGTCTGTGTTTGATGGTCGAGTAGATGGACGATTGGATGTTAGGATATACATTCTTCTTAACTTGAAGATTTCGGGGATGAAATCCTTTAAGGAGGGGAGAATGTAACACCCCGTAATTCTATTAATATTAATATTCACAAATTAAAGAATAACTAATCTCAGACGTGAGAATTGTGGGAAACGGGTTGCGCCATTGTGTTCGTCCCGGAATTCTGGTTGAAATAGAGTTCGAGTTTGCGTGATTTGGACTTTGTATGAAGAAGTTATGGCCATCGGAAGTTTATAAAAAATTAAAACAGCTAGCAGGAAATTTAAAATTCAAAATTCGAAGTCAAACAGGCTAGGCGGGAAATTTCCCGCCCAGCACCCCAGGTCAACTGGGCAGTCGACACCCCCCCCCCAGGTCGACTGGTTAGTCGACTGGGCAGTCGACACCCCAGGGACCAGGTCGACTGCGCAGTCGACCTGGGTGTCGACCTGGTCTGGCGGCTAGGGTTTCTGGCTGACCTGTTTTTAATTGAGTAATGACTCATTAGGGTTTCTGACCTAATCTGGTTGGCTGGGATTAGTTCTGAGATGATCTGACGGTCTAAAATAAATCCTAACTCTATAAATACCTAGGTAGTCTCTCACCCTAATTCATATGAAAAATAGAGTAGCTACCGTCATACCGCCGCCATGGAATTCAGTCTAGCCGCCGCCAACTAAGAAGGAAGAAAAGCTAATTCAATTCTAATTCTAATCAACTCTAAAGCAAAGCAAAACTCTTTTCTTCTCTAAATTGTGAGTATGATGATCTTAACAAGATTATTATTATTTTAATTAGATTGAGTTATGAATGGATTATGAGTAGATGATGTGAATTATCATATATGTTGTTGTAAACCCCTTTTGCTATCATGTATATTGTAAATCCAATGTTATGTGATGATGATATCTTATATGTTGTAAATCATGCTATGGTGATGTTATGCTAAGTTGTGATAAATCATAC
The DNA here is from genome assembly GCA_030737875.1 of Allium sativum. Taxonomy (NCBI): domain Eukaryota; kingdom Viridiplantae; phylum Streptophyta; class Magnoliopsida; order Asparagales; family Amaryllidaceae; genus Allium; species Allium sativum. The sequence continues at coordinate 124,729,490 of CM060921.1, forward strand.
ATGTTAAAAAGCCATGATGTTACCATCTATGCTAGTTAGTTCATATTAATTAAATCATCATGTTTGGGCTATGTTGATCTATATGACAAGTCACATATGCAAGTTAGATTGATTAGAAAAGTTATGAACATATGCCAAGACATCTATTATGACATCTAGAATTATGCTATGACATATGTGATATCATATGCTAGTTCACACCATCATTATGTTGCCTAAAAACCCCATATGCAAGTTTATGTATAGATTTGGGCTATGATCATATCATGTAAATTGAGACATTTAACAAGTTGACACCTTTTGATCCTTAACATGTGTATTTTATGCAAGTTTCACCCCTATTATGATTAGATTTATTTTAATTGTCTATATGTTGCGATAATTTATCTTTATGCTATGTGTTAGACTATTCAAGTCTAGCCTATATTATGCGTTGAATAAGCGAATGTATAAACGTGGGGTAGGGGTAATATTAAGGATCTAATATTAAAAAGTTGGGGTGTAATTGATATGATTTTGCATGCCATAAGTGGATGGCCATAATTGAGTCAATTATGGAGATCATTAAAATTGGAAGTAATTAATAATTTGAATAGGGAATTATTAAAACTGGGGTAAAAGATTATAAGTGATAATCAATGCTTAGGACACGAGGTTGGACTCGTTTGTGACGTAAACCTGCCTGGACCCGCCCGGCAAATCCAGTGGTCACAAATGTCAGTCCAATGTGAGAGGTCCTAGGCCTAAACTAAAGCATAACAGTTGTAAAGACACGAGGTTAGACTCTTTTATGGTGTAAGACTGCCCGGACCCGCCCGGCAAATCCAGCTGCCATAAATGCCAGTCTAATGTGAGAGGTCTTTATGAGGTTATGGACTGAATGAATTAAGAAATACTTAACCAGATAAACATGTAAAGTGGGACATGGGGGTTAAGTAGGTGCCTTGGGTGGCACGAGGAATATAGTGGGTGCCCTTAGTGGCATGTGAAATACGAGTAGTAAGACTTAACCAAACACACATGAAAATGAACATGACTAAGAGGGTTAAGTGGGATATACTAGTAGTGACAAGCTTAGGTGAGTAGCTTGTGGGGGCCCATTTCAACCAGTATCCCAAACGTAACTTTGTGGGCTCGACCCAAGTCGAGGACGGGACACGCATGCTGGGTTTGACTATAAGAGGCCAAAGCGGGGAGCGGTGGCAACGCAAGTCCAACGGGTTTCATATGTGTGTGTGGACCCGGGCTGGTAGGTAAGACGTTGTTGCATCGTGTAGGTATAAGCCATGCATTCTCAAGTTGTATCGGGTTGCCACTTTAGGGGAGTGATATACCCCACTGTGGGGCCAGCACGGGTATCTACGAGTAGGGAGCCAATCGAAAGTGGGTACTGGGGTACACCTAGTGGAGATAGGTGCAGACGGCACCTATGTAGTCAGCTAGGGGTACGCAAGGCTATTTATAAAGTTTCTGTGTGAGGCAAGTGGGATCAAAGTTTAGGGTGACTGGTGCGGTGCAGTGTAGTAATGTGCGGTGCAGTGTAGTAATTATTCGTTAGTAATTAGGTGTGCCTTTACCGTTATCTTTAACGTTATCTTAAACGCTATCTTTATCTTCCTAAGAGTTCATAGACATTTACTTGTCTTCCAGCTTATGCCTTAGTCTAGTTATTTTGATAATAGTATTGTTAGAATTATCATACTCGCCAGACTTTATGTCTAACCCCCTCTATTTCTATCCTTTTTCCCCCTCCAGGTCCTCAGGTTGGGCCCAGCTCTAGTGGAGTTTGATTGAATTGCTTCATCTCTCTTTGGAAAGCTTGGACCGTTGAAGTAAAGTCCAGCTTGTTATCTTTTTAATGGCTATTTATGTAATGGGATTATGTATTTTGATTTTATGAAGATGGATATTGTACTTGGTTATGATCTATGGTTTTATGATGTAACAAACATGTTTAATTTCCGCTGCAATAAAATGAAGTTTTAGATTTCCAAGTACTATTTATTATCTGTCTTGTTGTAATTTTTCTGTTCTATATTCACCTATAACCTCCATGGAAGTTAATGCATTCCCTTTTTGAGTGACATTAATGAACGTGGGGTGTTACACTTTTTCTTTTATTTTTATATATCCAGGCTACCTTCGAGCCCAGGCATGCCACTAAAATATGCGAATGCGTTAGATTGGGAACGAGGGGGGAAACCTTAAAATTGGGCATAACTTGTTATTGGGAATTTGGGCATAACTTGAATAACGTGTAATAATATGAAATTGGGGCATATAGTTTATTATGACCATAACTTGGGAAGAGGGGCATGAAATCCTATAATGACATAGGTAAAATTGGTTAATAATGGAATGCCTAGGATTACAGCAACTAGAAACTATACCCACGCCTAGACACGAGGTTAGATTACACTTATGGTGGAACTCTTCCCGGAACCGCCTGGCATATCCAACAATCACAAGTGGTGAATCTAATGTGAGGGGTCTAAGTGCAAAAACATGAGACATGCTAAGACACGAGGTTAAGCCCGACTTGTGGAAGAAATCTGCCCGGAACCGACCAGCATATCCAGCATCCATAAGTGGTAGGATTAATGTGGGAGGTCTAGCACATTATAAACATAAATGGACATGGTAATAAATTGGAATACTTAACCAAGCTGAATCCATAGGGATTGTGAGAACATGAACCTGATTATGGGTTAAGTAAACTTGTTTGATACCGTTGGTGGGTGGGTAATATTTTTATATATAGGCCCACAAACTTAACCTGTTGGAATTATGCAACTTGATGACACCAGTAGGTAGGAACAATCTGTGAAAAACCTAGTAGTGGGGATGCAAGACAAAGGGGAGAGCTTGCATCATCTTGTATGTGGGACCCGTTTCAGTCAGTAACCCATATATAGGTATCAAACGAGTACTCTGAACTACGTCGGAGTCCGGGTACGCTTACTGGGCTAAATATAAGAGATCTAAAAGTGGGGACAGTGCCTGACGGCGCATTCCATCGGGGTCATGTGTGTGCATGACTCCGCCTGCTCGTGAAAATAAGATGTTGTGACATTAGTAGATATGGTTGTGCACATCCGAGAAATGAAGGGTTGTCACTTTAGGGGTTGATACACCCTACTGTGGGGCCCGCACAGGGTAACTACGGAGTAGGGACCCGATCAATTAGGGTAGTAATTAGGGTACACTTAGATTGTGGTATGTTTATGAGCCCGTTAATACCCATAGGGGTAACTCCGGTACATTGGGCTGCTTGTTGATTGTATGGGTTGAAAACCTCTCACTGGAAGTATGCCTAAGTCTACCATCTTACAGTTGTTGGGATAATCTCATTCTGGTTATACTAGTATCGGTGTAGAGTAATCACTAGAGAAGCATATACACTCTATCATGTTTACCTTGTCTTACCTGCCTTTTGTGATGTTATCTTTCCTATCCACTTTATATGCCCATCATGATACTTTTACTTATTTATTTGCTAAAAGTAACTAGACTCGCTAGACTTTATGTCTGACCCTTTTTGTTTCCTCTTCTTTCTTCCATTTCCCTCCCCTAGGTTCTCAGGGTGGGAATACTCAAGCTTGATCAGGATTCTGCTATCATTTTGCTGGAGCTACTTAGATGTATTGCTCAAGCACCTATCTTTGCTACTATGGCTATGTTTTTATTTACGGATTATGCTTCTTTTATTTTTGTACTCTGATGTTTTAAGTGCAAGACAGAAGTTTTGATGATGTACTGGGTTAATGTATTTTCAGACATATGATGTTTTTGAACCACGATGCTTTATGATTAATAAATTTTTTAATTCCGCTGCTATTTTATATCTTTCTTGTAATGTTTCTATTTACCTATAATGCTTCACGAAACTTAATGCATTCTCTTAATGAGTGACATTAATGGACGTGGTGTGTTACATTGACTGTCACTAACGACCAACTTTTGACGTCGGCACTTTGGCGCGCCAGGTAGGGGGCACGAACCTACGACCTTCTGCCACCTTCAACAATTTCTAAGCCGACCATGGCAATAAAGCAGAAGAAGGATGCAACATCTTCCCATCCCAAAAAGTTGATGCATCTGAGATAACTGCTGCAGAAGCAAGTCAGAAGCCTCCTCTCATGAAGACACATCCCGATTTCTTACTGTTTTCAACAAAAAATGGCTCAAACACCAATGGTACGTGAACCGTACTTCACCAATGTGGTTAGAAAGTAAGTGGATCTGCACTCAATCAAAAGATGAAAGTAAAAATGTATGGAAGTAAAATGGAGACAAGATTTTTAGAGTGGTTCGGCCCTAAGCTAGGCCTACGTCCACTTTGAAGGTAGTTTGCATTATCATGCCAATGATTACAAAGCATATAAACTCTCTTTATTCATACATCTTCTCATTCTCTCAATATATTCTCACTTCTCACATACAAATCTCGCTTAAATTCACGGAATTCAATGGAGGAATAGTAGAATCCGTGGAGGAGAAGGATGGATGAGCGACGGAGAAGGAGGACGCCTTTGACCTTTTTCCACTTATAAGATCCTAATGGATGCCATGGCCAAATGGATGAATCACCTTCAAGTGGAGATGATGACGATGGTTGAAATGCTTAAGGAATGGTGGAGGAAAGAATTCAGCAGCACTTCGTGGTGGCCAGGCCTCCCCCCTTATTGTGGAAGTCATGGCCTATTTATAGATGATCTCTCCTGAAGAAATGAGTTGCAATTCATATATGCAATCTATGGGTCGCTCGTTTCATTAATTATGAAAATGCCATCACCTAGCTGTAGCCAACCGTCGATAGTTGTATTCAGTTATCTTGCATGAGCGGCTGCATGAGAGAGAACGATTGCATAGATCTGAGCACATTGGATGGGAGGACGGGTGAGGAGTTCACAAGCGACTTGTCAAAGCTTCATGGTTGGTATAAGAGCGACCGACTAGGTCATCCTATTAAGCCTTTTATTGACCGACAGATAGTATCTGGTTGAAGCTTTAGTATCTGATTGTAGATGAACAGGCGACCTGTAACACCCCTAAGTCTCACATCGTGGAAGCCTGTGTGAAGTGGGTACTTATATAGTAGAGCTCATCTCTTACTAATGCCGAGGCCTTTTGAGGAACAAAACCCCACACCTATATGGTGGCTAAGTTGGGGACAATATCTTGCGTGAACGAAGGTGCGGGTTGTTACAGTGGTATCGGAGCCAATACCCAGCCGGAATTGTGGCTCCTGTATGGACCACAGCACCTGGGTGAGGTGTTTGTGAGCCAACCGGGACGTTGGGCTCTGTAGGACGGGAGAATGTAACACCCCTAAGTCTTACATCGTGGAAGCCTATGTGAAGTGGGTACTTATATAGTCGAGCTCATCTCTTACTAATGCCGAGGCCTTTTGAGGAACAAAACCCCACACTTATATGGTGGCTAAGTTGGGGACAATATCTTGCGTGAACAGAGGTGCGGGTTGTTACACGACCGACCAAGGCTTGTAGAGCAGATATAAGTGCGATCACTTTGGAACTGACATCTGTCGGACCGGTAGGTAGCATATGATTGGAGGATTAGTGATTGATTGAAAAATGAGCGAGCGAATGTGGTTGCAATTCGTGAGAGGACATGGGATGCATGTGCGATCTCCGGCATCTTTGTGTTCCCTGCTACGTACGATTGATCGGGGTAGTATGAACGAACGACTGTAGAGTGGAACATGTGACCGGAACCAATTTTTCTACTCGTCTTGTACAACCGATTTCTTTGGTATAAGAATGAGAGACTTCCTTAATATGGGAGATCTTTACAGGATGTACGAGCCTTACTGTCCTTGGGCAGTGCCATTCTTGAGCAAGCTTCGTGCGCGCAACCCCTCTGTATGGTCGTATTATGCTGTATGACTGATCCTGACTGTGTTGAGCGGACGACCCTTGTAATGATCCAGCATTTTGAACCAATTTAAAATTGAAATTTTTAATACTTAATTTGAATTTTCTAAACATAAAATAAATTTTAGAACATTTAATAATTTTGATAGGTTAAACAATAGGTTTTATTTGAATTATAACATTTATAAATGGAAATGATTATTAATAAGTTTGGATTTACTGGTATTATTTGTCGTTCGATCGGATTTGTCAAAAGATAACATAAATTAATAGCATTAGTATTATGCGTTGCTCTTTGTTTTCATAACGTTTAAGTTAAATGCTACCAAAAACACATTCCTTCTCCTTTTTACAAGTGTTAAGACACTTGAAATTTTGCATGCAACATTCCATGCATAAATTGCACATGTCCTATGATGTGTCACTCTCTCCTTACTCCTCTTTTCCTATAAATACCACCCTTTCCTTCCACTTTTTCATTCATTCTCACTTCTTTTCTTTCTCTCTTCTTCTTAAAGCTTATGGCCATGGTTTTCATGGCATAAGTCTTCCTCTTTTCCACCACCACCTTGCCAAAGTTCATCATTCTCCTCCTCCTCGTCTTGTAATATAAAGAGAGATTAGTGTATATTAATTATATATATTTTTTGGTGAAGAAGACGTTGCGCTGAAATAATGCCCGACGATTCGCTTAGCTAGGATCGCCTACTGTGAAGATTTGGAAAGCTGTTAGGTGAGAACTCTTTAACCACGATTTATAAATTTAATTAGTAGTTATACTATTTAAATATAGTGATGAATTATTATTAGTTAATGATGATTGATATTTGTTGTGATGGATGATGGATGTGAAGTTTAGAACTGTAACAACCCGAATTTTAATAACATGTTAAAACCATAAATCAAGGCAGAATTAAATTTTAAAATAAGAATCAAGGGAAACGGGTTGCTCCATTGCGTTCGTTTTGAAATTCTGCTTGAAAACGAGTCCGAGTTTTCAAAAATCGGAGTCCGTATGAGGGAGATATGACCCTCTGAAGTTTCAGAAATTTTCAGAATCGAAAACAGCTCGAAAATTTGAATTCAAAACCCAGAACAGGATGGGCGGCAAATTTCCCGCCCAGGACCAGGTCGACCATAGTGTCGACCTCCCAGGGACCTGGTCGACCATAGTGTCGACCTGGGGGTCGACCTACCTCCCGAACCCAGTTTCTGAACCTGATGCATTCTGATGTATTTAGACTCGTTTCATGACCAGATTCGTCCGCCTAATCCTGTATAAACAGCCTCCTAGCCTCATTCTCTTTACACCATTCTTCTCTAACCTTATGCTGCAAAAATTCTTGATGGACATGGCTTCTTCTTCTTTCGTTGTTTTTTATGTCTTGTAATATTTCTGTGTTTGTTCACCTCGATAACGCCCCTCCAAAACTAGTGCATTCCCTTTGTGAGTGACCCTAGTGGAGGTGGGGTGTTACATTTGGTATCAGAGCAGAAGGTTACCAGACTGGGCAAAAGTTTTTAAAACCTTCTAAAACTGTTTTCAAAACCGTTTACAAAGAAGCATTTTTCAAGAAAAGTCTTGTTTTATTGAAAGGCTATTCCCTAAAAGCCATTAGCACTATCCCTTGTTTCCTCATTTTGAATCTCTCCTTTTTCATTTCAGCATGTCCGGGAATCTTAACTTTCCAGAGGGCGTGCCAATACCTGGTTGGTTCAGGAGGTATTTAGAGGTTAGGGCCAACGATGCAGGCCCAGCAGATATTCCTCCTCCAGCTACAGCGATTCGTCCTCCTCCACCCCCTCCTTGTGCAATTGCTTTATCAAAGATCTGTAAATATTTTAGGGCCATGGGTGGAAAGGATTTCAAGGGAACTGAATCATTCGTAGAAGCGAGGAACTGGCTCAAAGAAACTGAGGATCTGTTCGTTATCTTCGAGGTGGACGATAGGCAGAAGGTACAGTTGGCGGTATGGTTGCTCAAAGACGAAGCTTCCTATTGGTGGGAAGTCACTAACGCCGAGAGGCCGGTTGAAACATGGATGGATTTCAGAGTAAGGTTTGAGATGAAATTCTTCTCGCAAGCTGAACGAAGTTTACAGCTGGAAAAGTTCTTATCTCTTAAGCAAGGAAGTATGACGGTCAAGGAGTACGTTAATCAATTCAATCAGCTGGCTCGGTTTGGACTAGACTTAGTGAATACCACTCATAAGAAGGCTCTCCATTTTGTCAAAGGATTGAATGAGCCACTTCACAGCTTGGCTATGACCCACGTACCTATGGGGGCTACTAATGAAAAGCTAGTAGACATGGCGCTCTTAAATGAAGAAGACAAGAATGGCAAGAAGGAGGTCAAGGCGAATGAGTCTCCAAACAAGAAGGTAGACTCCAAGAAAGGAGGCAAGAACAACAACAACAACAATAATGATAACAAGACACGTGAGAAAAGAAAATGCCACTTCTGTGGTATTGAGGGGCATATAGTCCAGGATTGTAGAAAGAAGAAGATGAAGATGGGAGCATGCTTTCAGTGTGGTGATACTGGACATATCAGCAAGAACTGTCCTAAGAAGCAAGGGCAAGCCCCGCAAGTAGGACCTTCTGGGGGTACATCTTTAACTTCTTCTCCTTGGTGCTTTGTTTTATCTTGCTTATCTTCTCAATCCTATCATGAGAACCTTAGGTAGAACCCTTTTGAATGTAAACATGTGATTGAAACATGTTATGGTTGATGTTTGCAACTTGTTGTAAGTGGTTACTCGTGGTTGCATAATAGGCACTAGATCGGCTCAGACACATTTTCATATTGCATATGCATGAGTGTTTATACTTGTTTATGGATGAAATTGAATGTGTTATCATGTGAATGTTGCATATGGATGGATGTTTGTGCACACATATAGTGTTTATGTGACTAGGACTATTTGCATACATGTTGGATTCATGGCACTAACCATATTTTGCATTAAAAAGATCAATCAGGCATGATCATTTGCATTAGATAAGGAACATATACACACACTTTCTGCATACGTTCATATAGCATTAGAAATCTTTTAAGGACAATGATTGCTTGTGGATGGTTGAGTAGATGGATGATTGGGTTATAGGATGCATTCTTCTTAACTTGAAGATTTCAGGGACGAAATCCTTTAAGGAGGGGAGAATGTAACAACCCGAATTTTAATAACATGTTAAAACCATAAATCAAGGCAGAATTAAATTTTAAAAGTAAGAATCAAGGAAAATGGGTTGCGCCATTGCGTTCATCTTGAAATTCTGCTTGAAAACGAGTCCGAGTTTTCGAAAATCGGAGTCCGTATGAGGGAGATATGACCCTCCGAAGTTTCAGAAATTTTCAGAATCGAAAACGGCTCGAAAATTCGAATTCAAAACCTAGAACAGGCTGGGCGGGAAATTTCCCGCCCAGGACCAGGTCGACCTGGGGGTCGACCATAGTGTCGACCTCCCAGGGACCAGGTCGACCATAGTGTCGACCTGGGGGTCGACCTGCCTCCCGAACCCAGTTTCTGAACCTGATGCATTCTGATGTATTTAGACTCGTTTCGTGACCAGATTCGTCTGCCTAATCCTATATAAATAGCCTCCTAGCCTCATTCTTTTTACACCATTCTTCTCTAACCTTATGCTGCACAAATTCTTGATGGACGTGGCTTCTTCTTCTTCTGTTGTTTTATCTATGTTCTGTCTTGTAATATTTCTGTGTTTGTTTACGTCGATAACGCCCCTCCAAAACTAGTGCATTCCCTTTGTGAGTGGCCCTAGTGGAGGTGGGGTGTTACAAGAACACACACTATTAAGCGTTAGTGTTATAACACTTGTGCACAATTATGATTTAATGAATCATGTTGATGATGGTTGCTATGGATGTTTAAATGGTTGTTGATGTTGTTTTGCACACACTATGACACAACAATTTTGGTATCAGAGCTTTGGTTTATACAAAGCAATGGGGTACGACACATTTGAACAAAAGGAAAGACCCATCAAAGTTATATATCTCATTAGAGATAGGGTTAGTAATGCCCTAGAATGAGATTTTGGAGTATTATATTTGAGAGAGCATATTTGAAAATATGAAATGAGTTTTAAAAAGTTATATTTTAAGAAAGAAACATATTTTGGAAATATATGGTTAAATATAACCTGGATACTTAATCAAATGTTAAGGTTAAGTTTACATTTTGTGATTATAATTACAGATAAAATAATTCTTATGGCATGGTAATTAAGCCCCTTCCACTGATCAGGTAAATGATCCAAGTACAAATGCCTTTTGGATTTAATTTCACTATTGGGTAACATTTCGAAATATCGATAAACTTGGGTCAAATTTGTTAAGGTAACTAATCAATATGGTTAGAAATTAAAAATTAGAATTTGAGTATTTTATTTGATGTTGTGGTTGGACTATCGAGTATAAGAAGATTTTGCATATACGTCTGATCAACGTATATACGAAGTCTTAAGTATACTAGATAGATATAGAATCACACTCTAGTCGCTTGAAGATCATATTGTTGATGACTGCAGCATCATCAGTATGTATTTTCGAGTTTCGAAAGTGGGATGACTATATGATTCCGATTAAAATATCAATATATACTTAAACCAGTTTAGGTAAGTGTTTGAAAATATTGGATAAATTGATGTGAATTAGAATAAGTAAGCGAGATCTTGAAAATTTGATAAGTTGTAAGAATTATATCAGGTAAACCTGTAATAAAGATAAGCCAGTAAAGAGTATATGAGAAAGTGCATTTGTGATATATATATATATATATATATATAAAGGTTTTGAAAAGATGTATAATTTGAAAACTCAAACCAAAATTTTGAGTAAGAATTAGCAGTTACTTTGGAATTGATTTTGAAAGAATATATTTTGAATATAAAGGAAAAAGATCTTTGAAAATACTTGAAAATTAAAAACTTGAGCACGGACATCTTGTGGTTAGAATTTCTCAATTGATTAAAAGACATCTACGTAAAGTTGTAATTTACATAAGCAATCCAAGTAGTTTGGGAAATGATTTAAAGGCTAAGTTGGAATAAATTAATCAGGATATTTTATAATTAGCCCTCCCCAACTAATTAAATTTAAAATGCAAATATCTTGAGAATTCAATATGACAATATGATATTTGATGATATTTTGGTTAAGGACTACATTGGTTAAAGTTGTTTCTCTAAAGTTTGAAGGAAATAAGTTTTGTAATCTTGAATTTAGATTAATTAATGAGGATAGCCAAACTTAAACAATATAAGGAATTAAAATCTGGAATTATCGGCGAATTTGGACAGTCGATAAATTTTAAAGTATATTGTGACAATAAAAGGAACTGTTTAAGTGAGAATTAATACCTTGTGAATTAAGTTTCACAATTTGATTAAAGGATATCTGGAAAGCGAGAATATTAAGAAGATATTACCTAAACTAAAACATTTAGATACGATGAGTTCTGAGATGATCGAGTTTTCCATGTAAAGAATAATAGTAATTTTAGGGAACTGAAAAGGAATAAGTTTCATAACCTTTGTATTTGCAAGATAAGATCTAAGAGGATAAATTTATAACTCTGAATTTTTTTGAAAGAAGTAAATGGGTGAGTATAAGCAATTGGCCCAGTAAATGATGAATCGAATATAATGGGTAACTGGAGGTTATCGTCGTAGGACATGTAGATATGGTTGTCCGTAAATATGTGTGTTATAATATTTTACCTGGTATATCCATTATAAGAACAGGGAGCTTTGGTATAAAGAATCTTAATCTTGAATTTGTTGAATGAGTAGTTACTATTCCCTTTCCTTTTCGAGGACGAAAATTTTTAGAGGGGGGTGAATGTAATGATCCAGAATTTTGAACCAATTTGAAATTGGAATTTTTAATACTTAATTTGAATTTTCTGAACATAAAATAAATTTGAGAGCATTTAATAATTTTGATAGGTTAAACAATAGGTTTTATTTGAATTATAACATTTATAAATGGAAATGATTATTAATAAGTTTGGATTTACTGATATTATTTTCGTTCGATCGGATTTGTCAAAAGATAACATAAATTAATAGCATTAGTATTATGCGTTGCTCTTTGTTTTCATAACGTTTAAGGTAAATGCTACCAAAAACACATTCCTTCTCCTTTCTACAAGTGTTAAGACACTTGTAATTTTGCATGCAACATTCCATGCATAAAATACACATGTCCTATGATGTGTCACTCTCTCCTTACTCCTCTTTTCCTATAAATACCACCCTTTCCTTCCACTTTTTCATTCATTCTCACTTCTTTTCTTTCTCTCTTCTTCTTAAAGCTTATGGCCATGGTTTCCATGGCATAAGTCTTCCTCTGTTCCACCTCCACCTGGCCAAAGTTCACATTCTCCTCCTCCTCCTCCTCTTATAATATAAAGAGATATTAGTGTATATTATATTATATATATATTTTGGTGAAGAAGACGTTGCGCTGAAATACTGCCCGACGATTCGCTTAGCTAGGCTCCCCTACCGTGAAGATTTGGAAAGCTGTTAGGTGAGAACTCTTTAACCATGGTTTATATATTTGATTAATAGTTAGACTAATTTAAATATAGTGATGAATTATTATTGGTTAATGATGATTGATATTTGTTTTGATGGATGATGGATGAGGAGTTTAGAACACACACTATTAAGCGTTAGTGTTATAACGCTTGTGCACAATTATGATTTATTAAATCATGTTGATGATGGTTGCTATGGATGTTTAAATGGTTGTTGATATTATTTTGCACACACTACGACACAACAATTATGGTATCACATTGGTGGTCGAAAAATCTCCTTCATAATTAAAAGCAATATCATTATTGAAATTGAAGGTTAATAATTGGAAAAGACCATATGTATGAATTCATATATATTGTTAAAGTCCTTTAAATGAATAAATAAATACCGCAACATTCTAGGATGACAGAGAAGATAATGTCTAGGCTTGGGTTTGGAAATGAAGTTTCCTGCTCTCCCTGGCTATCCCTAACTGATCCGACGAATGAGAAGGTTAATTTGAAGTTATTTGAATTTAGAAATGAATTGGAATTTATGAAAGGTGGATTTTAAATCCAAAATAATTTGGAAAGTAAATTTAAATGATTTTAAAAGGGTTATATAAGGATATAATGGTTTTCTAAGATATTTTGAAGTATCATAGAATAATGGTTATTATGGTCAAAATAGAGCTTGTCGGATAACGGCAATTTACGTATTTTAAATGCAAACTTTAAACGCTTATAACTTTTACAATCTAAATCTGATTTCCATAAAATGAAAAACGTTTGATTTCCATTAACAAGAAATTTTAAATGAGTGAAAGCAGATTTTAAATTCGAGTTATAGTTTTCAAGTTATGTTTGAAACTGTTTTGGAAAAGATCGATGTAAGAACAATTGTTGACCATAACTATAAACAACTATTTTTAAATATTTTAAAAATATGGGGAAAAAATTGAAAAATCATTACAAATTATGAAAAGGTGTTTTGAATTGTAAAGTTTAAGTTTTGGCTAAGATAAACGATATTTTGATCAAAATAGTTAAGATAATTGTTTTGTAACACTTTTGAAATGCTATTGTAACACTTCCTTCTAAACAATCTATTTTGAAGTTTTAAACCGTAAACTATTTTCCGAACTATAAGTAATGATTTGTGGAATATTTTCAAAGGTTTAAAAGTATTAGAAATATTTATATGGAATTTAAATTGATATTAATATGGGTTTTCAATTTTAAATAATTGGATATGGTTGGAAATAATTCTTCAGATGTTTGATATTAATCCGATAGATGATGATTCTTATTATTTGAGGAATTTAAAAGGTAGTTCACCATTATTCCGCTTATAGTGTGAGTTGGATATCAAGATTAATATTATGTATAAGTTGATGGTATTTCTATCTAGATCTAACGTCAAAGAGTGGGATAAATCTTTTAATTAAGATACGAATTTCCTAAGTTGACTGGGATAAGTTGGATAGAAATAATATTTAGATATTTGATATGAAATTCTGTGGTGTAAATGTATACTATTTAAGGAATTTGGAAGATATTATTATACCGTTATTCCACTTATATAGTATTCGTTGATTATGAGAATTGACATCGAATATAAGTAGATACAATTTCTGTGTAACATAATATCAATTGATTTGGGTTTTGTCGTAAATCATATCTTCAATAATATCATTCTTGAAACCCGATGAGATTGAGTTATGGAAATTCATATCATAATTTGAGGATTTAATCAGATCTTTGATTTGAGGAAATTAAAAGTGAGGAATTGGAAAGAAAATATAATTTTTTAGTTAATACTAAAGAATGGAATGTTGGAAAATCAATTTAATTGGAAACTATGGTTGAAATGTAGATTAAGGATTTTCAAAGGAAACTGGATTTTTGATAACGAGTTATTAAATGGAAAATTAATTAAGGCTTTAAGGCTAAATCATCTTTGATTCAAAGGATGTGTTTTAAAAGAGAAAGGTTAAATATGGATTTTGTAGTAATTTGAGAATGGGTTTAAAGAAGTTTAATTTTGAAAAAATCCAAGATGGAAGGGGATTGGTAGAAAGCCTGTGTGTTCTATAATTATGTTTTTTAAACTGCGCTTATTATTTGGAAAGACCGGGATCGGATGTATGTCTGAAAACCATTCCAAGTAATAATACGACGTTGTGGAGCAGTTGAAGACATTGGAGACGACATTGAAGACCGGGACCCTTCATGTCGTAAGGACGACTTGCTGGATGTCTGGAATGGGTCACTCCCATTTGCAGATGGATTTTATATCAGTTAAGTGGCAAGAAGCCCGAACGTATGTGAAGGAACTCCGGATTGTTGTTTCGCTCATACCCAGAACGAACTTGTATGGACTGTGTGTCTGACATTGTAATTGATTGCATAGCAATGATCTTTGTTAAATATATATATGCTTAGTGGCGGAGAATTTATTCTCTTGCTTAACACCCTTCTCTAAGAGGTACGAGCTTAGAGGTTATATATTGATGAAAATCAGTGATGCGTAGTGAATGGACAACGTGGCATACTTAAGTTATGAGATGAGCTATAGATGATCAATACATGGCTTATTTAAGCGTAGCTGTGTATATCGTGACCTCGACGAACCTCACACCCCGAATTGATGGTAAATTGGTGGTCAAATTTTTATGTTCTTTTCGTATGTTCGGTGCACCGGGATGTGATGATGAAAGGGTACTGCGAAGTCCCCAGTCTAGGACGCTATTTGTTGGGTACTCTAATTCATGTATGGTGGGTTAGTATAATGGAGTCCGAGTCTGGACGTTATCCGCGAGTATTGGGATGATACGCGCAAGAAAGTTTGTGAGCCCATGAATGATCTTTCATACCAGGAACCATCATGTTCGAAAACCAATCTCCACTACGAGCCCGTACGATTTTGATTGTATAGCCTGCTGGTTACCAATAGGATTGTCAGTATAATGGGATGGGGCATTATGCTGGCTAGGATTAATACATTTATTTGCGAAAAGGTTTTTCACACTATATATAATAGTAAAATAGGATTTTCACGTATGAATGCATTTTTGCTTATCATAAGGCAAAACTCGCCCATCTGGTGTGTACTTGCATTGTGTGATGTGGGACGAGCTTATGATAGCTTCATTTTTCAGAAAGTCATTGCAGATTTCTATGCACTGGTATCCACATGGAGTAAACCCGTTCCGCATTAGTGGCGTGGTCCGGTGAATTACCTAACTTTAAAATAAACTCTAAAAACAACTGTTTTGAGTTCTCACACCAGTCCAATGACTGACCTGGAGTTTATTGTTCCCACACTTAAACTCCGAGTGCCCATAATTTTTACACGGGTAGCCTAGAAGTTTGGTTCGCAGATTTAGCCTTGGAGTTAGTTGGAGCAGGATTCTGGTTTTAGCTGAAGCTATTATGCCTTGGAGCATTCGCATTCTTCCGCAGAGTTTAGTATCTTTTCCGCTATGTAATCGATGTACTCTGATGTACCTTTTGTTACTCTAATGTAATATTATTTTAATGATAATGGAAAAGTTGTTTTTATTTTGTGCAAATATGTAAGTGTCCCTAATAATCCATCTTTATGAACGGTTTAAGTTGGTTTAATTACTGGCAAAAACCGAGCAAAAAGTTGGGTTGTTACAAACCAACTTGTTCTGATGTATGCAAACTTCCTTGCCGTGCTTATCCTTAAGTTGGCGCTTGAACTTTGTTCTGTGTGATCGTCTGTTACCCTTCACAAACTGTTTGGGTGTACTGGATTTGATTGTACTATGCACGACCGACCCTATTAGCGCTCGACCCGTAGTTTTTACACAGATTTAATAGACCAATATATGTATGGTTTTTAAGGGATAAACATTTGCCCCTCGAAGTTCGTAATTTTCTTATTCCGCGGAAGATTACGGGCTTCGAAATAATTGATCATAAAGTAATTTGGTAAATTAAATATTCGTTTTCCAAGGGGTGATCGCTCATGGCTTTCGGTTGTTCTGGGATGAACAGGGCTGAAGTCGCCATAGGTCACTCTTATTGTCAGGCATATCATGGAGGTTCGAGCAAGTTGGTTTTGGTTGGTCATCATATTTGTACAGCTAGGCAGGTTTGAATTTGACTAGGCTGTCGTGGCAAGAACATTCTGGACTAGCCTTTTTATCCTTTCTTCTTTCCTCAAAGAACCCTCGTATGGTGGTGCAAATGTTCTAGAGAATCTTACAAGGTAATCCGCTTCCTTTAATTTTCGCCCGGACTTCTCTTTAAAATTCTCGGTTTTCCCAACTCACTATTTTGTTTGACGCTTCCAGCAATACCTAACTGATTTTTGAATTAGAGCAACTTTCCTTTGGATCTGAAGCACCATGATTGTTTTGGGTGAGTTTTTACTTTTTACTTTGCCTCGATTTGGTTGAGCAGCTGCCGATGTCGTAGATAGTTTAGAACTAGGATGTTTCAAGTGTGGTTTGACTGATTTGAGTACGGATTCAGACTTTGGTGATAATCAGGTCTGTTTGGTGAAGGTGTTGTATATGTAATCGTTGATGAATCTAAATCAGATGGAACCTTTTGAATTTTTGGTTCCAATATTGCATATAAGGTGTTTGTTGGAATGCCTTAGATACTTCTTTGTTGTATAACTGCACAATCACGCTGTCAACAATATAGATTTTGGATTTTTGGTTGATCGTTGCTCAAATTTGTACTTAATTTAGAAGGTTTCAGTTATCCAGGTCTGACTCGACAAGGGTCGTTCTGCCCGACTCCTATACGGGGATAATCTCGAACAAGCCCTCTTTGGTTGAGTATGAGCGACTACCTTGGATTAAGTATGCACAGACGATGCACGCCCAGGATTTGTGAGGAATGCACGACCGATATGTACGATCGGATCGAACTCTCCATGAACAGTCGTTCATGGGCCATGTATGATCGACTAGATCTATGACCATATATGGACATTCCAGGTTTTAATCATGCATAGATTCCACTAGTCTGTTCATGCCTAAATCCGGTAGGGTTGGTTTTGCTCGATCATGTAGGGTCGGTCGTGCACGTCCTCTATTCATGCCCTGATTAGCCTGCTTTGATCAATATTCAAACTTCAAATTAAGATAGCCCTTTGGTGCTCAACACATACTGAGTTGTCTTTTGGTATCCTCCTTAGGTCCAAGGATGAAATTCCTTATGTTAAGAAGACTGAAGAGGATTGGCAAGAGAATCACGCTGAAGAATAAAAGGAATTTCGGGCAAAAATGACCTTCTAAGATGTCGTACCCTGGGAGAACCTCCCATTCCAGATATACAGACTTCTTCTGACCAACTGTCTTTAGCTTTTCCATCCATTACTTCAACTTCGATTATTCAGAGGCCTCTTTATGTTATTAATCCCTGCAACCCTATACTTGCTGAACGATTCGAGGGTCGGTGTCTAGAAGGTATAAGCTTTGATTTGAACATAGACCCGTATGATGCGTGGATTATCGCTGGTAAGATGGATGCTATGAAAGATTGCATACTGGCAGAATTTGATCAATTAGAGGCATGACCAAATTTGGTTAGAGATCTTAATGTGAAAATTAGAGATTATATTGTGAGGCGACTGGGTGATTGGCAAAATTTTGCTAGTGATCTCCAGAAGTTGAATAAGGAGAACATCGACCGAATTCATACTTTAGAGAATGACAAGTTTGAGCTTCTCAAGGCCCTTGAATCCCGGGATAAGGTCATTGCTTTTCATACTAGGAAGCTATGATTGGATAGCTTCACCTTTCATTATTCCCGTTATTTCCTTTTATGTGTTGTTTTTAGACTGGTTGTATATGCAAGTGCTAGTCCCCGCTTATTATCTTATGCTTATGCTGGTATTTTGACGGCCCTGTGACTATCTTGTGACTTTGGGATGTCGTTGTGCCTTGTTTAATTAGTTTGGACGGTGCTTTTGTTTGTCATTCTGCAGTTTTTTTGTTGATCATATGATCGTAGTGAGCTTATGATACGTAGTTTTAACGTTGCTGGTTCGTTTTTGATGCTATAGTAGCTTGTTGTAGCCTTGTCAGGCTGGAAGTGATCAGTTTTTCAAATTTCTTTAGTCATACTTGTAACTCGGTTTAGTTTGACTGGTTTCGTGTCACTTTTCTCTCTTTTTGGTGATCATGCATTCATTCCTACGTTCACTAACCCGGTGACCCAAGTCCTTCAGAATTTGGACTTGACTGTATGCCCCCTAAAGAGGGTTATAAATTTTATGATGTATTTAATCGTTTTTCTCACTGGCCTGGTGACCCAAGTCCTTCGGAATTCGGAGACTCGATTCAAACACATTTTTCTGTCTTGATGTATTTAACCACGTTTCTCACTAAACTGGTGACCCAAGCCCTTCGGAGACTTGGTTAAACACATATTCGTATATATATATACATATTGTTGTTTTTTATTAGAGTGTATTCAACCCTATATCTCACTAACTCGGTGACCCAAGTCCTTCGAAGACTGGTTTTGAGTACGTGCCCCTAAGGGAGGATTTGAGTATTAAGTTTCGATCCAATTTTGGTCCTGTTTGATCTGGTTATTTCGGAATCAAAAAAGATCTAAACTGGATACCCCTTTCAGCTAAGATTTCTGTTACCCCCTTTCGGCTAGGATTTCTATCACCCCCTTTTGGCTAGGATTTCTATTTGCGTTGGTCCTTCCAGTATGTTTGTCAGTCCTTTCGGCACTAGGACTGTTGTTTCCAGCCTAGGTTTGTCGGTCCTTCCGACTGCTTATCCTTCCAGCTTTTTTGCCGGTCCTTCCGGCACGAGGACTGGTACTTTCAGCCTAGGTTTTGTTGGTCCTTCTGACTTCATGCTTCATCCCGGGAGGTGGATACTAGTTCATCTTATCGAGTTTTAGTTCGATTTAAAGAATTCATATCCTGCACCTGACAAGGTGCCTCTTTTGGGACTAGCAATCTTTTATCCGTGGGACAAATTTGGTTGCTTCCACCTTTGCATTATTTTCGCAATTTGGAACCAATCCTTCTGCTGGATGCTTACTAGGGATTTGGTGTTTTGCGATGAACGGTGCAGCTTGTCGACTCGTTACCCATTCGCTTGTTTTTGATTTCACGATGCTTTTGGCACTTAGCGCTGGGATTGTTCTGATCGGGACATGCTTAGGAAGCTTCCAACTATGATTGGACTTTGAAAGAGTGATTGTTCTCGTTGCCTACATAAAGAAGTCAATTTTTAGCAAAAAGGTCTGCAAATAGATGATTCATGCAAGCAAGTAGAGTTTCTCACTCATGACTTATTATATGTACATAGCTGTAATGCAAAATTTGCAAATATTTACAACTTTGACAATAGATTTGAACAATGCATTATAAAAAGTGGTGGCGGTTATGCTCGCTACTCCAAGCTCGAGGAATCTGAACTCCATCTGTGGTGGACAATTTCAAAGTTCCATTTTGAAGTTTTTTGGTTCATAACATAGGGTCAATCATAAATTGATTATAGCCAGAATACACATCCATAAAAGAAAACAACTCATGCCCAGCCGTAGAATCCACCAGCAAATCTATTCTGGGAAGAAGGGAGCTATCCTTTGGACAAGCTTTATTAATATGTGAATAGCCTATGCAGACTCGCCACCTATCATTTTCTTTCTTTATAAGTACAATGTTGGGGACCCGGTTTGGATTGGTAGTTCCCCTGATGAAGTTGTTTTCCATTAGCCTATCAGTTTCCCTTTTTAAGGCCCTTGATCTTTCTGGCCCCTGGGTCCTCTTTTCGTGTTTGACAGATGGAATATGCGGATCAATATTAAGTTTATGGGTTGCAATATTTGGAGATATGTCGCTCATATCAGAATGAATCCATGCAAACAAATCCAAATTAGCTTTTAGAAAGACAATCAATTGAGTCTTCAGTTCGAGGTTCAACTGAGTTCTTATATTCAGTACGCGGTTTGGATCTTTTGGGATTAACAGCTACAGGAATTGTGATCTCAGCTGGGACCGCTCTTTCATCCTCTGCACTCACATTTCTAAGATCGATTTCCTTTTGCGCTCCATTGTGCTCTCCAGTGCACGGACCGCTCCTTAATTGATATAAGGGGAGTTCGCGAATGCGGGGTGGGTCCTCCGCATTCTTCCCCAAATTTTCTTCTTTGCCTCACACAGATCTGTCACATAGTAATCCCTTACAGTGGCCTGATCGCCCTTAATTACGCCAATTCCATTCTCAGTTGGAAACTTCATAGTTAAACACCATGAAGCTAGCGCAATTTTAAAGCCTGCGAGAGTGAGTCACCCGAGGAACACACTGTAGGCAGAGAGTGTAACACCCCGTGAATTCTATAACGTTAAGCTTCACAAATTAAAGTATAATTAGTTATAAATGATGAAATAAATGGAAATGGGTTACGCCATTGCGTTCGTCTCGAAATTCTGCTTGAGATAGAGTCCAGGTTTGCGTAAAACGGATATCGTATGAAGAAGATATGGACGAACGAAGTTGGGCAGAAAAACCAGAAAACGGGTCAGAATGCACTGGCGCACTTGGGAAGTGCGCCAGAACAAAGTTGAACTGGCGCACTTGGAAAGTGCGCCAGTACATTTTAGCCTGGCGCACCTGCCAAGTGCGCCCAGGTCAGAATGACCTGCTGGTCAGGTCCTGGCTGGCCTGGTCAGGGTCTGGTCGAATTCTGATGATTGGCTGAGTCACTAGGGCTTACGTGTCACCTTTTGATTGGCCCTTTGAACTTTGTATGGTCTAGATTCCTCCTATCTTCATCTGACGGCTCAAAACAATTTAAAATTCTATAAATACAACTCAAGTCTAACCCTAAATTCACACAAATAATAGAATACATAAGCCGTCATGCTGATGGAGAGGAACTAGGAATGGCCGTCAATTAGAAAGCCTAGAGACAAGCCAACACTAAAGCCTAAGAGACGAATCAAATTAAAGTTTAATCAAATCAATCAACGCAACATTAGTCTACCCAAAGGAGCGCATCTCAGTTTCAGAATTCAGAATCCAGAATTCAAGATTCTGCATTCGTTGTAAGTATAGCGACCTTTCAGAATATGAATAAAAACTGTGATGTGATTTGATGTAAATGAAATAGAATCGTGTTGTTATATCGTATTAATTTTGTGTATTGTAATGGTTCTATCATGACTTGTGTATTGATGTTTGTGGCATAAATTGATTGATGCAAGCCTATTGAACAATTGTATATGAAAAACAATGGCACTTGCAAGTTTGTGGCAAAAACTAGAAATTGATCCCTTTTTGTATATGTCGATGGCATGGACTATGTATATTCCCTTAGTCTAAATTAGAATTTATGTAAACATGTTATAGACCTTTTACGCCTACATGACCCAAAACCCATGATATTATTCTTATGTTTATTGGCAAGTATAATTAGATCTATGTTTGCAAGTATAATTGGATCTATGTTTCATAAACTATGCAAGTTCATGTTTATTTGCAAAATATAATTGGCTCTATGTCAAACATCGTTTGGGTTTCATAAACTATGCAAGTTCATGTTGAAATAGGCTATATAATTAGATGTAAAAATTGTACATTTTTGTGAATATACAACATGCTAGTATTGTGGTTGATATTATGCCAAGTTAACATGTTTAAACACAAGTTTGTATTTGCCTAAACTATGCCATTTCATATGTCACCTACTTAGTCATACTTTGATTTGAATGCAAGTTCACATGACCCATGTTATATGTTAGTTGAATCGCCAAATTGCAAGTTCATGCGCCACACACCTTTATGTATTACATGTTCTTGATTTCCCCTTTTCCTCACGTTTATAAAGTTGGGCTGAATTGTGACAAGCCCAACACATGTTATAACGTTGCGAACAAACGGGGGTAATAACGTTGGGTGTAAAATATGAAAATATATGTTGGCATGTTTGGCACATGCCAACGATTATGACACATAAGCGGTATGAATTGAAATATCCAAAAATAAAAGATATGACATTTACATATAGTTGAGAAGTAATAAAATATTTAAATTTAGAAAACACGACATGCTTAACCCGAGGTTGGATTGAGTTGTGATGTAAACCTGCCCGGACCCGCCCGGTTGTCCAGCAGTCACAACAATACCTATCCAATGTGGGTGGTTAAGCATTGAGCCCGATAAGGACCCGAGGTTAGACTGAGCTATGGTGTAAATCTGCCCGGAACCGACCGACATATCCAGTAACTGTAGCAATACCTGTCTAATGTGGGTGGTCTGGTGCTCCTAAGAGGCTAAGGACAGATGGTAGGGTTAAGTCAACTATAACACTTAACCAAATTCGACATGTTAACAAAAATTGATGGGTGGGGTTAGGTAAATACAGACACTTAACCACTTAACATGTTTGACTAGAAAATCCTGGTAACGAGGGACCCGTTTCAGCAGTAACCCAAAGTTAGGTATCAACGGTACCCTGAAACTAGGCAGGTTGGGGCCAGATTACTGGGCTGATTGTAAGCGGTCAAACGACGGCGGTGGGTGCACAGTGTAGGTCTAACGGGGTGCGGGCGTGCACACACTCCGGAGCAGACAACCAGGACACTGGGGACACCAGTAGTATAACCTATGCCTTCTAGGATTTGTGTCGGGGTCGCCACCATGGGTCTTGATACACCCCATGGTGGGACCAGCATATGTATCTACAATTCTTGGGGGCCGTATGACACATGTTAACGCGAGTAGGAGCCGATCTTTAATAAGAATGGGGATCACTCCACCCTCACCACGGGGTTCCATGTAGAATAAACTCAAGTAGGTGCAAAGATATAGTATGGGTGTGATAGTACATTCGACACTTCCTTAGCTTGTGACACTTTCCTATTTTTAGTTTACATCCATCATACCCTTTTCTTATTCACATATTGAAAAGTTACTAGATTTACTAAGGCTTTATATCTGACCATATTTTCTTTTCGTCTTCTTTTCTTTCGTCCCCCCCCCCCCCGGTCCATAGGGAGGAAACAACTCAACTCAGTCAGGCTCTTTATAAGCACCAAGAACGTAGATGTATGATTTGGATCTTTCTTGCTCGGAAAATGGCTTTGGATATCACTATGGGGATTTTGTTACTTTATTTATGTTTTCATGCTTCTTTAATAATCAAGGCAGTTATGAGGTTGTAATGTTGGAAGTATTTTGAGACAATTATGGAAATCTTTGTTTGATACACGTATTGATGAAATAAAAGTTTGTTTGGTTTCCATTGTTTAAAATATGTGTATTTATATCTGTCTTGAGTTCATCTATGGCTTTTACTTATAAACCTCCAACAAAGTTTAGGCATTCCCTTTGTGAGTGACCATAATGGAGGTGGGGTGTTTCACTTGGTATCAGAGCGTAGGTTTACCAGACAAGATAAAAGTTTTTGAAACTGTTTTCAAAAAGAAAGTTTAAAGAAGCATTTTTTTAAGAAAAAGTGTTATATTTATAAAAAGAAAAAATCCCCCAAAGCCATGTGCTCTATTTATCCCTCTCTATCCTTCATTTTGAATTTTTCCTTTCTGTTTCAGCATGTCTGGGGACCTTACTCCCCAGCTACAGATGATGTTACTCCTCCTCCTCCTCTACGTGAACCAGCAAACGGAAGAATCGTCAAACAAGAAGACGGATAATAGTCAAGGAGGAAAGGACCACAACAATAATAACAAGACACGTGAGAAAAGGAAATGTTATTTCTGTGGCATTGTTGGACATGTGGTGAACGACTGCAGAAAGAAGAAGAGGAAGATGAGTGCTACTTGCTTCCATTGCGGTGAGGCTGGACACATGGCTAGGGACTGCCCTAAGAAGCAAGGGCAAGGCCCGCAAGCAGGACCTTCTGGGGGTACCTCTTTAACTTCTTCTCCTAGATGCTTTGTTTTATCCTGCTTGTCTTCTCAATCCTATCTTGAGAACTTTAGGTAGTAATATTTCTGTAGAAAGTGTAGTTTATCTTTATGATCATCCAGTTCGCATACTTATTGACTCTGGCACGTCACACTCCTTTATTTCATCTGCCTTAGTAGAATCTCTGCATCTAGACACTAGTATGGTAGAAGATCCCTTAGTAGTTTCAAATCCAATTGGGGGCTCCGCTTACTTGTCAATGGTTTGTTTGGGTTTGAAAATCTCTATTCTCAGCGTTGAGTTTAGTTGTAGTGCCTTTGTTTTGGGCTTCTCGGGATATGGTTTGATCTTAGGCATGGACTGGTTATCCAGTAATAGTGTCATTCTTGACTGTGAGAAAAGAGTAGTTAGACTCTTGACTCAGCTTGGTAACACTCTAGAAATCTCTTGTAATCCCTTGAATGCTGTTATGCTTAGTTATCTAGAGTCGCTTGATGCTTCTGATGAGAATTTGCAATCAGTTAGAGTAGTTCGGGAATATCCAGATGTCTTTGAGGAAGTGAAAGGCTTACCTCCGAGGCGGGAAATAGACTTCCGCATATATCTTGTGGATAACGCAAAGCCTGTAGCTTTACCTGTCAGACACATGGCTCCAAGGAAGAGAAAGGAGCTCAGTAAGCAGGTTAAAGAACTTCTCGAAAAGGGGTTCATTAGACGGAGCATTTCAGAATGGGGTGCTCCAGTGGTGTTCGCAACCAAAGCAGACGGTTCGCTTCGCCTTTGCGTCGACTATAGGGAGTTAAACAAATTGACCAAGAAAAATAGGCACCCTCTTCCCCGAATCGACGATTTGTTTGATCAGCTTGTAGGTGCAACGGTCTTCTCCCAACTTGATCTGGCAACTGGGCTCCATCAGCTAAGAGTAGCGGAAGACGGCATTGATAAGACAGCGTTCAGAACCCCAGACGGTTTCTTCGAGTGGCTTGTCATGCCTTTCGGCTTGACAAACGCACCCGCTTATTTCGTAGACCTAATGAGCAGGGTGTTCAGAGAATTCCTCAACAAATTTGTGGTTGTCTTCGTAGATGATATCTTAATCTTTTCAAAGAATGAGGAAGAACATGCTCAGCATCTGAAAGAAATCATGGATACTCTCCGTGCACATCAACTAAAATCCAAATTCTCCAAGTGTCACTTCTGGAGAAAAGAAGTAAGGTTTCTTGGGCATATAGTGTCCAAAGAAGGGTTGGCTGTGGACCCCGCGAAAGTGGTGGCAGTGCAAGATTGGAAGACACCAAGAAATGCAACCGAAGTTTGAAGCTTTCTTGGGCTAGCCGGTTTTCATCAAAAGTTTATTAGGGATTTCGCGAAAATCTCAGCCTCACTCACAAGGCTAACAAAGAAGAATCTGGCGTTCACTTGGGATTTGGATTGCGAGTTTGCTTTCCAACGATTAAAAAGGGCTCTTACAACAGCCCCAGTTCTAACTCTGCCTGACGGAAGCAAAATGTTCACAGTATATATGGATGCATGTGTAACGGGACTAGGCGCTGTTCTAATGCAAGAAGGAAGGGTAGTAGCTTATGGCGGAAGGCAATTGAAGGTTCATGAAAAGAACTACCCAACCCACGATCTTGAGTTGGCCGCCATCGTCTTTGCACTTAAGTCTTGGCGCCATTATCTCCTAGGTGAGAAGTTTGAATTATACACTGACCATAAATCATTGAAATATCTCTTCTCCCAGAAGGATCTTAACTTGAGGTAGCAAAGATGGATGGAGTTTCTTGCCTCGTATGATTTTGAAATTTCCTATACTCCCGGAAAAGGCAACATGGTAGCAGACGCGTTGAGCCGAAAGAAACTGACCTTGAGCCCTCTCTTTGTGGAAAGGCAAAACTTGGAGTATATAGCCAGTTTTAACTTTAGGCCCTCCTCAGATTTTGTACCGGGTTTGTTAGCATCTCTCAAAGTACGCCCTACTCTCTTGGACTCAATAGGGGCTGCACAACGTGAAGACCCTCAGCTTGTTGATGTGATTGATAAACTTATTAGGGGTGAGACTTCTAGTCACCTCAGTAGATACGCCATCGATGATAAGGGTTGGCTGAGACGAGATGGAAGATTATGCGTCCCACAAGCAAGGGAGTTGACAAAGAAGGTTCTCGAGGAAGCGCATCATTCCAAGATGACTATACACCCTGGCGGTGATAAGATGTACAAGGATATAAAAAGGACTTTCTTTTGGAGCGGCATGAAGCAAGACGTGGCAGATTTCGTTTCTAAGTGCATGACCTGCCAATGGGTCAAGGCGGAACAAAAGAAGCCTGGAGGACTACTTCACCCTCTAGAGGTCCCACAGTGGAAGTGGGATAGCATTTCAATGGACTTCATTGATGGACTGCCTAGGTCGAGAAGAGGCAACACTAGTATTTGGGTAATAGTGGATAGGCTTACTAAAAGCGCCCACTTTATACCTATCAAGAGTAGAAGGACTACCTCATCTCTAGCATCTCTTTATCTCAAGGAAATAGTTCAACTCCATGGGATACCCTCCAGCATTATTAGTGACCGAGACCCTATCTTCACGAGTGAGTTTTGGAGGAGTCTGCAAGAAGATGTAGGCACGCAGTTATGTTTGAGCACGGCCTATCACCCCCAAACCGATGGTCAGATGGAAAGGGTGAATAGAGTTTTAGAGGATCTTTTAAGACTTTGCGTTCTTGACTTTGGAGGGACATGGGAGGATCACCTTCCTTTAGTGGAATTTTCCTACAACAACAGCTACCAAGCTACCATCGGCATGGCACCCTTCGAAGCCTTGTATGGAAGACCGTGCAAATCACCAACTTGTTGGTGGGAGTCTACAGATAAGCTTATACTTGGGCCAGACATGATTCGAGAAACTTCAGAGAAAGTGGACTTGATACGTAGGAGAATGAAGATAGCCCAAGACAGACAGAAATCCTACGCCGACAAGAGAAGAACCGACCTTGAGTTTGAGGTTGGGGACAGGGTTTTCCTTAAGGTATCCCCTTTAAGGAACGTCGTTCTCTTTGGATCCGCAGGAAAGCTAGCACCAAGATTTGTAGGACCATTCCCTATCATCGAGAAGATTGGGAAAATGGCTTATAGAGTAGATCTGCCTGAAAGATTGGCTGGAATTCACAACGTCTTTCACGTTTCTCATCTCCGAAAATGTCAACATGAATCAGCGGAAGTGGTGGAGCCAAGCATTCTAGAAGAAGCCGAAGTGGAACGTGAAGCAACTATGAGGAGAGTTCCAACTCGAATCGTAGGAACTGAAATCAAAAAGCTACGCAACCGCGAAGTGAAGCTCGTTAAGGTTCAGTGGAGCGATGCCGAGGAAGACGCGACTTGGGAAACTGAGGACATAATACGCGCTGCCTACCCTCTTCTTTTTGAGGGTACATCTTCGACCTCTCTTTTTTCTTAAGTTGTGCTTGTATCTATCTTTTTAGGTATATCTCCTCGATATTATCCTTTATCCTTAGGTAGAAACCCCTTTGGATGTAAACATGTATTTGAAACATGTTATGGTTGATGGCTGCAAGTGGTTGCTCGTGGATGCATATACACACACAACCTAGGTCTTAGATCGGCTCAATCACTTCATACTGCATATGCATATATGTATTCTTATTTGTATATGGTTGTAAACTTGATGTGCTGTCATATGGTCGTCGCATTTGTATGAATAGTTGTGCACTCATGTAGAACTATGAGTAGGAAAAAATTTGCATACATAATGGATTCATGACACTTACATGATTCACATTAAGGAGGTCAACTGAATCAGTAGGCCGCCTGATTTCTGCATTAGATAAGGACACGTACACACACTATGCATATGATCATGAAGCATTAGAAGTCTTTTAAGGACAGTGGATGCCTGTGTTTGTTGGTTGAGTAGATGGACTGTTGGATGGTAGGATATACATTCTTCCAACCTTGAAGATTTCGGGGACGAAATCCTTTTAAAGGGGGAGAATGTAACACCCCGTGAATTCTATAACGTTAAGCTTCACAAATTAAAGTATAATTAATTATAAATGATGAAATCAATGGAAATGGGTTACGCCATTGCGTTCGTCTCGAAATTCTTCTTGAGATAGAGTCCATGTTTGCGTAAAATGGATATCGTATGAAGTAGATATGGACGAACGAAGTTGGGCAGAAAAACCAGAAAACGGGTCAGAATGCACTGGCGCACTTGGGAAGTGCGCCAGAACAAAGTTGAACTGGCGCACTTGGGAAGTGCGCCAGTACATTTTTAGCCTGGCGCACCTGCCAAGTGCGCCCAGGTCAGAATGACCTGCTGGTCAGGTCCTGGCTGGCCTGGTCAGGGTCTGGTCGAATTCTGATGCTTGGCTGAGTCACTAGGGCTTACGTGTCACCTTTTGATTGGCTCTTTGAACTTTGTATGGTCTAGATTCCTCCTATCTTCATCTGACAGCTCAAAGCAATTTAAAATTCTATAAATACAACTCAAGTCTAACCCTAAATTCACACAAGTAATAGAATACATAAGCCGTCATGCTGCTGGAGAGGAACTAGGAATGGCCGTCAATTAGAAAGCCTAGAGACAAGCCAACACTAAAGCCTAAGAGACGAATCAAATTAAAGTTTAATCAAATCAATCAACGCAACGTTAGTCTACCCAAAGGAGCGCATCTCAGTTTCAGAATTCAGAATCCAGAATTCAAGATTCTGCATTCGTTGTAAGTATAGTGACCTTTCAGAATATGAATAAAAACTGTGATGTGGTTCGATGTAAATGAAATAGAATCGTGTTGTTATATCGTATAAATTTTGTGTATTGTAATGGTTCTATCATGACTTGTGTATTGATGTTTGTGGCATAAATTGATTGATGCAAGCCTATTGAACAATTGTATATGAAAAACAATGGCCCTTGCAAGTTTGTGGCAAAAACTAGAAATTGATCCCTTTTTGTATATGTCGATGGCATGGACTATGTATATTCCCTTAGTCTAAATTAGAATTTATGTAAACATGTTATAGACCTTTTATGCCTACATGACCCAGAACCCATGATATCATTCTTATGTTTATTGGCAAGTATAATTAGATCTATGTTTGTAAGTATAATTGGATCTATGTTCCATAAACTATGCAAGTTCATGTTTATTTGCAAAATATAATTGGCTCTATGTCAAACATCGTTTGGGTTTCATAAACTATGCAAGTTCATGTTGAAATAGGCTATATAATTAGATGTAAAAATTGTACATTTTTGTGAATATACAACATGCTAGTTTTTTGGTTGATATTACGCCAAGTTAACATGTTTAAACACAAGTTTGTATTTGCCTAAACTATGTCATTTCATATGTCACCTACTTAGTCATACTTTGATTTGAATGCAAGTTCACATGACCCATGTTATATGTTAGTTGAATCGCCAAATTGCAAGTTCATGCGCCACACACCTTTATGTATTACATGTTCTTGATTTCCCCTTTTCCTCACGTTTATAAAGTTGGGCTGAATTGTGACAAGCCCAACACATGTTATAACGTTGCGAACAAACGGGGGTAATAACGTTGGGTGTAAAATATGAAAATATATGTTGGCATGTTTGGCACATGCCAACGATTATGACACATAAGCGGTATGAATTGAAATACCCAAAAATAAAAGATATGACATTTACATATAGTTGAGATGTAATAAAATATGTAAATCTAGAAAACACGACATGCTTAACCCGAGGTTGGATTGAGTTGTGATGTAAACCTGCCCGGACCCGCCCGGCTGTCCAGTAGTCACAACAATACCTATCAATGTGGGTGGTTAAGCATTGAGCTCGATAAGGACCCGAGGTTAGACTGAGCTATGGTGTAAACCTGCCCGGAACCGACCGGCATATCCAGTAACCGTAGCAATACCTGTCTAATGTGAGTGGTCTGGTGCTCCTAAGAGGCTAAGGACGGATGGTAGGGTTAAGTCAACTATAACACTTAACCAAATTCGACATGTTAACAAAAATTGATGGGTGGGGTTAGGTAAATACAGACACTTAACCACTTAACATGTTTGACTAGAAAATCCTGGTAATGAGGGACCCGTTTCAGCAGTAACCCAAAGTTAGGTATCAACGGTCCCCTGAAACTAGGCAAGGTGGGGCACGATTACTGGGCTGATTGTAAGCGGTCAAACGACGGCGGTGGGTGCACAGTGTAGGTCTAACGGGGTGCGGGCGTGCACACACTACGGAGCAGACAAGCAGGACACTGGGGACACCAGTAGTATAACCTATGTCTTCTAGGATTTGTGTCGGGGCTGCCACCATGGGTGTTGATACACCCCATGGTGGGACCAGCATAGGTATCTACAATTCTTGGGGGCCGTATGACACATGTTAACGCGAGTAGGAGCCGATCTTTAATAAGAATGGGGATCACTCCACCCTCACCACGGGGTGCCATGTAGAATAAACTCAAGTAGGTGCAGAGATATAGTATGGGTGTGATAGTACATTCGACACTTCCTTAGCTTGTGACACTTTCCTATTTTTAGTTTACATCCATCGTTCCCTTTTCTTATTCACATATTGAAAAGTTACTAGATTTACTCAGGCTTTATGTCTGACCCTATTTTCTTTTCGTCTTCTTTTCTTTCGTCCCCCCCCCCCCCCCAGGTCCACAGGGAGGAAACAGCTCAACTCAGTCAGGCTCTTTACAAGCACCAAGAACGTAGATGTTTGATTTGGATCTTTCTTGCTTGGAAAATGGCTTTGGATATTACTATGGGGATTTTTATCACTTTATTTATGTTTTCATGCTTCTTTAATAATCAAGGCAGTTATGAGGTTGTAATGTTGGAAGTATTTTGAGACAATTATGGAAATCTTTGTTTGATACACGTATTGATGAAATAAAAGTTTGTTTGGTTTCCGCTGTTTAAAATATGTGTATTTATATCTGTCTTGAGTTCGTCTGTGGCTTTTACTTATAAACCTCCACCAAAGCTAAGGCATTACCTTTGTGAGTGACCTTAATGGAGGTGGGGTGTTTCAGAGAGCTCATCCTCCAAGACAAAGGTTTGCATCATAGAGACCTTGCGTTCCCCATCTGCTAGTTTGACGAGGAAGTCAATTGTACCAATGAGTAGTGTGGATTGTCCGGTAAATCCATGATTTTTGTTTGGATAGGCTCACACTTCTATCATAGAAAGGTTCATTTTATGAATGTACTTATGAAGATCACATTAACGGATGCCCCCGTGCCAACTAGGACTCTTTTCTCAACTACAGGGCCAAAACCAATTGTAACTACCATGGCATCAACGGTTGGTGTAAGTAACTCGTCAGCATCTCTATCTTTGAATACCACATCATCGGCCGAGGTTCTAGGTAACTTCATTGGAAGCTCATTGCTTAGGATCATGCATCTTTCTTCCTTCGAGGCACCCTTTAGCTCATTGGCGTATCTCTCCATGTCTGCCTATCCGCTTCCGACCGAATGAGGTCCTCCAAAAATCATGTTGATTACTGGTCTCGAATCAACATGTATCTAGTTTTCTCACCTGAGTTGGATTGATTGGTGGTGTTATTCTATCCCTGGGCAGCTGGAGCATTCTGAAGATTCTTCACATACTGTTGAAGCTGATTCTTTCTGATGAGTTCTTCAATCAAGCTTTTCAGGTGTTGACATTCGTTAGTGTTGTGCCCTGGTTGGTTATGAAACCGACAGAATTTGCCGGAGTTGGCTTGCTGCTCAGTAATCTTCTGAGGTTTCATTTGAGGAAAGATGCCCGAATCCTTTGTGGCGGAGTAAATCCTCTTTGGGGTTTCATTTAAGAGAGTCAATTCTGAATGCTTGTAAAGCCGCGTTTTCTTATAGGCTTTGCTATCCTTCTCATCACTTCCCCTCTTTTGCCTAGAGTCATTCTTTTGCTCGGTTTGGAACTCATTGCCTTTCCCTTCTTTAGTAGTATTACTTTCTATGACCTTCTGAATTTTCGGCGCATCATCTTCCATGCTCATATACTCTTCGGCTTTCTAATAGAACTTCTTTAGGGTTTTGGATTTCTTCATCTTGAGCCATTTCCCAAATTCCGATTTCTTATCAATAGAACCTTTTAAGGCTGCTAACAAATACCAAGGTTTTGGTTCTATGACTTCAGCTGCCGTAGCATGGAATCGTATAAGAAAAGCTTTGATGGTTTCTCCAGATATTTGTTCCATCTTGCTGAGCAACATTACATCCCTTGCTTTTGTAGTTTGTAGATGGAACTAGTCCTGGAACCTTCTTCCCAAGTCGGCAAACTGATCAACGCATTTAGGTGGGAGTCTAGTGAACCATAGTGAAGCCACACCTTCTAGGCATACAGAGAAGTACAAGAATTTTATCTCATCAGTTGCTCTAGCTCTGTTCATGTGTTGATCATATTTGAATAGGAAGATGTTCGGATCTCCAGTCCCACCATAAGGAGCTATTGTCGAGGGTATGAATTTCTTTGGAAACTTTGCTTGACGGATCCTTTATGTAAATGGGTTTTTACTGGGTAAAAACTCCCATTCTTTTTCATCATCCTCTCAGACCGTTTTATCTTTCATTATATGCTGGATCATATCCGTAATGCGCTTCTCGTCGCTCGCTCGCTCCACAGGATTGGCATCGATGATTTCGTCGGTGCGATCGCGGTTCAAGCTCCCATGCCTTGCATCTCTTTTGGGGGGTGTCCCTTTGTTGGGACTTGCGGTGCTCTGAGCTGCACGTTTCACCTCGTGCTGTGGGGATTGGACCTTAGAGTCCTCAACGTCGGCCTCTCCCTTGTCTTCCATTAAGAAGTGGGATCGACTAGGGTCTGAGGCAGAAGAGTCCTCTTTTTCGTCAACATTGTTTACAACATTCGGTGGCGGAAGATTGGCTTGAGCATTAATCAGGGAATCAAGCCTTTCCATCATCATTTTTGTTCTAGCATCCATTTTTTTGTTCAAACTGGTCATATCCACATTCAGTTCATCTCGTGTTACGGATGGCCTAGAGGACTCTTCAACTTCTCGATTCAAAGGTTGTGGTGTAGCTTCATTACCATGAACATCCTCAACAATCGTGATAGCTCTAATGGACTTGTTATTTTTCTTCGAACCAGCCATGGCTTCGATGAAGGAGGCGGTTTAGGAATTCAACGGTAGGTTGTTCGAATTAGAGGAAGGAGTAAAGGAAGGAAATACGAACACGACCCCACGTTGGGCGCCAAATGTTTTCACCAAAAAGTGTTTCAAACACCAATGGTACGTGAACCGTACTTCACCAATGTGGTTAGAAAGTAAATGGAGCCATACTCAATCAAAAGATGAAAGTAAAATTATATGGAAAGTAAAATGGAGACAAGGTTTTTAGAGTGGTTCGACCGTAAGCTAGGCCTACGTACACTATGAAGGTAGTTTGCATTATCATGACAATGATTACAAAGCATATAAACTCTCTTTATTCATACATCTTCTCATTCTCTCAACATATTCTCTCTTCTCACATACAAATCTCGCTTAAATTCACAAAATTCAATAGAGGAATGGTGGAATCCATGGAGGAGAAGGATGGATGAGCGACGAAGAAGGAGGATGTCTTTGACCTTTTTCCACTTATAGGATCCTAGTGGATGCCATGGCCAAATGGATGAATCACCTTCAAGTGGAGATTATGACGATGGTTGAAATGCTTAATCAATGGTGGAGGAAAGAATTCAGCAGCACTTCGTGGTGGCCAGCCCTGCCTCCTTATGGTGGAAGCCATGGCCTATTTATAGATGAGCTCTCCTGAAGAAATGAGTTGCAATTCATATATGCAGGCTATGGGTCGCTGGTTTCATTAATTACGAAAATGCCATCGCCTAGCTGTAGCTAACTGCCGATAGTTGTATTCAGTTGTCCTGCACGAGTGGCTTCATGGGAGCGAGCGATTGCATAGATATGAGCACATTGGATGCGCGGACAGGTGAGGAGTGCACTGGAGACTTGTCAAAGCTTCATGGTTGGTATAAGAGCGACCGACCGGGTCATCCTGTTAAGTCTTTTATTGACCGACAGATAGTATTTGGTTGAAGCTTAAGTATCTGATTGTAGATGAACAGCGACTGACCAAGGTTTGTAGACCAGATATAAGTGCGATCACTCTGGAGCTGACATTTGTCGGACCGGTAGGTAGCATATGATTGGAGCATTAGTGACTGATCGAGGAATGAGTGAGCAACCGGGGTTGCAATTCGTGAGCGGACAAGGGATGCATGTGCGATCTCCGGCATCTTTGTGTTCCTTGCTACGTGCGATCGATCGGGGCAGTATGAATGAACGACTGCAGAGTGGAACGTGTGACTAGAACCCATTCTTCTCCTCGTCTTGTACGACCGATTTCTTTGGTATAAGAATGAGCGACTTCCTTAATATGGGAGATCTTTACCGGATGTACGAGCGTTACTATCTTTGGGCAATGCCATTCTTGAGCTAGCTTCGTGCATACGACCCCTCTGTATGGTCGCACTATGTTGTATGACCGATCCTGACTGTGTTGAGCTGACGACCCAACTTGTTCTGATGTATGCGACCTTCCTTGTCATACTTATCCTTAAGTTAGCGCTTGAAGTTTGTTCTGTGTGATCGTCCCTTACCCTTCACAAATTGTCTGAGTGTACTGGATTGGACTATGCACGATCGACCCAATGGCGCTTAACCCGTTGTTTTTACATAGATTTAATAGACCAATATATGTATGGTTTTTAGGGATAAACACTTACCAGGGATGACATGAATAAGATTCTGGCCGAGTTCGAGGACCAGATGACATCTCAGGGTAAACTCCTCGAAAATCAACAACAGTTGATGAATAACCTCCCCGCTCGGATAGAAAAGGGATATAATGCTTCAACATTAATTCCTCCACTGGGCGAGGCTGGGGAAATAACTGATCTTCGACCTGCACAAACATAAGTCGTAGATCAGACCATACCTTTGTTTCCTCTTGGCTCGACTTCCCTTCCAGACCGACCACCTACAGGAATGTCACTACTACCAACTAATGCAGTCGCAGCTGCAGATTCGCAAGAGGATCGCGATCAAGATCTAGGTCATTCAACCACTTTGCCTCCACTCCAGAGTACAACTTAACTCCCTGGACCGACCGAACAATGGCTGGGTCAACCAGGATCAATGCCATTTCCATTACAACACAACATCTTACCAAAAACCCGTCTCACGTTGCTTTCCCTCCAACAAAGAGCTGGTGATGCCTTCCCTTCGAACCAGAAAGACCACTCTACCATACCAGCTCCCAACATGGTGGAGGAAAACGCTATGGTAAACCCTTCTAACATCGTCCTAGGCATGGGCAACATAGATCCCTGAACATCACATGCTATGCTGGATCAGCCGTAACCCTCCATCTCGGGCATGGCTCAGTCCAATCCTCCTTCTATTCAAGCGGCTCCGATCTTCCCAGAACCAACAGTTTGGATACTCCCTCACTCTTACCTTCACTCAGCTCTCGAAGGTCAAGCCCAACCATCGGTCTCCCTTCCGAGAATGCTTTCGGCGGATCCAAGCACTGGGCTTCTCACCAACGCAGAGTTGGATTCATGGCAGCGACTCCTCGAAGATGGAAGCCGGCTTGCAAGCATCATCAAACGCTTCACCCGGTGCACTTCTTTTCAATAGGATATAGATGACATCCACTGCAACCCCTTTACTAGGGAAATCAGAAACTCCCGCAATCCTCTGGACTTCAAGTTCTCGGCCATAGGGCCCTATAACAGTCGGACCAACCTGACTATTCACCTCATGCGGATATGTGGTTCCGACAGCTAACAACTGAGTCGATCATCAGCTGGAACGTGTTGGTCACCCGTTTTATCGAGCAGTTCAGAGTCCACGGCTCTTGACCTAAAAGCTTCATGTTCCTGACCTCCATCAAGCAACGACCTGGTGAAACTCTCCGGTCATTCCTAGAAAGATTCAATGCGGCCATAGCATCTGTCGATCGACTCGAGCCATCGATGGTGCTTATGGCTGCCATTGCAGGTGTTTAGAGCCGATCAGAATTCGGGATCTCTTTAACCAGAGCCCCTCCCAAAGATATCGAAGATTTCTACATTGAGGCTGAGCGGTTCCTCTGACAAGAAGATGCCAACATTGAAATGGAAAGTCTCGAGGTGCTTGCTACCAAAGAAGGAGGTCCATCCAACACCAATGGCCAAATAAAGGAAAAGGAAAGGTCTCGGAAAAGAATGATCGCAATGTGCGACCCCGAAGAGGGAACAAATACGATCAGTACACGTAGCTTAATTCCTCTCTCCTCAACATCTACCTTGACGTATGAGGATCTCTGCCCTTCCCAAAACCTCCTTGAAGGGAACCTACCGAAAAAGAACTTGAATCAGGGAAGCGTTGCATGTACAACAACATGGTTGGTCACACCACCAGTGAATGCATGTACTTACGCGTTCTCATCAAGTAAAGGGTTAGGCGCGGAGAACTGCCCGAGCATGTCAAGAAACCTACACAGGCCTTGCCGCCACAATCTTCTACCCAAGCTCCTCAGATCAGTCCCCAAGCTCCTGGAAACGGGAAGGACCCTGAGCCCAACAATCGCAACATCATAATTAATTAAGTAAAAATGTATTTTTGTTGTTTCTTCGTTTAATAATGAGTGATGTTGAAGTACACATGAACGGGGATAGCCCCTAGGCATACTCTAGACTCAACTGTCACTCTTTTAGAATCTGTTTTACTTTCCTGTATTAGCTTCCGAGCAGCAATAAATTTGCCCTTCGAACATACAGTATGTTTGAAAAAACCTAAGCTGAGCATAATAGGCGCTCGCCAAAAAACTTAAACATGGTCAGCGTTAGCCACCATTCTCAAATTATGGTCGATACTTGCCACCATGTCGAACCAACTCCATAAGTCGATTATGGTCAACCCTCCATAAGACGAGTATGAATGATGCTCACCCCTTTCTATAAGCCGAGTGCACTTTCCACTCGCCAAAATTCACAAACACGATATTATCATTTATGAAACATGGTCAGTGCTTGCCACCGAACACGATCGATTCCTGCCACCATATATAACCGACTCTATAAGACGAGTATAAATAAACATATACAAACCGAGCATGGTTAACACTTGCCATAAGATGAGTATAGATAACACTCGCCACATCCGTAAGCCGAGTACAGATAACACTAGCCACTTCCATAAGCCGAGTGTAGATAACACTCGCCACTTCCGTAAGCCGAGTATAGATAACACTCGGCACTTCCATAAGCCGAGTGTAGATAACACTTGCCACTTTCATAAGACGAGTATAGATGATACTCGTGATCTCTCTAAGCCAAGAGTGATTACCGCTCGTCAACTCATTAGGTCGAATACAGATAAGGTTCGTTCAATTAAGCGTAAACTTCGTCTCTCAACCGAGAATAGCACAGTTGTCTTTGCTAGTGTTGGATATTACAGCAAAAACTGTCGGTTACTTCCATAGAATTCTAGGCCTTAATATGATCTTTGGTGGTTTTCGAACTTCCGGCCTTAATATGATCTGTATCGATTGTCGATTTTCTGGCCTTAATACAGCCATCGAGATCATCGAATTTCTGGCCTTAATATTGTTCGGCGTGACAATAGCTATTCGGACATTGTGCTCCGATACAACATTCAGAAAACACCTTCCTCTATCAAGAAAGATGTATTTTGAGGGGCAAAGTGTTGACCAACTTTTTGGCAAAAAATGTCACAGATCAACGGATCAGAGCCCAATGACCAAATGCTCACAAAACAGCATCAAATGACCCCGGCGATCGGCTCCTACTTCAGAAAGCTCAAACAAGATTTGGCCTGAGCCGGTTTACCTTGAGCAGCGGCATCT
Organism: Allium sativum; assembly: GCA_030737875.1. Classification (NCBI taxonomy): domain Eukaryota; kingdom Viridiplantae; phylum Streptophyta; class Magnoliopsida; order Asparagales; family Amaryllidaceae; genus Allium; species Allium sativum. Next base: position 124,767,733 of record CM060921.1, read on the forward strand.
CATGGCCCGACATAATCGCTCTCCCAAACCGACCAAGTCAACCGTCCCCTTAAAGACTAGATCGATCAGATAAACCTGGATCTACTTGGAAATATCCAGATGAGTCATTCATTGCTTAGCCCTATTCTCAAGGCATTAAAGGCAGTCAACATAACCAGCCAAAGCTCTCCTTTTGAGAAACATCATCTCGGATGCCACGTAAGCCACAATTTTCGAGGATACTATTGCTAAGTAGTAGAGTTGGTCAACTAGCTGCAACTATTCCAAATGATCAAGCTCCACGTGTCTGAGCTCCGCAAAAGAGGCATGCTACATTCCATCTCAATCTGCTCACCTCTTCATCTATAAATACCTCCATGCCAAGAATGGAAAGAGGACATTTTCTTGGGGAAAAACTTGCTCTCTCAAGTTAAAACTCCATGGCTAACTCCAATAGCCCACTCTTCTCAACAACACAGTAACTTTGTGTTCCTATCCCACTTTCCTAAAAAAGAAAACGTATTGTACTTGTAATTAAAAGCAAATCAATATATATATAAAGTGGACGTAGGCATCATCTTCGCCGAACCACTATAAAAATTCTGTGTGTTCCCTATTTTTATTTACTTTTCTGCACTTTGCAGTCGTTATTCGTGTATTCTACGCACGATTGGGGGTTGACTATCACTACTGACAAACTTTTGACGTCAACAACATGACAATTAGATATTCTGTTCATTTAATGTTAATTTGGACATTTGTGCTCATTTGATGTTAATGTTCATTTACCTTCCTTTTCCCTGTTTTTATGTTTTAGTTTATATGCTTATGTGATTTGATCCTATTCTTCTTCCTTTGTTTTTGCTTTTTATTTTACACTAAGTCTAGGCCTTTGGAATCCTAGGCTATATCCGATTTGAGTGTGCGTATAATTGGGGTAATAATGAATGACGTAAATAGAGGAATACATGCATGTTATTAAACTGGGACTGTTTAACTATAATTTGGGAAAAAGGATAATATACGCACATTTGGACTTGCTGTAAACTAATAAAAAGGGATAATGTGTATATACTTGTTGTAAATGGATAATTTGCATAAACCTATATTTGTTGTAAATTGGGATAACTACATGTTAACTTATTGGATTTGGATAATTACATGTTAATCTGTTTGGGATAATTACATGTTATTCTTTTAAAGTTGGGTTAATTATATAGAACTTGTGACATGATAATCAGTTAAATTGTACTTAATGTGATATTAAGTATGACATGTAAAATTAGAATATTACCAGATGTGAAAACTAAGTAAATTGTTGTAAGTCTGGTTGTACATCTAGGCAGGTGCTTGTTGGGGAAAACGGTTGTACACTAATAACATTTAGATAAATGTAATTTTAAAACCGGACATATTATTGAACTTAAACCTGCTAAGTTACACCTGTTAAATAATGAGCTAAAGAGGTCAAGTTTAGTTGTTTTATCAAGTTGTCGGGACTCTTAAATCCTGGGTACACGGGGACACAAGCCTAGGGGGTGGCTTGTGTCAAGTTGTGTGGAACCCATATCAGTCAGTATCCTTGTTGGTATCTTGGTAAGGACCCCGCACTAGATAGGGGTCAGGGCACGCTTTACTAGAACTTGATTATAAGAGGTTCAAGGTTTAGGGGGTGCACAGGGAGCGTTCCAGCGGAGTCATGAGGTGCAAGTAACACCTACGGATGTGGTTGTGTTCTATAAGTTGTTGTGTTAGGGACCGATACACCCTACTACCGGGGCTGACACTGAATATTTGGGTAATAGGGAGTTGATCGCATGGTAGTAATTAGGGTACACCTGATCTTGTTGTTGTGTAATTAGGTTAACACATAATCTGGATATATAATTAGGGTACGCTTAATCCTGCTGTTAATCCTATTGTTAAGCAATCATATTCCTGCTGTTAAGTAATCTTGTTCCTGCTATTATGGAATCCTATTCCTGTTATGTAATTAGGATAACACCTAATCCTGATATTCTAACAGAAGTGCAAAACAGCCAAATTTGCATGATCTGATTCTAATGGTTATCATCATTATCTCTATATAATAATTGCCAAGTCCTTGTTATTAGTTCGTATCAGCTATTGTTCACTTTTAGACATGTATAGACATCTACCCTTTCATGTTGCTAGAACTACTATTTATCTGTTTTACTTAACTATAGTAAGTCGGGATGTTAATCCCAGTAGCTCACCAAGCTTTATGTCTGACCCATTTTCTTTCTTTCTTTTTCTTTCCCCTGGGCTTATCCGGAGAAAGTATATAGCCCTAGTTCTTTTGTTGGCTTTGTCATGATGAGATTCTGCAAGTTGGACCACTACCTGTTCTCTTTCTAAGATTAGGTTGTATCTTTTTTACTGTATTCGGTGATAACCTTATTTTACTCTGATGTTGGTTTTGACAAAGGTTTTTAAGACATGGTCTTTGTAACTGTTTGATTAAATGAAACAAAGGTGGTTTTGTATTTTATGAAATTATATTCTTCTTCCACTGTAAATTTATTTTTATGTCATGTGAAATCTTAGTCTCTGCGATATTTTTTGTCCTTATACCAACAATGCTTCATACTTTCTTAATGAAATCCTCATACGGGTGACATTAAGGAATCTGGGGTGTTACATTTGGTATCAGAGCCTAAGGTTATCAAGATCACCAAAGTTTTATTTTAACGGAAAGAATTTTCAAAATAAAACGCATTTTTCAGAAATCAAAAGTTACTTTTGAAAATAAAATATCCCCTATAGTCAGTTACAGCCTTCCATTAACTCTTTCTAAATATTTATCTTTTGGTTGAGTTATAAGGCATTCTATCTAAGCTTTCTTTTATTGGTGGTAAATTTGAATGACAAACCTGTTTAGCTTAGTAGTTTTGTTTACATTTTTAATTGTATAGGAAAGGACATCACCATGCATCACGATGATCATTTGTCCGAGGTAAGGAAAAATGTCTCTGACTACCGTAGGAAGAGAAGGCCTACATGGAGAGCTTATTTGATACGTACTTACTTTAAAAATCCTTGGACTATCATTTCCCTTATTGGTGCTCTCCTTGTCCTCGCTCTTACAATTGCCCAAATGGTCTATGCTTCCCTCCAAAAATAGTACTTTTGCTGAGGATTTGATTCATGAGTATGAATTCCAAACTTCATATTGACGAGTCCTTTCTTAACAGATAAGGTTAGTGATAAAAGGTGAGATTTTGTTGTGAACATAAGGTTGGCTGATTTTTATAAGCATATGCTTTTATGTCAATAGAGTGTGATGTTGTGGTTACTAAGCTACCATATATATGTGTGTATATATATATATGGATTATTTTTTATTTAGGCTAGTTTCGTAAAGTAATAACAAGAATAGGCCTGTTTCAAAACTAAATACAGATATAGACCTGTTTTTCGTATACTGGCGTTATCCCAAATAACGCCAGTTCAATATTTTTTAACAAAGGCGTAATCTCGGATCACACCTTCATTTATAACACGTGGGAATTATTCCAGATAACTCTAATGAGCGTAATGTGGGATAACACCCAGAGACCAATAACCCTTCAGCCCCATTTCTTTCTCTCCCATTTCCTCCTTGGTTCGTTCATTCACAACTCGTTCCGGTACTCTAAAACTTGTTTCTACAATCGATTATTCTCTGCTTGCATCTCCAATGCGTATTCAACCCCTCTAGGATAAATCGTAGGATCCAACCACTTGAAAAAATTGCAACATAGAACTTGTTTAGGTCGATTTTATGATCTTCATAATATTCACCGCGGTAGAAACGACGTCTTTCATTCTTGTCATTTACGCAAACAACTATATCGCATTATGCACCATAATTACAATACACTTGAGGAGGTTGTAAACTATTAAGTGCATGTATGCTGAGATATGACATTACTGCATCTATTACTCTACCCTGTAACCCCCGTCCTGGACGAACCTTACTAACCCGGTAACTTTTGATGTGAATTATTTTAATTTGAGATGTACTGTAATTTATAATGATGTATGATATGAAATAAGATGTGTAATGTTAGTATGCATAATAATTTGGTGATTATATATATTTAGGTAAAATATATTCAAGGTACTATCTAACTATTATGCATATACATATATATTATAAATTATTTGAATTAAACAAGGGTAATATATAATAATTTCTAGACTTAGGTTAATGATACTTATGAAAGAGATCTACAGAATAGTAAATATGAAAATTTTATGGTATTCATAATGGATAATAATTTTTTAGAATAATTCTATAAGAAATGCGAAGTTAAATAATCTTAGCAGGGTGCTTCTTTAATAGTGTAGTAAATATTGAAGATCTTTTTAAAGATAGTATATAATTTTATCATATGAAGTAAACATATATTCATAATTATATGTATAAAAACTATTTTTTTTCAAAAGAACTTAAAATTTAAATTATTATGAAATATTTATCAGTTAATTTTAAATTTAAACTTTAGAAATATATTAATTTGCTAAAAAACCATTTATATATTAAAAAAATTCTTAAAGAAATCTATATTCATAACAAAATAATGAAATCTGGATATTTAAACTACATATTTAAGACATAAAATCATATAAATAATATATAAGTTAAACTATGCATAAATAAATTTATAATTAAACTATATATAATAAATTTATATTTTATATCAATAAAAAAAATATACTAATTCTGTATATCAAATTATCATGATTATATAATTTTATTAATTTATATAATTTTTAATATGTATAATTTGAAAAAAGATTTAAGAAAATAAGTAGACTGACAAAGTTAATAACTAGAGTTTGAACTGGCATTTTTTATTGAAAAGATGGAGGGAAGTTTGAAAGTTTAAGCTTTTGAAACTCAAAATTTAAATTTCATTTTACAAGCCTTTATGTCGACATAAGGACATATGTATGTCGACATACATGTATAAATTTCAAAGAACATATTGTTTTGTGACTTTGGTTTTAAATTATCGATTTGTATTTCAGGTTTAACCATTTCCTGAAATAATATTAATCCTAACAAACATCCAAAATTTATTTTATTATTATATTTATTATTTTATTGATATTTTAAATTTCAAAATTCAAATTTGAATTTTAAATTTCAAGTCTAAATTTTAAAGTTTTAAATTCCAAATTCAAAGCAAATCAAACAAGAAAGACAATCAAAACATCCATTCAACGAAAAAAGTTTAAAGCGTACCCGGTTTTTAGATCCATTTCTTTGATATTTGCTGAATTCTGAATTGCTGTGAAACACATATTTGAATTTCCGGTTTCTAGCTCTTCATCGCTTGACTATGAATCTGAATCATCTAGATAAGGGCACATCCTTTTTATATGGTCTGGTCTGTTGCAGTTATAGCATCTATCTTCATTTTTGGCGTCAAAATTTTGAATTTGAATCTGAACATTGAATGAATGGACACTTCAACTACTATAACCCAAAAAGTCATATCCCTTTATAAACTCTTCTTTTATTGATTGATGAATGATCATCTTGATGTCTTTTGGCCAACAATCATCAGATATAACTACTTTTCCTGTAAAACAACAAACCTTTTCAAAGAAACAAGTGATTTTTCAAAATAACTAATTGTAATTTGAGATAATAACATCGTGATCATTCTGTGATATATCCATTTAAACTTTTCAAGAAATCATATCATGATAACTTGATTTCTTTTAATAAAATTGAATGCAGACTCATCTAATAGTGATGCAAGGCATGAATTTAAACTAGTGTTCAAAAGTTGCCATTTAATATTTTCAAAATTCAAATTATGAACTTTTTGAAAACCTTGGTCTGATACCGATTGTTAGGAAATGCGGAATGGAGTGTTAAGGCAAAACTAACACTATAGGGGGGTGAATAGTGTTTTCAAGGAATTTAAGAAAATTTAAAACTTATATGATCTACTATATGAATCACACACCACAGATATAATCACAAACACAGAATCAAACAAAAACACAGAAATAAACAAAAATAAAATGTAGAAAAGGAAAGAACACACCGGATTTTATATTGGTTCGGATTACTCCTACGTCCAGTCCTACGCAATGCTGGATTGCGAAGAGTTCTATTACTATATCAATATCCAAGTATAATCTCCTTGATTTCACGGCCACAAGGTTATCACCAACTCCAAACTCCAAAACTCCCTTGATCAAGTATATTTCCCTTGATTTCCCCGGCTACAAGGTTACCACGGATTCCTTTCCTTGATTTCAAGGCTACAAGGAACACACCTTTCCCAAACACTTCCAAACAATTACAACAACCCTATAACTCTTCAATAACACTTCAATTCAGAGAGTAATGAGTAGAGAGTGAGAAGAGAAGAAGTTTTATATAAATAGAATTGAATTCGGTAAAGTATAAATATAGAAATCATAAAAATATGAAATATTAATGGTGTAAAGAAAGAGGATGAAGATGGAGAAGAAGAATGATGAAAAAGTTCAAAATCAGCCCCTATTTATAAGATTTGAAAGGTTGCAACGCTTCTGGAACATTACAAATAGTGAAAAGACACTTCCTATCAAAATAAAAAATATGACAGTTATATGTCGACATGTCCCTTTATAAAATTGAATTTTGAGCATTTTTGAAGTGTTTTAATATATATATAATTCTGGAAATTCTTGAATTAAAACATAGTGTTATAAATGAGTATTATAAAGTAGAAGATCATATGAAATCATAAATATAAACTATATAAACATATTTGTAAAATTTAAAGTTTAAAACTATATAAATGTAAAGTATATAACTATATACAAAACTTATAGACTTAAAAACTGGAGTTTAAAATCAAAAGTAAGATAGAAAATTAACTAGAATAGGAATTGGAATTTGAAATAGAAATTTGAAACTTGAAAATTAGAATAAAATTTGAAAACAGAAATTTGAAATTTGAAAATAAGAATAGAATTTAAATTTGAACTTGAACTTGGAGTGTTATTCAGAGTCTTACCTAAACTAGACTCTATTACTGTATTTATCTTGAAATCTTGATTACTCATGAGTCTTGAATCTTCTTAATTCTAAATCTCTAAAAGCTCTTAAACTATACAGTCTTCAGTATTAATTCCTGTACACAAATCCTGCATATGTGTGTATATATATATATTCTAGATAGAGATGTTAGTATATATTTTATAATCAATGATAATTGAAATAAGGTTGTTGTCATCAAAACTCCATTATCTGACATAACATATCCAAATTACATAACAATAACATATCCAAATTATATAACAACAACGTAACGAAAATAGCAACAACATATCTGAATTACATATCGAACATAGCAACAACATATCTGAATTACATATCGAACATAGCAACAACATATCCGAATTACATATCAAAGATAACATATTCAAGACGAAGGTTTTAACTTAATTTATGGTTAAGAATTTACTCGATGATCCACCGGTTGGATGCATTTTAGATCATGGACCTAGTCGGGCTTTCACGCTTACTAGCTATATTCAAGTGACAAATGCTGCTTCACGTAACCTAATGAAAAGTGCAACTCTTTGCAGTTCAGTCATTTATTTTGAAGCAACTTTTATTTTCTTTGAAGATCACTGTGTAGTGTAAGTAATATAAATTTTTTATGGTATACATGGGAAGTGTTTTCCTGGGGTTATCTATTTTTCCGTTGTTGCAAAACAAAAGGAGATAACCCTAGGAAAACACTTCCCTACAGAAACACAAATTCATATTACTTAGACTACACAATTTGCTTCAAAGAAAGTTAAATTTGCTTCAAAATAAATAGCTGAACTACAAAGAGTTGCAATTTTCATTGGTTACGTGAAGCAACATTTGTCACTTGAATAAAGCTAATAAAGCATGAAAGCTCGACCAGGTCCATGAGCTAAAATGCATCCAACTGGTGGATCACCGAGTAAATTCTTAACCAGAAATTAAGTTAAAACCTTCAACTCGGTCACGCTTCGTCTGCTTCATACGCCTTGGATGAATATATATATATATATGTATATGTATATTCTATGTTCCATCTCTTCAAAATATATAAACAGTTAAGATTCATGTATTAGTACATTACTCAATCAACAAATACACAACTAAATATGGATAACTTTAACTTCACAAATTTAACTTTAGACATACAGATACAAATACACATAGTAAAATGGATAATTTGAACTTTAATCACTAATATATAAACATGAATATACACCTGCACGTGCACAAACACATAAAAATACATAACTAAATATGAATAATTTGAACTTTAATCACTAATTTAACTTTAAACATACGCATAAGAAATCGAAAATCATGAAATTATTGATGTAAACTATAACTTGTACACCGTAGGAACTTAAAAACACATCTATACCACAAAAGAAGGGATTAGAGTAGAAATCCCTAAACATGAAAATCCTAAATTTCTGAAATTACAAACTTTAAACAATAAAGTTATGTAAGCTTACTAATAGGAGGCATTTGATAATAAGGGGAGGCCATTGAAGTTAATGTTGGAGGAAAAAAAATTGATTTTTAGCCTAAAGATGAAAGGGGGAGAAAATTTTCATATTTGCTTAAAGCAGAAGGAAAGTGGAAATAAGGAAAGAAAGAGAACGTTTGAAGAGTTTGTACCCTTCTGAGCATTATCCCAGATAACGCTATTGTTTTAGCGTCATCTCAGATAACTCTTTTGAAGAAAAAAACGGCGTTATCTGGGATAACGCCAATATATGAAAAGTGGTGTAAATCTGTAATTAATTTTAAAACTAGCATATTTTCGTTATAAGTTCTCAAAAGAGCCCTAAACCAACAAATTTTCCTATATATATATATATATATATATATATATAGAGAGAGAGAGAGAGAGAGAGAGAGAGATTCAGTTAGCCTATGAATGCTTCTCTTTGTTTATTTCCAACAGTAAAACCAAGAACTAAAAAAGTAAGAACGCCAACCATGTAATAATATATGATCAAATGAATGAAAAAAATAACATTCTCATGGTTTCCAACTTTTTTTCCCAGTCTTTACACTAAATGGAAAACTCATAATTACATTCAAAAAGTAAAAGATGCTAGAACCTAACAATTTATTAACAAATTCATGTTTCCAAATTCAAGAACATTAAAATCAGCAGGAGAAATCAATGTATGAACGTAAGGAACACATTCACCGATCTTTATAGGTATCTCTTCCCAATAAGGCATTGAATGCAACTCCACGCTGAGAACATCACAATAAAACTCATTTTCAGAACCCGACTTGAATTTCAAATCCTAAAACAGAATCCGTCCATCGATCCAAATCGACAATTCTATCTCAAACCTTAGTACTTTCAGCCAATCATTCTGAAGGCACCCCACCTTATTTCACGCAAAATGGTTATACACCAGTGGTTTCGCTTCATGTTTCAGATCCCCATTATAATCCACCAATTTCACAATTGCCAACTCTTCCCAATATTCCTCGTCCACCTTTGAATCCCTTATCACGAACACCTTCATAGTGCTCAACATCGAAATCATCAGCCCCATCCCCAAATCACCCTATCGATCGATCAGAACATTGATGTATGGCCTGATCCCTCCTGGTATCTCAATCAGGAATATGAAATTCAGCACCTCATAGTGGGAGTCGTATTTAACGACACAGTGCGGCAGTTCCATAAGCCAGAAGGCCATGCCGTGATCGTTTGACACGTCGGAGTTGGGGATGATTCTTCTTCGGAGGTGAAGGCAGTCCGTTTTCGTATTCCATTCGTTTGTGTCGGAGTTGTATCGGTCGAAACTGTACCAACCGTGTTAGAACTGAGTTTAATTCGGCACACATTCAGCAAGCAGAGACTAGATGTGGCATTTCATCGAACACAATGTCAATAATAGCAAACACCAATCCTGAAGTGGATACAAGGGTTGAAGGTGTCAATGGCCACGTAGGATTGGAAGCACCATGCAAGAAAGACTTATCAGCCACCAAAGTTGATTCCAGCGAGACCCAGATTTGTTGTGCATATGTACAGCCATGCGTGAGCACACTGGAGAGGAGCAATGCCTTCGAATAATTATGAGCTTTTCTACATGGACCGAAGCATATTCGGTTTATAAATGCAATAGGTACCAAATTCTTATTTCAGGGAGGGTATAATTGTAATTAGATGTTGTTTACTGTGGGCTATTCTAAAAATAACGTTTTCTTCTCGCATGAAATAACCGAACCAGTTTCGGTTCGAACAACATTTTTGAATAATTATATGCAGCATGGACTCGTTCCATCTTTTATACGTAATGTAACTTGGGCCATCAGCCCATTAGCGTATATTCTATGTCATTATATATAAGCAAGGGCATTATACATGGGGCTTTGGTAGAAAGCTAGGAAAAGTATACGTGAAAATATACGAAAAATAATCGTACGGCAGTAATTCTGCGGGGTAAATATAATGTGTGCATGAGATGATAGTCGCTCCATTCAGGCAACTTTCCTTTCGGGTTTTATAGCAATTTCGCTATGCATGTAAGTTTGTTGAGAAATGAATAGCATTCTTCTACTTCTCTTCCTCATGCATATAATTCTCTTTTCCTAATTCTTCTTCTTCTTGCTAATCTTAACTCATCTTCTTTGTCTTAATCTTATTAAATCCACTGCATTCACTCTTTTGAACTCATCACCACTGATAACTTCTGGTGCCATTTCTGATGGTCTTGGGCCTGCATCTTGACGATGGCAAAGTTTTTCCTACTGTTTTCCTGAAGACATGAATAGGGCATTACAAATCCCATCCCCTTCAAAATAACCTTTTCCTCAAGGTTGAGTTGAAGCATCACTGTCCATTTCAACATCTTTACACTAATTAACAAGCCACCACCCAAGTCAAATATGAAGATATTCCTTTCATTATAATGTTTGCTTAGGACATTCATCTTCATTGAACTTACTAGTTCATCTTGTTCATAATTTGTAACATCAATATCCAAAGTTCTGACATTAATAACTTCAATGTTATCAAATAAACCAACCTTAAGCCAATGAAGCAATGGATCATCATCATTTGTACAAATTTCTTCATATAAATTATTCAACTTCTTGCTCCCACTAATAATGCATGTCCCTGTATTATATTTAATGCTTATATGCACATCATCCTTGCCATGAGAATTGATAATAAAGAACTTAACATCAAGATAGCCAACCTGAATCAATTAATCATCCATACAATTTATTTTGTGCTCCAAATCATCATATATACCTCCTGTAGTGACGTATATCTCCTGTGATCCATCATTAATTTTTGGAACAACATGCTTATCTTCTACCTTAAGCTTAGCACCCTGAACATCAAATTCATCAACTGAAAAATGGGAATTCTGGGCTCCGAAAGAAGTACCGTTGACATAGAAACTGAAACGTTGGTGGTATATGGGTTTGGTAGGGGAGGTTATTGAAGCATTAGAGGGGGTGGTTTGGGGAGTAGATACAGTCTGATTCTCATTTTGCGGGAACTGTAACGACCCGCCATTTTAAACAATGATTTTTTCTCAAAATAACAGATAGTTATTAGGGTAAATAGAATCAAGCACAGACACAGAAATAAATACATCTCAGAATCTTGTTTGCACATTTATATAATCTAGATATTTCGTTTTTTTTCTTTTATTCATTTATCACATGGTAATTATTAAATTTAATGGATGTTAGGTGTGAGTGAAATAGCCCCTACATTAGCATCATAAGTAGCAGTAGAGTATAATTATTAGGCAAATACTAGTATTCTCCTATAATTAAATAGTTCATCCAAGATCACAACAAAGAATCCAAATTCGTTAATATCCGAGTCATAACCTTCAGGGTACTTGTTTGTCAATTCGATGCATATATTCCAAATTTTATAGGGAAACCTAATGATCTTCTTCTTTTCAAAATTTAAGAAATGACATGATGGAAGGCTTCTTTCAATGGAAGAAATAGTATCACCAATCTTTTTGTTGATAGATCGAATCAACGTCATTATGTCGCTTAAATTTATGGATTCCAACATTTCGATTGAATGCTCCAATTCTCCTATAAGCCACGACGTTGATTCTTTAATCGAACTAGGATCTTGCGATAGATGAGGGTCAGAAATTTGCTCGTCTTGAGGCTCTAATACCAATTTGTTATATACACAGCTATATAAGTGGTGGTTGATAGATTGTCCAAGTACTCCCACTTTTCTCTTCAACACCCCTACACTGCAAGAGTCATAGCAAAAATATTCTTTGACAAGGTATTTAAGCAACATAGAATGCCTAATAGCATAGTCAGTGATAGGGATGCTATATTCACCTCCACAATTTGGAAAGAACTCTTCAAATTGCAAGGCTGCTCTCTGAATTTAAGCTTAGCCTACAACCCCCAATCATACGGTCAAGCAAAGGCCATAAACAAAATATTTGAGCGTTGCTTAAGGTGCTCTGTTTTTCGCAAACACCATGAGTGGTCACAGTGGTTGACAGTAGCAGAATTTTGGTATAACATTAGTTAGCAAAGCTCCACCAACATGACACCATTCACTGCTGTGAATGGAGTGCCTCCACCCACACTGTTGGCCAATGTACCTAACACTGCTAAGGTTCCTCAAGTTGAACAAAATTTGTATTCGCATGTGTTAACCCTGTTAAAAACATGGGTCAGAAATAATTTATCAAAAATTCACAAGTAATAGACGGTTAACGTTTAAGCATCACAGATTGGTGTTGTTTTACAATAATGAATCAGTCGACCTCAATATACCATGGGTCGGTCGGCCTTAACCCGGATGGATCGATTAGAATAAATAACGGTCGGTTGGTCATGTTTTGAAACTAGTCGGTCGATCACTGTAGAGCTGGTCGGTCGGTCTCTCCACGTGCATGGACCAGTCGTCTTCCTTACATAGTTGTTGACTGGGTCGGCTTCGATACGCGGTCGAGCACCATTCACATTTGGATCGGCCGTAAGTAGTAGCAACAATATTTTAGTATTACTTGTAGAAGCATGTACATATGGATCAAGATTAACATATAATGCCATGTCAGCATGACATAATAATATAGGCCCTTGCACAAACAATATGGCGGTAGAAAGGTGAAATGTAAGTATGAGTCTGTACTGAATATACTTGGGTTGACATCTATGTTGTTAGCATGGAAGGGTTACCCATAGACATGCATTATCAGTTCACACGCGCGCGCACACACACACACACACACACACATATATATATATATATATATATATATATATATATATATATATATGTGTGTGTGTGTGTGTGTGTGTGTGGATCAGTTCCAGTAAGTATAAAGTGGATTGGTAATTAATATATAAAGGTGGCAATATTGTAATGGGAAGAAAAGGTTAGCAAGCCAAGTACACATGGCAGGAAATTGAGTAATTACAGATCGGTTTTAAATGTGAAGAATGACTACGTGATATGTTTGCTAACTTCAATAATGTAATGCATAGAAAGGTAATGTGAAACACATAGTAGAATTATGGTCGGTCGACATTCAATCGATACAATGGCAAGATTGTAATCTGTATAGGTCGGCATGCTCTAACGGGTAGGCATGCTCTTTGCACAGTGGAAATATGGGGTGACTCCTTATATAATTCATTAGAAACATGCACCAAAATATGGGATGCCACGTGGGTCGGTGTTCATTCAAAAGATGGGTCGGCATTTTGTTAATACAAAAGCTTGGATTGGTCAAAAGGAAAAGAGTGGTGGCACTCTTGTAAATATTATTCCCACATAAAGCAACATGGTCGGCTTTGAAATAAAGCAGTGGCATACTCGTGATAAGTTGGGTCTAACAAAGAATTAATACAGTCATCTTGTTTGGGTCGGTCACTGCATCATATATTTTGGATCGGTCGACAGCAAATATTTGGGTCGGTTGGCTTCTAATCATGATAGTTGTGTACAACTGTAACCCAGTGGCATTTCTGTAAATGAGGTTATGGCCGACCCAAACCCTGCACACCATAATTACAACACTGCCACTACCCCCAAACTACACTTATAAATAGCCCACTTCTCCACCATTCAAAGGACCGATTTTTGGACCCTGAAGGGATGCTCAAGCCATTTCTCCACCACTCTCAAGCACTCCAAACTCCATTAATAGCTTCTCCAACTCAATCCATTCTCCTCCAACAACAAATGGATTAAATCTTCTCTAAACTCCATTAGAAGTTGCCAAAGTTCAATTCAAGCTTCTCTAATCTCCATCAATCCTCTCCAAAGCCTAGATCTAACACAAAACCATCATGGAATCAAGGAAAACCACTCGAGTGTTCAAGTATTTAAGATATTCATCAATATCCACCACACTTAGAGAGATCAAACCACACCTTTGGTACATTCAAGTGAAATCTTGATCAAAGAGAGTGAAGAGAGAGAAATATCATAAAATGAGTGAAATGCATATAGCAATGTACTTTGTAAACTCAAGTATGATAATGAGAAGTGATACCATAGTGGACGTAGGCCGATATTAGGCCGAACCACTTTAAAAATTCCTTATTCTTTACTTTTTGCTCATTATTTTGTGTTTGTGGCTACGTAAACTCAAATCTGACCGTTTGGTGAAGTGCTCCAAGAGCACCTTTGGTGTTGTGACCATTTTTTGGTTTCAACATTTGGCACCCACCGTGGGCCATGTTCACACTTCTCTCAAATTTAAGAGCCTTGCATTGAAGTTCCAAGCCTGCTTCTACTATAGATTCTCTAAATCTAAGATCCAGGCCAAGTGACAAATTCTCTCCGAAATTCAAAGCCTTGTCCGAGATAGTGGCTAAATCTAAGAAAACTGCAAGTAAAACCGTTGGAGAAACCAACAACGTTACTAACAATGAAGCTGCACCAATTACCAACCACTTTGAAGTTGGAGAAAACTCAGTAGCCGGTGATGGCGTAACCAGAGTTGAATTAGATGTCATTGTCACTAACTTTAGTCAACGAATAGAAGCCTCCAACAAAACTTTAATGAATGTTAATGAAGCATTGATGGACGCTAATCAGACCCTTATCGATAAGATGAATGTTCTTTTGAAGGGGTAAGCGAATCTCGCTCCTTCTCAAAGAGTTCACACCAACCTTGAGAATTCGTCAGCCTCCGATCATCATCGTAATGATAACATGGAAGGGCTTGATGGTCGGGAAAGTGACAAAGGCAATGCTGATGTCCAAGACTCAAAGCCAAAGGCCAAAAGCCATTCCGACCGAAGTACCTGACGAGTTGCAAGTCCCGCCAAGGGGGCACCTCACCACAGTGGAGGTAAAAGACTTAGATTCTCTAATCGCGATCGCTCGCCAAAACAAGCATCTCGAAAAGAGATCGAAGTCCGCTCTCCGGGATGACACAACTCGAAGGAATATATTGTGGATATGGTAAAGCAAATCATGAAAGATAGCATGGCTCGCAATGACAGTGAAAGAGAATGGGACTTCTCTCCCAGCAAAAATCCATTCACAAAGAGGATCTGCAAAGCTGAGTCACCTAAAAAGTTCACTTATCCTACTCTACCTCCGTACAATGGGATTTCTAATCCGAATCACTTCCTGTATAGATATGAATGGCACAAGAATGCAGCAAAAGCGACAAACAAGATAAAATGCTTGTGCTTCCCTCTCTACCTAGAAGGTGTCGCATTGTTATGGCTCACGAGACTGCCACCCAAATCCGTCGACCGATTCGATGATTTGACTCTGAAATTCAAGGAGCAATTCAGACTACAAGCTACTAAGGCTAAAGATGTTATTTCTCTGACATCAATGAAGCAGAATCCGGTAGAATCTGTTAAAGCCTTCCTCAAGAGTTTCAACACTGCTTTGTCCAAAGTGGGGAGTCCCATATGATCTTAATGTCTCTAATTGGGCCATAGATGAGAAGAGCGAATTTGGTAGATGGATTAAAATAAAAGAACCAAACACGCTTGAAAAAATCTATAAAAAAGCAGAGGAGTACATGAGAGTGGATAATAATCCTGTGCCTCTTCATATTATCGATGCTAACCAACTTCTTGAAGCTCCCAAAAATGCTGCTATTCAATATGATCAGAAGAATAATCAGCGGAAAAAGCGCGTCAACGATGGGAAGGGAAACAAAGATAATAAGAAGATTCTCCTTTTTAACCCATCAGAGCTAACACCTTTGATCGACACCCTTGAAAACGTTTATCTTGCAACGAAGAATTATGAAGAAAATGCAGAACCAAAACCAATGAGGATAGGCAACAAGGCAGATAACTCGGGAAAGTTCTGTAGGTTTCACAACCAGCCTGGTCATAACACGAATGAATGTATGCACCTCAAAAGCTTGATTGAGGAGTTGATTCAAAATAATAGGCTGCAATAGTATGTCAAGAATCCACAAGCATCAAACTCTGCTCCAGCTGCCCACCAATCAAGCTGATCCAAGTAATCAAACTCCAGCAAGGATTGATACCAGGTCGGTGATCGACTAAGGACCAATGATTGACACTCCAATTTTAATGGCTCAGAATAAGCGATCATTGTCGCCACTGCTCTACTTCCTACTTTATTTCCTACTTTACTTCATGCTTTTCGTCGTACTTTACTTCCTGTAGTGTTCGAAGCTTATTGTAAACAATCTGTAGTAATTTGCAAGTGATGTACTGAACATTAGTTATGTGACTAAAAGCATATATGTCTGAGTAAATCTCTTACTTGCTATATTCTCGATAATTCAAAATTTGCTAAAAGTCAATTCCTTATTACAGGTTATCCGACAAACGCTTGCTTCCTCGAAACCAGATGCAAAGTGGCAATCCCAATAACACCAACTCCAGCGTCGAGTGCAAAAAACATCAACACGCATAAATGCAATAATGAAAAGAACCACCTCGGGGAGTGAGCGAGAGGAGTTGCCAAGAGTAAAATGGTGGAGAGTTCAACAAGAGGATGCGAAGTTAATGCCAGAGGTTGCAAGTTCCAAGGGGCAGCCCGCGCCCGGCTGTGATCACTTGTCAAAATTAAGTACATCCAGTAGGAGACCGATGTTCGCTCCACCGAATGACACAAACCCTTGCAAGTTCCAAGAGGTAGCCTGCGCCCGTCTGCGATCACTTTCCATAGTCAAGTGCATCCAGCAGAAGGTCGATGTTCGCTTCATGAAATGACGAAAACCCTCGCAAGTTCTAAGGGGTCACAACCTCTCAGTCTAGATACAATCACTTACTATAGCTAGGTGCTTTTGACATGACGACTGATGTTTGAAAGAACTACTCGGTCCGGATGCGATCGCCAACTATGGGTGAGTGTATCCGACACACAAGGACTGATGTTCCCCCTATAGAATGACGCAAACCCTGCAAAGTTATGTCAAGAGAATCTTTCGGTCCGGCTGCGATCGTTTACTATAGTTAAGCGTATCTGACACGACGATTGATGTTCACCTTATGGAACGACTTGCAAACAAATAAAAATCCTTCGTGTTAGACCTTTGCACCAACACAGAAGGTCTACCTCTTCACAACAAGAGGCTTGGAAAGTCCCTCCTTGGCAAGGGAAAATAAAAATCCTTCATGTCAGACCTTTGCGACGACACAGAAGGTCCACCTCTCCATAGCAAGAGGCTTAGAAAGTCCCTCCATAGCAAGGGAAAATCTAAATCCATCGTGTCAGGCCTTTGCGCCGACACAGAAGGTACACCTCTCCATAATAAGAGGCTTTGAAAGTCCCTCCATGGCAAGGGAAAACAAAAATCCTTTGTGTCAGACCTTTGCTCTGACACAGAAGGTCCACCTATCCACAGCAAGAGTCTTGGAAAGTCCCTCTATAGCAAGGGAAAATCAAAATCCTTCGTGTCAGACCTTTGCGCAGACACAGAAGGTCCACCTCTCCATAGCAAGAGGCTAGGAAAATCCATTTGCACAACATTTGATTATCTCAGATGTGAAGAATGATGAAATCCATTTACATCGCATCAGATTATCTCAGATGTGAAGAATGTCGGACCACCAATTAATTCGCGTAACAATTGATCATCATTTCGGATACGACAAATCATTGGGCCAAATCAAAGTCCCTCCATAGCAAGGGCAAATTGAAAATCCTCCCTAAGTGGGGACATCGAATCCAAAGACCTCCCCAGGCAGGGTCACGGAATATAAATTCAAAATTCTGAGTCCAACTAAGTTACTATAGCTGGCTTGAAAATAAACAATCAGCAAAGTTCCTCTTTCTCTGACAACTTTGCTACAAAATTGGGAATGCCAAGATAAGTGCACGCTTGATTAAAAACATTGTGAGTTAGAAAGGAATGGCATCTTCCTGGCAGATTTTCAAGAGGACGAAGAATAACCAAAGATTGATTCGTTTATAATCCAAAAGCTACAGTCACCCTAACCTCAGAAAATTCAAATCGGAAGTTCCAACTTGAACAAGTACATGTTTCATATAATATGAATTGTCATACAAGATTTTGTAAGTCATTACAAGATGATGCTTGAAATCCATAGTCGGTATTTTTCGGTTAGTCGATTTCAAGTGCCGCCGCGAATTCAGACTAGAATGTTGTATCTACATAGGTAATAATCGATAATTTGGTTAAACAAAACAATCCTATGTAGATACATCATTCATTTCAAATCATAAAATTTGCCATAGTTAAATTTTAATGACTAGCTAACCTGCTATCGATATGGGCGGTCGATAGCTAAATATTTTCCCAAAACATGCAATGTTTTTGTTATTGCAAAAACGAGTTGTAGCAGTGAGAAAGGGCGCAACCATCATTCACTTTGGAAAGTGTGCTTTGCTTCAATAAAGCCTAGTGGCTTAGCGAGTTCGTAAAACAAGTAAGTTAGCATGGATTGGCCACAACAGCTTCGATGAAAATCAAGTGCAACCAATCCATCGCAAATTCAACTTGTTTCACGCGCTCGAGCCCGAATTAAAACCGGGGCATTGACACACTAGCACAATGTTATCAACGGCAAAGACTAGAACTCAAAACTGGAGCGTCTACTAGCACAACAGAATCCATGCAATAAAGCATTTCAAAAAATAGATTTGAGTTTGGAATATCAAAAATAAGATTTCAAGTGCTCGACATTTGGAATTCGACCAAATTTAAACCAAAAATGCAAGTTCCATGTGCAATGCAAACAAGCTTGAATGTTCAGGTCCAATAATTTATGTACTAGAAAATAAAAACACTCTGGTATGTCCTGAATGTTTGTCTACAATCTATTCATGTGCATTTAACACAGAATATATTAACAATAACGTTCATTTCAAAGCTCGCATTTTTCATAAGCAAAAATACAAGCTTCGAGGGGCAAATGTTAACCCTGTTAAAAACACGGTCATAAATAATTTGTCAAAAATGCACATATAATAGACGGTTAGCGTTTAAGTATCACAGAGTGGTGTTGTTTTAGTATAATGAATCAGTCAGCCTTAATATACTATGGGTCGATCGGCCTTAACCCGGATAGATTGGTCAGGATAAATAACGGTCGGTCAGTCACTGTAGAGCTGTTCAGCCGGTCTCTCCACATGAATGGACCGTTCGTCTTCCTTACAAAGCTGCTGACTAGGTCGGCTTCGATACGCAGTCAAGCACCATTCACATTTGGATTGGCCTTAAGTTGTAGCAACAATATTTTAATATTACATGTAGAAGCATGTATATATGGACCAAGATCAACACAAAATGCCATGTCAGCATGACATATTAATATAGGTCCTTGTTCAAACAATATGGCGGTAGCAAATTGAAATGCAAGTGTGGGTCTGTACTGAATATACTTGGGTCGGCATCTATGTTGTTAGCATGGAACAGTCACCCATAGACATGCATTACCAGTTCACACGCATATATATGTGGATCAGTTCCAGTAAGTATAAAGTGGATTGGTAATTAATATATAAAGGTAGTAATATTGTAATGGGAAGAAAAGGTTAGCAAGCCAAGCACGCATGGCAGGAAATTGAGTAATTACGGATTGGTTTTAAATGTGAAGAATGACTACATGATATTCTTGTTAACTTCAATAATGTAATGCATAGAAAGGTAAAGTGAAACCTGTAGTAGAGTTATGGTCGTTCGACATTCATTCGATACATTGGCAAGATTGTAATCTACATGGGCCGGCATGCTCTTTGCACAGTAGAAATATGGGGCGGCTCCTTACAATATTCATTAGAAACATGCACCAAAATATGGGATGCCACACGGATCGGTGTTCATTCAAAAGACCGGTCGGCGTTCTATTAATACAAAAACTTGGATTGGTCAAAAGGAAAAGAGCAGTGGCACTCTTGTAAATATTATTCCCACATAAAGCAACGTGGTCGACTCTGAAATAAAGCAGTGGCATACTCATAATAAGTTAGGTCTAACAAAGAATTAATACGGGCGTCTTGTTTGGGTCGGTCACTGCATCATATATTTTGGATCGGTCGGCAGCTAATATTTGGGTCGGTCGGCTTCTAATCATGACAGCTATGTACAACTGTAACCCAGTGGCATTTCTGTAAATAAGTTTATGGCCGACCAAAGCCTGCACACCATAATTACAACACTAACACTACCCTCAAACTACACCTATAAATAGCCCACTTCTCCACCATTCAAGGGACTGATTTTTCGACCCCGAAGGGCTGCTTAAACCATTTCTCCACTACTCTCAAGCACTCCAAGCTCCATTAATGGCTTCTCCAACTCAATCCATTCTCCTCCAACAACAAATGGATCAAATCTTCTCCAAACTCCACTAGAAATTGCCAAAGTTCAATTAAAGCTTCTCTAATCTCCATCAATCCTCTCTAAAGCCTAAATCTAATGCAAAACTATCATGGAATCAAGGAAAACCACTCAAGTGTTCAATTACTGGAGATATTCATCAATCTCTACCACACTTAGAGAGATCAAATCACTCCTTTGGTACATTCAAGTGAAATCTAGATCAAAGAGAGAGAAGAGAGAGAAATATCATAAAATGAGCGAAATGCATAAAGCAATGTACTTTGTAAACTCAACTATGATAATGAGAAGTGATACCATAATGGACGTAAGTTGATATTAAGCCGAACTACTTTAAAAATTCCTTATTCTTTAATTTTTGCTCTTTATTTTGTGTTTATGGCTCCGTAAACTCAAATCTAACTGTTTGGTGAAGTGCTCTAAGATCACCTTTGGTGTTGTGACCATTTTTTGGTTTCGACAACGTGATGTGGTGTTACGTGACAACCCCATTTCCCATACAGACGGAGACAAGGGTTATCTTTGGAATATAACACATAAATAGATAATAGCAGAACAGAAATAAATACACCAGATAATGAACAATAGAATATACTGGATAAAAGTAATCATCAGAGTTACACAGTATACAGGATCATACTTAGTACAAATACTGTTCAACTATACATATATGTCTACAGCGGAAACAAACAAAATATGTACAACAGGAGCTGAACAACATAAAAAGAGATAAATAATAGAATCCATCTTCAGCTCCAGCTATCCAGAGAAAGAACCAGCTAAACCTGAATACAAGGCTGCCCGTGTAGAAAAAGGAGCACTCGAGTTTGAAAGTGAAACAAACCATGAGTCAGACATGGGACTGGTATGAGAAATCTACTCTACACATTTATAATATGGCTAATCACAGGACCATGCCACTTTCGTGGAACGGGTTTACTCCATCGGATCGCCAGTGCTTTAAAACAAATCATTCTTTTAAACATCGCAATGCTTTTTATAAAAATGAAGCCATTATAAGACTCAGTTCCCATCACACAATGCAACGCAAACCGGAGGATGGAGTTTTACCTTATAATGGCCAAAATATGGTTGATACGAATAAAACAAAAGCAATTGATATTATTACTAGTGTTTGTATGTTTCAAAAACAATTTCGAATCATAACTATCAATCATAGACGGCATGGGTACCATATATCATGTCGCCATATATATATACAATCAAAACCGCACGATGTCGTATTTGGAAATTGGATTTCCGTCCTGAACCAAGGCAAAAGATAGTCCTTACCGAATTCGAGACTGCCTAGTCCGAGCCTCAGGAACAACCGCAACTGCCCCTTGGAGCGACAGGGCCGGTCCACCGATGTGGATTAAAATTCCTGAACAATGCGTTTCCCCGCCCTATGGGGCGTAAACGAGCTAACGAATGGCTCCATCGGTCCCGGATCGACCGATATATCCGAGGCACCTCGCTATCCATCGTCCACATAAGTAAAATGTCAGGCCGTGTAAAAACATCGACACAACTTCTAGCTAGGAAGAAACGCATGCCCTCCCTGAGGTCCTTCTCCCGTTTCTGGTTCATACCGGGATGTGAGGCTCGCGAATTCACGTTATACACAAAGCTACGCCCCACAGGCGGTGCTTTGATCATCACCATAAGACTTTGCTTTTCAACAGAAGCCCTGATCATTTGCCACTTAGGCATGCCACACTAGCAATTCATGCCATGCGACTGATGTCCATCGATATACAACCTCTGAGCTCGTGCGTTTCAGAGAAGGGCGTTAAGCAAAAGAATAAATTCTCCGCCGCCAAACAGATGTATATTCAATAAAGATCAATCAACACAGAATAAAATCCACTGTCAGACACAGTCCATTTACAAGTCCGTTCTGGGTCTGAACGATACCAGAGGCACTAAATACCTCGTATATTCATCGATTCTCACATACGTCTAGACGATCACCACTAATTATCCATATTTCGGGATGCCTCCATATCAGGACCTCAGTTACCATCCAAACGAGGTGAAGATCGGTCTTCAACCCCCGTCTTCATCTTTGACTTCTTATCGTCGATTCAGTTATTCAGAATGGGATAAACCCGGTCTATCTGAGCAACTTGCGTATATAATAAACAAGTGCAACACTGACATACATACGCATCATTTCAATTCATTAGTCACTAACCGTCAATCAGTAAGAGAACGATTTCCCAAATATTAACCCCGAAGGCCGAAACCAACATCAGATCAACACCCAGGAAACCATTCGACTTATCCAACCTTCAGTTATTTTCTAAATTTCACATCCATATCGTTTATAATATTTTATAACAATTTATCGCTATTTTTATTTATTTTAAAATAGCCAATTTATTCAAAACGACGCTTCGGACCATAACGCGGCCGTGGCACTGTTTTTCTTTAGATTTGATTTACACATATCTGAAAATATAACCGTTGGATCTTCACAAAATTTACATCATTAGAAACATCTTTTCAAAACGAATCCAACGGTTCCAGTTTCGGGAAAATCCGACGGTCGGATCTCCCGGTATAATCGTTTGAAGTTTCGATTTCAAAATACGAACTGCAGCGTCGTTATTCGATTAAATACAATTATATTTATATATATATAAATATAATCGATTATGGCGCTGTTTTTCTTCAGATTTGAATTAAACATTCCAGACAATCCAACCGTTGGATTTTTACAAAGTTGGTGTCGTTGGAAAGATTTTTCCAAAGAGATCCCAACGGTTGTGGTTTCGGGAAAATCCGATGGTCGGATCTCTCGGTATAATCGTTTGAAATCACGGTTTCAAAATACGAACTGCAGCGTCGTTATTCGATATATTTCAATTCTACTTATATATATCGATTCTTCGATTTCAAAAACTATATTCTTTTCACACATTTGATAAAAATGATATTTTTATCTGACTGGCTTCTATTTCAACACTTCACTATTTTTACCAATTCATGTATATAATAAAAATGAGATTTTTAATGTAAAACAATTTTTTTCAAAACACGATTATTTTATATAGTTAATATAGGTGATAAAAATATGATTTTTATTTTAAAACAATTTATTTCAAAACAAGATTATTTTATACATTTCATATTGATGTTAAAAATGGGATTTTTATTATAAAACAATTTCTTTCAAAATATGATTATTTTATATAGTTAATATAGGTGATAAAAATAGGATTTTTATTTTAAAACAATTTATTTCAAAACAAGATTATTTTATACATTTCATATTGATGTTAGAAATGGGATTTTTATTATAAAACAATTTCTTTCAAAATATGAATACCATTCAACACATGAATTTCAGTTCAACTAACGAATATCGATTCAACACATGAAGGTTTTCTATAGTTTATATAAATCGATAAAAAGATGGATTTTATATTATAAACACGAATACCATTCAACACATGAATTTCAATTCAACGAATGAATATCGATTCAACACATGAAGGTTTTCTATAGTTTGTATATATTAATAAAAATGTGATTTTTATATTTAAAATACGAATAACATTCAACACATGAATTTCAATTCAACTAATGAATATCGACTCAACGCATGAAGGCTTTCTATTCAACGAATAAATATAGTTTCAACAAATGATAATAATTCAAACACATGAATATTATTCAAAATTTCGGCAGCATAACGGCAGGGTAGTTAAAACCGGGACCGTCCCTAGTACGGCTCCTCGCTCTACCTTAAAACCTCGCGGTTTTTGACAATGGGGAATCATGCATCTAGTTCGCACGTAGGCGGCATGTATATTTATTTCATTTCCACAAACTAATCCTATGTGGTTTCAACCAAATATTTCTCAACCACAAATGGGTATTTTTCAACCACAATCAATCAATATCAACCACAAACAATTCCAATCAACCATTCTCTATCAATCTATTTTCACACCAATCACAACCAATAAATATCGTCCATGGTTTGTGGACGAGGGGCGTATATATATATAACATATCACTTCTATTTCAACACATATATAATTTTTACAACGTCTATATAACTTATACATCGAACGTACAACTTATACAATGCTTATACAAGGGGTGTACAACGCTTATATAACTCATACATCGACTATATAATTTATACATCGTCGTTTTCCATATCGTTTATAAATTAGAAATCTCACATTGGGTTCCACTCCACCAAAAATAGCAGAAGGTTCAGAAAAATATGCGGTCTCTTCTAGAATGTAGAAGACGTCCACACGAGTCCACTGTCTCTTGTTTCACTGAATTTCGACCACAAACGAAGAAGATATTAGAGATTGAATATTAATCACTTTTATAAACTAATTAATTAAATAATTAATTTAAAATTTTCCTAACCCTCCTTCTTCACGTTCATTCCCGGACCATCATCGACTTCTACATCTGTTCGTCGCGCCTCCATCAGCTAGCCGGAGCAGCATCGGGCCCTTCCACGACGACCGCCGTGCCAGTGCGCTTCCCCGCCTCGAACCACGCGCCCCTCGGTGACCCCGCCGCTGCGAAAAACGGCTTTGAATGGACCCTGTTCGTGCTCGATTTTCGAGCTCCTCCGCCTACGAAAATCGATCCAACTACTGCGGATTGGACGAGCTCAAGAAGTTCTACGAATTACTCCAAAGGGCGGTGGTCTAATTCGATCGGGATTGGGAAATTTTTAGGGTTTTGTTTCGATGAAAGAGGGGCCGTTGGCAAGTCTGGTGGCGGCGGGTTCAGAAAGGAAAGAGGCTAGGGTTTTGATTGGCTGGTGGTTTTATAGAGGATTATTTTATTTTTTTATTATTTAATTTTCAAATATACCCTTTTGTCCATACGAACTCCAATCGAACCCCAACAACTGTCGCCCCTAGCTAAATACCCTCATTCCGTACACAATGGGATATGTTTCGTATGCCCATTTGACTGTTTCAGTCAGTTTCCATTCAATTTAAAATATATAACATTCAATATTCGATTTGAACGTACATTTCAATTTGCCAGGGCCACAAACTAATTCGAAAAATTCCAGAAAAATAAATCTGGCTATGTTTTGACGATGCGGTCCCAACAAAACTAGTTTCGTCGAATTCTAAGACCGTTTGCAAAAAGGCCCATTTCTGGTCGATCCAATTTAACTATAATTGACCAAAACACGTTTTCCTTTGCCACGCTCACATACTAGCTTCCAAAATTATGAAATTTGAAACCTAGCAATAACTTCACATCCCGGATCCAACAAAAGTGGTTTCGTCGAATTCCGAGGTCGTATGCAAAATGGCCATTTTCACGGGCTATATAAATTTTATAGCGACCTTTCTGAAAATTCATTTGGCCATATCTTTTGCTTTCCGCTATGAAAATTCGATTTTTCAGATTCGTTAGAAAGGTATTCACTAACAGATTTAAATATTTTTGGTTTCACTCAAATCCGTTTTGTTTTGCACCCGGTACAGTCCGACAAAGTTTGAATTCAATTTTTGAAACTACAGCGCAATTTCAGGCCTTGTTTATAATTAGAATTAATTATATTCGTTTTCAATTGTCGATTCAAACACACTTTTCATCGCTATTATTTAAAATATTTATTTTAAATATTTAAATCCACTATTTTAGCCAATTTAAAAAAAATTAATTGGTTCAGATTTTCCGGGTCATTACAATCTCCCTCACTTAAAACTTTTCATCCCCGAAAAGGAACAAAGTCGAAAGTGGTTTGATTAATCAACTCTACGTCCAATCTGGTTTCAATTCTCCAACTTTTCAGAGAAAGGAAGCTTCACATTCCTCATTACACTGTTCTGATATTTTCTTTGAAGCCCGTTGATAAATCTCAAATTCTTCCTCTTCGGATTTTGAATTAGATGAGGGGCAAAATGAGAGAGTTCGTTGAATTTCTTATGATATTCAGGAACGGACATGTCTCCTTGTATCAAATAAGAAAATTCATCACATAGTCGCTCGATCGCTTCTGGAGGAGAAAATCTTTCCAGGAAAATCGCTTTGAATCTGTCCCATGTGATATCACCTTCTGGATTATTCTCTATAACCGAATCCCACCAGAACAAAGCTTCGTCTTTGAGTGCCCAGGAGGCCAGTAATCTTTTCTGGTCATCCTTCAGCTTTAAACCATCAAAGATTTTCTCAGCAGAGCGAATCCAAGCCTGTTTTTTCATAATAGATTCTTCACCAGAGAACGGTATTCCATCCATATTTCGATATTTGATTAATATGGCCTTAATATTCGGTTCTGCATTCCTTCTGTTTCTGACACTCATTTTCTAGTACTTCTGCAAATAGCAGATCAAGTGTCAGGTCATAGAAAAGATATTTTAAAACATAGAAACAAATACTTCAAATGTAAATGTGTCTATCAAGGTGTAATTTCATTCTGCTTTACTCATACTAGGATATTACTGATCCTATCTGTATAGAGTTACCCGTCCTAGAACACTCCTGGTTCTATTTCTGACGAGTTCATTAATATGTTATATTCCAGAACTAAGCTTAACCAAAGCTCTGATACCACGTTGTGACGACCCCATTTCCCGTACAGACGGAGACAAGGGTTATCTTTGGAATATTACACATAAACAGATAATAGCAGAACAGAAATAAATAAATACACCAGATAATGAACAATAGAATATACTGGATAAAAGTAATCATCAGAGTTACACAGTATACAGGATCATACTTAGTACAAATACTGTTCAACTATACATATATGTCTACAGCGGAAACAAACAAAATATGTACAACAGGAGCTGAACAACATAAAAAGAGATAAATAATAGAATCCATTTTCAGCTCCAGCTATCCAGAGAAAGAACCAGCTAAACCTGAATACAAGGCTGCCCGTGTAGAAAAAGGGGCACCCGAGTTTGAAAGTGAAACAAACCACGAGTCAGTCATGGGACTGGTATGAGAAATCTACTCTACACATTTATAATATGGCTAATCACAGGACCACGCCACTTTCATGGAACGGGTTTACTCCATCGGATCGCCAGTGCTTTAAAACAAATCATTCTTTTAAACATCGCAATGCTTTTTATAAAAATGAAGCCATTATAAGACTCAGTTCCCATCACACAATGCAACGCAAACCGGAGGATAGAGTTTTACCTTATAATGGCCAAAATATGGTTGATACGAATAAAACAAAAGCAATTGATATTATTACTAGCGTTTATATGTTTCTAAAACAATTTCGAATCATAACTATCAATCAAAGACGGCATGGGTACCATATATCATGTCGCCATATATATATATATATATATATATATATATATATATACACAATCAAAACCACACGATGTCGTATTTGGAAATTGGATTTCCGTCCTGAACCAAGGCAAAAGATAGTCCTTACCGAATTCGAGACTGCCTAGCCCGAGCCTCAGGAACAACCGCAACTTCCCCTTGGAGCGACAGGGCCGGTCCACCGATGTGGATTAAAATTCCTGAACAATGCGTTTCCCCGCCCTATGGGGCGTAAACGAGCCAACGAATGGCTCCATCAGTCCCGGATCGACCGATATATCCGAGGCGCCTCGCTATCCATCATCCACATAAGTAAAATGTCAGGCCGTGTAAAAACACCGACACAACTTCTAGCTAGGAAGAAACGCATGCCCTCCCTGAGGTCCTTCTCCCGTTTCTGGTTCATACCGGGATGTGAGGCTCGCGAATTCACGTTATACACAAAGCTACGCCCCATAGGCGGTGCTTTGATCATCACCACAAGACTTTGCTTTTCAACAGAAGCCCTGATCATTTGCCACTTAGGCATGCCACACTAGCAATTCATGCCATGCGACTGATGTCCATCGATATACAACCTCTGAGCTCGTGCGTTTCAGAGAAGGGCGTTAAGAAAAAGAATAAATTCTCCACCGCCAAACATATGTATATTCAATAGAGATCAATCAACACAGAATAAAATCCACTGTCAGACACACAGTCCATTTACAAGTCCGTTCTGGGTCTGAACGAAACCGGAGGCACTAAATACCTCGTATATTCATCGATTCGCACGTACGTCTGGACGATCACCACTAATTATCCATATTTCGGGATGCCTCCCAATCAGGACCTCAGTTACCATCCAAACGAGGTGAAGATCGGTCATCAACCCCCGTCTTCATCTTCGACTTCTTATCATAGATTCAGTTATTCAAAATGGGATAAACCCGGTCTTTCTGAGCAACTCGCGTATATAATAAAAAAGTGCAACACTGACATACATACGCATCATTTCAATTCATTAGTCACTAACCGTCATTCAGTAAGAGAACGATTTCCCAAATATTAACCCCGAAGGCCGAAACCAACATCAGATCAACACCCAGGAAACCATTCGACTTATCCAACCTTCAGTTATTTTCTAAATTTCACATCCATATCATTTATAATATTTTATAACGATTTATCACTATTTTTATTTATTTTAAAATAGCCAATTTATTCAAAATGACGCTTCGGGCCATAACGCGGCTGTGGCGCTGTTTTTCTTCAGATTTGATTTACACATATCTGAAAATCTAACCGTTGGATCTTCACAAAATTTACATCATTAGAAAGATCTTTTCAAAACGAATCCAACGGTTCCAGTTTCGGGAAAATCCGACGGTCGGATCTCCCGGTATAATCGTTTGAAGTTTCGATTTCAAAATACGAACTGCAGCGTCGTTATTCGATTAAATATAATTATATATATATATAAATATAATCGATTCTGGCGCTGTTTTTCTTCAGATTTGAATTAAACATTCCAGACAATCCAACCGTTGGATTTTTACAAAGTTGGTGCCGTTGGAAAGATTTTTCCAAAGCGAACCCAACGGTTGTGGTTTCGGGAAAATCCGTTGGTCGGATAATCGTTTGAAATCACGGTTTCAAAATACGAACTGCAGCGTCGTTATTCGATATATTTCAATTCTATTTATATATTTATCGATTCTTCGATTTCAAAAACTATATTCTTTTCACACATTTGATAAAAATGATATTTTTATCTATCTGGCTTCTATTTCAACACTTCACTATTTTTACCAATTCATGTATATAATAAAAATGAGATTTTATTGAAAAACAATTTATTTCAAAACACGGTTATTTTATATAGTTAATATAGGTGATAAAAATAGGATTTTTATTTCAAAACAATTTATTTCAAAACAAGATTATTTTATACATTTCATATTGATGTTAAAAATGGGATTTTTATTATAAAACAATTTCTTTCAAAATATGATTATTTTATATAGTTAATATAGGTGATAAAAATAGGAATTTTATTTTAAAACAATTTATTTCAAAACAAGATTATTTTATACATTTCATATTGATGTTAAAAATGGGATTTTTATTTTAAAACAATTTCTTTCAAAATATGAATACCATTCAACACATGAATTTCATTTCAACTAACGAATATCGATTCAACACATGAAGGTTTTCTATAGTTTATATAAATCGATAAAAAGGTGATTTTTATATTTTAAACACGAATACCATTCAACACATGAATTTCAATTCAACGAATGAATATCGATTCAACACATGAAGGTTTTCTATAGTTTGTATATATCAATAAAAACGTGATTTATATATTTAAAACACGAATACCATTCAACACATGAATTTCAATTCAACTAATGAATATCGACTCAACGCGTGAAGGCTTTCTATTCAACGAATAAATATAGTTTCAAAAAATGATAATAATTCAAACACATGAATATTATTCAAAATTTCGGCAGCATAACGGCAGGGTAGTTAAAACCGGGACCGTCCCTAGTACGGCTCCTCGCTCAACCTTAAAACCTCGCGGTTTTTGACAATGGGGAATCATGCATATAGTTCGCACGCAGGAGGCATGTATATTTATTTCATTTCCATAAACTAATCCTATGTGGTTTCAACCAAATATTTCTCAACCACAAATGGGTATTTTTCAACCACAATCAATCAATATCAACCACAAACAATTCCAATCAACCATTCACTATCAAACTATTTTCACACCGATCACAACCAATAAATATCGTCCATGGTTTGTGGACGAGGGGCGTATATATATATATATATATATATATACATATATATATATATATATATATAGCATATCACTTCTATTTCAACACATATATAATTTTTACAACGTTTATATAACTTATACATCGAACGTACAACTTATACAACGCTTATACAAGGGGTGTACAACGCTTATATAACTCATACATCGACTATATAATTTATACATCGTCGTTTTCCATATCGTTTATAAATTAGAAATCTCACATTGGGTTCCACTCCACCAAAAATAGCAGAAGGCTCAGAAAAATATGCGGTCTCTTCTAGAATGTAGAAGACGTCCACACAAGTCCACTGTCTCTTGTTTTACTGAATTTCGACCACAAACGAAAAAGATATTAGAGATTGAATATTAATCACTTTTATAAACTAATTAATTAAATAATTAATTTAAAATTTTTCGAACCCTCCTTCTTCACGTTCATTCCTGGATCATCGTCGACTTCTACATCTGTTCGTCGCGCCTCCATCAGCTAGCCGGAGCAGCATCGGGCCCTTCCACGACGACCGCCGTGCCAGTGCGCTTCCCCGCCTCGAACCCCGCGCCCCTCGGTGACCCCGCCGCCACGAAAAACGGCTTCGAATGGACCCTGTTCGTGCTCAATTTTCGAGCTCCTCCGCCTACGAAAATTGATCCAACTGCTGCGGATTGGACGAGCTCACGAAGTTCTACGAATTACTCCAAAGGGCGGTAGTCTAATTCGATCGGGATTGGGAAATTTTTAGGGCTTTGTTTCGGAGAAAGAGGGGCCGTTGGCAAGTCTGGTGGCGGCGGGTTCAAAAAGGAAAGAGGCTAGGGTTTTAATTGGCTGATGGTTTTATAGAGGATTATTTTATTTTTTTATTATTTAATTTCCAAATATACCCTTTTGTCCATACGAACTCCAATCGAACCCCAACAACAGTCGCCCCTGGCTAAATACCCACATTCCGTACACAATGGGATATGTTTCGTAGGCCCATTCGACTGTTTCAGTCAGTTTCCATTCAATTTAAAATATATAACATTCAATATTCGATTTGAACGTACATTTCAATTTGCCAGGGCCACAAACTAATTCGAAAAATTCCAGAAAAATGAATATGGCTATGGTTTGACGATGCGGTCCCAACAAAACTAGTTTCATTGAATTCTGAGACCGTTTGCAAAAAGGCCCATTTCTGGTCGATCCAATTTAACTATAATTGACCAAAACACGTTTTCCTTTGCCACGCTCACATACTAGCTTCAAAAATTATGAAATTTGAAACCTAGCAATAACTTCACATCCCGGATCCAACAAAAGTGGTTTCATCGAATTCCGAGGTCGTATGCAAAATGGCCATTTTCACGGGCAATATAAATTCTATAACAACCTTTCTGAAAATTCATTTGGTCATATCTTTTGCTTTCCGCTATGAAAATTCGATTTTTTAGATTCATTAGAAAGGTATTCACTAACAGATTTAAATATTTTTGGTTTCACTCAAATCCGTTTTGTTTTGCACCCGGTACAGTCCGACAAAGTTTGAATTCAATTTTTGAAACTGCAGCGCCATTTCAGGCCTTGTTTATAATTAGAATTAATTATATTCGTTTTCAATTGTCGATTCAAACTCACTTTTCATCGCTATTATTTAAAATATTTATTTTAAATATTTAAAATCCACTATTTTAGCCAATTTAAATTTTTTAAATTGGTTCAGATATTCCGGGTCGTTACATGTTACAACTATTAAAAGACAACCTAATAGCGGATCTCAAGAGGATAGAAAGACACTTCAAGGAAGGAGACATTGTTTACTTGAAACTTCAGTTGTATCGTCAAATTTCAGCTAGTCACATAAAGACCACCCAACTCGCTCCAGTGTTCTATGGGCCATCCCAAGTTGTACCGATGGTTAGAGAGGTTGCTTACAAATTTGAACTACCCTCTATAACTAAAATTCATCTGATGTTTCACGTCTCCTAGTTAAAACATAAGGTGGGAAGAAGCATTGGGATACATCGTTAAGATCCCACCTTTGTTGAAAAGATTGTTGAAAAGCCTGAGTTAATACTCGACAGAAGGATAGTTAAGGCCATTGTGCAAGCATTGATCAAGTGGAAACAAAAATCTGATATAGATGCTATGTGGGAGGATTACTGGGATTTAATCAAGCATTTTCTAGCTTTTCACCTTGGGACAAGGTCAAATTTTGAAGGGGAGGGATTGTTAGAACTAAGTTCAATTCGGCACACATTCAGCAAGCAGAGACTGGATGCAGCATTTCGTCGAACACATTGTCAATAATAGCAAACACCAATCCTGACGGATACAAGGGTTGAAGGGGTCAATGGACACGTAGGATTGGAAGCACCTGGCAAGAAAGACTTATCAGCCACCAGAGTTGATTCCAGTGAGACTCGGATTTGTTGTGCATGTGTACAGCCATGCGTGAGCTCACTGGAGAGGAGCAATGCCTTCTAATAATTATGTGCAACATGGACTCGTTCCATCTTTTATATGTAATGTAACTTGGGCCAGCAACCCATTAGCCTATTTTCTATGTCATTATATATAAGCGTGGGCACTATGCATGTAAGTTCGTTGAGAAATGAATAACATTCTTTTGCTACTCTTCCTCATGCATATAATTCTCTTTTCTTAATTCTTCTTCTTCTTGCTAATTTTAACTCATCTTCTTTATCTTAATCTCATTAAATCCACTGTGTTTACTCTTCTAAACTCATCACCAGTTTTCTTATCTCAACTCTCCAAAATCTTCATCATTTCTGCGATCTAAATAATCTCCTACAGTCTGCATGCTCACGAGATCCATGGCAGTAAAACAAGACCATAACAGACCGTAGATTGAATCGTCCTTCAAGTCGAATTCAAGGACTGCGGTGGTTATGGAGAAGTGAATAGGTTGGGGGGAAAAGTCGGTCGACGACGAGGACGAAAGGGCATATGGTTTTATGTAAGCTGGGTAGGTTAGGGATAAATTGGTAGGCATCGGGAAGGAAGGGGTTGATGACATGGTAACAGAAGTTGGCAAGGTCGCGGACGAGGAGGAGGCCGTTGGTGGAGGAGCAGATCGTGAAGGGGGTCGGGATGAGGGAGAAATTTGGAGGCGAGGGGGGGAGGGGGTGGTAGGGGAAATAAGACGTGTATGGTTTCTGGAGACCGTATTGAGATAATATATATGCTATCTACAACAATTGGGCCTATCCCATAACTTATCATTTACATTTAGCTTTACATTGTTTCAAGCCCATGTAACATATATAAATACACGATTGTATGTAACATTCAACCTATCAATTACATTTCGTACATTCTGAAATAAAATTACAAATGATCTTTTATGGTATCAGAACCACTACATAGCCTAACGACAACAGTTTACACTCTAGCGATCAGATCTCTTCAACTATAGCACTGATTTCGAGAGGTTGTTGTTATACTTCTCAGAGTATCTGATTGCGAGATTGTAGTGCTGCAAACTACCGTCCTCATTCCATCTTCATCATCGAAGTAAGCCTTCCGTTCACTATGTAGTACCGTTCAGATCAGTTGTTATTCCCTCAATTCATCAAGAAAGCCTTCGATTTCAAGAATTCTTGATTGCTTCTTTGATCAAGATCCTCAAAAATTCCCATCTATTTCAATTGTAGCTGGTTGTAGAATTCAACTATTGAATTGCTACTGTCCAAGCATCCTATTTCAGAAAGTATTCTTGAGTGTTTCTCGATTAAGATCCGCAAAATTCCCATCTGCATCAATAGTAGCTGGTTGCAAAATTCAATTAGCAAATTATTGCCTTCCAAGCATCCTATTTCAGCGTCAATTCCTGTTAATTCTGTTTCACAATGGAAGGAAACAATGAATCAGTGAGTTCTTCTACATCAAGGGTCGATACTACAAGATCCTCATCTTCAGCTATTACCTTAATCAAACTAAAAAATCATGTAGTTAACATCACACTAGACGAAGATAATTATATGCTCTGGAAATACCAAGTCGAAACAGCCTTAAAAGGCTATGTTTTGCAAGATTTTATCAAAGGCACCATTAGCATCCCACCTGTTATGATACAAGACAAAGATGGCAACCTGATTAGCAATGAAGATTACATTCTATATCAAAAACAGGATAGTCTTCTTGCATCTTGGCTTATCACTTCAATAAGTGCGAATTTATTATCACAAATTATTGGTGTCAATACGTCATATGAAATCTGGGCTGTTATAGAATAGAAATTTAATTCTCAATCTGCATCTAGAATT
This sequence comes from Allium sativum, assembly GCA_030737875.1. NCBI lineage: Eukaryota > Viridiplantae > Streptophyta > Magnoliopsida > Asparagales > Amaryllidaceae > Allium > Allium sativum. Next base: position 124,802,918 of record CM060921.1, read on the forward strand.
ATGCACTATAGGAGTTAACTTCAAACCATCAAGAAGGATAACATGAGTATGAGTGAATATCTAACCAAGATCGAGATTCTTTGTGATAAACTAGCAACTACTGGGCATAAAATTTCTGAAAGAGAACATGTTCTCTATACTACAGGAGGATTAGATGATGAATATGAATCAGTGGTTACCTTTATTGCTTCCCAGAGAACCATCCCAAACATTCAGTATGTTCATTCCACATTATTAGCACATGAAGGAAGGGTAGAACGGAGAAGAGCAAGTCAACCAGATTATTCAGTCAACTACACTACTGTCTCTAAGAATAAAGGTCAGCAAAGAAATAATTTTATCTAAAACCAGAATCAAGGCAACAATGTACAGAGGGGAAACCTGACCCAAAGAGGAAGAGGAATGGGTGGTAGATGGAACAATAACAATAGGGTCAAATGCCAAATATGCGAAAAATTTGGTCATGTTGCTAGTCGGTGCTATTTTAGATTTAACTCTGAGTTTAATGTTGCAAGATAGAATCAAGGTAGTCAAAACATACCCAATGTGAATGTAGCACAAATAAATCAACAAAATGCAGATAGTAGCAGAAGTCAATCAAAAAATCCAGATAATGCCAAGAATTATGACATAACTATTGATGATTGGTACCCGAATTCTGGTACCACAAACCATGTTACCAATAACTTGTAGAATTTAAATCTTGGCAACAAAAGCTATTCAGGTAAATATTCTATTCAAGTAAGCAATGGTGAAATTATAAGTATATCACACATTGGTAATGGATATATTAATGCTAAGAGACATCTGTATCTTTATAATCTTTTGAGGGTTCCTAAGATTAAAAAGAATTTAATAAGTGTCTCACAATTTGCCAATGATAATAATGTATACTTTGAGTTTCACCCTAAATTTTGCCTAGTTAAGGACCTGATTAGTAATAACATACTATTACAGGGTAATTTGGATAACGACCTATACAAATTCAGCAAAATCAAGACTAGAGATGATTTAAGGAATGGAAATTATTGATATACTATTCAGTTTCATAAAGTCAGTAACAATGATGTTTTTAATGTCCAGGTTGATACTGGCAGTAACAATGATGTTTTCAATTTTTGGCATAGAAAATTAGGTCATCCCAATGTCAAAACTGTAAAACATATCATAATTGAAAATAAAATCAGTTTTGAAAATGTACCTGATTCTTTTGTTTGTAGTCATTGCTAAATTAGCAAAAATCATAAATTGCCTTATTTTGATTCTAAGACTACATATAGTAGTCCTTCTGAACTTATTGCGGTAGATCTATGAGGGCCATCTCCATTTAAAACCGATCAAGGTTTTAGGTACTATCTCTCTTTTGTAGATGCATACAGTAGATATACTTGGATTTTCTTTCTCAAATCTAAGTCTGAAACTCACAACACAACTGTTTATTCCATAAAATCGATTGAAAAGCAGTTCAATTGTAATGTTAAAACTGTTCAGACGGAGGAGGTGAGTTTCTGCCTTTAAGAAAATATTTCAATGATAAAGGCATTATTCATAGAACCACCTGCCCACATACATCTGAGCAAAATGGTCTCTTTGAGAGAAAGCACAGACATATCGTGGACACAGGCTTAACACTAATGTCACAAGCATCTCTGCCACTGAAATTCTAGGCAGAAGCATTTGCAACATCGTTATATTTAATAATTTTCATGCCAACCAAAGTTTTTAAGCAGAAAAGCCCATATGAGGTCCTTTTTAAATCAAAACCAGATTATTATAATTTGAAGACTTTTGGATGTTTGTGCTTTCCCTGTCTTAGACCTGATAACAAACATAAATTGAGTTTCAGATATGTTTGTTGTACCTTTTTGGGCTATCCTATTAACCAAAAAGGATACAAATGTTTTGATACTAATGGTAGGTTGTACATTTCAAGACATGTTACTTTTAACAAAAATATTTTTCCATTTGCAGAAAAGTGCATAAAGACTACTAAAAGAGCTATCAAGTCAACAAACATGATGCAACCACCTGTGGCACTAACAGAATGGCCAAAAGACTCTGTATACGACCAACAGATCGATGAACATAGTGAAATCAAAAGCATACCAAGCACAAAATCAAGATACAATACTGACAATAATGAAAATATGGAGCAGCATTCAACATGATGATCAACAAAATAATGATGAAAAGAACAACAGTGATCAATCAGTTCAAAATAATGAAAACAATGAATCATCTTCATCTAACAACAATCGGGGCATAAATCAATCAACTACTAGCATAAAACGCCATATAATAACAAAGAGTAAATGTGGTATATATAAGCCCAAGGCATATATTCTAAGTGTCAATGACAAGGAAACACCTAACTTTGAAGAAGAAATAAGTAGCAGTAAATGGAAAATTGATATGGATACAGAATATGAGGCACTTGTTAAAAACAAGACATAGACATTGGTGACTGCTCCTAAACATAAAAACATTGTGGGGGTGTAAATGGACCTACAAGTTAAAGAGAAGTTCAGATGACAGTATATTGAAATATAAGGTAAGGTTGGTGGCTAAAGGTTACTCACAATAATTTAGGTTTGGTTTCACTGAAACATTTTCTTCTGTAGTTAAACCCACAACAATTAGAATCATAATGACCATAGCACTAACCAACCAGTGGAATATCAGATAATTGGACATGAATAATGCATTTTTTAATGGAGAATTAAAGGAAGAGGTCTATATGTAGCAGCTAAAAGGATATATCAATGAAGAAAATAAAGGCCTTGTATGCAAATTACATAAAGCAATTTATGCACTAAAGCATGCATCGAGAGTTTGGTATGAAAAATTGAAAGTTACTTTAATCAAATTGGTGTTCTCTATGACAAAGTCCGACTGTTCACTCTATGTGGGAATTAAAGTCACAACAATATACATACTAGTTTATGTGGATGACATCCTTATTGCAGGAAATAGTAACAGCGAGATTGACAGTATTGTAAAATTCCTAGATAGAACCTATTCTATCAAAGACATGGGAACGGTAAATTATTTTATGGGAACTCAGGTTAAACAGAGAATCAGTACAGAAATGTTTTTATCTAAAAAGAAGTATATATTATACATTCTCACTCGTACCAACATGGACAAGGCAAAGCCTCTACCTATGCCTATGACAAGAAATTTACAATTATCAAAGTTTAAAGATGAATCTATAGAAAATGTCAGATTATACAGAAGAATCGTTGGTGCGCTTCAATATGTGACTATCACTCGTCCAGGTATAAGTTTTAGAGTAAATAGGGTATGTCAATATATGCATAATCCTTTAACTAAATACTGGAAGGCGGTGAAACACATTTTAAGATATCTACAAGGAACACTGGACTACAGATTATTACTGCGTGCGTGTAAAAATCTAAACATACACGTTTACAGTGATGCTGACTGGGCTTATGATCACGATGATCGAGGATCCACGACTGGTTATTGCGTCTAATTGGGATCCAATCCGATTTCGTTGTGTTGCAGAAAGCAAGCTACTGTTTCTCGCTCAAGATGGAAGCTGAATATAGAGTCGTGGCTAGCACAATGACGGAGCTGATGTGGATTGGCTATTTGCTTAGGGAGATCGGCGTCTCCATAGATAAGAAGCCCATAATCTGGTGTGACAAAATGAGTACCATATCCTTATCCTCCAACCCTGTACAACACTCACGCATGAAGCACATAGACATAGATCTGTACTTTATGCATGAAGAAATAGAGGGAGGGAGGTTAGACATTCGACATGTCCCAACCCTTTTTCAACGAGCAGATGTACTGACTAAGGCTTTATCCGCAAATAATTTTCATCGATTTAGAGTTGATTTGAAGATTGTTGAGGATAACAGACATTTAGAAGACGAAGAGAAGAGCTGATTTGAAGATTATTGAGGATAGCCGACTTTTAGAAGACAAAGTGAAACCCTAGTTTGGTTCAGAGGGGCGAAATAAGACATATAGGGTTTCTGGAGATCGTATTGAGATAATATATATGATATCTACTGCAATTGGGCCTAAACCCATAACTTATCATTTACATTTGCTTTTACATTTTTTCAAGCCCATGCGGCTACAAGTCTGTAACATATGTAAATACACATTCAACCTATCAATTACATTTCTTACTTTCTAAAATAAAATTTCAAATTATCTTTTAGTACGAACGGAGGAAGTTGAAGCAGGGGCAACCGTTAGAGTAGAAAAAGAAGACGTCATTCATGGAGGATCCTCGTTTGTAGGGGAAGGAGTCTGGTGAGTATAAATTAATTTATTTTTGATTGAGGGGTCATGTTCTTGTTGGAGGGGTTTCTTTGCTGAGTGTTAGGTGGAGGCAGTTTTGGCATTTGTAGAGCAGGAATGTGAGGGGGAAAGGATCCCATTTTTTTTCAATGGAGAAGAAACAAGAGGTAGAGGAAGGGCGGTGGTGATCATGATCTTGGTTTGAAGATGTTTTAACCTAATACATTATGATCAACTGAATTTAAATCCGATTATCAAACCTAACTAGAATGAGTCTCATGCTTCGCATTAGGGCATTCATTGGTATCAATGAGTAGGTTGTTTAATTATTTTAGCATTTACCTGTGCAATTCATAGAAAAAAGAATTCCTTTCCATGTGGTATTTACCACTCATGCTTATGTGTACAACCATGGAATAAGATTCTACAGTACTGTACAAATTAGCGGTATAAGCTTGCATAGTTTAGGATACTCCGCGTATGGCATCTTGTACACATGTTTTAACATAAAATTTTGTACATCAACATGAGCAAAAATTCACCATGTGTTTGTATGGTAAAAAATCTGTACTATTCAACAAGGAATTGCTTAATTTCCAATGTTATCATTACATTAAAAAGTACCATAACCATACATTTAAGGACTATTCACGTGTGTAGCCCTGTTTGTGGAAAGTATAACACGAATAGGCTTGTTTTAAAATTAATTTCAGATTTAGACCTGTTTTGGTTACGAAGGCGAGTTTTGGAAACTCGCCTTCACAAAAATACGAAGGCGAGTTTCCAAAACTCGCCTTCGTAAAAACCCTGCACACCTGAAAACCTGCATACACATACGTGCACATATTTGCCTTTAACAAAAACAAGCACTAGGTTCATACACAAAGCAAATTCATACACAACAGGGTTATCTAATTAATAAGCGTACCAAAACAAGTTCGTACACAAAACAAAAACATGCACTAGGTTCATCCATGGATACGAAATAAATAAACGTACCGAATATAGCAAATTCATACACAAAGACTACTATTCACTTAATTAAACATACACTACCAGTTAGAACAATCAAATGTGCACTAGGTTCGCCTCGGCCTCCTAACATGTGGTGTGGAAGTTGAAGACGAACCACTACCGCTGCTGCTCCTAGTGCGTCGTGCACTGCTGGTACGTGGTAATGTAGGTGCAGGTTGAGATGGACCATGCACAATTTCTTCGTGCGCTGCTGGAGGTGGAGGAGAACCTGTAGGAGGAGGAGAAGGAGGACCTGCAGGAGGAGGGGGAGGTGGAGGAGACGGTGGTTTCGGCCGATCTCGCTTGTTCCTGCACAAAATCACGTCTAAAATCTTCTGTATGTTCGTGCACATTGTCCGTCCCTCGTCGTCAGTCTGCCTCTCTTTAAGCTTTTTTGCCTCCTTCCACGCACGGTTAATACCAGCAACCTGCACATTTAAAAGAAAATTAGATAGAATGAATAAATGAAACTGAATGTATTTAATGGTACACACATCAACTTACCACATTCCTCTCTAGTGGTGCTCTAGGAACGTACGGTGCTAACGCAGTATCTACTCTAGGATTAAGGACGTAGCATCGTGTTATGTTCCAGTACCACCTCATGTACTGCGCCGAGAATATGGGGGGCTCTCTCTCGAACTCAATAAGGTTATCGCGGTCATCCCACATAGCATGATGCAGGTGAAAGTCCTGCGCACTATAGCCCTCAATGTAAGGCGGTGCATCATCCGGTATATGCTGCCTCAGGCCGAACTGCCTCATAACCCTATCGGGAAGGTGCCAAGCGGTGAAGCTGTAGGCTATCATAGGTACTCTCGCCGTCCAAAGGTATCTATGACTCTGCACATGACTGGTAGTGGGGCAAGTACCTCATTAGAGTACGGATACCATGAAACCTTTTCGTCCGTAAGGATGTCCAGCTCATTGCGGTAAAATGCCAACTCTCGTCGCGGTGTATACCGCGTGTTCTTTTTTTCCTACCCACCTGTTACATGATAATAAAAGGTTCATATATTGGAAATGGTATGTGTTTTGTTTAGTAAAATAAACGATCAAATAAGTATACCTAGCTCCAAGCGGCATCGATGCGTCGATGGGATCAGGAGTCACTACTAATCTTCCGACAGGAAGATAAGTCCACGACCAAAGCTAAGTACACAAAAATATACTATTAGTACAAGAGAATGATGCATCACATTGTAAAACAGTTAATTATAGAAATTTGGTTCATACCTGAAGTAGTGTCGGACAACCGGCAACACAGTTATAATGTTGCAGCGCGACCTTAGATAGTTCCTGATATGCATAGGCTAACATTGCACTACCCCACGAATATGTAACGCACTGCCCGATGTCAGCTAAAAAAGGTAGCCATCTCAAATCTATACGGGTCTTGGCATGATCGACCATCATTCTGCAGAATATAATATGTAGTAAAATGCAACGAGCTCGTTGCTCAACCTCTATCTGGGTGGCATCTGCAGAAATATCATCTGCCAACTGGTTACGGAACCATCTAATATTAATCGTGTTGCCACCCCTTACTTGATTGGCTAGTGGATGCAGCCCTAGTAGGTCGTGGCATAGCTGCAAATAATCATGTTCCGCGCCATCGAATGCAACAACATTGCCGCCAATAGGCAATCCTAGTAAAACCGCAACATCTGCCAAGGTGATAGTCATCTCACCGACTGGCAGGTGAAACGTGGATGTCTCAGGCCTCCACCTATCCAGTAAAGCACCAACAAGGCTATGATCTAGCTGGACGTAACCTAAGCGAAAAATATGCATGAATCCAGCCCGCTGTATCTCGACAAGTACGCGAGGATCCTCGGACGTCACTTTCGAAAGTGACGACGAGTGGTCTATGACAAACTCAGTACTGACACTCTGCAAATTTAATAGATAACAAAAATTGGTGTGTGATGACTAAAAAACTAAACATCAAAATATGAAAATAGCAACAAATTACTACCTGTGTCCGATAAGCATTCGATGTCCTGTGTCGCGGCTGCAAATACAACACGCTCGGATCTACTGGTCCGGGCTCCATCTCAAAATAATCTGCACAAATGCAGGATTATCACTTCCATCAACATAGCTTTTACAACATAATGCTTAACTGGAACACACAGCCTTCTCAGTCCCTTTCCATGGTTTGTCTATGTCATACAACACCAACTAGGACTCTTTATTTACATTTTTATTGGTCATATCCCATGAATTGAATAAAAATTGGACACTGCCTGGGTCATTCTCCTTCCACACATACTCAATATACACACACAATCAGTACATTCACTTTTATCAGTAATTTCTATCCAATTGTCATACGAAGTAAACCTAAATTCATGAATTTCCGCACGTGAGTAGCCCTAATTTGCAAATTGAGAATTAGGGTTTAGAATCTTACCAATTTCGTGTTGAATGCCGGATGTACAAGCCATTGTTGTCTTCTACGAATGAATTGGATGAAAAATGGACGAAATTGGCTTTAATTTGAGTTTTTTTTTGTATTTTCGCACAGGAATGAAGAAAAGAAAAGGGAACTAAAGTGAAAAGGGGGAAGAATGGTCTCAGGTTGGGGTGTTTTGTATGCAAGGAATTAACGAAGGCGAGTTTGGAAACACTGGAAAATAAGCCATTTTATTATGAGGTATTGGTGAACATTAAATGCATATGAAGCATGCACAGTGAGACCATTTCAATAAAAACCCAAGGTGTAATAGTCAGCATAAACAAAAACGTGTATCTAACATAATAGCCTGCAAATGATTGAAAACTAAATGCATGTTTAACGCCAAACACATGCACTGGTTTTAAACACATCGTCATAAAATAAAATAAAAGTAAATTATAATTTATTTGCATCCTTGCCCGTATGCAATTTATCTACAAAACATAGACGAACCTAACTGGGGATCACACATCAGGTACAAAAAAGTAAAGGCAGCTAGAAAATACTTTTAAAAAAAATGAAACGAACTGGAGATAGAAATTGTAAGCCAGCATAAGTGGAATTAGAAATTATAATCCAAGCAAAAGTGCAACTGTTTGATTTAAGGATATACAAATACCACTTAAACAATATACAAAGGAAACTGAATGCAAACATACAAGTACCATCTAAAAAACATACAAAATATACAGAGGTAGTGAAGATGAATGCAAAGTGAAAACATATAAGTTGTAACTAAACAATAAATAAGACAAATAATGCAAATAGAAAATACATCTTTGATAGTAGCGTAGAACAGTGGAATTTGAAGCACAGGAGTCTATGCCTTCCTTTGTTTTTCCGTTAGCTTTGTAGTAGCCAATTCAGAGCATGTCTGTTCATCTTCATTTTTCCTATATATGTTAAGCGATGTAATTGCAAGATGTACAAAAAAAGAACAGTCATGGACAAGAATTAAAATTAATTAGGTGTTGGTTCATATGTTGAACATATAAGCAATTCCATGCACACATTATGGCAATTTGTGCACATAGCTGGCAACACTCTTGCTGAAAGTTAAGAGCAATGGTCGTAATGTGAAATGAACAGACCAAAAAGATAGAGTTACTATCAAAATTAAATTAATACTGGAAAAGATAATCACCTTGCTTGCTCTGTCATGACTTTATGCAATCGAACTAATCATTATTCTCCATTTTGTTTAATTCGCATATGTCTCTCTCAAGTTATAATGAGCACCTGAAAAAATGAAAAAGCGAGAAAAATTATATATCAAGCTTAATGATACATTTCATATTAATATTAATTAGAATAACATACTTCGATAATTGCAAGTAATCCAAGGTAACAATACCTAGTGTTAGTTCATACAATACTAATTCAATTTTGTTGATAGAATAACATACCTTCTCTTCCAATTTTGGCTTTAATGGGAAGAAGTAGATAGGGAGACTTATGGACAACCATCTCACTATCCGTCTTCTTATTCTTCTTTAGATCCACTGGAAAATGGGGAAATGTAAGTACAGTTATATATATGTCAGTATTATGGAATAGGAAAAGGGGTTCAAGCAAAACATAATAATGTCATGTTTTATTATATCCAGTGGGTAGAATGTCAATTATAACCCCTTCTTCATTGTATATTTCAGTATTTAATTGCACTGGAATTTTAATTACTTATTATTCATAAGTGGTTGTTGTTCACAGAAAAGAACGGTGTTCCTTGGTGTTCAAATCTCTTAAAAGTTTAATGCTTTAGTGGTTCATGTGATAAAAATGTTTTTTATTTGCTACAAACCATTTTAAGACAGCGTGAAAAATATTGAAAAAGGTGAATACTTGGATTTGAGTTAGAATGGAATTGCAGACTCTCAAGCGTATAGACGTACTTCCAAATGCATAGACGTAAGCATCATCAAAGGTTCATAAAACAAACAAAATCAACAACATAATCAACCAAAAATAAATGTAAAAATAATGTCCATGTAGCATGGATCCATATCATAAATGGAAGACTCGAGACTGTGTGCAAAAAAAACATTTTCTTCCCCTGAGTTTTTTTTTTTTAAATATTAACATGCAACAAAGGACGTGACTATTTGGGAACTTTTAATTGGTAAAAGTATGTGAGAATCATAAATATTTCTAATTTTGAACGTAAAACATTTAGATACAACGATGATGCAAAACTGTTAATTTTCGAAAATAGCATAAGACGATAATAGTTGAGTAACCAAATGTAGATTGAACAAAACAAATCTACGACGAATGAAAAAATTGAAAGTGTGAATGGTGAAGTGGCACACAAATCTATATATAAGTTTTTCTTATGGTACCATGGTTGAAATCTATCGACGTCTTCCAAAAAAAGTAGCCAAAGACTAGCCGACTCTTTCTAATGCTTTTAAAAAAATTCAACCACTTCATGATAATTATTGTTTTCTACTAATTTTCCCTTTTTCCAAAATCATTGTATAAATTTTAGGAAGAAGAAGAAGAATTGTTCTTCGAGATAAAGCAGAAAATGTGAATAACGTAAGCTGCTTCATGGTGGAATTTTCGACCGCTGACTCAAACAGTTCAGGGTTAAAAATGATGAAAATAGGCTCGAGTTAGTTACTAGTGTGTGAGTTCACATGGTATGAGCACATGTAAATAGATTCTAATGGAACATCAAAACTAAGATTGATCTAGTGGAAGCATACATTAGGTATTCTCTCCTTTTCATCTTTGCGGTAATATTGATTCTTGATTTTTTATAGTTTACATCTATCGTATCCTAGTTTGTAAAGAACTATTAAGAGAAATTGTTTATATGATGCAGACTGTCTACATTATGTAAATAATAGTATATATTTTCTTATATGTCTCTTTTATGTATTACATAGGTATTGGGTTGTCTGCCACTTATATATATAAATACAAGCCGTTTATGTACACTGCAATTAATTCAAAAAATAAAGATAGTTTCCACTCTTGCAACATTACAACTGCAATTACATCACTTTTGTTTCATGGTATCAGAGCCTTTTACATCTTCATAGCATTCAATATCCTCATCAATACAAAAAAAAAGAGTCTCTAGAAGCTCAAACCTGATTCAATTCACTGTGTGGTGAAAGTGTTCTCTCCCATCAGAGTTTGTATCATCATTTGGGAGAGGAGGTCGGTTTTTCATCAAAGTTGAGTACCTTGCCAGAGAACTTGAAAGTTCTTGATTGTAATCTCAACATTTCAAGAAATACTATCGTGAAAATCAAAACAAAGCCAGTACAAGGAACACAACTTTTCTTCAAGAAATCAGAAAGATTGACTGAGCCATCCAAGATCTTAAATCAAGAAGTGGTTGCTCAAAACAAGTCTGAGCCATCAAAAAATCTTAAATCAAGAAGTGGTTGCTCAGGACAATTCCACTTTTATCATCGTTTTTCGAAGAAAAGTTCATTACCTACAGGATCTGTCTAGTTTTCTGTATCTTGAGATCATCCAGTGATCGTTTCTAAATCTTGTGATCATTTATACCTCAACGTCATCAGTTTCTGCCAATTTCTATTCTGAATCTCACCATTTCTCACAATGGTTGGAGATAAATCACCAACATCCACTGTGAGATCTGAACCAACACAAAACTCGGTCAGTCAAGAAGTGTTAAAGGCTATAATTTAGCCACAGAGTCAAATTGTGACCACACATCTTGATGAAACAAATTACTTAACATGGAAGTTTCATATTGAGACAGCCATCAAGGGGTATGGGCTAGAAGACTATGTATTTGGTGCCACTGCCATACCCACAAGATACATCACAGATAGTGAAGGGAAACTGATCAGTAATAACATATTTGTTACATATCAAAGACAAGATAATATCATTAGCGCTTGGCTTTTATCCTCTGTTGGTTCAAATATCCTACGAAAATTGATAGGCTGCAAAACAACCCATGAAATATGGTAGACGATACAATAGATTTTTAGTTCACAATCTATAGCAAAAGTGATGAGTTATAGAAGACAACTACAAAATACCAAGAAAGGGGATATGTGTATCAGAGAATACACACTAAAGGTCAAAACTCTATGTGATCAACTTGCTACATCAGGCCATAAAGTGACTGACTATGAGTATATAATGTTCCTACTAAATGGACTAGATGATGAATACGAAGTTATAGTAGTTGTTCTATCTACCAATGAAAACTTTCCATCCTTACAATTTGTCCAATCTTCCTTACTCTCACATAAAGCCAGACTAGAGCAAAAACATGCATCAACTGACTTTTCAGCAAGCTTTGTAGCAAACAACAAAAACAAATATCAAGAAAAAGGTAATACCGGCAGGAATCAGTCAAACAATTGTCGGAGAGGAGGATTTAAACCAAGAGGCGGAGGGAGAAGACGGGACAATAACAGTAACAACAGACCCAAGTGTCAGATTTGTGAAAGAATAGGTCATACAACAAACGAGTTTTACTTCAAATTCGGCATTAACTACAGTTCATCTCTACAAGGCAATAACTCAAGAAATCCTAATGTAAACATTGTTGACAGTCAACCTGATAGTAAAAGCAACACAGATAACAAGGGAAACGAAAGTACCAAAATGGAAGACTTACTTGATGACGGATGGTACCCAGATTCAGGCGCCACCAATCACGTGATTGTTAGGGAACGCGGAATGCAGATCTTAAAGAAAAACTAACACTAGAGGGGGTGAATAGTGTTTTCAAGGATCCTAAGAAAATCTAAAACTTATATGATCTACTATATGAATCACACAACACAGAGATGATCACAGACACAAAATCAATCACAAACACAGATTTAAACAAAAATAAAATGTAGAAAAAGAAATAACACACCGGCTTTTATACTGGTTCGGATTGCTCCTACGTCCAGTCCCATGCAATGCTGGATTGCACATATTTTTATTACTAGATCAAAATCTAAGTATAATCCCCTTGATATCACGGCTATAAGTTTAACACCAATTCCACACCCTTGATTTCTCAGCTACAAGGTTCACACCAATTCTACACCCTTGGTTTCATGGCTACAAGGTTCACACCGTTTCCATTCCTTGATTTCACGGCTACAAGGAACACATTGTTTCCCAAACAATCCCAAATGATTACAACAGCCCTATAACTCTTCAATTCAGAGAGTAATGAGTAGAGAGTGAGAAGAGAAGTAGGTTTATGTATTTAGAATAGAAATCGGCATAGTGGAAGTGTAGAAATCATAACAATGTGAAATAATAATGAAGGGATGAAAAGGGGTGAAGATGGAGAAGAAAAATGGTTAAAAAATTCGAAATCAACCCCTATTTATAAGATTTGAAAGATTGTAACGCATCTGGAACGTTACAAATATTGAAAAGACACTTCCTTTGAAATCTGAAATTGTGACAGTTATATGTCGACATCCCCTCCTTTGTATCTCGACATATATATTAAAAAATATATATTTTTAAACTATTTTCCAAGTTTTTAATTATATATCATTTTGGAAATTCTTGAATTAAAATATAATGATATAAATGAGTATTATAAAGTAGAAAATCATTTGAAAACATAAATATAAATTATGTAAACATATTTATAAAATCATAAAGTTTAAAACGATATAAATATAAAATTATACAAGTATATATAACTATACAAATATATATAAACTTATAAACTTTAAAACTTAAATTTGAAATAAAAATTAAGATAGAAAAACTATGTAAACTTAGAATTTGAATTTTGGAAAACAATATCTGAAATTGGAAAAACAGAATTTGAATTTGGACCTGGAGTGTTATTCAAAGTCTTATATATAAACTAGACTCTATTACTATATTTATCTTGAACTCTTGATTTCTTGATTACTATGAGTCTTGAATCTTCTCTGAATTCTGAATCTCCTGAATCTCTAAAACTCTAAAACTGTACAGTCTTCAGTATTAATTCCTGTATACAAATCTTGCATATATGTGTGTGTATGTGTATATATTATAGATAGAGATGTTAGTATATATTTTATAATTAATTAATATTGAAATATGGTTGTTGTCATCAAAACTCCATTCTCCAACAATGACCAATAATCTTTCCAATATCAATATTTAGGAACAGAGAATACAAAGGTAACAAATCTTCAATTGTTGGCAATGGCAAGTCTACGCAAATAACTCATAATGGAAATGCAATAATTAATGGTACCAAGAAATTATATATATATAACTTATTGTGTGTATCATTAATTACAAAGAATCTTCCAAGTGTCTCCCAATTTTCCAAAGACAATAGAGTATTTTTTGATTCTATCCCAAACACTGTTTAGTAAAGGATTTACTAACTAAAGAAACTCTTTTGCAGGGTAGAGAACATAGGGGGATTTACAAATTTGATGTTGTCAACTCAAGAAATACATGTTCTAATTAAGATACTTATAATAAGTATCAAATCATTCATATTGAATGTAGCAGTACTTTTGATGTATGGCACAATAGACTGGGCTACCCTAGTTTGAATACTGTTAAAAAAATTCTTTCTAACAATAATGTTGATGTTCATGATATTCCTCTATCTAATGTGTGCACTTATTGTCAAATTGGAAAAGTCACAAACTTGCATTCCAAAATTCTGAAAGTAAATACAGTAAACCACTTGAGTTAATTGCTATAGACTTGTGGGGACCAACACTAATTAGTACCTGTAACAGCCCGCATTTTACGTATCGGAGGATCGTAAAATATTTTTATTTATTTCCCCGAGGATTGGATCATTCTCATATTTTGATATGTTGACTATGGGGATGTGAGACATGTCCATAATTTTTACCATTTTTATTTGTGACCATTTTGCCCCTGTTAGTTTTGTACAGGACATAACTTTTGATTGGAATCGAATTAGGTGCTGAGATCAATTTCATTGGAAAGGAAATGGTGTTGACAATTCCATAGAGTGGTCACATTAAAGATTTGATTAAGCAGTTTGGGAGGAATCGATGATTTAGTGTTAAACAATTTCTATACAGGTTTGGCTAGTCATTAATGGGTTGATTTGGTGTGGCCCATTAGTGGGCCAGTTAGAGCTGTAAATGGGGGGGTAGAGGCATGGAGAATAGTTTACTTTCTTCATTGTCTCATTTAGTTGATCTCGTGATCCTCCTTACTCAATCAAATACATCTTTCCTCTAATAAAATTCTAGATCTACGCAAGAAGATTGAAGATCTACATCAAGTGAAGGGAGATCGCACCAAATTGAGAGGTGTGAAGATCATTCTTCACTATCCGGATTGGGAATTTGATGATTTCAAGTAATTTTGAATATTTGGTGAGTGATAAGCATCTCTCACACGGATACAATCAAGTATATGGGTTGTTTGATCTTATTTCCATCATTTTAAGTTGTTTTCACCTATATCTACGTCATGGTAAGTATATTTTCATTTGAAGCACCATAGGATCTAATCTAGCAACTTAAATCGGCAATTATGATGTTAATTCGTATGTTTATGCAAGTTTAGATCCATTATTTTTGTTTATTCATTGATTTATCATGAGTTGGTGAGTTTCATATGGTTGTATGATGAATAGTTGTCGTTTAAGTGTTGTTGATGATTTCATTAAGTGTTGATGGCTGAATTGGATGATTTAGATGACTTGTTTGCATCGACGTTGTCGTTTGGTGATGGATTGGTTGAGATTGGAGATAGATTGGTCAGATCTAGAGTCGGGTCATTTTTGTTGATGGGTCGTTTTACATGGGTCGCATGGCTTGGGAATCAAGAAATGATGATTGAAAACGTGGCAAAAGGTCGGGTCGTTTGAAGTTGGGTCACTCGAAGTCGGATCGCTCGATGTCGGGTCGTTTGAAGCATGGATCGTGACTTGCATAGCACGAAATGGGGTTGGGTCGTTTTTCCCGGCTATGGGTCATTTTTGGCTATGTGCCGTTTTTCCTGGCTATAGGTCTTTTTTGGCTATGTGCCATTTTTCGTAGCTATGAGACATTTTTGGCTATGGGTCATTTTTCGTGGCTATGGGTCGTTTTTCTGACTATGGGTCGTTTTTTATAGCAGAAGACTGAAGTGCTATGGATTGAATGTCGACCAAAAGTGATGATTATTTTGGTTCAAGAATGGATGTGGCTTTGAAGTGAATTCAGGGAGGAATATTCGAAGTGATATGAAGTGTTCGTTGATCGGCAAAATGCAACGAATATGCAGACGACTCAAGTATGTTTCGAGCTCGTGGATAATGGTTGCTCAAGATGATTTGAGCTTATTAGTGGTCGCCGATGATGACGACTAGAGATAAAGAAGGCTGAGAAATTATCATTATCGTAGGTTCTAACGGACTCAAAGCAGGGGTATAGTAGGGACGCCTAAAAGACTAGATGATTAGTCAAGTACCCTATGGAGCGACGAAAGGCGTATGGAGTTTTTGCTAGAACCGGGGTTACCATTAGCCCTTGACCGATGGAATGATGATATGGCCAGTCATATGTTTAATGATGGTTTCGAAGCAAGATTGGCGGTGATAGCCAGAGTCATGGATGATAATTGTTTTGCTTGTATCGTCTTGTGTAGGTTATTCGACGTCGAAGGAGATATCTCCTGGGTGCTTATCCAATGTTGGTTTAGGCTTCCAGGGATTGTGCTTGGGAGATGTCGATATCGATTACGGTGGTGGTCTACGCTTGATAACTGATTGCCATGGATGTATTGTTTGTTTCTACTTGGTTGTTGTAAAAGCTACCACTGTCGATTGTGGGGAAGACGGGTTTTGGGTTCTTCTTTGTTGATGTTGGTAGATTAGTTGACTGATCTACCTATTTCTCATATACTTTATTGATGATGTTAGTTATTTTATCGCTCATTAAGACTGTTGTTTGGCTCAAGGTTTTATGTCTCCCTCGTATTACCTTGGGTTATTCATTCATGTGATGAATGGGCAGACTGAGTAGCAGGTGATAGGTAGTAGATCTTGATGAGGACGATGTTGCTGAGCGACGATGAGCAAGAGGCTGGCGTATTATTTCCTACTATCTACTATATGTTGTTTTCCGTTGTTCAATGTATTCTTTGAGTGACTTATAGTAAGGCATTTTGTACAGACTCTTATGGTATTCCTATATTGTATGGATAACTCATGAAGATATTAAAAGTTTGATTCTGCTTCACTATTACTGCCTGTTATATATGTTCTATTATATTTTATCCTTGCGCTGTGAGTTATATGACAGGTTCTGCTTGTATTATCTCTACCTTGATGATTGTCCATAGCTACCTGACACGTCTTTCAACGCTGTTTTCCTCTTGTTTAGTGCAGGAGTTATGGGCGGTCGTCACAATACTGATTATGGGTACAAGTATTATATTTCATTCATAGATGCTTACTCTAGATATGTGTGGATATACATACTGAAAAAAAAACTAAAGCCCATGATGCGGTACTGCAATTTATTGCAAATGCCGTAAGACAAACCAACTGTTTAGTTAAAACCATTCAAACTGATGGGGGAAAGAATTTCATCCCCCTCAAAAGATTTTTTCAAAGAAAAGGTATAGCACACAGAATTACCTGTCCCCACACATCAGAACAAAATGGTCTTATTGAGAGAAGACACATGCATATAGTAGAAACAGGTTTGACTATACTTGCTCAAGCATCAGTGCCACTAAAATTTTGGCCTGATGCCTTAACAACTATTGTTTATTTAATAAACAGACTTCCAATTAAGGTTTTAAATCACAAAAGTCCACTGGAAGTGCTCTCTGAGATCAAACCTGGTTACAAAAGTTTAAAAGTATTTGGATCTCTATGTTTTCCTAATCTAAGACCCTACAATACCCATAAATTACAATTTAGATCTACATAATGCACTTTTCTTGGGTATGTCAATGGATACAAATGTTTTGATAAAAATGGAAGAATTTTTATCTCAAGACATGTGATTTTTAATGTAAATGAGTTTCCTTTTAGTAAAGAGGAAAACAAGCCAACCAAAAAGATTTACAATGCAAAACAACCTATATCAAATATTAGCAGCTGCTAAGACATTGTAATACCAGTGCAAAAGAAGATCACTTAGTCACAACAACATGATAAGGAAGATGAAGACTCTCAACACACAATGCCAATTCAATGGCCAAGTCAAGAGTCAACATATCAAATCAATGGCGGTGACAATCAGATTGACAACAACAATCAGCTCAGCATTGGACGATCAACCAGTGATATAAGTCTAGCCAATGCTAATGAATACACTGAAATAAGTGACAATATACCACAACAAGCATCTGAGCCTAGGAGACATCACATGATTACTAGAGCCAAAAGCGGTATATTCAAACCAAAAATTTATAATGCATCTTTTGAACCAACATCATATCAACAGGCAATCAATCTTAAAGATTGGAAAACTACCATGTTGGAGAGTATAATGCATTAATGAAAAAAATACCCGGGAATTGGTTGATAAACCAAATGACAGAAATATTATTGGGTGTAAATCGACTTTTAAATTTAAAACACACCCTAATGGAACAATTTCTATATATAAGGCAACACTGGTAGCTAAAGGCTATTCACAATAGTACGGATTCAATTTTAAAGAGACATTCTCACATATTGTGAAGCCCTCATCTATCAGAACTGTTTTAATAATTGCCTTATCTAGAAACTGGACCGTCAAACAACTTGATGTAAATAATGCCTTTTTAAACGGTGATTTATATGAAAAAGTCTATATGGAACAACCGAAGGGATTTAAGGAGCAAGGGAAAGAGATACATTTGTGCAAACTGAATAAAGTTATATATGGGTTATAAAGTTATATATGGGTTATAACAGGCACCTAGAGTTTGGTTTGAAAAGTTCAAGACAACTTTGTCAAAACTAGGCTACTATCCAATCAAATCCTATAACTCCCTATTTACTAATTTTTTTAATAACACTCTCACCTACATACTAATATATGTTGATGATTTTATTATCACAGGAAACAGTGAAAGGGAAATTATGAAGGTAACACAATGCCTCAATGCTGAATTTTCTTTGAAAGACCTGGGTGATCTCACTTATTTTCTGGGCATTGAAGTTATTAGAGTATCAAAAACTAAAATGTACTTAAGTCAGAAAAAGTATATTTTAGAGCTACTTACAAGAGCTAATATGGACAATGAAAATCCCATAGTTACTCCTATGATAAGCAATTCACAGTTATCAAAGAATAAGGGAGAATACATAACAGATAAATGGTAGTATCGAAGTGTGATTGAAGCCCAACAATATGTAACTATAACAGGACCAAATATCTCTTTCAGTGTAAATAAAGTAAGCTAATTCATGCAACAACCTCTAAATGAACACTGGAAGGCGGTTAAGAGAATTTTAAGATATCTGAAGGGTACTATCAACTACAAGCTAAAGATGCAGACAAGAAATAACCTTCACGTTGAAGCATATTCAAATTCAGACTGGCCAAACGACTGCAATGACAGATCAACATCAGGGTACTATATATACCTAGGAGACAATCATATATCATGATGTGCAAAGAAACAAGTTATTGTATCCAGATCTAGTACTGAAGCAGAGTATAGATGTCTAGCTAGTACAACAGCCGAGATTATGTGGGTTCAATCTTTATTAAGTGAACAAAAAATCACTACCGATACAACAATTACAATCCGGTGGGACAACATGAGTGCAATTGAACTTACTGCAAATCCTATACTTCATTCTAGAGCAAAGCACATGGAGCTAGATATCTACTTTGTAAGAGAATAAGTAGCTCAAGGAAAAATCAGCGTAAATCACGTACCTTCGATTTACCAAATTGCAGATATTCTCATCAAACCTCTGTCAAAACTTAACTTTGTTCGATTCAGAGAAAAACTATGTGTTGGGGAACAACCGAACAAAGTCAAAATCAACTCTACCTTTCTCAAGCACAGATCTGCTCAAATCAGAGGTCAATCAAGAGGAATTAGCCTGCATATCAAAGAATCAAATAGATCTGAGTCTGAAATCACAGATATACTCAATTCAGATTTCCTCAAATGATGCTTACTTCCTCTGAAGGCTCGTCTTTTCTCCAGAAGCTCAGATTTCATCTCTCAAAAGAAATTATGGCAGCATAACATCAGATTTCTTAGAAATGTTGCAAACCCTAGCGTCGCCTAGGGTTTGAGGGGGAATGTTAAGAGAAATAGTTTATAAAATGCAGACTGTCTACATTATGTAAATAATAGTATATATTTTCTTATCTGTCTCTTTTATGTATTACATGGGAATTGGGCCGTCAGCCCACTTATATCCCTATAAATACAATTCGTTAATGTACACTACAATTAATTCAAAAAATATAGGTAGTTTTCACTCTTGCAACATTACAATTGCATTTACATCACTTTTGTTTCAAGAACTTTTTTTTTCAGTCACTAATCTCATTCAGCATTGGTCCATTTGACGGTAACACTAAATTAGACGTTGGAACCATCTTATATTAGCTCTTAGCTTGTGTAGCCTTAGATTTAAATATTTCCTGAGTAAAATTTCAGTTTGGGTGGCATTAAATTTTTGAATGATTTTATTTTTTATAAATAAAATTTAAGAGGTGCGGAAAGGATTTCAATTACGAATGGAATTGACGAAGACAAAGAACGTTCATGTTATAAATAATAGTTGGAAGAAAGGAAACGGTTTCGGTAAATAAAACACTTACATTGGAAAGGTAATATCTACTATGTTAAAATGGAGAGCAATGTATAAAAAAGAAGAAGAAGATAAAGTTGTAATTTCGATCAGAAGAGTGTCACTTATGCAACTCAACTATTCCATTCTTTTGATTAATTGGTTGGTGTCGTGTCGTGTTAGATTATTTTTATTATGGCATGTATGCCATTGAATCGTTTATAATCACGAATATCTAAACAATGTAAATTGGTATTTGTGGAATTTATTCGAAATAACACAAATTAACATATTTAAATATTGTTTTCAACCAAACTTTGCATTGCTAATATTAATTCATGAGCTTTTTATACATATTACGTATGTAAATAATAATTATATTATAGTCCATTTCTTAAATTAGCTAAAAAAGGAAGGTTCTCAAAAGAAAAAACGATGAGTAGATGACATCGTTAGTATAAAAAAGAATATAATACCAATCATAGATGATAAAATGATCGTTATATTTATACCATGGAAGACTCAACTGATTTTCAAAAGCTACGTTTGTGTAAGGAGGAGTATAGCACATGTCATCATAAAGTATAAAAGAAATGTAGCAAAAATGAAATCTGCCATTAAAAGATAATGGAGAAAATATCGAGAAGCCGAAAATGTAATTTTTATTAATCTCCTTTTCTTACAGTCAACGTAATGAACTATATACCTAAACTAAGTACACAACATATTTACTGAAAAGTACAAAACAATACATATTTACAACTTATTACATTCACGTCACAATATCTCCCCTCAAGATGGACTTGGTAATAATTAAGAAACAATTCCAATCTTAGCACTTAAAAATCTATGTTGTTCAACTCCTAGAGGTTTTGTTATCAAGTATGCAAGTTGCATTGTAGTATGAACATGAGATAACACTATGAAATTGCTTTGAATATGATCTCTTATATAGTGACAGTCCATCTTTAAGTGCTTTGTTCTTTCTTAAAACACTTCGTCTTCAGCAATGTATTGAGCAGATTTATTATCAAAATAAAGAGATAGATTTAGAAACATTAACCAATAACTCTTGAAGCAATCCTTTTATTCAAACAACTTCACTTGTTGTTTGACTCATAGCTCTATATTCAGCTTCGGTCGAGCTTTTAGAAGTCACTTTTTGCTTCTTCGTCTTCCTTGAAATCAACGAATCTCCTAAGAAAATACAAAAACCAGTTAAGGATTTTCCAGAAAAAGCACAGCTTCCCCAATCAGAGTCATTATATACTTTGAGTTGCAGTATATTGTTAGCAGCATAAAATAACCTCTGATTCAATGTATCCTTCAAATACTTCAAAACATGTAGTGCAGCAGAGAAATGAGGAGCTCTGGGCTCTTGCATAAACTGAATAAGCTGTTGGACAACATATGAAATGTCTGGCCTTGTCATGTTAAGGTAAAGAAGTTTACCAATCAATCTTATGTACACTTCTGGATTATCCAATTTAGCTCCTTCAATGGTACTCAACTTCAAACCTTTAGGAAAAGGAAAAGGTGTTGTCTTAGCATTCTCCATATTTGCAGATTTTAACATATCCAGGATATATTTTCTTTGGTTTAGAAGAATTCCTTCTTTGTTCCTTGTCACTTCAATACCCAAGAAAAATGTAAGTTCTCCTAGATCTTTTATTATAAAAGCCTGATGCAGAGCCTTTTTTATGTCAGAAATAATTTGTATATTCGACCCAGTTACAAACAATTCATCCACATAGCATACAATGCCAGTAAAATCAGGACCATTTGATCTGCTAAACAGAGAACAGTCTTGCTTGGACTGAATAAAGCCAAGATGGATTAAAAAACATTTAAGTTCTTTATTCCACTGTCTAGTTGCTTGTTTAAGACCATAAATTGATTTTCTAAGCCTACATACTTGGCCAGGTTTAGCTTTTGTGTAGCCAAGAGGAGGCTTCATGTACAATTCTTCTTCAATGTAGCCATGTAAAAAGGCATTGTTTATGTCTAATTGGTGCAAATGTCAATTATTTGTTTCTGCTAAATTTATAACTACTCTAACAGTTGTAAATCTTGCTACTGGACTAAAGGTATATTTAAAATCTTTACTTTTAATTTGCTTGTCTCCCCTTGCTACAATTCTGGCTTTACATCTCTCGACTTCACCATTCTTCAAAAATTTTGTTTTGTAGACCCATTTACTGCCTATTGCTGTTTTATCAACTGGCAGATCAACTAGGTCCCAAGTATGATTCTTCTCCATTGCCTCTATCTCATTTTCCATAGCTTCCACCCATCTTACATCTTCTTTTGCTTGATTATAAGACGTTGTTTCTTGTGTAGACAACAACTTGTTAAGATTGCAAAGTGTGTTTGAATCCATATGTTTCAGTGAAGTCTCTGTAAACACATTAAAAATCATAGATGCAGAATGAGTATCATGTGGAGTAGATAAAGGTTTGATGTATTAAACTTTAAAGTCTTCAAATTTTGATGGTAATTTTGACTGTCTGGTAGACTTTCTTGTTGAAGGAACTGTAGTGAGCATAGTTTCATGTTGCTGATCAGATGTAGAGACATTCTATGTTGAATATTTGTGATTCAAATATTTGAAAAGAGGGAAAGAAATCAACTAATTGATTCAATCAATTAATTGTTCTATATGTAGAAATATATGAGATGATATTTTGATAGGGAACTAATTGATTACATAATCAATTTATCAATCATTGGATATGTAAATATAGAAATATGTATATTCATTGATTTTGTAATATGAAGAGATAAGTGATTGGCTTGGAGAATCATGTTAGGATGGAAACATATGGAAATCAAGATCTTCTCTTTCCATTTACATTGCAATCACATCATGGAGATTTGGAAAGATTCCAAGGCAATGAGTAAATTGTTTTTCTTCATCTCTAAGAAACCTTTCATCTTGAAGCCAATTTATATCTTCATATTTGTGAAGCATATGGAGTCTAAGAAACCTTTCATCTCTAAGAAACCTTTCATTGGTTTTGTTGCTAGATAACATAAACATCCAATCACTCTAAGATGTTTATAATCAGGTGCTTTTCCTATTAATTTCTCATATGGAGTCTTCCAATGTAAAACAGAACTAGGCATAAGATTGATTAAATGTGCAGCAACCAAAATACAATCCCCCCAAAACTTAATAGGTAAGTTAGCATGAATTCTAATTGATCTAGCAGTCTCTAAAAGATGTTTGTGTTTCTTTTCTACTCTTCCATTTTGTTGAGGTACCCCTGGTATACTTCATTGATGAATAATTCCTTTTTGAGAAAATAATAAGCTACAAGACCCATTCAATATTTCGGTTCCATTATCACTTCTAATTATTTTCACTTTGCTGTCAAATTGATTCTAGCAGAAATTATGCTATATACTTGTTGTTTGACTTGCTCCAGACAAAGAAGGTGTTCTATATGGTCCCCATAAATCAATGTGAACTATTCCAAATGGTTTATCCGCAATATAAGAAGATAATACAAAAGGTAACTTATGATATTTACCTAAAATGCATGCTTCACAAGTAAATTCACCACTTTTATTGTCAATACAAGAAATTTATAAATGCTTCATATTAGAAACACTTGTATGTCCTAATCTTGCATGAAGAATACTAAAAGTAGGTACTGCAGTAAAACTATTTGCTAATACATGGTTAGACTTTTCAGCAGTAAACTTATTAGTATTCGGTAAAAGTAAAGAAAAAGTACTAGACATAGAACTTGAACTTTCTCCCTTGAACTTGTATATTCCAGCTTCTTTTATCCCAAATTCCTTCACCTGTTTAGAGTTCAGGTCCTGAAAAATACATCTTGTTGATCAAAATAAGCAATTAGCTCGTTATGATCAAGTAACCTTCCAACAGAGAGCAAATTATGTCTAAAATCAGGTATATATAGGACATCTTTGAGAATTATTTGTGGGGCTAGATGAACTGTTCCAGATTTTGTCACATATTTATTTGTTCCATTAGGTAAACTAACAATCAATGGATTCTTTAATTTCTGGACTGAAGTAAAATGTCTTAAATCATATGTCATATGGTCAGATGCACCGGAGTCTATGATCTATGAATTATGACATATTAGATTTGAATTATTATGAACATTAGAAACTGTTATTCCTGCAAAATTCACCGTAGAATAATTCTGTGATAAAGGATCAGAACTAGAAGCGTCTTTCTGCATCATTTTCAGTACTACTTTGTAGACTTCAGATACTACTTTTTCATCAACTTGAGTTCCAGATCCAGTTGTATTTGCTGCAAGTTTTCCTATTGGCTTCGCATTCTTTCCTTCGTGAAACCATTCTGGATATCCTATGAGTTTGAAACATCCATCAGTGGAATGTCCCTTCATTTTACAGTGTTCACACATCATTTCACTCTTGAGTCTCTTGAAATCACGTTTTGTAGGAATTTGTCCTGAAATATTTTGTGAATTTTGCTTCACTGTTTGTGTTTGACGAGCACTCGAGTCCGAAATAAAACTATTAATTCCATTTAAATTATGTCTTTCAACTTGCTGCAAAATATTGTAAGCACGATTCACAGTTGGTAATCGATCCGCACTTAACGAATTAATTCTAACTTGATCATAATCTTTGTTAAGATGAGAAATAAATTGAATCAGTTTCATCATCTGATCTGCTTCAACAAATTTCTTGAGAATACCACAGCAACAATCTTTTATAATTCCGCAAGTACAATCAAGATAACCATCAACTATTTGTAACTCATCCCATACTCTTTTCATTTTACAATAATACTCAGAAATGGATAAATTTCCTTGTTCAATCAGCATTAATTGACGATGTATATCATACAACTGTGGAACATTCGTTTTTCCATACCTTTCAACAATTTTCGTCCATAATTGATGAGAAGAATCACTGAAAATGAAGCTTTCTGAAATTGATTTATCGATAACCAATTCATCACGACGTAATCATTTCGGATTCATTTCTGATAATCAGGAGAAGTCGCTTCAGGCTTTGGCAGTGTTCCATCAAGAAAGCCTAGCTTGTTTCGAGCAATTAGCGTCATCCTTATCGTCCTGCTCCAATTAACAAAATTGCTTCCATTGAAGGTGTAATCAACAATTGGAACAGCCAAAGTATCAACAGAAGTTAAAAAGTATGGATCGTTGTAATTGATAACAACGTTTCCTGATCGAGGAATTGAATTGAAAGTCTAGTTTTCGTAATCGTTCATCATACTTATCAGAAAAGACTCGATTAAATGAAAAAAGAGGAGATTAGAGATCGATTTACTCTGTTACCATGAAATCTGTCATTAAAGGATAACGGAGAAAATACCAAGAAGCTGAAAATGTAATTTTTATTAATCTCCTTTTCTTACGGTCAACATAATGAACTATATACCTAAACTAAGGGCATGTTCGTTGCTCAAAACGGAAGAGAAAAGTAACGGACGCGTTGACGCGTCCCGACGCGTCAGATGCGTCCGCTATTTAACGGGGTATTATACCCCGTTTTTCCAATAGACCAAAATTGGTCTGTTGGGGTCCGACGCGTCAGAATAATTAATCATTTAATTAAGTTAAATCGGTCCATTAGCTTAATTATTTAATTTAATTAATTATTTTAAGTTTGTATAAACTTTAAAAATTGATAACTTGTGCATATGAGATCCGTTTGAGACGCGGTTTTTTGCGTTGCGATCGTATCGAAGTGCTCTACGTAATGAAGTTGGTTTGAACTAAATTGGAGTAACTTAAAAAATTTCAAATTTTTATTTAATTTATTTATTTGTGTAAATTATTGATATGTATTATTACTTATTAAAAACAAATGATAAATTAATTAATCAATAATTAATTAAATTAGAAAATAAAAATAAAACGGTCCGCTTAAATGTTCCACTTAAATACTCCGCTTAACGCGCTAAACGCATTCTCCACTAACTACAATTCTCCGTTTAAATTCTCTATTTAGATTCTCCGCTCAAATTCTACGTTTCCGCTTGCGCCAAACACACCGTAAGTACACAGCAAATTCATAGAAAAGTACAAAACAATATGTATTTACAACTTATTACATTCACGTCACAACTAAAAAAGATGGATAAAATCAGATGTTTTAAAGTTGAGCGTTCAATTGGCTGTTGGATAAAAAGATGCGTGGAAGTGGAAATTCATAGCACTGTGAACGTAAAACTAAAGTCAAACCATTAAGATGTGAACAAATAAAAGCACAAAACATGGGATATTTATCAGTTTTTGTCATATTAAATCCACATCAAATTAGCCAATTGTCCACGTTCAGTTCATTTCCATCAAAGTTTAATTACCTAAAAGTTTGTCGCAGCTTCCATTCTGTTGCATTTGGTTGCTGCTTTACCGTGAGCTCTACAAACTTTTAACAAGGTCAGAAAGCAATAACCAACACGTCAATGTTCATTGCAAACTTTGGGAAACTCACTTCACATAAGTAGACTAGAGGAACGAAGATAAAAATTTTGGTAGCGTGTGCAATTATCTTTCATTGACTTATTTAAACACTTGCATTTATAATGGAAGCTAAAAAGGCTAAACGTAACATGCTTCTAATGTAAACGTAACATGTATCTTGGTTAAAATAAAATAAAAATATGTGCACAATATTAAGAATTAACTCCACATATGAAGAATATTTGAAACAAATTTTAAGGGCTAAAGGTTTCGAAATACTGTCACTAGAGCAGCTAAACAAACGCTAATAATGAGTAATTTAAACAAAATTCACTGGTTAACACAACCGCAAAAGGTTTGGCTAGTTGAACTGAATTTTCAGTTTCATGGCTTAGGAAACCGAACTCAAGCTAAAGACACAGGTTTCGCGACAGAGCAACAATTTACAACAATACAATGTCAGTTAAACTACCAAAGTTTGTCGCAGCTTCCATTCTACTGCATTTAGCTGCTGCTTTACCATGAGCTCTACAAACTTTAACAAAGTCAGAAAGCAATGACCAAGACGTCAATATTCATTGCAAACTTTGGGAAACTCACTTCACATAAGCAACTGGAGGAACGAAGATAGTAATTTAGGTAGCGTGGGCAATTATCTTTCATTAGCTTATTTAAACACTTGCGTTTATGAACACTTGCATTTATAATCGAAGCAAATCAAAGCAAGGGAGCTTGCATTTATAATCAAAGCAAATCAAAGTAAGGTAGCAGCAGAAGAGATAGAAATGGTGGCTGTTGAAGGAACAAGTGATGATCAGTCCATCTTAGCAAATCAAAGTAAGGGAGCAGCAGAAGAGATCATAGAAATGGTGGCTGCTGATCAAGGCACGAGTGATGATCAGTCCATCTTAGCAAATCAAAGCAAGGGAGCAGCAGAAGAGATCATAGAAATGGTGGCTGCTGATCAAGGCACAAGCGATAATCAGTCCCTCTTAGAAAATCAAAGCAAGGGAGCAGCAAAAGAGATCATAGAAATGGTGGCTGCTGATCAAGGCACGAGTGATGATCAGTCCATCTTAGCAAATCAAAGCAAGGGAGCAGCAGAAGAGATAAAAGAAATGGTAGCTACTGATCAAGGCCCAAGCGATGATCGGTCCATCTTAGCAAATCAAAGCAAGGGAGCAGCAGAAGAGATCATAGAAATGGTGGCTGCTGATCAAGGCACGAGTGATGATCAGTCCATCTTAGCAAATCAAAGCAAGGGAGCAACAGAAGAGATCATAGAAATGGTGGTTGTTGATCAAGGCACAAGTGATGATCAGTCCCTCTTAGCAAATCAAAGCAAGGGAGCAGCAAAAGAGATCATAGAAATGGTGGCTGCTGATCAAGGCACGAGTGATGATCAGTCCATCTTAGCAAATCAAAGCAAGGGAGCAACATAAGAGATCTTAGCGTGTTTACTTCATGTGTTGTATAACTTGTATTGATATTATGTTTTTTTTTTAATCATTCTTTACGTTTAGTTTGTCCTGCTGCAATGTATTTTTACTGACCACTAAAACAAGCATGCAAGCTAGATCAGCCTTCACTTGTAACATATACTGATTATCGCTTGTATTTCAAAACAAACAGCCGAACCCACTATTTAGATGAACACAATACATGGCCTAGTTTACATCGCTAGTCTTGAATTATGGTTATGTACTGTTACAGTTAGGAATCCAGAATTCAGTTGTCTATATCATCTTGAGTCACAGACATAGAACTGTGTTTCAATACACTTTATAATTAATCTAGCAACAAAAAAAAATGGTTTTTTCTTTTCTCGATTAATGGAAAAGCTGGTAAAGAATATGCATTATACAAACTAACGAAACAACCAGAATACTATATATCAGACGATCAATCTTTACAGAAGAGAAGATGTAACCAAATAAAAAAGAAAGAAAAATTGGATTATTAATATTTGTACAGCTTGTGATGGTGGGAATGATGGTGGTCAATCTATCTGGGTCACTGATCTGGAGCTCTTCTACTTCTCATTCTTGCCGTTTGCATTAAAAGGATGAACAACTGATTAGTACGAATCTTCCGCTGGCTGTGGGAATTTGGATCAAGAACAGCCCCGCAGTTTTTACAGCTGATCATCCTTTTATCCCTGACCGTTTCGCACTCATCCGCGCAATGTGAGCACCATTGTTTAGCCATCCTTGATCCTTCCCTTTTATTTTTCTTTAAATGGTTATACACCAGCGGCTTCACTTCATGTTTCCCATTATAATCCACCAAGTTCACAATCGCCATCTCTTCCCAATATTCCTCGTCCACCTTCGAACACCTTTCTAAAACATTGTAAGACATGAGGGAAAACATAATTACTCGAACACGTTTTTAAAAGATTTTAAAATAATATGATCGAAGAGTGGTAATTTCCGTTATTCTTTTAGGTTCAAATTTTCTTTCATATTTGAACATGGTAGACTATAATTCATTTTTAAAGCAGGAAATTATATGAATGCCAATACCATAAGTATATTTACTTCTTTTTTATCCACATTGAAACAGAAACCAACATTATTAAGCCCTTTCGAAAGCATGAAGGATATCATCCTTTGTCTTATTTCATATACACATGGGATGCACATACTTATTTAATGTGAAGAAGCCCATCAGTTAAACATCTATTAGAACTTAAACATCTATTAGAACCATTTTGAGTAAAGGTTAATAAAATTGCCAGAGATAATAATAAATTATCTGTTGAAATCAAGTGCATATGCAATAAAGTTTCAATATGAGCAGTTACAGCAATATAATTTTTGATATAGTATTCTTTTCAACAATGAAAATACTGGACTAAAAACATGAATGTTGTATACGAATCTCTTATAAATTGAACGGTGACCCAAAGATAACTATTAACATGTTACAAATAGTTGGCATAATAGTTTATAATACATTTTGATCAAGCAACCCAAGCCTTAGTATCTACTTTAATAGATCTTGTATGTGCATATCATTGTTATGGTTTGAACTTTGAAGTATTGACAGTGATAGTCAAAAGGGAAACCGGTATTAATTTGATCTAAGTATGGACATACCTGAAGAAATTAGCAAGCTTGGAAGAGAGATTTGGACGGGGGAATCGGAACTGCGGGGGGGGGGGGGGGGGGGGAACAGTTTTTTTTTTTTTTTTGCTGAAACAATTTGGGAAAGAAAGGTTGCGGGTTCTGTTTGTTATCAGGAAAATAAGCAACGGCCGCTTTTTTAGCCGTCGCTAGCCGTTGCCCAGACCCGTCGCTAATCGAGACGTTTCTTGTAGTGTAATAACTCAATAACTTAGTCATCAAAGCTTGTATATTACCATGTGAAGCGTCAGGAGGAATCATTGAGGTTCTCCTTGCCCTATCAATAAAAATAATAGCATGAAAGCATAAAATTCAGAACAGTAGTTTTATGTATTGAACATAAATTGCACAAATGCTAAAATATAGCACATTTAAGTATAGCGATTCAAAACTGGTTGCATCTTCTATGGTAATTTAAGTGATTCTGAGTAGGTATAGGTATTTCTCTTTTCCCATGTTAGCATGTCTCTCTACAATTCAAAACATAACAATAAGATTTTAGCATGCACGGTTCTCATGTGGAAATATGAACAGTCATAATTTAAACAAATTATAAAATTTTACGAAATTGATGGACCGAACTTTCATATTTACTTTACTAACCAATGCTTAATATCTAGTACATTGGTAGCATGTAGAGAAAACATGTTATTAAGTGATGATGTGGTCTCTCAAATCTTCAGCACAGCATATTCTGAACTAAACTTCTTGTTTCACTGATTTACCAACAATTGCACCATTAATACATCAATTTAATGGAATAAATTATATATAGGCCTATAGGAAAACCTATGTTTTTCATCTAGTTCTTATTTTATTTTATTTAAAAAAAAAACAGTATAATTAAAAACAATTATAATTGTTCAAACTACTCATCTAAATATAATTGATCTTTAAAAAAAAAATGAGTTTATTTAGCGGAGTCAAATCCCTTAAATTAGTCAGTTAGAGAAGTATAAAAACAAAAATATGGTTTAGGAATAGAATAGGTTCAAAATAAGATGAAATAGTGTTTTCGTTGAATAGAAGCACAAGCTGCAGTAATATGTATAGATAAGTCAAGTTGTTGCACATCATGCAAGTAAGTTGCAGAATATTAGATCCGTAAGTTGTAGTAATTTCAGTATTCACCCTCTACTGATACATAAAACTCGAGTACCTTTCCAATTTGTACAAAAGTATAGTTTTGTTAGCAGTGTGGATTGTTCATTATATACATGTGCATAAAACCAAAGTTATTGATTTGGATTGTTTAGGTTTATAATAGGCCATTGGACCAACTTTTGAAAATAAAATCCAAAACACTGATAAGTGCAGTTATACATTTAAAATGAAAGAATAGTATGTGAAGTGAAATTCAAGGTTGTGCTTTTATATCTAATTTATCTAACCATACAAATTTCATAGTTCAGCAGAATAAAAAATGTGACCTTTGAAGAATTTCCATATCTTAGATGAGAAACTATTTAGGGAAAGGGAAGCAACTAAGATGTTTAAAAATCAATAAGTATTAACGAATGTCACATCTGATGTAATAGAAGGAACAATAAAAAGTGAAAGTTCATACGTTGTTAACCCCTTAATTTTTCTGCTGCTTGCGAACAAATAATTCCAGTATGTTAGTTCATCGTCACTTGGATACACAGTGGCAGCAGTATTGAAATTTTAATGCCTAATTCAATGAATTTGCGACATGCGTAGACATATCAGAATATTAAATATTGTGAATCATGGCTAAATCTTATAGAAGTATAGTCAAGTAGTTAAGGTAGTCAGTCATAAAATACAGCTATTGTAACAGAAATGAAATCAAGTAGAATAACATAAAATTACATTATTAGAAACTAACCAGTATGTTGTCAATGATTGAAAGGATTTTTACCCCCATCATCTGTAGCACATCATTGTGGGTGGCTGCAAGGCAATATGATTAATCCGACTGCACATCATTCTCCAACAAAAAATTTCAACTGATTTGACTCGCAGAGTCCGACCATTGATGAATATCATGTAGATCAATCAATTTCAACTTCTAAGTTCGAACAGTAGCAGTAGTGGCAATTCGTCCTCAGATTGACGGTTGAACTGTTGAAATTGGGCTGGAATGAAATAAATAAGAATCATGAACTATAACGTTAAAACAGAGAATTTCAGTAAGGCTTAATGATTGAAGGAAAAAAATCAAATGAAAAATCCATCAAGAAATTAGTCGACATGAGAAAATAAAAAATAAGTAGAGGAGTTTACCATGGAGCGAAGAGAAAGATTTCTGCTGGAAGTTGAAGGATGTGAGTATGAACAAAAAAAGGCTAGGGTTTTTCTGGTGAAGGCAAAATGTGAGTTGTGGTAGAGGAAGATGAGTCGCTTTTCAGAAATCAAGGTGGTTGGCAGGACAGCAGTGTTCTTGAAATGGGACGTCGGTTTGGAATTTTTACTGAAGTGGAGAAAATTTGTCGGAACAGGCACTCGTTTTTTCACCAGTAAGTAGATTGAGGCCCGTGCTTCGCACACAGGCAGTGTTATACTTGGTACTGGCTAAAACACGTTTGTAACTGTTAATACAGATTTGCTTACAAGTATTTAAATGGTCCACATAATGCACTGTTGGAGAAGCAACATTTAAAATAGTCATGTTTTGAAATTGCATCCAGCTGATAAAGCACAGATGTGTTTGTAATATAAAATAGGAGCACTCTTAGCCGAAGAAAGCCACATCATAAAGTGTGGAAGGCAGCCATTATGTACTATATGGATTTATATATGAAAACTGAATATGACCGAGTTATAGGGTAGCTTTGATAATTTCAGATGTTAACTGAATGTTCATATGACTCAACCATTTTCCAAACGAAAAAGAGTAGTGAACTCGAAACTACAGCTCTATTATGTATTAAATTGACTGAATAAAAAAAATCAAAAAACAGCAAAAGCATAAAACATGTCCACTATCATAAGCAATTGGGGGCAAGCAAGTTGTATTTTAGACGAAGATGTTGAAGTTATCATAAGCAATTTGCCAGTTTGTCAATTATGTCCATTATATTCGGTACCCTAATTTGTATAACACCTTTTACTCTAAGATAGTTGTCAGTGAAGTTATGAATCATGCATAATTGCATAGCTTATCATACTACGTCCAATATTAAGGTGTTAAAATTATAAGATTTCTTTATACTATTTTATATAACAATGTACGCTATAATTTGTCCACGGTTGGACAAAGCTCCTTGTCTTCACTATGTGACGTACGCATATGAATTAGCATACAATTTGATGTAACAAAATGAATTCTAATGCTACGTGCCAACCAATCCGTATTTGTATAGCATTTCTCCAGTTATTTAGTGATGTGTGATTTATCCGTTCAATCCATGATGTGAGCTGCTGCAAGGTATACATGATCTTTTATTGACCTTTGAACTTTCTAAGAATGAAATTTCATTTTAAACACAAAATAATATGTTGGCAATTTGATGGTTGATCGATCATTTGCAGAGTTTTGACTCTGAATATCGCATTCAAATGGTTGCTAAACTGAGCTTCCAGGCCATGGGGTTGCATCAGTAATGTTGATGATATCTAATTGCATGTTCTTTAGTTGGTTGATATTCATTATGTATTATTTTGTGAAACATCCAGCTAATTTTTGTTGAAAACGAAACCAAGGTTGGGGAACTATTACACTGTGTTGGTACTTGCGTCTTTCCTCCTGCTATAAACATGTACACTCACACCATAATTAATTTCCGTCTTGCTTCCTTCCACCTTACTGATCCAACTATTTTTTTATTTCTACGGAAAAGATGACAAATGCACGTCTTTTTTTAACCACTGATATTTTGCTGGCTCATTCCTGTGTAGACTTTTGGTTTGATGAAGGCTGTTTTATCTAGGGCTGTTATGCTAGTGGTAATTTACAATTTTGGTCAGTGGAACCCAAGTGGTGGTCATGCTGTGCTGCTTATCAGTGCATAAAACTCGCTAATATCTTACAGTTTGTAAGATTTCCATACAAATTCAACGGCTCATTTCAGATTGAGTCAACTTGACAGGCGTATAAACCGAGTCAACATTGTAATAAAATTAATATTTATTTACCCCGACCTATTGGTAGAAATTGCAATATAAGGCTTTTGCCACATAGCATAGTACGTAAACATACCATTAGTGACTAAGCATGCTGTATCGTATTCAAAAAATTATATGCAACTGGTACTATAAGCATGTCGGTTAACTGACTAAGCACAAGGTTAGTGAGTGGTACAAGGGAAGTTGTTGGATTTATACTATTAGTGACTATTTTTGATATGATATCAGTTACATTAGATGAGCAGTCTGCTTTGAGGGTAATATTTGTAGAGTATGTTAACTTGCTTTTATGTGGTGGCAGCATATGTGTCAACTTTCACAACGGGGCAATTTTCAGTTTTAAATAAAGTAGTTGGATTATTTTTTTAATTTCATTTCCATTTTAGATCACTGAAAACAGCCTAAACTTTATAAATTAGTCCTAGCTAGCCAAGCAACCAACACTAAACATTTTCTGAGATAAAATACGCATATTCATAGAATTATATACACGTAGAATCTTAATAAACACCACTGAAATTTCAGTAGTAAATCAAAATATTTGGCCTTTTTTATGAAGTACAGTTTGATTTACAAAGAACATAATGTTTCACAGATCGTGTTAGACAGAAAATACATAATTTGGAAGAATAAAAATATTCAAAGATTGCATACATATTCATAGTTATTAATATAATGCACATCATGTTTTTATCAAGTTAAAAATAATACGGTTGGAAGAACAAACAGGTCCACCATAATAATAATTTATGTTTGGTTAAACATGTGTTTTTGCAAAAGTTACTTCATTTATATGAAAAAAAGAGCAGAAATACTCACAAATTTTAAAACTGCTAAAGAGCACCAAGAAAATTGCATATTAAAAACAAATTCAATCCCCCTTCCACAATCAGTAGTTATGACTTATGAATCTCTCCTACCAGTTAGCAGTAGCCCAGCCCCTATAACCCAGGACACCGTCATTATGCAATAAGGTCATATTGCAATTTGCAAAATGATAGCTTAATTAGAATTACTACATGGTACAATCAATTAGTTGCACATGCAACTGAGGGTTAAGTATCAAGAACG
The DNA here is from genome assembly GCA_030737875.1 of Allium sativum. NCBI lineage: Eukaryota > Viridiplantae > Streptophyta > Magnoliopsida > Asparagales > Amaryllidaceae > Allium > Allium sativum. The sequence continues at coordinate 124,838,093 of CM060921.1, forward strand.
AAGAAAACAAACCTGTAAATGTTGATTTCATTGTCCACGTTTAATATAAAAACAATAATGTGAAAAATAGAAATCGCTTGGGTAATGCAAACAAAGCAAAAATTCATGAAAGAATCTTCCTTCTCATTGATGACCATAGTAAAAATTCATGCATTGTAACCCCTATGTAGCGATTTTTGTTTGTTATTCAATATCAAGCAATGATGACATTAATTTTGCAGTAAATTTCAGTTTGCTATTCCGTATGACTCATCCAAGAAATGCTATAGGTAAAAATTATTTTTACTCTTTCCAAGACAATACTGATCCTATTTATTTATTTTTGTTTTGGTTTCTAATGGGTATACTTAATAGAGATATCAAGTTTTAAAATTATATACTGACTATTATAAACATGTTGAATGTCGGTGCCCATTTAATCTGTACACTGAATCACAACCTAATAAACATTAGATCACATTTTTCGTTGGCAGTTTAATTGTGTAGAACACCATTTATTTAAACTCGTTTTCAGGTTAAAATAAGGACATAGGAAACACAAAAAGAGGAAAACATAGAAAAACATGATGTCAAAAGGAGAGGGAAGTAGAAGAGCAAAGACCCGAAAATTGCAAACCAAATGCTTGTACCTCCAAATACAGTTTTCTAAGGTGATCTGTTATGGTAAAGAGCAAACGAGAGAAAAATCGTAGAATATGAATACGCAAGTGGAGAAAAGTTAGAAATTCAAATTAAACAACTTGGTTAGCTACCACATAACTGCATATTGTTCGTGATTATGCCCCTTTTGATAACCGTCTTCCAATCATGCCTATATCTTCAACTTTTAAACGAAAACCCGATTTAGATAATGAAGACTTGTCTTAGATAATCAAGCGCGTCCAGCAATTTGGTACGTTATCGTTGTCCACAAATCATAAAGCTGAATTAAACATAATTCAATATTAGATTTAAAAATTACTCTTAATACTCTAACTCGAAATTTGCATCTACCTTTAAGAACAGGGAAGGGCTTCTCGAATTATTTTGAAATGTTGTACCGCTATGATGCTCGAGTCAAATCAGATTCAAGATCCATCTGTATTTCACCTCCATTGCCATTCGACCGGGAAAAAAAAATCACCTTTTCCACCATTTTTTGTATGTTCTATACTTTTAGCATAAGTCATAAATGAAGTACAGAAACCACAATGATCCACAACAGCAATATACTAACCATTATAGGTCGTGCATGTTATTTTTTACCAACGTTTAGTTTACGTAGTAATATGTAGCAAGAAGTTAAGTTAAAAACCCTTAACACTGGAATGTTGCAGTAAATCAAGTAATTGAAATTTAACACTTACAGGGGTAAGTGTTTTAAGCATCAACAATATGGCAGCCGGTAGCCTGTTCAGTGTCTCAATTTTGCTTGTAAGGAAGGCACACACGATGTTTATTTGCTCGTCCAAGCAGTTAAGTTCCTATTGAGACAAATAGGAAATAAAATGTAACACCTTTTATAAGAGAGGGATACATGATATCTGGGAGGTACGATAGAATAAAAAATAAAATAAAACTTGTTTTGTAAGAAGATCAGCTTTAATGTTAGCAGCTGTTAGATTGTATAAAAAAAAATAAAGCATAATAATACATCGGTATAAGATGACAATGTTGTAGTTATTCAAACTTACAGTGGATGGCCTTATTTTATGTGTGGGTTCAAGCGTCTTACGCTTGTCAAATTCAATGTCATCATGAAACCTATGTCACGTCTGCATTATGTAGAGTAAAATTGAGAATCATGCTGTGACCTAGTCAGCAATACCTGGACAAATGAAATTAGGTTTAGCGCATTTAAACTGTTAAGCAAAATTTTAATTAAACAACTGGTAAAGAAATAACGGTAGTGATGTTCATACAATAAAAAAAAGTAACAATATCGTAAATCAAATATGTATATTTGCATATATATATATATATATATATATATATATATATATATATATATATATATATATATATATATATATTACGGACTGGAAATGTGAAAATGAAGAGAGTGAAATATTATCATGTTGATTATAATAAATTTGCAATGATATGTGAGGCACGCGTGATTCTAAAGCAAAAGGATGTGATGCAAAGATTGATGCACTACAAATGTCAAAACAGTTAATTTCCCTATGATATTTGTAAGTCAGCATAAATAAGATTGAACTTTCTGTTTATTAGGCTTATTAGAATTTCATGATAACACGCGTTGGTCAGTTGTTAGGTTGATGATATTGATATGTTAATAAGATATATATGTAAGGAACGGAAAACAAAGTTTACAATTAGATATAATTAAAATACTTTACCGCAAATGTTAATAAGTTGACCGCAGCATTGTCGGTTCAAAGATTATATAGTACAAGTTATCTGTTGTAACTATAAGAATACATAAATGAGTAAACTAAATAATTTGAATTAGTGTGTCCGATTGAGTTTTCCTTAGATCCTCCAGCAATATATGCTTATCTTCGTCGTCTTTCCTTGGAGTGGCATAAGAAATATTGAAAAAATAACAGAAGCAAAGGAAGCAATTTAAAAATTACCCAATGTTACAAAAACATTTGTTTACGGTCATGCTGTTGTTCAAAAGCATCGAGCTACCCAAAAATACCTAAAGTTACAAAAGTATTGAAAAAATTACCCAGAAATCACTCAAAGTGGCAAACCAATTCCTGAAATAAAAGTAAAGCATCAATTTCTATGGATAACCGTTGATTTGAATTATGATTCCCCTGAACCAAAGCTGTTGTTTGAAAGAGTTAACATACGATAATAATCTACTGGCGACGTGATAAGATGTAGCAGTTTGGAAACAAATTGGGACAGCGCGCTTACCAGTAACGCTTCCCTCCTCCTTCCAACTTTTCGAGACAATGGAATGGTGAATTGCTGTGGTTTCCTTCTGCTTCCCCTTTTCAGGCGGTGCAAATTTATGGATTTTCTTCGGTAAAATGAAATGGGGAAAAACGTACGGTAGGAAAAAAAACAACAGTATATTTGAAAAAATAAAATAAAAAATGCAATCGATTCTAGGAATCGTCTCCGGTTCCAGAAGTGGATCGAAAGTCAATTCCAAAAATGGGAATCGAGTTGATTCCAATCAGTGGAATCAAATTTGGGTTCGTTTCCAGTATTTGAACTGTTCGTTGATTCCAGCATTTGAGTTCGAGAAGAATAAATGTAGGATCCAACAAAGAACATTGATACTGGAGAAGAGTCAATGTGATTTTCGGATGAAAACTTGAGGGATGATTGATGAAACAATTACAATGTGCGGATTTATGTAACTGTCACGGAAGGAGCGAAGTGAAATAAGTTACAGAGATAGTGAGGCGAAACCGTTTGTAACGTTTAGTAGTTTAGTACATGAGAAAGCGGAGTGATCGATGGACTGAGATTTTGAAATAAAGGGAGACCAATGATGCCACGTAAGCAGCGGGAACATCCTGTTTACTAGTTTAAGTAACTAGAATGAGCCCCGTGCTTCGCACACGGGAAGAGTTGGTACTCACATTGGAGTATTGTAGTATTACCTAAACATGTTAGCATGATCGGTGCGTCTCTGTTAGAGGATGGACGCATTGCAAGTGATGAAGATGAAGGAGTGGAGCAATGGGCTGACTCATGTGTAGTTAGTTTAAAGTGGATATGTATTTCATGTATGTATGCATCTTTCTATGAATTCATATGACATGTAATTTTATGCTATATATTCCAACTGTGATGTTGATGCAATACGACAGATCTTTTTGATCTTTCAAAAATTCACTGCAGTGCATGGAGAACAGGCCGAGCATCGGTACTAATCTTATATGTGTGTACACATTGTTAATTCGTGCTAATAGCATCATCATAAGTAACTTCCATACTAATACATTTTTCCTCATAAGGATAGAGTGCATAATTAAAATACTCAACCCAGGAATAATTTGAACCCAATAACCTAGTTTTTCATTCATGTTGTAACTGTCGAAAACACAACGTAATCTGACTTTTTGCATGAATAATATTAGTACATTGATGCAATTCAGATGCTGCATCGATATTTTTCTCTTAGTCGAGAAAGGGGCATCTTTATCGTTCTCCGCTTATGTAATTGGTGGAGAGGAAATAGTACGACAGTTGGACAGTTTTAATTCATTAACATAAGTGAATATCTTACATGAGTACACGTCATATCTAATGCTCATATATTTTTCATGCAATAGCCAAACTATCATAAAGAGAACTGTCGAATAGGATTGGGTTCTTCTTAAATGGGTCGATTGTACTAATCTATTTAAATATGTGAACAATTTCAACTTGGTCGGTACCTGCCATTTCATTAAATTGGGTATCATGAATGTATTCTCCGTGTTTAAACTACAAATGTATTTCTAGACAAAGCATTCACCTATTAAGAATTCAGTTTGATGAATGCTACTTCAACGTTGATCTCTGACTGCATGCAAACTCACTTCAACAGTGCAATGTGGACTGCATTCCAAACTTCATCTTCCGTCTATATAACTTTAGAATTGTGTAGTTCAGACCATCACTAAGCTCACTTCGGTCAACTTCATTCCAGTCTTTTATCTTTTTTCTTTTCAAAATGCCTGTAATTTTTATTACGTGCTTTGTGTAAAACAACTACAGGGATAACCAAGCAAGTACAATAAATAACTAAATAAAAGTATAACTATTGTATCATGTTGAATTTATAAGTCAACTTACAAGTGTTTTATAATTAAACTTAAATTTTGATTCTGAAGAAATTAGTTACAAACACATGGAAGAATAAAATGAAAAGAGGAACAATAAAAATAGAGTTAAATGATAGGCTGATGATGGTTGAGCATGCCTTTACTGACCCGTGAGTCTTATCTTTGCCAGCAATTTGTTTTCTTTAAATACAGAGGACATCATTCAACTGTAACATGATTTTTTTTTTTTCCATCTGTTCTCATTTTTGTGCTTTTCATAACTAATTAAAACCCATAAACACTCTTGTTACCTTGTAAAGCTAGTTATTAAATATAGAAAAACTGATCAATCTGTATGTAGTTCTTATTAATTATGTATGTAAACCTAGTGTAGATGGTACAACTATTTTCATTACAGCAACATGTGGCAAGGATGAGCTGATTTTAGATTCCAGTGTGGCCTTCCATGAATTATAGTCAAAATGCGTAAATATAAATATTTGCTCTAATAAAATGTTACTTTATTTACCTATTAAATTCTGATATGCTCTAGCTGGTCTAAAGGTATAGATTAGCAACCATTTTGAAGTAACTTTAAAAGATTTTACAGTTGTTGGTTATAAATATTCGAAGATACTTGTATTTAAAGTTTACATTTGATTTCTGCATGTGGTGGAAAAAAAACTATAATGCACAAAAAACTATAACATACAGATTGAAGAACATAAATTGTTTAAATGTTGTTAAGGATCCAACCAAGTAAAGTCACATAAGGCCTCTAATTTGGTTGAGATGGCTCCAAATGTAGAGTCAAAGTTGTTTTAAATGTGTTACAACACCTTATCATTAGTTAGAACTATCATTAGTTAGAAGAACATAAATTGTCGAATTTATCCTAAGTAGTCTGGCTAGGGCGCCGAAAAAACCGAAAAAACGAAAAAAGTAACATAATATATTTTTTACTATTTATTCTTCACTATGTTTAACTTTAAGCATGACATTTAAAATTTCAATGAGTATCATAAGATATTCATCCAAAGAGCTACCAAATAGAACAACCATGCAAATCAATCATAAAATTTGTATCTTTGAATTGGGGGTAGGGTATCAACATCAATATTTGGAAGTATACTCCGAAGTTTGAACAAAATATTGTATAATTTAGGAAGCCTTTACCATAGTGTAAACCATCATAACCATGGTTCATAAGCAGTAAATAATACAGATTGAAGATAAACGATGAAAACTCCGTTTTTAATGAAAATTTCGTCATCCAAATGGGAGAAGGGAGAAAAAAGGGCTTACCCATTCTTCAGCCATTTGTAAACTACCTTTTGGTGTACCACTGCAGGCAAGCATGTAGAGATCTGAAGAAACAGGAAACTAATCAATAAAATAATTAACAAATCTAGTTTACTATGTGGCTAACTCGGTTATGAAATTCACCATCTATGTCAAACACAAAACATATACAAAACGTTAAGCTTGTATCACCAAACAATTAATGGTTATCACCAAAAGTACATATGGTAAAGATCTTGAGAAGAAGAATGAAATGGAATACAGACTAAAAAAGACAACAAAATGCACAGTATTGGCTGTTGTGGAATTTGTAAATATTTTGTAGGATAAGTGGCTCGTTGTGAAAGTTTTCAGGGACATGAATCATATATATATATATATATATATATATATATGCGCGCGCGCGCGCGCACACACACACACATATATATATATATATATATATATATATATATATATATATATATATATATATATATATATATATATGGGGAGGAATCCGCTACACCTCTCATATTGCACGTGAACCGTCCCCCTGAATTCCAGTCACACAATTCCCCACTCATTCTCCCACTTTCCATTTAAATATTCTTCATATATGAACCGTGCAACACTGTGAAAATAATAGTTGTTCGGAACTTTTAAAATGCAGTGAGAACCCAAATTGTCAACCATACTATTTACACAAAATTAAACAAGGTAATTAACCAAATCTCATTTCCATCAGCGAAAAATCTACATTATGAATTTTCATATTTATCAATTATGTTAATAATGGAACCAATCACTTCAATGTTAACAGGAAAGACGCTTGTAGGAACATGAAGTAATCTGAATAGGAAAGGATGTAACTTACCCCCAAATTAGAGAAGGCTTTTTAGTACGCTCGCCAGAACATTCTCCTGCATTAGGCAAAGTTATAGAGGTATTTAGATCGATTACCTCCGCCCAACAGACTGAGTGCATACATGGAACCCGTGTCGGTGGGATTTTGCTAGAACGCCCGAACCAATTTTAGTCAAAGTGTGCGGATCTCATCACAAACGCAACCTGAGCTAAACCTGGTTTCTTCTATTATTAAGCACAAACCATCTTTATATTGATACTTGTTGTCAATATTATAATTCCTTTATTCTGTTATCATTGAATGTTTGTTCACACTATTTAAGGTAGTGTGAACAAAACACCGGATTTAATTGGTGGAAATCAGAGAAGCCCATGTAGGTCCCTCTGATTTCAACCAATTAAAAGTAGTGTTTTGTTCACACTACCTTAAAGTAGTGTGAACAAACTACTACACTTTTATCTTCATTGGTCTGCAACTGTGTGTATATTCTAATCACTCCTACACTTTACGTTTTCTAGCACATGCTCTTAAATACATTTATTTTTCGTTTTCCCCTCTCTTACCATTAATTACGAAAATTATCAATGTAGATGAGATGTTAGATAACTTTGTTAAATTTGGACGATTTAAATCTGTACCAAATTTATTATGGAGAAAATTTTAATTGATTCTCGTAATCAATTAATTATGGACGGTAAATTGGAAAAGTATGAGAAGAGATGTTATTTGATTTGATATATCAATCAAATCTAGGTATATATGGCAAAAAAATTGCAAGATACGAGAAGTGATATTATTTGATTTGAGGAATCAATCAAATATAACTATACGTGGAAACAAACACAAATATGCAAGATTTGTGTTGAAATCAACCAAAAACTTTTCATCCTTATCTCCATGAAAATCTTCGTCCTTACTCGTATAAATAAGGAGGCATTTGCTCATCTTTTTCACCACAAGCCAGTAATGCTCTCTTCAATATATCCTCAATAAGATCTCTATTTCTGTATCAATTATAGGGTGAGAAATTTATATTGAGTGCTTGTATTCTTCTCTTATTGTACTCCCTCTTTTACTGAAGAAGAATAAAAGGAGTTGTTGGATCTCCATGATGTAGGATATTCATATCCGAACCACATTAAATCTTCTATGTCTCTTATTTTTGCTATTGTTTCTTTTGGCTGCATAATTGATTTTTTTTTTTAAGTTCCCTTGGTATATCTAAATAAACAATATAAGATCCTGATCAAATAATAACGCTTTCGCTCAAATTAACATAAATTTCACTACAATTTGGTATCAAAGCTAGTGTTATTGTTCCTATTTAGATATTAATGGCTACTTCTAGTAAGCATGTTGGTAGATCTAGTCTCAATTATAGAGTAACACGTTTTGACTAAAATGGAGATTTAGTACTTGGAAGATGAAGATGGAAGCTATATAAAAGAAGGAGATGACTTATAAAGTTGTTCCTACGCCTGAGAAATTGAAAGATATGGATGCAGCTGACTTGAAAGAGATGGAAAATGAAGCTCTCACAACAATTCAGTTGAGTTTTTCAAATGATGTTCTTAGAGAATTCTCTCAGACAAAGACGACAAAGGAACTACGAGATGCATTATCAGATGCATAGCAAGACAAGTCTCTCACTAATCGGATTATTCTTTAACAACAACTCTATTCGTTCAAGATGATGTCTGGAGCCGATCTATGAAGCATGTAGATGCTTTGACCACTTTGATTATGAACCTGAAGGCAGCATAAGTTGATATTACTGATAAGGCTCAGGTTGTGATCCTCTTATGTTCCTTGCCCGAGGATTATATTGCTTTAATTCCATGATTTATGTCCATAGTAAAATTAGTCTGTCCGATGTAAAGGATGGTCTTTATAATGATGTATTAAGAGGTAGATTGGCAAACACTAGCTTGGATAGTGATAGCGAACGCTTATCTTTTTAGAGACGTAGAGGCCAAAACAGGTTGAGAAAGGTGGAGGACAAGATTCTTTGTGGTCTCAGTCTAGAGCCCCCAAGAATTTAACTTGGCATTATTGTAAGAAACCAGGGCACTTCATAGCACAATGTCCCAAGCTTTTATTTTGAAGAAAAGATCCAAAGCAAGCCTCGGCTTCTACAGCAGATAAATCAGATAAAGAAAGTGACACCAATATATATACATCTTTTGGCTATTTTGGGAAGACCAACTTATGAATGATTGATTTTGTGCATCATATCATATGACACCTAATAGGAACTGCTTTTTCACTTGTCGTGAAATTGATGGAGGAGAAGTTTTGATAGGCGATGATGCTTCTTGTCGTATGGTTGGTGTAGGTAGCGTGAGGATTAGAATGTTTGATGGTGTTTTCATACGATTACTGATGTTAGACATGTACCTGATTTGAGGATGATCTTGATTTTTGTTGGGGCATTGAGTAGACTTGACTTGAAGATTGTAGTGGAAGGAGATAAAATGAAGAAATCAAAGGATTCCATGATTGTTATGAGAGGTGTGAAGGCAGGAATCTTTATCTATTAAAGGGAACTACTATAGTTGGTGAACCAACTTCTGTTTCATCTGTTGATTCAGATTCTTCCAGATTATGGCACTTACGAATGTGTCACATCAATGAGCGCAGCATGGATGAGTTGAGAAAACGAGGATTGATTGATGGATTTCATCATTCAAAACTTTGTTTTTGTGGAAAGTGTATTCTTGGAAAGCAGACGAAGTTTTTTTTTTTTGGTATAGGAGAACATAAAGATAAAGCTGTCCTAGAGTATGTTCATACAAATGTCTGTAGTCTATACCCTTGTCAGTCTTTAGGTAGACCCGGGTATTTTGTCCATTTATATATGATTTCTCTCGTAAAGTATGGGTATACTTTCTTCAATCAAAAGTGAAACCTTTTTCAAATTTCAAAATTAGAAATCTATGGTTGAGAAGCTGTTAGAGAAGAAATTGAAAGTTCTCCGTTCAGATAATCGCAATGAATTTGTATCATAGCAATTCATCGATTATTATGAGTCTAAAGGTATTAAGAGGCATTACATCACATCAAGCGACCCCAACCTACTGGAGTCACCGAGTGGATGAATTAGACATGATTGGAGAGAATAAGATGCCTTAGACTGACTGCTAAAATGAAGAAGGGGTTTTGGGCTGAAGCTTTATCTATGGCTGCTTTCCACATCAACCTCACACCTTCTACTCCATTGGTATGAAGATCCCTGAAGAAGTATGGAAAGGAGAACCTGTTAGCTATTCATTTCTCAAAGTGTTTGGTTTCCTAGCTTATGTACACGAGAGAAAAGGGAAGCTGGAACCTAGAGTTCGCAAGTGTATCTTTCTAGGTTTTAGGAAAGGAGTGAAGAAATATAGACTATGGCGTCCTATTAGCAAGAAGATCGTTATGAGCAGGCATGCGACTTTAGATGAGAAGGTTATGCTGATGGTGGAGCCTTCCTCATTAGATGACAATGAGAGGACATGTGAAGAATACCAAATACAAAGCAAGTCATCTGTTGATTCTTTCTATAGATGTTCAAATGGTGTTTCCAATGACACCATGGTTGATGAGGATAATACCAGTGTTGACATTGAAGACCAAACTCAGGGTGGAGCTTGAAAGAGTATATTTGGATCATGTGTGTGTCTGTCTATAGCAAGTAAGGTAATACTTACTGGTATATAATAAAGTAAGAAGCAATCACACTGATATTTTATCCTGGTTCGGACATCCCATCCTACGTCAAGTCCCGAAGCTCCTCTTCGGCTTTCTAACTATCACAAACTATCTTCTCTTTACCTAGAGGAATAGGCTTATAGATGAATAGTTTGCTTTGACAATAATGTGTTCTTTACAACACGTTTTTTGACTGATTAGTACAAAACTCTCCTATAATCTCTTTGTATTGATATGGGAGTTGAAGAGCTTAGAATATAGAAGAATTTGTGCGCTATTTGGAAAGCTTTTAGAAGAATATTGAATATAGAGAAGTATAGAAAATATAGAATAGGTTTAGAAAGTTCAGATAATTGAAATCTTTCAATCTTGGTTATATATATATATATAGCAATTGAAAAGTTTTTTTGAAGAGATTTAACCTTTGAGTATAAAACTTTTCGTTTGAAACATTGTATCCTTTGAAATCTAAAGTTAGGGTTTAATAAAAAATGAGACTGTTCAAAATGTGAAGAAACCTTTTCTGCTCAAGACAGACGTCTGTCCATATGTTTAGACATTTGTCAATGTATTCTAGATTTAATTCGAATACATTGACAGACGTCTGTCCATATATAACAAACGTCTGTATTGTCAAGAAAATATTTCCTGAGGCCCTTTACAGACGTCTGTGTTGCGTCCTGGAAAATTTCCAGGACTATGTATCAGATGTTTATCATATATAAACAGACGTCTGTTTATGCACAGACTACACTATATTCTGTATTTTGTAGTTCTTATCAATTCAAGGAGATTTTACAATAGACTAATACTCAATACCAAATTCTACTTCCTTAATGAATCTCTTGAGTATGTCTTGTGCTCTTGTATGTGTCTTCATCTCCTGCTTGTATGCATCCTGCATAGATATATGATATACTATGTATATATTGATTGTATAGTTGTTGTCATTAAAAGCATGAAATAAAGGATCTAACATTCTCCCCATTTTTGATGATGACAACTATACAATCAATGTTAATACTCCCTTAAAATTAGTGATCTCCTTATTATCTCCCCCTCTGTCATTATCAAAAAGCATATACGAAAATAACGAAAAATGCAAGCCAACCAAGCATCACATAACACAACACACACGTAGAGGTCTTAAAGTTTTATAAAAGCCAAATATCCAAATGCTAGCATAAAAGTAATTAAAATAGAAACGTAGATGACAAAAATATAAGCTTAAGAATTAGTGAAGTAACCCCACAAATTGGAGGATTGATTTTCGTACTATGGCCATTGAGATTCATCGTGATATTCAACATTTTCTTTAATAGAAAGGGCATGAAACGCTTGGTAGCCATATTGAGGAGCGTCTTCGGGTGGTCATGAATTCTCTTCTTCATCATCTTCATTTCGGGGTTCCTTTCCAGGTGCATGTTGTTCAGGTGGAGCAACTTGAGTACTCAACCCTAGAGGAAGGTCATGAGATCTAGTTGTGGTGGAGGAGGAGTAGGAGATGCAGAGGAAGATTGAGAAGATGAGAATCCTTGTACTTTGCGAATTATTTTACCAAGCGTGGTCACAACTTTATCTAAGGTCTTTTCAACCTTAGTCATATGTGTAGAGAACGAACGTTCTAGACGAGTAACCTTCTTTCCTAAGAATTGTTGGTTAAGAGATAAAATCCGCTGATTCTGAAGAGAGATATCATGCATAATTTTATCCGTTTTTGCAATAATTTGAGCCTCTTGAATTTCCGGATCGGAGTAATAGTCAGTTGATTCCGTAAGATCGATTGATACTCCATGTTGTTGTGGTCGTTGTCATTGTGTTTTTTGTTGCTGTTGATGATGTTGTTGTTTCCATTGATCAAAAGTAATAATGGGTCGATTAGTTTATGGAAGATGCATCAGAGAAGCAAAACGAATCCTACTTTCTAGAACATTCATTTCTTGATATTTTGACAAATAAAGAATAATCTCTTATGATCGAAAAATTCGCATAAGATAAGCGACATATGGAATTGAATGTCTTGTTGGAATCCAAAAACACTTTATTTGATCGAAGATATATTGAGCCCAATTTACTCGAGTATGTCCAAATATAGCGTATAGAGCCTTATGGTCATGATCATATGTTACTACCAAAAGTAACTCCGAAACAAGCTGATGGTGAAGGGGTATCAGATGACCACAAGCACATAAGAATTCTTCAAAAACTAGAGGCAAACACTAGAAGGAACCAAAAGCAGGAAGGAATGATCTAAGAGTTGCATAAACCGGCACCTTCCTGAGAAAAAGGAACTCAAAAGCTACATAATACCAACATGACCTTTTTGGCAGGGTTTATCCAACAAGGTCTATCCAGCAGAGAAATTTTGGCAGGATCAATCCGGCAGGGGGATCCTATAGCGAAAGGTCGTCTAAGTCAGAAGCTAAGAGTGAGGGAAGCAAGAGCTCCGCTAAATTGAAACCCGGAAGGATAGAAGGGCTGTTGGTATTAACCTTATTAATACTGATACATCATGAGACGGAGACATCAGGAGTACTAAGCCAAAAGTACATAGAGACTATCTGGAACAGGCTTCCGAAACATCTTATGCATAAACACCAAAAGGTTATATTGATAGACGACAAACAAATCACCAAGAGAAACCTTCCGGAAGATCAGGCTACACCCAAAAACTCCCACGAATGGTAAACCGGAACCCCATAAGGGATACAAGCTATCCATATTAGTCTACTTAGTACAGACACCGACAGTGGTTCCGAACCAACAGCTATCCACATACATTATGAGGGCAAGCTCCTCTAAATATTCACGGGAAAACCGGAATCCTACATCCAGAAGCTTATAACCAAGAGCATACAACCAAGAGCTTATGTCAATCTCAAAGAAGCCCCAATTGATCGGAACCTTCACTACGGAAGCTATAATCAGCACCACAAAGCGGACGAAAGCCAAAACATCTGAGACCAAGGAGAAAAACAGCCGACAGAGGCTCATACAAGCCCAACGAACCAACAGCAGAAGGGGCCCCGAATTCTCTATAAGTAAGACCCCTAGGGTCACATTTTGGGATAATTTTTCTTATTCTTGTACTCTTTTTCTCTAGAGTAAACCCTAATTCTTAAATCAGTTTGGGGATTTCTTCTATTCTATTCTTGTATTCTAAATCAAAGATCAATAAAGAGTGAATCAATACTTATGATATTTCTTAATGATTTTGTTATGCTATTTCCTAGTTATTGTTGCTGCATCTACTATTTGTTTCCTACGTATGCATGAACCTTGCCCATGCCTTTCCGCAAGTCGGGTGAAACACCCCTTCCAACAAGCCTAGTGCGTTCTTACAAGCTTAATCCTTTCCCATAATCTTAGACCCTTCAGCAAGCTTAGTGCAGAACCCCTTTCTACCATTCGTTAAGTCCTTTATTAAGGGTTGTGTTTAAGAATCCTTCTTCCCTAGGTAACTGTTGGTTCTTGAATCTCTTAAGCGTGATGCTTACCCCGTTGAGGGAAGAGTAACTATTCTTTTGCATTCCAGACCTTGATACCTAGGAAACGTGAACTAACTCAAATTTGTGAAGGCTAAACAACCTATTTTTCCCTAGGTCCACTTCAGTAGACCTATCTCTGGTATTGACGAAAAGTATCGTTAACATTTTGGTGCTAGAAGGAGGGCCTGAACCTCCGATCCTTTGGTTAAACTTACCACATATCTACTTGTTCTGTTCCGTCCCGGATTGGACTAAGGCTTTAAAGAAGCAAAGTTACGGGTAAGAGGTCCCAACAAAAGCCTTCCGGATCTAGAATGGATAAGTCGGAAATCACTGACCCAAGAGTGACAGAAGAAGGAAGGTTGAGAATGGAAGCCTTGCAGATAGTAAAGCGGAAAAGAGAAATAGAACAATATGCTTCCGACGCCGGGGATTATAGCCTTTCCCACATAGGACAAACCTTAGCACCTCCTTTAAATGGTTCTATATCAAAGGACATTAACATTTTTTCTCACCTAAGGAAAACTCTCCACAATCAAATCAAAGGAACGGTGCTTGAACAAGAAATGATGAATGATTTTGACCACTTCACCGGCAAATGGTCCGAAGGGATAACACCTCAACCTTAGTATATTCCGGAAAGTAGGAACAAAAATATAGGTAAAACAATGAGACTTGATCACAAAGGGGTTAAGTCCCAGTGGCAAGGAGGGAGGCTTACGCCAGGATTACCTAAGGGATGTTATCTCACCACTTCGATGGAAAATATCTACTTCCTAACCAAATATGAACTCAAATATTGACCGAACACAAAGAAAAAGCCCAAATACGAAAGGAAAATAGGAGGAACCTATTGTCATTACCACATAATGAATGGACATGAAACTAACCACTACAGAATCCTTGAGGAAGCGGTCATCCAATTCATCAACCAATGATAATTACGAGGGTTTATAAAAAGATCAAATTAAGTTCAGTAAAAGTCCTTAGGAAAAGGATTAAAAACATGATCAAAGGTACGGAAAAACCTCCTTTTGAAGCTTAAAGAAACCCAAAAGGGGTCAAACCACGAATGGATCAAATCCCTTGTCATCACCAAATTGGTCAGGGCAAGGCATCCCCCAAATGGGGGTGATGTGTTAGTCTTTTTCCATGTCCACATCAGAAGGGGCTAGGTTAAAGCATCAAAAGCGTAAGCCTCCATTTCACATCAGAAATGGTCATGACGGTGCATCTAAAATTAGCACGCCCTGCCTCTGCTCGCAGAAGAGTGCGCCCTGCCTCTGCTAGAACTAAGCACGTCCTACCTCTGCTCGCAGAAGAGCACGTCCTACCTCTGCTTATGTTCCACGTTACCCGCATAAAGAAACGCCAACCCCTATCATCGCCTACGATGGTCAGGATAGGGAACCTCTCGGAGGAGGGTGGTGTGTAAGCCTCTATCAGTACCTACAATGGTTAGTATAAAGCATCAAAAGAGTACATCTTAATTCTATGTCTAAAATGCCCTAGTTTAAGTTTCTAAGACCTTATCATCACCTAAGATGGTCAGGATCAGGCACCTCCTGGAGGGAGGTCGGCTAAGTCCTTAGGCCCTACTTGTGGATAAGCTAGCCAAGCGCACCGGACACACATGCCCAAAGAGTGGCCAACAAAGCACGTACATCCTCTGCTTTGACATCAAAATCCTAGAGAGGGGCTCAGGAAGCACGTACAACCTCTTCTTCGCAAATCAAACCCAAGGGGGGCACCAAACATTAATACCTGAATCTGGGTTGATTCGGTTCTTCACAAATACCGGAAGGGAATTTTTGGTCTTCAATCTTTAATTGCTTGAACAAGGATTGGTTCAGGTCTTCTATATTTATACCCGATTATGGGTTGATTTGGTTCTTCACAAATGCCGAAAGGAAATTTTTGGTCTTCAATCATTAATTTCCTAAACAAGGGTTGGTTTAGGTCTTCTATATTAATACCTGAATCTAGGTTGAATCAGATCTACAACAAGTACCGGACTGGGAATCCCGGTCTTATCTCTATACCCGAATATGGGTTAATTGGGCTCTCAACAAAGACTAGAAGCGAGCTCTAGGTATCATATCTTAAAGCCCAAATCTGGGATGATCCTGGGATAAATTACAACCGGATGTGGGGTTCCGGTCTCGTCACAAATACCCAAACCTAGATGAATTCAGAATCTTAAATATAAATAAGAAGGAGTTGTTTGACCCTCTCGATAACTTGAATATGGCTTAGAACTACACTTCCGTTATTACTAAGGATAAGCTCATGATCCTCTTGTTTGCTTAGGGAAGTGTCTTTAACCTATACGTTCATCAATTTATTTTTCAATATACCAGCTACTTGCACAACACAGGAAATAGCATCACATTAAAACGTAAGTTCAAAAAAGAACTAGGGAAAAGATCCCAAACATTTCAAATAGAGTCCTATAACTGGGACTACTCCTTTTTCTAGGAAATCTTACAGTGGGAGTTTTCCCAAAAATACCTGATACATAAGGAAGTCTTTTTACTAACACTTGGCACGAATAGGTCTCCTATCGTTACAACATCTTTTGTCATGATGGCACTGTTTCCAGCAAAAAGTAATACATCATATAAATCACACAACACACAGGCGTGTCCACTAGAAGTCACAACATAAATCGTTACATAAACACAATAGATGTTTAAAAAGGGATTTACATTACAAAATTATGAGAGGAGTCTATCATTCTAAGTCAGGGTTTCGTAAGGCGAATTCCAAGGAAGCATAATTCTCCTTAGCTTTGTTTAGTTCATTTTCAAACTTGTCGATTTATTAGTATAGCCTACCTACCTCCGCATCAGAACTAACAAAGGGTTTTGCCGCTACCCTACATTGCAAATTATAAATAATCATATCTTTCTCCTTTAATTGTTTTTCCAAATGGAACACCTGTTCCTTGAGATTCATGACAAATATCTTTTGAAGATAATACATCTTTTTATAGCCCAAAAGGGAAGCACTCTCAAAAATATCTTTGCAGTTAGCAATGTTCAAAGTTTCCTCTTTAAACTATGAAGGAGGGGTCTGGAAGTGGTCCTCCTAGTCATGAATGAGATGAAATATCGTAATACATAAAACACAAACATTAAGTATGCATTAGTAATACCATGCATTCCAAGAAAAGATAACCACATGAATTTTATCAATTCATACACACATACGCATATCGTCCACACTGACATATTAATACAACATCACAAACTACCAAATGTCATAAAGTCAACACCATTCGCAGATAAGTTAAAAATGCTTCATACAATAATACTTAAAACTCCCTACTAGGTTTTTTTTGCAGGAAAATTCCTTGAAAATTCTCCACGTTTTCAAACACAAAGTCTAAAGCATTACTGTGGCTTATATCTTTGGGGAAACAGAGAAGTGCCGTGACATGAAAAGACCAGTTATTAACAAAATTCAGGAAGAAGGAAAATATTTGGAGAGCGAGAGCCATACCTGAGTAACATCGACATCAGACCGACCAAAAGCCTCTTTGTTCTTATAATCCAAAGAACCATACACCTTAGAAGGTGGTGCAGCTAGACTCTGAGTAATTGAAGTGCTCATGGAACCAATAACATTCCCTTCATCATCATGTAATTCTCTTAGTGTGGAAGTGGATATCCCATCACCCTTTCCAGATCCGTCCTGCCGGTCCATGTCATCTCTTATCCCCCTTTCCGTCACGGTTTCTTCCTCTACCTCTTCCTCATAATCCTCCGAAAACTCGTCAATAAATAAGACAGATGCATGATTTATCTTGTCCATTGAAGGAATCATATTATCTTGCCTCACCTGTGCAATCTTCACTAAAACTCAATCTTTGATAGAAGGTTCAATTGAAGAAAAATCAAATTCCAGGAGTCTTTTGTAATAATCAGAAAAAGCAAGGATGATGGCATCTTCATAATATTCCATGACTATGTTATTAATATGAACTTTCAGGAAATTGGAAATTCTTTCACTAGCCTCGTAAATTATTCTTTTCACGGTGGAAAGCTGGGTGTTTATCCTGTCCAACTCGGCGGCATAATCAACCTCCATCCCTAACTTTTCTTCCTTAAGATCTTCGACCTGCTTCTCCAATACTTCTTTAGCCTTTCTCTCCTTCTCCAGCAAGGTCGTTAGCTCCTTACGTTCGCGATCACCCGCCGCCTTCTCCTGCAACAGAGTGTTAACCTTATCCTCCAGTGTTTTGTTCTCTTCTTTAAGGACATTAAACTCCACCGCTGAAGAGGAGGCTATCCCTCTGGATGCATGCCAAGTTTTCATCGCCTAAAGAAAAGAAATGGGTTGAGCCTCTCACAGAAACAACGTAAAAACAAAAGGCATTAGGAAGAATAAATCAATACCAAAATTTGATCTCTGATTTGTTGTCGGTGGAAATATTCTGAATTAAAGGGTAATGAAGTTGGAGTAATGTTACCAACTTTAGGAGATGAGAGAGCAAGATTCACAAGCCTATCGAAATATGAGACTGGCGGAGGAAGTACGGGAAAGATAGAAGGCTGAGAAAAGGAAGGCAGTAGGAGGCTAGGCTTTTCCTCACCTGGTTCTCTAAAGGTATCGAAGAAGACAGGGCTACTTGCGGATTTACCCTTCAGGGAAATATTAGGGGAGGCGTCAACATCAACCACTTGATTGTCATCAATAGTAGTAGGATCGAAAGTCGGCCTTATTTTCAGGGTAACATCAACGTCTTCTAGAAAACCAATTGGCATATCATGCCTGGACTTCTTTGACGGTGATTCAATGTTGGGCTGAGCAAGCCTCTTTATAGCTCTAACACTAGACTGGTTAAAGGCTGCGAGAGCGGATGCATCCTGGGAAGTTGAAGAACCTAGACAAAGAAGAGTTAAATTAGAGAAAATAAGAACAAGGAAACGAGAGAAAGAATGACAAACATTATCTAATCAAAGGTATGATCTCATCCAAATCACCTGAAAAGATGGGAAAGCCTACGTTGAATGTGTTGGAACTTAGCGACAGTCATTTAGAACCAGGGAATTGGATGTGAGGTTGCCCTAAGATCTTCTGCCCCGGGGGAATCAAATCATACTGACGAAGCCTGTCGACGGTCAAAAGGAATGACCGACACATATGCTCCACCGGAGCTTTGAAGATAGCCTCGACAACTTGAGCTTCCTCCGTCGTTAAAACCATATCTTTAGAAGGGGGTTCGGTGATAAAAGAAGGATAAAAATAAATGAAAATCACAAACATAAAGCAATTACTTTCCGAAACAAGAAGCTTACCATAGTCAACAAATTTTCCTGATATGTCAAGAGGGCATTTAACGAGAAAGAACTGATCTTTCCACGACTTAGTTTTGCTAATGCTATCAATAATCAATCTCCTTATGGGATTAGCCTCCGTATTGGCGACTCCGAACTTTTAGAAAATCGGACCATATGACGAATAAGTTTAGGGCTCAAAGAATCTTGACCCGACGCAAGCGCTAGAGTTACCATCCATAAAAGATTTGTATATGTATTGGGCGAGAGTTGAATAGGAGAAACTCTCAAATCACATAAAATCTTGTGTAAGAAAGATGGGAAAGGAAGAAAGCCTCCATGCCAGATATTGATTGCCGAATACACAAAATACCCTTTGGAGGGTTTTTGAGGAAATTTGGGGAAGAAGCTACAATGGAATTAATTCCCGATATGCCAAAACTATCTAATATAGCCTTCACTGAATCTTGAGTGGTGATTGAAGACGGTCTTAGAGAAAATTCCTTCTTGGGACACGAAGCCTTAGGATTCTTGGTCTTTTCCTTAGCAGGACTTTTGCTAGACATGATTCTGCCTGGTGACATCATTCCATCACAATTCAATTAGTATACATATTCCTTACGTAAACGCATGCGTATCACTTATAAATAGAATGAGTATCATTACATCTTGTAAACATAAGGTTCGATTTGCCAAAAGACAAACCAAACCCAGACACTGGATGTCAAAGGGGTTATACACATTGTGCTTTCATTGGTGGGCATCTAGGCTTTTGATAACAAGGGAAGCAGATATCCTAACGTCATTAGTACTTCAATGGGAATTACATCGGAATTAGATAGTTCAATGTTATCACCAAAAAACTTAGACAAAACACAAACGATGGAAGTGGATTAGCCCTAATTATGTTGGAATCATTTCGTATCGACGACATAGGATCTTAATTAGTGGAAAGGTTGCTTTCTTCTTGTGTATCTTGTTTTGCGTATCACATTTTCCTAAACAGAGTAATCTATGAAATAGGTGGCCACTCATATTGAACATTAATCCTGATGAAAAAGATTGTTATTGCTTAAACCTATTTTGTGAGTAGCACAATCCTAATCGACTTCCCCGTCAATTTTGGTACATGATTAAGATTACAACTTATAGTAGGAATAAAAATACTCACAAAGAATCAAGCTTTGATTTTCAAAGAGAAAATTTGAGTAGCTTTTAAGAGAAACGGTATTATTGCTCGAGAATTTGATTTGCAGATGAAGAGCGAAAACAAAGGAGAAGAATATTTTGTATTCAGATTTAGAGGCCAATCTAGACCGTACAGGAAGAGACCAATCAATGCTCCCGATCGAGGGAGATCAAAAGACACAGAAATACCACTTCGGAAAAGTCAAAAAGGTTGACTCGAAAAGTCGAAAACACCCCTTCACTGAGGGGAAAATGTTACTACCAAAAGTAACTCTGAAACAAGTTGACAGTAAAGGGTTATCAGATGACCGCAAGCACATAGGAATTCTTTAAAACTAGAGTCAAACACTAGAAGGAACCAAGAGCGGGAAGGAATGATCCGAGAGCTGCTTAAACCGGCACTTTCCTGGGAAAAAGGAACTCAAAAGCTACAGAATACCAACAAGATCTATCCGGAAGGGTCTGTCCGACAAGGTCAATCCGGCAGGGGGGTTCAGCTAGATTAATCCAGTAGAGGGATCCTATAGTAAAAGGTCATCTAAGTCGGAACCAAAGAGAGAGGGAAGCAAGAGCTCCGCTAAATTGAAACCCAAAAGGAAGGAAGGGTTGTCAGTATTAACTGGCTTAACACCGATACATCAGGAGACGAAGACATCAAGAGTATTAAGCCAAAAGTACATAGAGATTATCTGGAATATGCTTCCGAAACTTCTACTGCATAAACATCGAAAGGTTATATTGATAGACAATAGACAAATCACCTAGAGCAACCTTCCGGAAGATCAGGCTATACACGAAAACTCCGCCGGAAGGTAAACCAGAACCCTAGAAGGGATACAAGCTATCCATATTAGTTTACTTAGTACAGACACCGACAGTGGTTCCGAACTGGCAGCTATCGACATACTTCATGAGGGCAAGCTCCTCTAATTATTCATGGGAAAACTGGAAGCCTGCATCTAGAAGCTTATAACCAAGAGAATACAAGCAAGAGCTCATGTCAATCTAAAACAAGCCCCAACTGACCGGAACCTTCACTACGGAAGCTATAATCAGCACCACAAAGCGGCCGGAAGCCAAAGCATCCGAGACCAAGGAGAAAAGCGACCGACAGAGGCTCCTACAAGCCCAACGAGCCAACAGCAGAAGGGCCCCCCGAATTCTCTATAAGTAAGACCTCTGGGGTCACATTTTGGGGACGATTTTCTCATTCTTATTCTTGTACTGTTTTTCTCTAGAGTAAACCCTAATTCTTAAATCAGTTTGGGGATTTCTTCTATTCTATTCTTGTATTCTAAATCAAAGATCAATAAAGAGTGAATCAATACTTATGATATTTCTTTATGAGTTTGTTATGCTATTCCCTAGTTATTGTTGCCGCATCTGCTATTTGTTTCCTACGTATACATGAACCTTACCCAAGCCTTTCCTCAAGTCGGGTGAAACACCCCTTCCAACAAGCCTAGACCCTTCTTACAAGCTTAATCCTTTCCCATAAGCTTAGACCCTTCACCAAGCTTAGTGCAGAACCCCTTTCTACCATCCGTTAAGTCCTTTATTAAGGGTTGTGTTTAGGAATCCTTCTTTCCAAGGTGATTGTTGGTTCTTGAATCTCCTAAGCGTGATGCTCACCCCGTTGAGGGAAGAGTAACTATTCTTTCGGATTCCAGACCTTGATATCTAGGAAATGGTGAACTAACTCAACTTGCGAAGGCTAAACAACCTATTTTTTCCTAGGTCCGCTTCCGTAGTCCTATCTCCGGTGTTGACGAAAAATATCGTTAACATCATATACAAGTTCGTGACTTCCTAACCTCGAAAATACGGTATTAATGAGCATTCTATTAATCAAACATGCACGTGGGCGGAATTGGGACAAGTTATTCTAGGAAAACCATCTTCCGAAATAAGACATGTTATAGGATCTCTAGCTTTATAATGCATATCAGGAATCTCCTGTAAGTTAACCTTAAAAAAAGAACATCCTAAAATTTGCCCAACGTTTCAACTTTAAATTTGACAGCTTGCCCATAAACACTCGACCATATCCAATTGTCTGAGTCGGAAGGTTCCTAAACAGCAAGGGAGCATAGATTGATAAAAAACAAGTAGATTTCAAGAGGATCTACTGCTCCTTTGCTATCATCATAATCAATTAACTTCTTGATTTTGGCACGAGTCAGTAAATTGTTTACATCATATTGTGTCAAACGATTTAAAAAGGTAAAAAGGACCTGTATGAATTGTGTTTTGATCCAAATTCTTTAGTAGGGCTTCACCATCCGGTTATTTCATCCAATTTTTGAGTTGATTGTCAGTAGCGAAACGTTCAGATGAATTTTGGGATGTGGTGACTTCAACCACCTTCTTTCTTTTGGTAAAAGGTTGCTTAGGAGCCATTGATTTGAGTTTTTGAGAGTTAGGGATTTGGGAAATTAGGGTTAGAGTAAAAAAAATTGAGAAGTAAAAGTAAAAATGAGTGGAGAAGGGGTTAAAAATGATGAGTAAAAGGCATTACTAGCACGAACATACGTTTATTGTTTGGCGGCAAACTTTTGTCTTTACAAGGAATTTTTCCTCGAAAGTTTGTATAGACGTCTGTCGTTAACCATCAGACGTCTGTGCTGAGTATGTGATTATGATTCATATGTCACAGGTGTCTGGCATTCAATGAATATACGTCTGTGTTGTCAGGGTTAGATAACATGAGGCTCGCGACAACGTCTGTTATTTGCGTCAGACGTCTATGCTGAAAGATATTAATTTTCAATTTTTAGACCACAATGGTGTCAAACGTCTATGTAACCTTTATCAAATGTCTGGACGTATATATTTTTCTATGTAACAGTATTTTTAATTTATATGAGATTTATTTTAAAAAAATGTTAGAAGAATGCATGCATTTATTGAAGTATAATAGAGAAATTAATATATTAGTTAGATGATCGACTTGAGTGAGCAGTTTTCTTGCTACTTGAGTTAGGTTCGCATTTAGGATCTTTAGACATAGGTTTCAATGGCGACCGCTCTGGACGTTTAGGACTGTGGCTAGATGTTCCTTCTCCCAATAGATTTGTAGGAACAATATTGTCAGAAAAGGGTGATTCTTTGAAACAAGGAGATTTTTTGAGAATGCAACTTTTGTGGGTGAATGTCCGCATACCAGGAACAAACTTTTCTCAAGAAAACGTAGATGTAGTTCTTGCCCTTTTTGCTTGTAGCACATCTCTTGCTGATGTTCCGTCATTTCTCTTTGATAATGAGACATTTAATCCAATTTTTCATGCATAGAGTCTTGATAAGTAGAAGATTTGTATTTTCTGAGCTTCTTGATAGTGGAGAGAGACCCCATCGAGTTCTAGGAGAGGCCACTGGAGATGGTGGAGCTGGAGAGGTAGGCGTTGAGTGAGAGGAGAGGGAAGTTGAATTATAAGAGGATGTAATTTCATGAGATGACATAGTAGAGAATTTTTATTTGATTATACAACTCTATAATCTTTTTTATTTATAGTTATGTATTTACTATATATAGGTTTTTATTTTATATAGCTTTCATTGTTTGTTTATTCTAAACCATCCGAGAGAATGAGGTTAAGAAATAAACTAGGAGAAAGTGAAGGAGCATTTTCGTCTGAAGAAATTTAAAAATGAAACTTTTATTTATAATTCAGAAAATGAACATATTCCTAATTCTCTTTTTTGTTTAATAAATGAAGTTTCAATTAAAGGCTTTGTAAAAATATAGGCAATTTGTTTATCCGTAGTAAGAAAATCCAACGTTATGCTTCCTTTTTCAACATTATCTCTTAAAAAGTGATGTCTAATGTCTGTGTGTTCTGTTCTAGAGTGGTTTATAGGATTTTAAGATAAGTTTATAGTAGTTGTATTATCACAATATATAAGTGAGTTAAAAATATTTTTTCCAATTTTTTTTAATGTTTGTTGCATGTAAATTATTTGAGATTAAGCCAAGGTAGCAGATATGTATTCAGCTTTGCAAGTTGAGAGTGAAACCGAATTTTGTTTATTACTAAACCACGATACAAGAGATTGACCGATAAAGTGGCAAGTACCACTTGTGCTCTTTCTATATGTTTTGCATCCTCCGAAATCAGCATCATTATACAATACAAGTTCAAAGGAGCTACTTTGTGGATAGAAAAGACCGTAATCTCTAGTGTTGGTTAAGTATCTCAAAATTCATTTAACAGCTCTAAAATGTGATTCTTTTGGTTGTGCTTAAAATCTTGCACAAAGACATACACTCATCATAACGTCAGGTCTACTTGTGGGTAAGTATAATAAGGATCCTATAGTACTACGATATAGTTTTTGATCGAAATCTTTTTCATCTTCATCTGTATCAAGACGAAAAGTTGTACTCATTGGTGTAGGCTTTCCAGAAGTTATTTTCATAACAAATCATTTTAGCAAGTCATTACGGTATTTTTCTTGATTTATAAAAATGCCATTTTTTAATTATTTAATTTGAAGTCCTTAGAAGAAATTTAATACTCAATTCATTTTTCATTATATTTGAAAAATCATCACATAAATTTTCATCAGTCGAACAAAAAATTATACCGTCTACATATATTTGAATGATTCAAATGTCATTTTGTATTCTTTTTATAAAATGTGTTTTTATCAACTTTACCAATTTCAAAACCAGAGTTAATTAAATGTGATTTTGATCTTTTATACTTAGGACAAGGTACTTGTTTTAATCCATATAATGCTTTCTTTAGCTTATATACATGTTTTGGGATTTTTTTTCGTGAGCAAATAAAGGAGGTTGTTCAACGTATACTTGTTCTTTTATAAAACCATTTAGAAAGGCACTTTTTACATCCATTTGAAAAAGTTTTATATTGTGATGGACTGCAAATGCGAGTTAGGTACGAATTGCTTCAAGATGAGCTACCGAGATAAAATTTTCTTCGTAATCAATACCTTTTTCGTGGTTATAGCCCTGAGCTACTAGTCGAGCTTTATTACAAACAATATTTCTAGTTTCATCTATTTTATTCTCATAGACTCATTTTGTTCCAATTACAAATTGATTTGTCGGTCTAGGTACAATTTCTCAAACTTCGTTCTTTCAAACTGATCAAGTTCTTCTTGCATTGCCAAAATCCATGATTCGTCGTTTGCGGTTTCCTTATAGTTCTTTGGTTCTATTGTCGAAATAAATGCAATCTAGCTCATTTGATTTAATTTTGATGTCAAGTAGAAACTTTTGGATTTATAACACCTATAATGTTATTTGTAGTATGATCTTTTAAAATCCAAGGAGGTGACCATAATGTAGCTGATGATTCATTACTATTTGAATTTATATTATTTTTAGTATGTTGTATTTTAACTTCTTCTTCATCGCTGTTTTTATTTGGTAGGAAATTTTCATCAAAAGATACATGCAAATTTTCTTCTATAGTATTAGTTCTTTTATTAAAGATCCTATACGCTTTACTTCGATCTAAATAACTAATAAATATTCCTTCATCAGCTTTTGGATCGAATTTTCCTAAATTAGCTTTTGTGTTCAAGATAAAGCATTTTAAACCAAACGTTCTAAAATATGATACTATATGTTTCTTTCCATAGAACATTTCATAACAAATATTTTTTGTCATTGGTCGTATTGTTACTTTATTTAGTAGATAACAAGCTGTTGCTATTGCTTCAGCCCAAAATTGCTTAGGTAAACCATTACTACTTAACAAAGTCCTAGCACATTCTTGTAAGGTTTGATTTTTTTCTTTCTACAACACCATTTTATTGTGGAGTTCGTAGAAATGAAAAATTATGGCTTATTCCCTTTTTTTTACAAAAGTCGTTAAAGAATTCATTTTCAAATTCTAATGTGTGATCACTCCGAATATTTTTTATTTTTAGATTCAATAGATTCATTATTCGTTTGGCAAAAAATTTGGATATTCCAAAAGTATCACTTTTATGTTTTAAAAACAATGTTCATGTATATCTTGAAAAATCATCCACTATTATAAATACATATTTATTATGATTTAACGAACGTGTTAGACTAGGTCCAAATAAATCAAAAATGTAATAGTTCTAAAGGTTGTTTTGTAGAATTATTATTTTTTGATTTAAATGAACTCTTCTTTAATTTTCCCAATTGACAAGCCTTACGTAAATTATTTACTTTGTAATTAATTTTTGGTAATCTTCTAACTAGTTCATTTTTTGCTAATTTGTTAACATCCTTAAAATTTATGTGACAAAAACGTTTGTGCCATAACCATGGATCATCGTGATTTACAGTTAAACATAAATCAGAATTTTACTTTACATTCATATTTAAAACACACACACACACACACACACACATATATATATATATATATATATATATTCCTATTTCTAAAACCTTCAAAAATTAAATTTTTATGATTGTCGAAAATGTTGCATTTATCTTTTCCAAAGTTAATCTGAAAACCTTTATCGCAAAGTTGGCTAATACTCAAGAGGTTATGCTTTAAATTTTTAACTAATAATACATTAGAAATAACAGGAGATTTGGATATACTGATTTGATGACTTCACCAATGCCAATGACGTATTGTTTTGAATTATCACCAAAAGTCACTGTGCCACCATCCATATATGTTATATTTGATAACAAGTTTTTGTTTCTCGTTATGTAATTGGAGCCGCCACTATATAAAATCCATTTCTCTTTTTGTTTTTTTGGGTACCTGCAAGGTAAGAAAGTTTAATTGGTACCCACTTCCTCCGTTAGGCGGAGAAGGCAGCCATACCCATGTGGGTTTGGGGTCTTTAAAACCACATTTTGTATTTGTTGACGTGGGGAATTATCGCCGATTCAAGGCACGCCAACCTCGAGTGTATGTGTCATAGAAACACGATAATCCTAATCCAAAGTAATGGAATGCAGGGAGAAATATTGAGGGATGCAAAATCCTAGTTTACCAAGCCAAATATCCTGAGTTTCCAAGGCCGTGTTGCACATGTGGATCTGAGCGTTTTTAGCGTGTCGATCCATCTTTTTTCAACATGCCAAAAGTGCCAAATTGATCGAGCCGAGTTTTATACTTGGTTTTCCATGTTTTTCTCGTGTCGATTAGCCATTTTGAACGTGACAGATCCACTATTTGCCAAAGTGCCAGATCTTCATTTATGCCTGATCTAACCGTGTCGATCAGCTGTTTTAAGGTGATCGATACATGAAAATCTAATATCCGGTAAAATACTTCCAAATTGCCAAATTTTAATGTCGTGAATCGCACAAACCATTTTTTGTGATCGACGCGTGTCGATCAACCATTTTTGAGTGCGCGACACTGCTTTTTACCAAAATCCATATATTTCTCTATGATGAGTTTTGCCATGTGATTGGACCGAACATCCTTCATCTGATAAGATCAGACTCAAATCAGATAACTATTTTATGGAATATCCAAAAGAAACAAATGGATATTATTTCTATAAACCCTCTAAGAATAAAATGTTTATCGCTCGAATTGGTATCCTTTTAAAGGAGAGCCAGTCTCTAAGATACCAGTGGGAATGAAATAGAATTCAAATGTCTCGGAAACCACAAAATACCATTGAATCTTGTATAGACAAGAAATTGAGAGGGAGTGACACTATAATTCTAATGTTATATATTGATAACACATTAATTATTGTGAATAATGTTAGTTTTAAAACAAGAAACATATACTGATTCTAAGAAAGAAAATGTTTGGGTTATGAAACGACCCATATTTTTGACCGTTTAAAATCGAAAATAAACCACACATGTCGACCCAACAAATCACAAATACAGGCAGTTATTGGGAAAAGAAGAAAAAAATAGGGAAAAACAATAATAAAATCTCACAGCGGAAGGACAACATATAATACACAATAGCAGTTTTAAAACAGTTGAAATATATATACATTGACTATCAGAGTTATACATATACAGGTTTCATCACATGGTAGCGGAAATGAAATGCAGCGGCAATACATATATATATATATATATGATAAATATGTATACCAATCTTCGTCTTCGATCTCCAAGGCACAGTCATCTTTGGTAACTGCAAACGTCTGCTGACCCGAGCGTATTGCATAAAAACAAACACAACAAACACTCGGATCAGCACTAAATCATTTCATATTAGTCAAATCAAACTACGAAATAACATCAGTATCATGGGTGCAGTAACTCAAGAGATGTTACGGGATTTTTTCCATCTCTTGAGGATCCGTAAACTAATACTTACATAGATAATACGCTATTATGATAGTGTCTACTCAGTAAAGTATAAATACTGAAAATAGCGTAAGCGGGATTACATTTTTACCCTTACACCGTTTATAATACCGTAGTCTATATAATACCGTAAACCCACCGTAAACGATGGCATCATAGGGCACTCCATAGGTACGATACAAATCAAAATCGTATGGGGCTCGATATGGATATATATATATATATATATATATGACAAGGCACTCGAGGCAATGCCCAGGGTAGGATTCTACCAATTGCAATCCCGGACCGGTGGTAACGCATAGCAGCCACTACCGCCCACCTCGGAACACACTCCCAAAGTCATAAGTGGGCCAAATCATCATCGTTATCATAGTCATAGAAATAGATTCGAAGAAGTGTGTCCGATCAAAGGTGCTACCTCAATTAGTCACGGTATAGCTCATGTTTTAGTCATTTCAATTCTGACCCGAAGGTCAGGGCTATTTCCTCATCGTTCATCTCCTTCGATTCATTAATTGCCTCCAAGTCATCATACTCATTCTGGATACGTCGTAACGTTCACAGTTGTCAAAGTGGTATCGACACTGACAGAGAGTATGCCTTATGTCGACTCCGGTCTCTTTAACAACCAACGCTTACATCCTTTCACATCGGTTGGTTCTTTTATATTTCACAAAGGTTCGCTTCGTAATAAAATATCATATTCTGTTTCGAGCCATATTTATATTCAAAAGAAGATAATTTCATATCAACATATCATAATCATACCCAAACCGATTATATTCTAAAACTATAATATATTTCATATCATTATATTATAATCATATAATATTTCAAAACGACTTATACTCAAATAGAATATAATTTATCTCAAAGATTTCAAATTATCACGGATTCTTAACTCAACTCCATTTGAACCAGCGGTTCAACTCAAGCATTCCCATTCAGAAGAAATTTAAAATTCCAAAACACTTGTAAACTAAATGTTTATATATAATAATAACAATAGTAATAATAGTAATAATAATATAAAATTTATATAAATAAATATATAGATATACATATAGGATACAATAATTAAAATAAATCAGTAATTTGAATATTATATATTTACTTAAAAATATAGGTTTACTAGAAAATTTTGAAAAATGAATTATAAGGAAAAATTTATTTAAAAATATAATAGTTATAAGTAAAGGCAGTAATAAATTTAAAGCAAGAATAATTATTTGGAATCGAATGCATAAATATATTAAAATAAATCTCTAATCAACATCTTTCCTTCCTTCCAAATTTCAAATACTTGAATCTATCCTCCGGTCTCAACAGAGTTCATGAATTCCATATCTCGTTTCAACCCCGTTCAAACAACTATTTGATTTCAAGAGTTCAAATATATATATTCAAACTGAGTTAAAACAACTCAGATACCCTTGATTTTCCAAATTTCCCAAAAATTAGATTACACAAGAATTTATTTCCTTCTAATCCAAACTCTTAATTTGAAAAGATTTTAAATCATATTCAAATCCCAATTTAAATATTTCCACTTTGTCTTGGAAATTTCCTTTAACCCTTTTAATCAACATCCCAGTTCAGAATCTTTAAAGAATTGAATTAACGAGTATCGGTACATTCTTTTAAAGGGAAATTTCTATCAAATAAAATTTCAAATATTAAAAATCATTTAACCAACCGATGTTTGTATATAATTATCTATCCAATGGCCACGTGATCTTAAATTTAATTTCTCGATATTTCAGGGATGGATCTATCATTTCAATCCAAATCAAGGTCACAGAGATTTATCATTTCACTCTGTGTTCTTAAGTTATTTTATTGATAAATCCCGAGTTCATTAGATGCCCATAACGTCAAGGGTAAATGGGATTTATCGTCGCAATCAACATACATTGCAATATACTGAAATAAAGAGCATTTAAAAATGTTACTATAAATTCAGTAATAAATTTCAACCAACATCCATCACAACAATTTCATTCAACTGATCCAGCATTAACTGTTTTAGGATTTAACAAGGGTTCGAATTCAACTAGAGATTTAAATTAAATTAAATAACAAATCATTTACTTAGATTGCATGTTAGCACACTTGCATGTTAAATTTAAACCACACATCAAAAGTCCAACACAACCATGCAACCAACTTACTTCATAATTTAATCCAATAAATATGGGAATAATTCAGTATTTCGTGAGCAAAGAATCACTCACCTTTGCGTCCATAGTTGATCAAACGTCCAACTAAGGACCAAAATTTGACAGTCACCAAACGCTGCTAGGTCAGTGCCAAAACGTCCGCAATTTCGCCATGATCCCAACGCAACAAACCGCGTCCAAATCCGAGTTAATATGAAGAAGTTATCAGTGTTTTACTCATTTGAAATTTAAATATATAAAATTAATATAATTATAATCCTCACCACTCACTGAACGACACGTCAGCAGGCCCACACAGAAATCCCGCTCTCTTCCTCAACTCATCGCTACAGTACCGTGAATCAACGAACCCAAAACGCTTAGCTTTGACCGTCCACCACCTATGATTCCGACCACCATACCGACCGAGACCCCTGGCGTTCTTACGCCTGACCTGAGGAGCGTCTCGCCATGGCGGTGCCACCACCTCCGGTGGCCCCGAGTCCTCCGCGTCGAGCCCCTTAAAACGGTGGTTTCTGATCTTCAAACCTCAATTCCCGGCGACCCGCTTGACGATATAACCTCCAACTAACCTCAGCGAACTCGTATGGATACCCTCTTCAATACCCAGAAACCCGTTTCTCCGATTGACCTCTAAATCGAAAAACCCCAATTTAGCTTCTAGGGTTCCGAAATCAATCCCCTTTTACCGCGAATTCCGGCCACTCAAAGTGCTGCATGTCGAAACAAACCATACCCATAGCTTCCTATCGACAAGAGCTTCGATTTGATAGTTAATTTGCTAGGGTTTGAGAGGATTTGAATTCAAAGTTAGCATTTTTATTTGAACTAGGTTTAGAAATTTGGTTTTTCTGCCATTGAAGAAAAGAATAGGCAGATGAAATTATACGTGGATGAGAAATGAGTTGGTGAGGTGGCAGTTGGGTTTATTTATATAATTATAGAAGGCCCAACAGTTGAAAACACCAAATTATCCATTTACATTGATCTCATTCACATTTTCTCTCGTACGATCAAACGGTAAGTCGGATTGTAACGCAAATTGAAATCCTATCATAATTCACCGTTCCGGTTCCGATGACGCTGGTTTCGCTGAATTCTGAGACAGTTGTCAAAACCGTTAAATTTCACAATTAATTAAATATATAAATATTCAATTAACTGTTTTCATTCAAATTAAATATTCATTAAATTCAAACTAAATCAAATTATACTTAAATCAATTCTATAAATAAATTTCACACATTTTTTTTTAAATTTGATTATTTGAATTCAAGTTTTGATTTTCAGTTATTATTTCCCAACTTAGAATTTCGCCATTTCAAATTAAATTTGAATTTCCATCATAAACTAAACAACTCAAATTTTTTAAATAAATAAAATATAAATTTTCAAATTTCCACAATTTCAAGTATGAACTAAATTAAAAATAAATCTATTTATACTCCATTCAAATAATCATCAACATTGAAAATCAACAAATTTTGCTTTTTTTCTCTAATATTATTCCATTTTATTTGAAAATTAAATATATAGAAAATGTGGGATGTTACATTCTCCCCAACTTAAAATCTTTTCGTCCTCGAAAAGTGAACGAAGTAAGGTATTAAACAAGTCATACTTTCAAATCCATACTTATAAAATAGTATTTATAAGATAAGTTATATATAGTTGTAAAATTTCATAAATCTTCTAACTCCCGAAATCACGGAAAATTTCAGCAGCATCTCCTTTGTACGGGGAGATCTAAAAAATCACAACATATACAAAATTCAAATATACATCTCATCATTCGATGAAGCATCCCGAAAAGGGGTAGAACACCATATATATGTAACTACAAAACTATATAACTCAAATACGTACCTTCTTAGCGTTTATTTGCGTTTTTATTTACATTAGCATTTAGCGCAAACGAGCTCCGAAGCGTAGCGCGACTTCCCTACACCTGCTACAAACTCACATATACATGAGAATCAAACATATATACAATAAATAGCAATTACACCCAACTAGTACAACATATGTTAATCATTTCAATCACAAAATCGACATATTAACAACAGGCCCACGAACAAAATGAGGTTTATCACCCTTTACATGTAAGAATTTGACTAAAGCATACAAGGCAAAAGTTGTATCATTTCTTTTAAGCTTTCCGAATTGTCCGGATTCGTCGAATTCCGATGATTCGTTCAAACGTTATGGCTATTTTAGTGAAGGAGAACGATTCAGCTCATACACATAAAATTTGCAGATCTGAGTTGTTCAACCCAGTTTTTAACCTTTTAAACAACAAAATTCACCCAGAAAATTAAGGGAAATTTTAGTTCAGATCCTGGGCTTTACGAATTGTACTCGTACGTCGAAATCAGACGCTCCGTTAGGAAGTTATGGTCAAAACAACATCGGTATTCAGTTCAGATTTTTATTTTCTGTGCATACAACTACGACTAGTTCTCGGATTTCAACCTAACAAACATGAAAACTAGACAAGGCCCTATTATCAAAAGTTTTAGTTCGGTTTCTAAGGTTTCTAAAAAGTCCGGAATTCGTCAAATTCCGATCAACCCATCAAAAGTTATGATCATTTTAGTTTTCAGCTTATCGAATATTTCAGGTTTTCATATGGACATCGATTATTTTATTTGGGGTTTCAACCTTTCCAATTCAGAAATTTTTAGCAAGTCTTTAACACTTTAAAAAGTTTTATTACATCATTATTCAAGCGACGGACTCGCGTTCAATTACTTACTCCACTTCAATATACCCTTTCTCATTTTCCCGTTTCAATTCAAGTGTTACACCCCAATTAAACTTGAATGTATTTTGATTTGATTTTTTTTCTAACACACTTGATTACGTCAAATCTTTAATTCATTACCATGAATTAATTGGCCAAATTTTCATAACTTATTCTTTTTGGTTTAATTCCTTTGACTCGACTAAGTTTCGCTTCATTTCATATTTTATTTGCCCATTCCATTTCCATATATTTCCATCGCTAACAATTTCATTTCTAACGTAAACTCAATTTAGTTAACTTCGAATCTATATCCATGGATTAAGGTTAGTTATGGTTTTATATAACCCATCCTATTTCATCTGGTTTTATTAAATTTCATTTACTTGCTTACCTATTTCATTGGTATGGATGAAATTTTACTTACTCAACCCAACTATATATAAATCCTAAATCGGCTTACTTAATTTCCTAAGTTGATTTCATTTTTAGTAAATCCATTCAGCTCAGACTAAGTTTTATCTTTGCATCACATCTCGATATCTCAATGTCCGAATTTAGAATTCGTTTAGCAATTATCTTAATCCAAATAAACCAACCTATCCACTTGCATCTCATTTCTTTCACTTGCCCTTCTATTCATTCATCTAGCCATTATCTTATTCACTTATTCCGATTTTCCTTTTTAAATTAAAGTTTATTCCATTAACTCGATTTATTTATTAGACTCCCAAATTATGAACTGAGTTAAGGACTATTCATAACCCAAGTTTTTAACTTAACTCCCTATCAATTAATATTCGCTTTCCTAAGTTAACTTCCTTTAACTCGATTCCTATACTCGAATTAAGTTATATTCCATTCGACAAGATGGTTTATACTCTACTCATTTCATTGTTCATACTTAGATTTATATACGGCATATTTTTCAAATGAGGTTTACCATTTAGATCTCTTCCATTTCCAATTCATCGACCATTCAAATTCCATTAACCTCTTCGTTCCTTTAAGTTTTTTTTCCAGCGATCATATTATCGGCAACCATAAGTTTCTTCCAACCTCCTTCTCGGCTAACTCAATAACTTATGAATTAACCACGACATGTGTTATCGTTCTTATTACACAACCAAATTTCAATTGATTTAGTTGGCTTTAATTGAATTTTATTTCGTGGCAAAACTTTTTCTTTTTTCCAACACCCTTATAGACCAAAGTTGGGATTTGTTTGACCCTTATCGTCACCATATTTAAGAATTTAGGGGGAAGTCCATTCCATGGTTTCAAATTCAAAATTCCAATGAATCGAGTACTAAATCCTAAATCATTATCATTAGTTAAGACAACTCAAAGTGCTTGATTCCAGGTTTTATAATTCAAGTTTAAAATAACATACATATATATTTATACTATTTTATAAAGCATACCATATGAATTTTAAACCCAAAACTTTAATTTAAGAAAGAATATAAAATTTCAATTCTTGTTAAATCTTAAACTCAGTTTTAATATCATATACCTATACTTTTATACGAACTTATTCTATAGGAATTTAAATCCAAAAATCCTTTCAAACTAGTTATGAAAATACGGGTGGTCTCCCCCACTTAAACGCTACTGAATAAACGTCGATAATGCGTGCACTCATTACCGACATCGTTTCTAAGGTCCAAGAAGGGATTATACCCACTTCGAAAAATCTTTAAAACCATTTCTTTTCGATCATACTTTATAATACGATATTATTTCAAAATTCGACAAAACGATTTTCAAAAGTACCACAGGATCAAGTTTCAAGGTCATTCCTATTTCATTTGCAAAATATATTTACACCCAATTGAACTTAAAAAGGTTTCATTATCAAATTCCTCAAACCATTTGAATTTCCCCATTAGATTTATTATTTAAATAATCATAATAGGCAATAACTAAATATTATTATTACCTACTAATAACAAATCAATAAACACTTAAACCAATAATATATATTTGATATATTTAAAAATATAATCGAAAACCATATTATTTCGATCATTCTATTCGATTGTTTATAAATTCCTATCGATTCTATGGCGTCCCATATATCGACCAGAACCTATAAATATTCAACAGAACATTCAACACAATATAAAACAATTTCATATCAAAAATACAAGTACGCTCTCTCATATATACTCTCAAACTCATTCTAGGGCATTTTTAATCCCTATCTCTAATGAGTTTATTCCCAAACAGAGCCAAGGTTATCGCTAACCATCGCTCTGATACCAACTGTAACAACCCATATTTTTAACCATTCAGAATCGACAATAAACCACACATATCGACCCAACAAATCACAAATACTGGCAGTTATTGGGAAAAGAAGAAAAAAAAGAAGGGAAAAACAATAATAGAATCTCACAGCAGAAGGACAACATATAATACACAATAGCAGTTTTAAAACAGTTGAAATATATATACATTGACTATCAGAGTTATACATATACAGGTTTCATCACATGGCAGCGGAAATGAAATGCAGCGGCAATACATATATGTATGATAAATATATATACCAATCTTCGTCTTCGATCTCCAAGGCACAGTCATCTTCGGTAACTGCAAACGTCTGCTGACCCGAGCGTATTGCATAAAAAGAAACACAACAAACACTCGGATCAGCACTAAATCATCTCATATTAGTCAAATCAAACTACGAAATAACATCAGTATCATGGGTGCAGTAACTCAAGAGATGTTACGGGATTTTTTCCATCTCTTGAGGATCCGTTAAACTAATACATACATAGATAATACGCTATTATGATAGTGTCTACTCAGTAAAGTATAAATACTGAAAATAGCGTAAGCGGGATTACATTTTTACCCTTACACCGTTTATAATACCGTAGTCTATATAATACCATAAACCCACCGTAAACGATGGCATCAGAGGGCACTCCATAGGTACGATACAAATCAAAATCGTATGGGGCTCGATATGGATATATATATGACAAGGCACTCGAGGCAATGCCCAGGGTAGGATTCTACCAATTGCACTCCCGGACCGGTGGTAACGCATAGCAGCCACTACCACCCACCTCGGAACACACTCCCAAAGTCATAAGTGGGCCAAATCATCATCGTTATCATATTCATAGAAATAGAATCGAAGAAGTGTGTCCAATCAAAGGTGCTACCTCAATTAGTCACATTATAGCTCCTGTTTTAGTCATTTCAATTCTGACCCGAAGGTCAGGGCTATTTCGTCATCGTTCATTTCCTTCGATTAAATAATCACCTCCAAGTCATCATACTCATTCTGGATACGTCATAACGTTCACAGTTGTCAAAGTGGTATCGACACTGACAGAGAGTATGCCTTATGTCGACTCCGGTCTCTTTAACAACCAACGCTTACATCCTTTCACATCGGTTAGTTCTTTTATATTTCACAAAGGTTCGCTTCGTATTAAAATATCATATTCTGTTTCGAGCCAAATTTATATTCAAAAGAAGATAATTTCATATCAACATATCATAATCATACCCAAACCGATTATATTCTAAAACTAGAATATATTTCATATCATTATATTATAATCATATAATATTTCAAAATGACTTATACTCAAATAGAATATAATTTATCTCAAAGATTTCAAATTATCACGGATTCTTAACTCAACTTCATTTGAACCAGCGGTTCAACTCAAGCATTCCCATTCGGAAGAAATTTAAAATTCCAAAACACTTGTAAACTAAATGTTTATATATAATAATAACAATAGTATTAATAATAATAATAATATAAAATTTATATAAATAAATATATAGATATACATATAGGATACAATAATTAAAATAAGTCAGTAATTTGAATATTATATATTTACTTAAAAATATAGGTTTACTAGAAAATTTTGAAAAATGAATTATAAGGAAAAATTTATTTAAAAATATAATAGTTATAAGTAAAGGCAGTAATAAATTTAAAGCAAGAATAATTATTTGGAATCGAATGCATAAATATATTAAAATAAATCTCTAATCAACATCTTTCCTTCCTTCCAAATTTCAAAAACTTGAATCTATCCTCCGGTCTCAACGGAGTTCATGAATTCCATATCTCGTTTCAACCCCGTTCAAACTATTTGATTTCAAGAGTTCAAATATATATATTCAAACTGAGTTAAAACAACTCAGATACCCTTGCTTTTCCAAATTTCCCAAAAATTAGATTACACAAGAATTTATTTCCTTCTGATCCAAACTCTTAATTTGAAAAGATTTTAAATCATATTCAAATTCCAATTTAAATATTTCCACTTTGTCTTGGAAATTTCCTTTAACCCTTTTAATCAACATCCCAGTTCAGAATCTTTAAAGAATTGAATTATCGAGTATTGGTACATTCTTTTAAAGGGAAATTTCTATCAAATAAAATTTCAAATATTAAAAATCATTTGACCAACCGATGTTTGTATATAATTATCTATCCAATGACCACGTGATCTTAAATTTAATTTCTCGATATTTCTGGGATGGGTCTATCATTTCAATCCAAATCAAGGTCACAGAGATTTATCATTTCACTCCGTGTTCTTAAATTATTTTATCGATAAATCCCGGGTTCATTAGATGCCCGTAACATCAAGGTTAAATGGGATTTATCGTCACAGTCAACATACATTACAATATACTGAAATAAAGAGCATTTAAAAATGTTACTATAAATTCAGTAATAAATTTCAACCAACATCCATCGCAAAAATTTCATTCAACTGATTCAGCATTAACTGTTTCAGGATTTAACAAGGGTTTGAATTCAACTAGAGATTTAAATTAAATTAAATAACAAATCATTTACTTAGATTGCATGTTAACACACTTGCATGTTAAATTTAAACCACACATCAACAGTCCAACACAACCATGCAACCAACTTACTTCATAATTTAATTCAATAAATATGGGAATAATTCAGTATTTCGTGAGCAAAGAATCACTCACCTTTGCGTCCATAGTTGATCAAACGTCCAACTAAGGACCAAAATTTGACAGTCACCAAACGCAGCCAGGTCAGTGCCAAAACGTCCGCAATTTCGCCACGATCCCAACGCAACCAACCGCGTCCAAATCCGAGTTAATATGAAGAAGTTATCAGTGTTTTACTCATTTGAAATTTAAATATATAAAATTAATAAAATTTAAATCCTCACCACTCACTGAACGACACGTCAGCAGGCCCACATAGAAATCCCGCTCTCCTCCTCAACTCATCGCTACAGTACCGTGAATCAACGAACCCAAAATGCTTTGCTTTGACCGTCCACCACCTATGATTCCGACCACCATACCGGCCGAGACCCCCGGCGTTCTGATGCCTGACCTGAGGCGCGTCTCGCCATGGCGGTGCCACCACCTCCGGTGGCCCCGAGTCCTCCGCGTCGAGCCCCTTAAAACGACGGTTTCTGATCTTCAAACCTCAATTCCCGGCGACCCGCTTGACGATATAACCTCCAACTAACCTCAGCGAACTTGTATGGATACCCTCTTCAATACCCAGAAACCCGTTTCTCCGATTGACCTCTAAATCGAAAAACCCCAATTTAGCTTCTAGGGTTCCGAAATCAATCCCCTTTTACCGCGAATTACGGCCACTCAAAGTGCTGCATGTCGAAACAAACCATACCTATAGCTTCCTATCGACAAGAGCTTCGATTTGATAGTTAATTTGCTAGGGTTTGAGAGGATTTGAATTCAAAGTTAGCATTTTTATTTGAACTAGGTTTAGAAATTTGGTTTTTCTGCCATTGAGGAAAAGAATAGGCAGATGAAATTATACGTGGATAAGAAATGAGTTGGTAGTTGGGTTTATTTATATAATTATAGAAGGCCCAACAGTTGAAAACACCAAATTATCCATTTACATTGATCTCATTCACATTTTCTCTTGTACGATCAAACGGTAAGTCGGATTGTAACGCAAATTGAAATCCTAACATAATTCACCGTTCCGGTTCCGATGACGCTGGTTTCGCTGAATTCTGAGACAGTTGTCAAAACCGTTAAATTTCACAATTAATTAAATAAATAAATATTCGATTAACTGTTTTCATTCAAATTAAATATTCATTAAATTCAAACTAAATCAAATTATACTTAAATCAATTCTATAAATAAATTTCACACATTTTTTTAATTTGATTATTTGAATTCAAGTTTTGATTTTCAATTATTATTTCCCAACTTAGAATTCCGCCATTTCAAATTAAATTTGAATTTCCATCATAAACTAAACAACTCAAATTTATTAAATAAATAAAATATAAATTTTCAAATTTCCACAATTTCAAGTATAAACTTAATTAAAAATAAATCTATTTATACTCCATTAAAATAAATATCAACATTAAAAATCAACAAATTTTGCTTTTTTTTCTCTAATATTATTCCATTTTATTTGAAAATTAAATATATAGAAAATGTGGGATGTTACAGGTTAAAAGTTCATGATTGAACTTAATTTATTGTCAATCCAATTATTAACATTGTGATAACAATGTGGCTGTTCCTCAGGCAGAATGAAATGGCTTATTTTAAAATTGGAAATTAAATATCTAGAGGTAGAATGGTCAATTGAATTTCAATTCTTTTCCACATATATAGGGGGAGTTCAGTTGTAGGGGGAGTAATATATTTCACGTTCAAAATTATATTTCACGTTCAAACACATTCAAAATCTTTTATTTGTTTGTCATCATCAAAGGGGGAGATTGTTGTATATAACAGTATATTGTATACACAATTATATGATTTTTGTTTGATGACAACAACCAAATATATTTTATTATTGAATGTGTTTGTAATTGTACTGGTATGCTACACATCAGGTAGGAATATAATATTTCTATTTAAATAAAATACAATTGTACAGAAATTTAAATATTCACACAGTATTTTATTTGAATAAGAATATTTTATTTCAATATTTAAACAGTACAGATTTACAACTCCACTATTTGTTTATACATCACTGATATACATTTCAATATATTCAATTTCATACTCAGCTTCTCTCTACAACACTTACACTCACATATACAGACACTCTCATTAACTCATACATTGACACTGTTATTTGTCATCTGTCTTCTATGCATCTTAACTGTCAGTTCAGTCATCATTTGCTTACCTATCACAGAAGCGCACATAGTAAACTGGAACAAAAATAAAATTAACTACAAAAAAATAAAAATTTGTTTTTTAATTTTATTTGCCTTAGAATTACGGTGTGTTTCTCATCATTTTTCTAGACTTGGTCTGATATGCAGGGACAGAAAAAATTTATGAATGGCTGCATATACACACGTGTATATGCATACACGTGTGCACTGCCTCGCCAATCCAGTGTGCAACTGAGGAGTAGCCACGTGGACTGTCTCAACTCAGTGCAACAACAAAACAAATGTCAACCAGCATAGTCAAAGTCAAAACAAGTCAATACAAAAGCAGTTTCAATGTAGTCGAGCAAACATGAATGATCAATGTCAAGAACAAGTTCAAAGTAAAATGGTGAAAGACAGTTAACATATGTATGGTGATGGAGCATGTCAAGTTTAAAGTGTGCACAACAATGCAAACAAATGGTGCAGCATGATCGAGTCCAAAGTGGTTCAAGAATACTCAAGCTCAAAGTATTGTATCACTTAAAGGTGCAACAGGTTCAAGCAAGCACAGTCTCAAGAAAATGGTAAAACAACTACAATACCAAGTTAGAGTGCTCAAATACACGGCTCAGGTTACACAAGGATATGGTACAACAGGAAGATACACAGTGTATATGTGGTCAAGGTGCACACAGCAACACGGGTCACATGAAGCTCAACAGTCCAAGATTACAGTTCAATATCAAGCATGTTTACAAATAGGCGCATGCAGGTGTACAAGTGAATGTGAACAATGATTAAAGTACCAATGCTCAAGTACAGGTGCCTCAACATTTGTTATAATGGTCAAAGCAATGCAAACCGAAAAGGGGACACAAGTATAGCAAGGTTGAAAAATGGTACACGCATTAAGTTAAATATACAAGCATTAACATGATAAGCACAAAAATGTATAAAGGTGAGTGGTGTAATACAAGACAGGAATAACCACAAGACTAAAGGAAATTTTACTATAGAGTACAAGCATAGTTTCTGCTCTTATCAAGTTAAATCTGATCGACTATTCAGAACTCAAGGAAATGGATCAAGCACCACAGTGGCAAGCTAAAGGTCGACGCAAATCAAAATCAAAATGGTGCAAGTGAAAATGGACAGTGAACTACAATGGTCAAGCAGTTTAAACAAGGGGCAGGAGCAACTATATCAAAGCAGTTTACAAAATTCATGTACAAGCAGCTTATAAGGTTCAGCATGGATAAATGATGGTGCAGGCAATATATATGGTGGAATATGATCAGATCAGCATAAATATACATAAATGGTGCGACTCAGACCCAAGAAAAAAAAACTACAGTCACTTGTATGGAGCAAGAATGACACACAGTATTCATTAAAATATTCAAGTAGAAGTATTTTTTAACATCTGTTTGTAGCAGCACTTTTAACAAGGGATGGACAAGCAAAGCAATGTAAATATGGTGAACACAGTAAGTTTCAAGTAAAGTTCATATGCAAGGAAGTATTGGCAACATGAAACAATACAAGGAATGTAGTGATGGTTATACAAGGTGGTACCAAGTTCAAATGTAGCATCTGTTCTCATCATTTTTTATAAGGCAATTAATCCAAGGTAGTAGTTTGTTCAAGAAAAACCAGTTTTTTTAAAATCATGTTGACAAAGTCAAAATTTCATAAATCACCAAGGCAATATTTTCAGGAAAAGGAATTCGCAATTTTTATGGAACAAAAGAGTCAATCATTTTTTCTAGAAGCCACCAAGACTTTTCAAAGAAAAAAATTATATACAGCAAAATTTTAAGGTCGAAGATCTTTCGGAAATACAAGTTCAAATCAAGGACCAAAGTTCACGCTAATATCATGACCTAGTCTCAGCATTGAAATCATAGATAATATCGGATTTTTAATCCTATTTAAACACCAATTCTCATCGGTAGAATCCCAACCAAGATTGAAAAAAAAAATCAAAGAGAAATTCGAATTATAAAATCATACCAAATAACCAAATTTACTTGGATTAGAATCGATTGCATCTGCAAATTGAAGAACACCACGTGATAGAAAGCACTTGAGAGAAAGCGGCAGCTTCAATTTCAAGGAGGAAGCAAACCCTAGATCGCAAATCAAATCGCCAGCCCCCATTTTCATTTCCAAAGAGAAAGAAGATCGGGAAAGTAAAAGAAGAGGGGTGAAGCAATACAAAAGTGGCCGGCCAAGTTTGATGAAAAGGGCTAAGGACTAAAACTAGGGTTTTTATTCAAAGGGGATAAGAACTTTAGTGTCTTATTTAAAACAAATTAGGGTTTTATTTAAAGTTTCTTTTTAAACTGTTTTTTATTTGTTAAATTTGTATTCGTCTTTAGAGTTTTCTAGTTTGTCTCTAAAACTAGGGAGACGAATTACATGATTTGTAATTCGGAGAAATCTGGTTTCGGGGATAGAAACCAGTGCAGGGTTTTGAGCGTAGGGTTAAGAACAGTTGGGAGCGAGTGTTGTGAGTTTACAGGGGATTGTAAGCATAGAGATTGCTTTAACTCCTAGTAGAAACCTTGTGGAATGCAGCAGTAGGCAGGGTTTTGCCGAAGCTGGGTATATCTATGTGTTATTTATTTTCTGCATTTATTCTAATTATTATTTGTGCTGTTATTATTTAATTACTCTGCGAAAATCTACGATAAACCCTATTCACCCCCCTCTAGGGTTAATTTAGATCCTACAGAGTCGTGGCTAGCACAATGACGGTGCTGATGTGGATTGGTTATTTTCTTAGGGAGATCGGAATCTCCATCGATAAGAAGCCCATAATCTGGTGTGACAAAATGAGTACCATATCCTTATCCTCCAACCCTGTACAACACTCACGCATGAAGCACACGGACAGATTTGTACTTTATGCGTGAAGAAATAGAGGGAGGTAGATTAGACATTCGACTTGCCCCAACCCTTTTTCAGCGAGCAGATGTACTGA
The DNA here is from genome assembly GCA_030737875.1 of Allium sativum. Lineage (NCBI taxonomy): Eukaryota > Viridiplantae > Streptophyta > Magnoliopsida > Asparagales > Amaryllidaceae > Allium > Allium sativum. The sequence continues at coordinate 124,881,922 of CM060921.1, forward strand.
CTAAGGCTTTATCCACAAAGAATTTTCATCGATTTAGAGATGATTTGAAGATTGTTGAGGATAACAGACATTTAGAAGACAAAGAGAAGAGCTGATTTGAAGATTATTGAGGATAGCCGACTTTTAGAAGATGAAGTGAAACCCTAGTTTGGTTCAAAGGGGCGAAATAAGACATATAGGGTTTCTGGAGACTGTATTGAGATAATATATATGATATCTATTGCAACTGGGCCTAAACCTATAATTTATCATTTACATTTGCTTTTACATTTTTTCAAGCCCACGCGGCTACAAGTCTTTAATATATATAAATACACGATTGTATGTAACATTCAACCAATCAATTACATTTCTTACTTTCTAAAATAAAATTACAAATTATCTTTTAGTACGAACGGAGGAAGTTGAAGCAGGGGCAGCCGTTAGAGTCGGAAAAGAAGACATTGGTCATGGAGGATCCTCATTTGTAGGGGAAGGAGTCTAGTGAGTATAAATTTCTTTTTGACTGAGGGGTCATGTTCTTGTTGGAGGGGTTTCTTTGCTGAGGGTTAGGTGGAGGCAGTTTTGGCATTTGTAGAGAAAGAATGGGAGGGGGAAAGGATCCCATTTTTGTTTTTCAATGGAGAAGAAATATGAGGTGGAGGAAGGGCAGTGGTGATCAAGATCTTGGTTTGAAGATGTTTTGACCTAATATGTTATGATCAACTGAATTTAAATCCGATTATCAAACCTAACTAGAATGAGTCCCGTACTTCGCATTAGGGCATTCGTTGGTATCAATGAGTAGGTTGTTTAATTATTTTAGCATTTACCTATGCAATTCATAAAAAAAAGAATTCCTTTCCATGTGGTATTTACCACTCGTGCTTATGTGTACAACCATGGAATAGGTATCTACAGTACTGTACAAATTAGCAGTATAAGCTTGCATAGTTTAGGATACTCCGTGTGTGGCATCTTGTACATATGTTTTAACGTAAAATTTTGTACATCAACATGACCAAAAATTCACCATGTGTTTGTATGGTAAAAAAATCCGTACTATTCAACATGGAATTGCTTAATTTCCAATGTTGTCATTACATTAAAAAGTACCATAACCATGCATTTAAAATAATACGTCGATTTGATGCTTCAGTTCCTATTGTCATTGGCATTCTAGCGTGACTTAAGCCAAGCACGAGTCAAAAACCATAAATATTCATGAACACAGGCATAAGCAATCATTAGTTCTAAAACGACATGCAAATAGTTAATACGCTTGCAATTTAATTTCATTTAAATTACTAAACTGATAGGAAAGCTAAAATCATGTAATCATGTATGACATCTTGGTTTGTAAATTAGGAAATAACTTGTTTATTAAAACATTATAATACTATTTTGTGAAGTAGGAGTTCAATTGAAAATAGAGTAAACTTTAACTTAGTCATAGATGTGGGATTCAATGAAAAAACAGTAAGAGAGCCAAAAAGAAAATATGTCGCAGCATATAAGATTTGGTTAGAAACAATTGGAAAACAAAATAAGCCATTTCATTATGAGGTATTGGCGAACATTAAATGCATATGAAGCATGCACAGTGTGACCATTTCAATAAAAACCCAAGGTGTAATTGTCAGCATAAACAAAAACGTGTATCTGAAATAATAGCCTGTAGATGATTGAAAACTAAACGCAAGTTTAACGCCAAACACATGCACTGGTTTTAAACACATCATCATAAAATAAAATAAAAGTAAATTACAATTTATTTCCATCCTTGCCCATACGCAATTTATCTACAAAACATAGACGAACCTAACTGGCGATCACACATCAGGTACAAAAAAGTAAAGGCAGCTAGAAAATACTTTAAAAAAATTGAAACGAACTGGTGATAGAAATTGTAAGCCAGCATAAGTGGAATTAGAAATTATAATCCAAGCAATAGTGCAACTGTTTGATTTAAGGATATACAAATACCACTTAAACAATATACAAAGGAAACTAAATGCAAACTTACAAGTACCATCTAAAAAACATACAAAATATACTGAGGTAGTGAAGATGAATGCAAAGTGAAAACATATAAATAATAACTAAACAATAAATAAGACAAATACTGCAAATAGAAAATACATCTTTGACAGTAGCGTAGAACAGTGGAATCTGAAGCACAGGAGTCTATGTCTTCCTTTGTATTTCCGTTAGCTTTGTAGTAGCCAATTCAGAGCATGTCTGTTCATCTTCGTTTTCCTATATATGTTAAGCGATGTAATTACAAGATGTACAAAAAAATAACACATGGACAAGAATTAAAATTAATTAGGTGTTGGTTCATATGTTGAACATATAAGCAATTCAGTCCCATCATGGGAATATATCACATTAATCATTAGCAGAGTACAGTTCATAGCAAAAACAGAAAATAGAATAATTTACATTAATATGACAGCGGAATCATAAACATGTAATAAACATCCGAGAACACAGTGTAGGATATAACTTAGTTCATGAAAATAAATGATCTGTCTACATCACCATAAGCGGTACATATACATAGAGAGTACATAAAAGAAGTATCAGCCTACATCGCCAGAGACGGAATCATATACATAGATAATAATGGCGCAATATCAATAGTCAACAATGAGAAGTCAAGCCTCGCCATGAGCCAAAAGATGCACTCCTGCTGTTGTGCAAAGCCAAAATACGTCTTGCTACCTGGTACTAGGCTGCCCATGTGAAAATAATGGCACCCATGTTTGCAAGGTGAAACAAACTACAAGTCAGTCATGGGACTGGTATGAGAAATCTACTTAACTAATTAAACAATAATAATAAGGCAAATCATAGGACCATGCCACTTTCGCGGAACAGGTTTACTCCAATGATTGCTAGTGCATGAAATAAAGTAAATTATTAAATCATCGCAATGCTTTTTATAAAAATGAAGCCATTATAAGACTCGGGTCCCATCACACAATGCAACGCAAGCCGGAGGATAGAGTTTTACCTTATAATGGCAAAGAAATGCTTGATACATATAAAACAAAAGTGTTTGATATTATTACTAGTGCATATATGTTTCGAAATCAAATTCAATCATAAATATCAATCCTAGACGACATAGCTACCATCTACTATGTCGCCATACTAGTAATACAATCAATCCATGATTTCGTATTAGAAATTGGATTCCATCATGAGTCGAGGCAAGGGGCAAGCTCCTCTCCGTTCGAGACACTCTAGCAAATGCCTCAGGATCACACACAGCGATCCTTGGAATCGGCTGGGCCGGTCCTCTCTTACTTTTGAGGATTGGCAATTCCTGAACACACGTTTCCCAGTCCTTACAGACCTATAATCGAGGCGCCTCGCATTCCAATAACCACACAGGTAAAATAATATATAAATGTCAGGGCTGGTTGGTCGTTGACATCACCCATAGCTAGAAGGAAACGTCGTGTTCTCCCAGCGGTCCTTATCCCGTTTTTGACTCATACCGAGGTGTGAGGCTAGCGAATCAACGCTATACACAAAGCTGTGCCACGTAGGTCGTGCTTTGATCATCAACCACAAGACTTTGCTTTGCAACAGAAGCCTTGATCATATGCCACTTAGGCGTGCCACACAGGCAGTTCACTCCATGCGACTGAGTTCCATCGATATATAACCTCTGAGCTTGTACGTCTTAGAGAAGGGCGTTAAGCAAGAGAATAAATTCTCCACCGCCAAACAGATATATATTTAACAGAGATCAATCAGCACAGATCAAAATCCAATGTCAGACACACAGTCCATTTACAAGTCCGTTCTGGGTCTGAACGAAACCGGAGGCACCTTTCCTCGCATATCCGTACAATCAACAAGTACGTCCAGACGGCTACTACTTCAGCCCCTTCAAGGTAGCAACTCAAATCAAGAGCCTCAGTAGAGCTCATCCATCCAATGTGAAGATCGTCGGTCTTGAACCATCTCCTTATCTTCGACTTCGAATCGTCAATCAATTATTTGAAATGAGAATTAACTCGGCCTTTTCAAATAATTCATGTATATTAGAATTCAAATCAATTCTTTCTATGGTTAAATTATTCGACACTCACATTTCATTTCTTTAGTATGATTTTCATGTCAAACACATTCAACCATCAAATATCAAGCAAACCAAGCAAAATTGGTTTATTTCCATTTCATATCGCTTATAATATTTTATAACGATTTTTCGCCATTTTTATTTATTTAAAAATGGCCTTATTTAATTAAACGACGTTTCAGGTTGTGCCGTGACACTGGCGCTGTTTTTCTCCAAATTTGTTTTACACATATCTGGAAATCTAACCGTTGGATCTTAACAAAGTTTATATCGTTGGAAAGATCTCTCAAAAGCGAACCCAACGGTTCCAGTTTCGTCAAAATCCGATGGTCGGATCTTTCGGTATAATCGTTTAAAATTACGATTTCAAAATGCGAACTGCACGGCCTCGATTCGTTTTAACTTAATTTATATTTATATATATAAATATAATTCATTCGGCGATTTCTATATCGTTTTCACCTCAAATATTTCACTAACGCCTTTAAATTTTGGAAAATTTCGCCATAACCTCCTTTGTACGGGAAGGGTCGGGAAAATCCCGAAATAGCCACACGGGCGTCTTATCTCAAAAAGAAAAAGAAAAAGCCAATCGGCTTATTAAATCAGCACCCAAGCAAAACAGTAAATATGTACCTATTTGTCGGGCACACAATTTTATTCCTCTTCTCTAGCCTCTTTGCTATAACCTGTTCAATAAATATGCATGTACATGTGTGCAATTCTAATCACTTATTAATTTTCAATTTAGTTTCATATTTGATTCGATTTAGTTTAACGTTACCATTCATTCCAATGTTGCATACATAAGCTGAAAATCACATTATTAGCTAACTAATGAATATTTCCAACTCATGAATATTTATTTGAACAAGTGGTTCTTTTAACACATCATATTTCACTTAAAAATGATATTTTTAGCGAGCTAAAATATATTTCAACACATGACTATTTTATTTAGTTCCTATACATGTTAAAAATGATATTAATAGCAAACAAATATTGATTTCAACACTTGTGTATTTTTAGCAAGTCATATACATGATAAAAATGGTATTTTATCATCAAAAGTATTTATTCCACACATGAATGTTTTTAACACCTCATATTCTCAATAAAAATGTAATTTTTATTGTTCGATCTTTTTATTCAACACATGAACCTTTTTCAACACATGAACAACTCATCACATGAATATTTCCACACATGGATATTTTATATAGTTCGTACATATTAGAAAGATGTGATTTTTAGTGTTAAGACAATTTATTTAAAACACGAATATTTTACATACTTCATATATATAATAAAAATATGATTTTTATTGTTAAAACAATTTATTTATTCAACACATGAATTTATTTTTCATCACATGAACTTCTCAACACATGAGCATTATTTACTTCATACTTATGTTATAGATGTTATTTTTATCGTTTAATTTATTCCATACATGAATATATTTTTCAACACATGAATATGGTTTCAACACATGACTTTAGTTTCAACACATGAATATGGTTTCGACACATGAATAAGGTTTTAACACATGAAAATAATTTCAACATATGAAAATAATTCTAACACATGAATATTATTGAAAATTTCGGCAGCATAACGGCAGGGTAGTTAAACCGGCACCATCCCGAAGACGGCTCCTCGCTCTACCTTAAAACCTTGCGGTTTTTGACAATGGGGATTTCATGCATCTAGTTCGCACGCAGGCGGCCTTTTTTTATTTTCATTTCCACAAACTAATCCTATGTGGTTTCAACCAAAATAATTCCCAACCACAAACGGGTATTTTTCAACCACGATCAAACAATATCAACCACAAACAATTCTAGTCAACCATTCGCTATCAACCAATTTTCACACCAATCACAACCAATAAATATCGTCCATGGTTTGTGGACGAGGGGCATTTATATATATATATATATATATATATATATAAGTGTATTTCGCTTCCATTTCAACACAATTTCAATGCATATATGTTTCATACAACGCTTGTATAATTTATATATCGCTCATATAACTTATACAACACATGTACATGAGGTATACAACGCGTGTATAATTTATACTTCTCTTATATAACTTATACAACATGTTTTCATTCACGTTTTGAATTTAGAGTTCTCACATTGGTTTGTCGCTTTGGTAAAAATAGTAGCGAGCTTAGAAAAATCCCCGGACACTTCTAGAATGTAGAGAGCGTCGACATTGTCTCGATGTTTCCTGTTTCATCGAATTTCATTAACACATGATAAAGATACGATTTTTCAAAGTTTGCAACACTTAAAAGTGTTATATTCAGTTTAAAATGGCCAAAGCCGATACCTTTCACGAACCTTCGAAGCTAGGTTTCGATTTTTAACAAAATCCGACACACGATGTTAAGATCCAGTCGCACCACCCGAAAGAGGGTCGAGAGGCGCACCTGCGCCTGGAGTTCGACGCAGCTCGGTGGTCAGAATAGAGGGCAACGGCGGGTTGAAGACCGGAAATTTGGGGAGCTCGTTCTCCTCGATGGCGCAGCTATAGGGGCCTAACAGGTATTGATTTGAAGAGGAGGAGGAGAGCAACAAAAAGTTGAACTGGGGCATGTGGTAATTCTTCGTGGTTTGGTCGAAAAATGGTCGAGAATGGGGTGAACTGTGCGTCGTCGAACACGATGGGAGGTCGAGGGGTTTCTGAGATATTTTAAAAAGCATAAATTATAAAGGAAAATTCCTATTGGCCGGTGTATATATAATTCAGAAAATTAGGGTTTTCACAAATGAACTCCTTTTCAAACCCAACGATTGTCGCCCTTAGCTAAACACCCCAATCCCGAACACAATGGGATATGTTTCGTAGGCCAATTCGACTGTTACAGTCAGTTATTCTTCAAATTAAAGTATAAAACATTCAATATTCGATTTGAACGTATATTTCAATTTGCCAGGGCCACAAACTGATTTAAAAAATTCCCGAAAAATAAATCTAGCTATGTTTTAACGCTATGGTCCTAACAAAACTAGTTTCGTCGAATTATGAGACTGTTTGAAAAATGGCAATTTTCTGGTCGATCCAATTTAACAGAAATCAACCAAACACGTTTTCTTTTGCCACGCTCACATATTAGCTTCAAATATTATGTAATTTGAAACCTAGCAATTATTTGACATCCCGGATCCAACAAAATTGGTTTCGTCGAATTCTGAGGTCGTTTGCAAAATGTCTATTTTCAAGGGCTATATATTCTCTATAGCGACCTTTCTGAAAATTCATTTGGCCATAACTTTTGATTCCCGCTATGAAACTTCGATTTTTCAGATTCATTAGAAAGATATTCATAAACAGTATTAAATATTTTTGATTTCACTAAAATCCGTTTTAATTTGCACCCGGTACAGTCAGTCAAAGTTCGAATTCAAATTTTGAAACTGTCGCGCCATTTCAAGCCTTATTTATAATTAAAAATAATTATATTTATTTTCAAACATCGATTCAAACATACTTTTCATCATTATTATTTAAAATTCTTTATTTAAAATATTTAAAATTCAATAAAATAACCGAATATAAATTTTAAACTGGCTCAGATTTTCCGGGTTGTTACAATCTCCCCCACTTAAAACTTTTCGTCCCCGAAAAGGAAACAACAATACAGTAGGAAACAACACGGAAACATAAAGTATTGTAAATGTACCTTACACCAGAGTTAGTCAGAGATGTCCACTCTACAATTGGGATAAGCTTGCTTAATGCTCTCCTCAGTCTCCCAAGTACAGTCTCTAGGATCACTACTCCACTACACTTTAACTAAATTAACCTTCTTATTCCTCAGCTCTTTAGTTTCTTTGCCGATGATCTTCATCGGCACACTTCTGACTGCTAATTCTGGAGTAATTTCCAAGTTCTGTTGCGCAGCTTCTTCTACAACAAGATCTGGATCATGCACATGTCTTCTAAGTTGAGATACGTGAAACACATTATGTACTCCAGGCAACCAATCAGGTAATTGAACCCTATAAGCAAGAGTTCCAATTCGTTCAAGAATAGGGAATGGCCCAATGAATCTCGGTGCCAACTTCCCAGTTTTACCGAATCGGATTACTCCTCTATCGGAGAAACTCTTAAGTACACATAATCACCAATGGCAAATGACAAATCTCTTCTTCTCGAATCCGCATAATTTTTCTTTCGGCTTTGCGCGGTTTGCAATCATTTTTGATGAAATCGACTTTGTCTGAAGCTTCTCGAATCATATCGGGTCCCAGCACAAGTCTATTGCCAGTTTCAACCCAACATGCGGGAGATCTTCACGGTCTACCGTATAACGCTTCAAATGGCGACATTTCCAAGCTTGCCTGATAACTGTTGTTGTATGAGAATTCGGCTAAATGCAAATGGTCTTCCCATGACCCGCCAAAATCAATAATACAAGCCCGCAGTAAATCTTCTAAAATTCTGTTCACCCTCTCAGAATGGCCATCTGTCTGAGGGTGATATGCGGTGCTTAGGTTTAGTTTTGTCCCCAGTTCTACCTGAAATGCCTCCCAGAATTTGCTAGTAAATAAGGGATCTCTATCGCTGACTATATTGATCGGCTCTCCATGTAGCTTAACAATCTCCTTGAAATAAATCTGTGCTAAACTTTGAGCGGTTCGATTGGATCTGACAGGTATAAAATGGGCGGTCTTCATGAAACGATCTACGAACACCCAAATACTGTCATTTCCCTTCTTGCTTTAGGGTAAACCATCTATAAAATCCATGGAAATATATTCCCACTTCCAACCTGGGATCTCCAACGGTTGCAACAATCCGGCCAGCTTGTGTTGGTCTCTTTTGACTAGTTGGCAAGTAGGGCACCTGCTAACATATAAAGAAATGTCCCTCTTCATTGCCCTCCGCCAGAATGTGCGCTTGATATCATTATACATTTTGCTCACACCGGGATGGATACTAAGTTTGGACTTATGGCATTCATCCATGACTTCTCTTCGAAGCTCTGGAATATTCGGGATGAAAATCCTTCCTTTTAATCTAAGAACTCCCTTGTCATCAATCCGGAAACTTGTGGTTTCACCTTCCTTGATCCTCTGACTGATTCTCTGAATAAATTCATCGTCTTTCTGGAGGACTGAAATCTTGTCAATCAATGAAGATGTAACAATTAGACTGACGATGATTTCATTCTTTCTGTTGAGCGCATCAGCTACCACATTAGCCTTTCCCGGCGTATACAGGATATCTAGGTCATACGCTGCAAGAAATTCTAGCCAACGCTGCTGTCTCAAGTTCAGGTCTTTTTGGGTGAACAAATACTTCAATGATTGATAGTCTGTATATAATTCGAATTTCTCACCCAACAAGTAATGTCTCCAGATTTTCAAAGCAAAAACGATGGCTAGCAACTCAAGATCATGAGTTACATAATTCTTCTCATGCGGTTTCAGCCGACGGCTTGCATAAGCGACTACTTGGCCTCTTTGCATTAACACTGTACCAAGACCTCTAATAGAAGCATCCGTCCAAACCGTCAAATCCTGATTGCCATCGATAATCGTTAATACTAGAGCCATTGTCAATTTTGATTTCAATTCCTGGAAAGCTTCCTCATAGTCGGAAGTCCACTTAAATCTTTCGTGCTTCTTCATCAGCTTGGTTAATGAATCGGATATCTTTGAAAAATCCTTAATGAATTTTCAATAATAACTAGCCAATCCCAGAAAACTTCGAACTTCTATGGGTGCAGTAGGCTGTTTCCAGTCTTGAATTGCTGTAATTTTGCTTGGATCTACAGAAATTCCTTCCTTTGATATGACATGACCAAGGAACTTCACTTCATCTTGCTAAAAGATGCATTTAGAAAATTTAGCTTTGAAGACGTTCTTTCTCAGAATCCCCAATACTTGTTCTAAATGTTTTTCATGATCTCTTTCTGATTTGGAATAGATTAGAATATCATCGATGAACACCAGAACAAATTTATTCAGAACTTCTCTGAACACTCTATTCATTAGATCGACGAAGTATGCTGGAGCGTTGCATAAGCCGAACAGCATTACTAACCACTCACAAAATATGTCTGGACCTCTGAAATCTGTCAAAGGAACACACTCTTTGGCAATTCTCAGTTGATGGAAACCTGTAGCTAAGTCCATTCTAGAAAATACTCTCGCCCCATTTAATTGGTCTAACAAATCATCGATACGGGGTAATGGGTATTTGTTTTTGATCAGACCCTCTGACTTAGGAACAAACACTACAGCTGCACCCCAACTAGAAAAGCTAGGTCTGATCAGACCCTTCCATAGCAGTTGACGAGTTTAATCGCCTAATTTTTCTTTTTCTTTTGGAGTCATTCTTCGAATTGGATGTACCACTGGTCTGGCATCTGGAATTAGATCGATTCTGAATTCAATTTCTCTTTGCAGAGGTAAGTTTTCGACTTCTTCAAACACATCCGCATAGTTTTTAACAATAGGAATCTTTTCTAAGGAAGTTGGGATAACTTCTAGCGCAGACCAAAATTCCTTTTTATCTGGATTTGAACCATGGCATGGTATAGTAATATATCCAAGCTTCGTTTTAAATTTTACTATTCTTTGCGCACAATTTACTTCGACCTCGTATTTCGTTAACCAATCTAGCCCGAGAATGATATCGAACTCAGGAAAATCCATAACGGCTAGATCAAAAGGAAACCAGTATCGAGAAAAAGAAGCAGGTACTTTACAATATGAACTGAGAATTATAGAACCCCCTATTGGATTATGAACCCTAACCGATTCTTTAAGGACTCTTACTTTTAACTTTAACTTGTGGACCGTGTTACTTGTAGTAAAACTACGTGATGCATTCGTGTCAAATAGTACGAAAACAGGAATATTTTTAATTATAAGGGTACCTCCCAAAACATCGGGTTTACTTGCTCCATCGGAAGCAGCCGGCGGGTTCGCCCCGTCATAAACATGAGCAACTTCTGCCTTCTTAAGCAATGGACAATCTTTGACGAGATGTCCTGTTCGGCGGCAGTTGAAGCATGATCGAGAATTCTGAGAGTTCTGGCTTGAGCCTTGTGAGTTGGTCTTCTGCCGTTTTGGAGCTATGCACACATTAGAGTAGTGTCCCATCTTACCACAATTAAAGTAGCTTCCCTTGGGCGGCTTGCTAGTTTGCTGATTGGTGGATGCCGCGTTGCTTGACTCAGCCTGGTTCGCATAGGACTTGCGTTTGTTCCCTGCTTGACTCTTGGCGCGGTCCAGATCAAGGTTCCTTTTGTCCAAATCCTCATAATTACAGGCCATTCCCACTAAGTCTGAAAATGCTAGTTTGATGTGGATCATGGCCCTATCTTGATACTTACGCTTTAGCCCATGGAGGAACCTTTTGTTCTTGGACTTGTCAGTCGCGATAAGCTCTGGGACGTAGTGAGATAACTGTGTAAACTTATTGAGGTAGTCCTGCACGGAGAGGTCTCCTTGTTGTAGGTTTGCAAATTCATCATGCATGCGCTCAGTTGCTTGTTCTGGGATGAACTTCTCCTTGAACATATCCATGAACTCATTCCATGTTCTCCCTGCACTTTAGTTCTCAGCGGTGATGGCTTCCCACCATAATTCTGCTTCATCTTGCAAAAGCCAGGCGCCCATAAATGCCTTGTCCTGATCTCCGAGCATCAGGCCTCCCAAGATCTTTTTGCACGTTTTCAACCATGCTAAGGCCTCTATCACTGTGCCTGTTCCTGAGAAGGTTTTGTCCCCAAGATTCTTATATCTCTTGGCCACTCGGTCTAGCTCGAATGGCTGAGCGGTTGGTGGTTGTATCAATGGTCCTTCTGTAGTGGGGACATCTCCTCGTCCTCTGCCTCGGCCTCCTTGGCCTCCACGGCCTCCTCTAGCTGCTGCTGCTCTGTTAGCCATTTATCAAGTTCTGTATAAGCAAGAAAAGAGTCAGCCCTCAGAAACGATAATTTTATTATATGGTACTGCAGAAGAACTTAAGGAAAGACAACGATGTACTGATCAGATTATTTTTTCTATTCTGCTTAGCTCATTCTAGGACCTTACTAGTCCTATCTCTAATGAGCTACTCGTCTTGGAATACTATTGATTCTATTCTGACGAGGTGTTTAATGTGTTAAATTCCAGAACTAAGGTTAACCAAAGCTCTGATACCACCTGTGATGATCCCAAAACCTCGTACGACGGTGTTAAGGATAATCATTGGAATATATCACATTAATCATTAGCAGAGTACAGTTCATAGCAAAAACAGAAAATAGAATAATTTACATCAATATGACAGCGGAATCATAAACATGTAATAAACATCAGAGAGCACAGTGTAGGATACAACTTAGTTCATGAAAGTAAATGATCAGTCTACATCGCCATAAGCGGTACATATACATAGAGAGTACATAAAAGAAGTATCAGTCTACATCGCCAGAGGAGGAATCATATACATAGATAATAATGGCGGAATATCAATAGTCAACATTGAGAAGTCAAGCCTCGCCATGAGACAAAAGATGCACTCCTGTTGTAGTGCAAAGCCAAAATACGTCCTGCTACCTGGTACTAGGCTGCCCGTGTGAAAATAAGGGCACCCGAGTTTGCAAGGTGAAACAAACTACGAGTCAGTCATGGGACTGGTATGAGAAATCTACTTAACTAATTAAACAACAATAATAAGGCAAATCATAGGACCACGCCACTTTCGCGGAACGGGTTTACTCCAATGATTGCTAGTGCATGAAATAAAGTAAATTATTAAATCATCGCAATGCTTTTTATAAAAATGAAGCCATTATAAGACTTAGGTCCCATCACATAATGCAACGCAAGCCGGAGGATAGAGTTTTACCTTATAACGGCAAAGAAATGCTTGATACATATAAAACAAAAGTGTTTGATATTATTACTAGTGCATATATGTTTCAAAAACAAATTCAATCATAAATATCAATCCTAGACGACATAGCTACCATCTACTATGTCGCCATACTAGTAATACAATCAATCTGTGATTTCGTATTGGAAATTGGATTCCATCATGAGTTGAGGCAAGGGGCAAGCTCCTCTCCGTTCGAGACACTCTAGCAGATGCCTCAGGATCACACACAGCGATCCTTGGAATCGGCTGGGCCGGTCCTCTCTTACTTTTGAGGATTGGCAATTCCTGAACACACGTTTCCCGGTCCTTACAGACCTATAATCGAGGCGCCTCGCATTCAAACAACCACATAGGTAAAATAGTATATAAATGTCAGGGCTGGTAGGTCACTGACATCACCCATAGCTAGAAGGAAACGTCGTGTTCTCCCAGCGGTCCTTATCCCGTTTTTGAATCATACCGAGGTGTGAGGCTCGCGAATCAACGCTATGCACAAAGCTGTGCCACGTAGGCCATGCTTTGATCATCAACCACAAGACTTTGCTTTGCAACAGAAGCCTTGATCATATTCCACTTAGGCGTGCCACACAGGCAGTTCACTCCATGCGACTGATTTCCATCGATATATAACCTCTGAGCTCGTACGTCTCAGAGAAGGGCGTTAAGCAAGAGAATAAATTCTCCGCTGCCACAGATATATATTTAACAGAGATCAATCAGCATAGAACAAAATCCAATGTCAAACACACAGTCCATTTACAAGTCCGTTCTGGGTCTGAACGAAACCGGAGGCACCTTTCCTCGCATATTCGTACAATCAACAAGTACGTCCAGATGGCTACTGCTTCATCCCTTTTAAGGTAGCAACTCAAATCAAGAGCCTCAATAGCGCCCTTCCATCCGATGTGAAGATCGTCGGTCTTGAACCATCTCCTTATCTTCGACTTCGAATCGTCAATCAATTATTTGAAATGAGAATTAACTCGGCCTTTTCAAATAATTCACGTATATTAGAATTCAAATCAATTCTTTCTATGGTTAAATTATTCGACACTCACATTTCATTTCTTTAGTATAATTTTCATGTCAAACACATTCAACCATCAAATATCAAGCAAACCAAGCAAAATTGGTTTATTTCCATTTCATATCGCTTATAATATTTTATAACAATTTTTCACCATTTTTATTTATTTAAAAATGGCCTTATTTAATTAAATGACGTTTCAGGTCATGCCGTAGCACTATTTTTCTCCAAATTTGTTTTACACATATTTGGAAATCTAACCGTTGAATCTTAACAAAGTTTATATTGTTGGAAATATCTCTCAAAAGCGAACCCAACGGTTCTAGTTTCGTCAAAATCCGATGGTCGGATCTTTCGGTATAATCGTTTAAAATTACGATTTCAAAACGCGAACTGCACGGCCTCGATTCGTTTTAATTTAATTTATATTATATATATATAATTCGTTCGGCGATTTCTATATCGTTTTCACTACAAATATTTCACTAACGCCTTTAAATTTTGGAAAATTTCGCCATAACCTCCTTTGTACGGGAAGGTTCGGGAAAATCCCCAAACAGCCACACGGGCGTCTTATCTCAAAAAGAAAAAGAAAAAGCCAATCGGCTCATATAATCATCACCTAAGCAAAACAGTAAATATGTACCTATTTGTCGGGCACACAATTTTATTCCTCTTCTCTAGCCTCTTTGCTATAACCTGTTCAATAAATATGCATGTACATGTGTGCAATTCTAATCACTTATCAATTTTCAATTCAGTTTCATATTTGATTCGATTTGGTTTAACGTTACCATTCATTCCAATGTTGCATACATAAGCTAAAAATTACATTATTAGCTAACTAATGAATATTTCCAACTCGTGAATATTTATTTGAATAAGTGGTTCTTTTAACACATCATATTTCACTTAAAAATGATATTTTTAGCGAACTAAAATATATTTCAACACATGACTATTTTATTTAGTTCCTATACATGTTAAAAATAATATTCATAGCAAACAAATATTTATTTCAACACTTGTGTATTTTTGGCAAATCATATACATGATAAAAATGGCATTTTTATCATCAAAAATATTTATTCCACGCATGAATGTTTTTAACACTTCATATTCTCAATAAAAATGTAATTTTTATTGTTCGATCTTTTTATTCAACACATGAACCTTTTTCAACACATGAACAACTCATCACATGAATATTTCCACACATGGATATTTTATATAGTTCGTACATATAAGAAAGATGTGATTTTTATTGTTAAAACAATTTATTTAAAAACACGAATATTTTACATACTTCATATATATAATAAAAATGTGATTTTTATTGTTAAAACAATTTATTTATTCAACACATGAATTTATTTTTCAACACATGAACTTCTCAACACATGAGCATTATTTACTTCATACTTATGTTATAGATATTATTTTTATCGTTTAAAGAATTTATTCTATACATGAATATATTTTTCAACACATGAATATAGTTTCAACACATGACTTTAGTTTCAACACATGAATATGGTTTCGACACATGAATAAGGTTTCAACACATGAAAATAATTTCAACATATGAAAATAATTCTAACACACGAATATTATTGAAAATTTCGGCAGCATAACGACAGGGTAGTTAAACCGGCACCATCCCGAAGACGGCTCCTCGCTCTACCTTAAAACCTTGCGGTTTTTGACAAGGATTTCATGCATCTAGTTCGCACGCAGGCGGCATGTTTTATTTTCATTTCCACAAACTAATCCTATGTGGGTTCAACCAAAATAATTCTCAACCACAAACGGGTATTTTTCAACCACGATCAAACAATCTCAACCACAAACAATTCTAGTCAACCATTCGCTATCAACCAATTTTCACACCAATCACAACCAATAAATATCGTCCATGGTTTGTGGACGAGGGGTGTATTTATATATATATATAAGTGTATTTCACTTCCATTTCAACACAATTTCAATGCATATATGTTTCATACAACGGTTGTATAATTTATACATCGCTCATATAACTTATACAACACATGTACATGAGGTATACAACACGTATATAATTTATACTTCGCTTATATAACTTATACAACACGTTTTCATTCACGTTTTGAATTTAGAGTTCTCACATTGGTTTGTCGCTTTGGTAAAAATAGTAGCAAGCTTAGAAAAATCCCCGGACACTTCTAGAATGTAGAGAGCGTCGACACGGTCTCGATGTTTCCTGTTTCATCGAATTTCATTAACACACGATAAAGATACGATTTTTCAAAGTTTGCAACACTTAAAAGTGATATATTGAGTTTAAAATGGCCAAAGCCGATACCTTTCACGAACCTTCGAAAATAGGTTTCAATTTTTAATAAAATCTGACACACGATGTTAAGATCCAGTCGCACCACCCGAAAGAGGGTCGAGAGGCGCGCCTGCGCCTGGAGTTCGACGCAGCTCGGTGGTCAGAACAGAGGGCGGAGGCTTGAAGACCGGAACTTTTGGGAGCTCGTTCTCCTCGATGGCGCAGCTATAGGGGGCGTAACAGGTATTGATTTGAAGAGGAGGAGGAGAGCAACAAAAAGTTGAACTGGGGCATGGGGTAATTCTTCCTGGTTTGATCGGAAATGGTCAGGAACGGGCTGAACTGTGTGTCGTCGAACACGAGGGGAGACCGAGGGGTTTCTGAGATATTTTTAAAAAAAAATATAAAGGAAAATTCCTATTGGCCGGTGTATATATAATTCAGAAAATTAGGGTTTTCACAAATGAACTCCTTTTCAAACCCAACGACTGTCGCCCCTATCTAAATACCTCCATTCCGAACACAATGGGATATGTTTCGTAGGCCAATTCGACTGTTACAGTCAGTTACTCTTCAAATTAAAGTATAAAACATTCAATATTCGATTTAAACGTATATTTCAATTTGCCAGGGCCACAAACTGATTTCAAACATTCCAGAAAAATTAATCTAGCTATGTTTTGATGCTACGGTCCCAACAAAACTAGTTTCGTCGAATTCTGAGACCGTTTGAAAAATGGCTATTTTTTTGT
Organism: Allium sativum; assembly: GCA_030737875.1. Lineage (NCBI taxonomy): Eukaryota > Viridiplantae > Streptophyta > Magnoliopsida > Asparagales > Amaryllidaceae > Allium > Allium sativum. The sequence goes on from CM060921.1 coordinate 124,898,991, forward strand.
CGATCCAATTTAACAGAAATCAACCAAACACGTTTTCTTTTGCCACGCTCACATATTAGCTTAAAAAATTATGAAATTTTAAACCTAGCAATTATTTGACATCCCGGATCCAACAAAAGTAGTTTCGTCGAATTCTGAGGTCGTTTGCAAAATGTCTATTTTCAAGGGCTACATATTCTCTATAGCGACCTTTCTGAAAATTCATTTGGCCATAACTTTTGATTCCCGCTATGAAACTTCGATTTTTCAGATTTTTTAGAAAGATATTCATAAAAAGATTTTAAATACTTTTGGTTTCACTAAAATCCATTTTAATTTGCACCCGGTACAGTCAGTCAAAGTTCGAATTCAAATTTTAAAACTTTCGCGCCATTTCAGGCCTTATTTGTAATTAAAAATAATTATATTTATTTTCAAACATTGATTCAAACATACTTTTCATTGTTATTATTTAAAATTATTTATTTAAAATATTTGAAATTCACTAAAATAGCCGAATTAAAAATTTTAAACTGGCTCAGATTTTCCTGGTTGTTACACCTTGCTTGCTCTGTCATGACTTTACGCAATCGAACTAATCATTATTCTCCATTTTGTTTAATTTGCATATGTCTCTCTCAAATTATAATGAGCACATGGAAAAATGAAAAAGCGAGAAAAATTATATATCAAGCTTAATGATACATTTCATATTAATATTAATTAGAATAACATACTTCGATAATAGCAAGTAATCCAAGGTAACAATACCTAGTGTTAGTACATACAATACTAATTCAATTTTGTTGATAGAATAACATACCCTCTCTTCTAATTTTGGCTTTAATGGGAAGAAGTAGATAAGGAGACTTGTGGACAAACATCTCACTATCCGTCTTCTTTTTCTTCTTTAGATCACTGAAAAATGGGGAAATGTAAGTATAGTATTATGGAATAGGAAAAAGGGTTCAAGCAAAACATAATAATGTCATGTTTTGTTATATCCAGTGGGCAGAATGTCAATTATAACCCCTTCTTCATTGTATATTTCAGTATTTAATTGCATTGGAATTTTAATTACTTATTATTCATAAATGGTTGTTGTTCACAGAAAAGAACGGTGTTCTTCAGTGTTCAAATCTCTTAAAAGTTGAATGCTTTAGTGGTTCATGTGATAAAAATGTTTTTTATTTGCTACAAACCATTTTAAGACAGCGTGAAAAATATTGAAAAAAGGTGAATACTTGGATATGAGTCAGAATGGAATTGCAAACTCTCAAACATATAGGCGTACTTCCAAATGCATAGACATAAGCATCATCAAAGGTTCATAAAACAAACAAATTCAACAACATAATCAACCAAAAGTAAATGTAAAAATAATATCCATGTAGCATGGATCCATATCATAAATGTAAGACTCAAGACTGTGTGCAAAAAAAATATTTTCTTCCTCTGAGTTTTTTTAAAATATTAACATGCAACAGAGGACGTGACTATTTGGGAACTTTTAATTGATAAAAGTATGTGAGAATCATAAATAATTCAATAATTCTAATTTTGAACGTAAAACATTTAGATACAACGATGATGCAAAACTGTTAATTTTCGAAAATAGTATAAGAAGATTATAATTGAGTAACCAAATGTAGATTGAACGAAACAAATCTACGACGAATGACAAAATTGAAAGTGCGAATGGTGAAGTGGAACACAAATCTATATATAAGTTTTTCATACGGTACCATGGTTGAAATCTGGATATCGACGTCTTCCAAAAAAGTAGCCAAAGACTAGCCGACTCTTTCTAATGCTTTTAAAAAATTCAACCACTTCATGATAATTATTGTTTTCTACTAATTTTCACTTTTTCCAAAATCATTGTATAAATTTTAGGAAGAAGAAGAAGAATTATTCTTCGAGATAGAGCAGAAAATGTGAATAATGTAAGCTGCTTCATGTCGGAATTTTCGGCCGTTGATTCAAACAGTTCAGTGTTAAAAATGATGAAAATAGGCTCGAGTTAGTTACTAGTGTGTGAGTTCACACAGTATGAGCACATGTAAATAGATTCTAATGGAACATCAAAACTAAGATTGATCTAGTGGAAGCATACATTAGGTATTCTCTCCTTTTAATCTTTGCGGTAATATTGATTCTTGATTTTTTATAGTTTACATCTATCGTATCCTAGTTTGTAAAGAACTGTTAAGAGAAATAGTTTATATGATGCAGACTGTCTACATTATGTAAATAATAGTATATATTTTCTTATCTGTCTCTTTTATGTATTACATGGGTATTGGGCTGTCTGCCCACTTATATATATAAATACAAGCCGTTTATGTACACTGCAATTAATTCAAAAAATAAAGATAGTTTCTACTCTTGCAACATTACAGCTGCAATTACATCACTTTTGTTTCATGGTATCAGAGCCTTTTCTAGCTTCACAGCCTTCAATATCCTCATCAATACAAAAAAAGAGAGTCTCTAGAAGCTCAAACCTGATTCAATTCACTGTGTGGTGAAAGTGTTCTCTCCCATCAGAGTTTGTATCATCATTTGGGAGAGGAGGCCAGTTTTTCATCAAAGTTGAGTACCTTGCCATAGAACTTGAAAGTTCTTGATTGTAATCTCAACACTTTAAGAAATACTATCGTGAAAATCAAAACAAAGCCAGTACAAGGAACAAAACTTTTCTTAAAGAAATCAGAAAGATTGACTGAGCCATCTAAAATCTTAAATCAAGAAGTGGTTGCTCAAAACAAGCCATCCAAAAATCTTAAATCAAGAAGTGGTTGCTCAGGACAATTCCACTTTTATCATCATTTTTCGAAGAAAAGTTCATTACCTGCGGGATCTGTCCGATTTTTTGTATCTTGAGATCATCCAGTGATCGTTTCTAAATCTAGTGATCATTTCTACCTCAATATCATCAGTTTCTGCCAATTTCTATTCTGAATCTCACCATTTCTCACAATGGGTGGAGATAAATCACTAACATCCACTGTGAGATCTGGACCAACATAAAACTCGATCAGTCAAGAAGTGCTAAAGGCTATAATTTAGCCACATAGTCAAATTGTGACCACTCATCTTGATGAAACAAATTACTTAACATGGAAGTTTCATATTGAGACAGCCACCAAGGGGTATGGGCTAGAAGACTATGTATTTGGTGCCAATGCCATACCCACAAGATACATCACAGATAGTGAGGGGAAGTTGATCAGTAATAACAAATTTGTTACATATCAAAGACAAGATAATATCATTAGCGCTTGGCTTTTATCCTCGGTCGGTTCAAATATCCTACCAAAATTGATAGGCTGCAAAACAACCCATGAAATATGGTAGACGATACAACAGATTTTTAGTTCACAATCTATAGCAAAAGTGATGAGTTATAGAAGACAACTACAAAATACCAAGAAAGGGGATATGTGTATCAGAGAATACACACTAAAGGTCAAAACTCTGTGTGATCAACTTGCTACATCAGGCCATAAAGTGACTGACTATGAGAAGATAATGTTCCTACTAAATGGACTAGATGATGAATACGAAGCTATAGTGGTTGTTCTATCTACCAATGAAAACTTTTCATCCTTACAATTTGTCTAATCTTCCTTACTCTCACATAAAGCCAGACTAGAGCAAAAACATGCATCAACTGACTTTGCAGCAAACTTTGTGGCAAACAACAAGAACAAATATCAAGAAAAAGGTAATACCAGCAGGAATCAGCTAAACAATTGTTGGAGAGGAGGATTTAAACCAAGAGGCAGAGGGAGAAGATGGAACAATAACAGTAACAACAGACCCAAGTGTCAGATTTGTGAAAGAATAGGTCATACAGCAAACGAGTTTTACTTCATATTCGGTATTAACTACAGTTCATCTCAGCAAGGCAATAACTCAAGAAATCCCAATGTAAACATTGTTGACAGTCAACCTAATAGTAAAAGCAACACAGATAACAAGGGAAATGAAAGTACTAAAATGGAAGACTTACTTGATGACGGATGGTACCCAGATTCAGGCACCACCAATCACGTGACTGTTAGGGAACGCAAATCTTAAAGAAAAACTAACATTAGAGGGGGTGAATAGTGTTTTCAAGGAATCTAAGAAAATCTAAAACTTATATGATCTACTATATGAATCACACACCACAGAGATGATCACAGACACAGAATCAATCACAAACACAGAAATAAACAAAAATAAAATGTAGAAAAGTAAATAACACACCTGATTTTATACTGGTTCGGATTGCTCCTACGTCCAGTCCCATGCAACGCTGGATTGCGCATATTTTTATTACTATATCAAAATCTAAGTATAATCCCCTTGATTTCACGGCTAAAAGGTTAACACCGATTCCACACCCTTGATTTCACGGTTACAAGGTTCACACCGATTCTACACCCTTGATTTCATGGCTACAAGGTTCACACTGTTTCCATTCCTTGATTTCACGGCTACAAGGAACACACTGTTTCCCAAACAATACCAAATGATTACAACAGCCCTATAACTCTCCAATTCAGAGAGTATGTAACGACCCGTATTCTACACATCATAGGATCGTAGAATATTTATTTTTTTCCCATGTGAAGTCGTATGGTCATGTAACTCTGGGAAACATCTATTAGAGTCATTTCCCATGTTCATGATTTTTGTCGATTTTTAAATGACCATTTTGCCCCTAGTTGGTACTGTTTTGGCCATAACTTTTGATTGGAAAGGAATTTTGACCTGAAACCACTTCCATTGGATTCGTTTGATGGTTTACCTTTCCGTAGAGTGGTCATAATAGCCAAACGGACCTACCGTTTGGGAGATATGGCTGAAATAAGGTTTGGAGGGTGAAAAACTGCTTAACCGGGCCAAATCGGGTGATTAGCAAGTAGGCCCATAACCCATTTCGGGATTAGGGTTATGGGAGGGCTGAAATGAGATGGAGACTCATTCCATTTCAGTTTTCTAGCCTCCACTTATCACCAAGGATCCCTAAAAATGGCCTCTAACCTCTAAATCACCTCCAAATCATCTTTTGGTCAAGGATTAAGCTTAGCAACCCCTAATCAAGGAAGATCTTCACCAAATAAACATAGGAGCTGCTGTTGGCATTGAGATTCACATCAAATCAGAGAATTATTTCAGATCTTAGTTTATTTTGTGGCTAAGGTGAGTGATTTGCATAGTTTTACACTAATTATGGCTAATTAGGGGTGATTAGTGCTAATTAGCGAATTCAAGCATGATAAAATTCGGGAAAAATGTTCATAAATTCCTAAATGATGTTTTAGACCTCTGATATGAATTTGGGTTAATTTGGTTAAGTTTTGCTAATCCTATTATTAGTTTCACCTAAACATGCTTAAGGGGAAATATGGGATTTTGGGTATGTTTGATCCATTTTAACCTATGATATTGATGTGAATGATGTTTGTGGTTGATTATGCATGTTGCTATGACTGTATGAAATGCTTTGTGATTGATTTCAATAGTTAGAATGGTCGAAAACGTCGTCGAATGGCGTAAACACTTGCTGGAATAGTTTCAGAAAACAGTGCAGAGTTCGGATCGGATCGGATAAGGGGGCTCGGATCGGATATGTGGAACTGAGCAAAGAATCTGATCGGATCGGAACCCAACACTTGGAAAAGTGGCAAAAAGGAAGGCCACGCTAGCTGAACTGGGATCGGATCGGATGGAGGAAGACGGATCGGATCGAAGAGGACGGATCGGATCGGAAATACAAAGGCGAATCAGAGCAGGAGCAAGAAAGCGGATCGGATAGGAGCATATGAAGGGGAGCATGAAGACGGATCGAAAGCACGAACCAAGAAGGACCCGACCCGACCCGAAAGGAAGCACCGACCCGACCCGAAGAAGAAGAAGCAGCTGACTCGAACCCAGAGGAATGCCGACCCGAACCGCATCAGAAGATGAGTGCCGACCCGAACCGCACCAGAAGGGGGAACCCGACCCGAACCGATGGCTTGATGAGGAATCCGACCCGACCCAGTATTGACCAATAACCCGAGATGCAAAGGCAGTCCAATAGGAGAAGTTAGAGCTCAGGATCCCGGAACCAGTTGGGAACCAACGAGTTCACTTCATGGTTGGACTTTGCTGCGGGACGTGTGCTAAGGAGTTGTCGACGTTCATAACTTCGATTCACCACTAAAAAGGAATGATGGGCTACTTATCAGTGCAGTAGGGTCATTACGACCTGAGGGGCAAGGTGATGGTAGCAAGACTACGTTATCAGTGCAGTAGGGTCATTATGACCTGAGGGGCAAGGTGATGCGTAGTAAGACTATGAGCCAGCGCAGATGGGGTGAAAAACTCCATGGGGCTAGTGGACATAGCAAGGAATTAGTGGCTACTTTATCAGTGCAGTGAAGCCATTTATGACTTCATGGGGCAAAGTGATCGTGGCAAGGAATGTTGGGTGATCGAAGTGGTGAACATCGTATGCTTTACGCATCGAGTGAGAGATGTGAGGATGGATGCTATGTTTGATTGTTTGTCATCATTATGACATGCACACCTCCCCCACCTCCGTATCTTTACACTGTTTGATATGATACCTTAGAGTGTTGTACAGTATGTAGTGCTAACTCTTTGGTTGCAGGTCCAGGTTCAGGTATGTTTTAGTCTACCTGTTATTGTTCACTTTAGATGCTTATCGCTCATACCAGGCTTTATGTCTGACCCAGAGTTTTATGTCTCCTCTTATTACTCTGGGTGCTCACACGAGCAGACTGGAGACAGGTTAGCTGGTGATGCGCGAGTATCTGATTCGGAGGCGGGCAGGAGGCTTCCACGTATTATATATATATTCACATTCTCCCTGTGTCGTTGGTGGTCGCTACTTGGGCATTAGTAGTGTACCTCATTTACCTTACTTTTGCTTTGAGACAGTTTGAAAGTTGTAATAAGCTGTATTCTGAATTTCCGCTGCTATGATGTTTAGTTCTGATTTTCAGCTTATGCACTGTCTCTCCTGTTTTATGTCAAGTATGTTACTACTATATTTTATTCTATGCGCTGTGAGACATTCTACAGGTTCTTTGTATGTTCATTTCCTCCTTTCTTTTCCCTTCTGGCGACCCGTTCCGTGCTAACTGGACACATGTACAGCGCACCTTCGGAGTAAATGTCGGTTGGTGCGGGGCGGGCCATCACACTTGGTATCAGAGCTCTAGGTTGCGTAGTTAACCTAGGGAAAGACACTAGGGAGAGTTAGTACGTATATGAGAGCGCGTATTTGTGATTACTTTGGTTTTCAAAAGCTATGTATATATATACTATTAGTAGTATAAGAATGAAGTTGCACTGCACTAGCACCACTATGGGGTCGTTAATCGTTTCCTTTTTTCAAATTAACGATGAGCCGAGATACGAGAGGTGCTGGTAGAGGGACCAACCAAGGGAATGCCGCTGACATGAGGGCTATGTTTACTAACCTCATGAGAGACATGCTTAGAGAAGTGCAAGGGGCAATTCCCAATCCCGGAGTTGGTGTTGGCCCAGTAGTTCAGGCGCCTAGGGTCGATTTCGCCAAGTTGTGCAAGGATTACACTAATCTTGGTGGGAAGCCATTCCACGGAACGGAGTCGGCCACAGATGTTCAAGATTGGATGGATAGCTGTGATCGTATCTTTGATGACTTGGGTCTTGAGGATGCGATGAAGAGAAGGCTAGCGTCTCGTCAGCTGCAAGGGCGAGCAATGAATTGGTGGAATGCCATTAGAACAGCTACTCCAGAGGACCAGGTTACTTGGGATCAGTTCAAGGCTCGCTTTAGTGAGAAGTTCATTCCAGCTGCCCAGAAGTCAGTGTTGTTTAAGAGGTTCTTGGAACTCAAGCAGAACGGAAGGGCAGTTTCTGATTATATTGCTGAGTTCGACACTTTGTCGAAGTATGGACTGTCTCTTATCGATACTCCTGAGAAGAAGAACGAGAAGTTCATTACTGGTCTGGATGGGTACTTGGGGGAAAGGCTTATTAATCACATCGATGAGACTTTTGAATCGATTGTGAGGAAAGCTTTGAGGTCAGAGAGTCTTTACCCTAAGTCAAAGACTGAGGCTGCATCTGCAGAAGGGCCAAAGCCGCAAGCAGGCGGTGGAGGCAAGAATAACTCTCAGAATAAGAGGAAGCATGACCAATCTAAGGGTGGCCAGAAAAAGAGCAAGAAAGATGTTGAGTGCTTCAGCTGTGGAAAGAAGGGCCATTATGCTAAAGATTGTCGGGCCAAGCCAGCGGATAAGAAGTGCTTCAACTGTGGTCAAGTGGGACATTTCAAGGACAAGTGTCCGCAACCTCTTAAGGAGAAGCAGATTGTGAAAGCATATGCTATTGATGTCGTTCCTTCTTCGTCGAATGCCCCAACTGCGGCGGAGAAAGGAAAGAATGTTGTTATTCAAGGTATGCTTTCTATTTATGATGTACATGTTCGGGTTTTGTTTGATACTGGGGCTTCCCGTTCCTTCATATCTAGTGACCTGGTAGATAGGTTGGGACTGGAACCCGAGATAGTCGATAGACCATTGATTGTGACGAACCCGATTGGTGGTTCGACTAGCCTTAGTATGATTTGCAGGAATTTGGTCTTATCGAGTCATGGATGTATGTTTGTATGTGATTGCTTTGTTTTGGGCTTTACTGGATATGGCATTATATTGGGAGTCGATTGGCTCCAAAGATACGGGGTGGTGGTATACTGTGAGGGCTTTTTGGTGACGGTGAGGGCGGATGATGGGCGGAGGGTAGTGTTTGGTAGTCTACCTAGTGATGGGGTTATGGCTAGTTTTGTAAATTCCCTCGACATCCCGCAGGATGAGTTGTCAGATGTGCCCGTGGTTGGCCAGTATCCGGATGTCTTCGAGGAGGTGACCGGGCTTCCACCACACCGAGAGATTGAGTTCCGTATTGATTTAGTGGAAGATGCCAGACCTATAGTGATGCCACTTCGTCGTATGGCACCAAGGGAGCAGCGAGAGCTCGGGGTGCAAGTCAGCAATCTTTTGAAGAAGGGATTTATTAGAAGGAGTGTCTCCGAGTGGGGAGCACCAGTTGTGTTTGCCACTAAGGCAGATGGTTCCCTTCGTTTGTGTGTGGACTATCGCGAGTTGAATAAGGTGACGAGGAAGAATAAGTATCCTCTACCGCGGATAGATGATTTGTTTGATCAGCTGGAAGGAGCAAGAGTGTTCTCCCAGTTGGACCTCGCGACAGGATTTCATCAGCTTCGAGTAGCAGATGAGAGTGTTCCGGAAACGGCATTTAGGACGCCGTCTGGATTTTATGAGTGGTTGGTTATGCCATTTGGGTTAACCAATGCACCAGCCTATTTTGTGGATCTTATGAATCGAGTATTCAGAGATCAGTTGAATAAGTTTGTTCTTGTGTTCGTGGATGATATCCTTGTTTATTCAAGAACAGAAGAGGAACACAAGGCGCACTTGAGGATAGTGATGGAGGTGTTGAGGAAACACCAATTGAAAGCGAAATTCTCTAAGTGTCATTTTTGGAGAAGGGAAGTAAGATTCTTGGGTCATGTTGTTTCAGAGTGTGGTATTGCCGTGGACCCTGCGAAGGTGGCTACGGTACAAGATTGGCCTACGCCCAAGAATGCAACAGATGTAAGAAGTTTCTTGGGATTAGCTGGATATTATCGTAAGTTTATCCAGGACTTCTCCAAGATAGCAGCACCGTTGACTCAGTTGACTAAGAAGAATCAGTCCTTCGTCTGGGACGGAGTGTGTGAGGATGCCTTCAAAAGTCTAAAGGAGAGGTTGACGCGTGCGCCAGTGTTAGTCATTCCTAAAGGGAATGAAGAGATGACGGTATACACAGATGCTTGTGGTACCGGACTGGGTGCTGTATTGATGCAAGGAGGTAGGGTTGTTGCTTATGCTAGTCGACAGCTAAAGCCGCATGAGAAGAAGTACCCTACCCATGATTTGGAATTGGCAGCTATTGTATTTGCGCTGAAGATGTGGAGACACTATCTCTTGGGAGAAAGATTTGAGCTGTTTACCGATCACAAATCGTTAAAGTATCTCTTCTCTCAGAAAGATCTGAATCTCCGTCAGCAGAGATGGTTAGAGTTCTTGGCTTCGTATGATTTTGATATCGCGTATACACCTGGGAAAGGTAATGCGGTAGCCGATGCCTTGAGTAGGAGACATGCCAGCTTAGGGGCAATGTTTCTTGAATGGAAGCAACTGGAGTATATCGCGGGGTTTGATTTCAGACCAAGGTGCGAATTGGATCCAGTTATGCTAGCTAGTTTGACGATCAGACCCACTTTGATAGAGCGGAATGGTTCTAGCCAGAGGGACGATCCTAATCTATTAGAAATCATCTCCAAGTTAGAGATGGGTATTGATGAGGAGATGAATGTGTATGGGCTTGATCGAGATGGATGGCTTCGAAAGAATGGAAGACTAATTGTGCCCAACGTGAATGGTTTGAGAGATGAAGTGCTTAGAGAATGTCATCACTCAAAACTGACTATACATCCCGGTGGTAATAAGATGTATCGAGACATGAGACAGACTTACTACTGGGAAGGGATGAAAAGAGACGTTGGGAAGTTTATATCCAAATGCATGAATTGCCAGCTAGTTAAAGCCGAGCAAAAGAAGCCTAGTGGGTTGTTGCAACCATTAGAAATTCCCGAATGGAAATGGGAGCAAGTCTCGATGGATTTCATCGATGGTTTACCAAAGACTAGATCGGGATATGATAGCATTTGGGTAATTGTGGATCGATTGACTAAAAGCGCAAGGTTTATACCAGTCAAATCGACCAGAACAGCAGCCAAGTTGGCAGAATTGTATATGAAGTGGGTTGTGAGATTTCATGGAGTACCCAAAAGCATTGTGAGTGACCGAGACCCGTTGTTCACTAGTGGGTTTTGGAAGAGCTTACAAGAGGCTCTAGGGTCAAGATTACATCTCAGTACCGCATATCATCCTCAGACCGACGGTCAGACGGAGAGGGCGAATTGTATATTGGAAGATCTCTTGAGAGCATGTATACTGGATTTTGGTGGATCATGGGATGACCATTTGCATCTAGTAGAGTTTGCATATAATAATAGCTACCAATCCAGTATCGGTATGGCTCCATATGAAGCTTTGTACGGAAGACCGTGCAACTCACCATCATGTTGGATAGAGAATGGCGAGAAGTTTGTGCTTGGACCAGATGTGGTGAGAGAAACGTCGGATAAGATTAAGGTCATTCAACAACGAATGAAAGCTTCTCAGGATAGGCAGAAGAGCTATGCCGATAAGAGGAGAAGAGACTTGAAATTCTCCGTTGGTGACTTGGTGTTCGTCAAGATCTCTCCGTTGAAGAGCGTGATTCGATTTGGCAGGAGAGGCAAGTTTGCACCAAGATTTGTTGGCCCATTCCCTGTTCTTGAATTAGTCGGGAATTTGGCATATAGAGTTGGCTTACCAGAGAAGATGGCGGGAGTTCATAATGTATTTCATGTTTCCCAACTAAGGAAGTTCGTTCACGACTCAGATGTGACTATTTCACCTGATCAGTTAGAGGACTTCGAAGTAGAACCTGAGGCGGTTGGGAACCGCAAGACGATTCGTATTGTGGGGTACGATACGAAGCAACTTCGAAGGAAGTCGGTGAAGCTAGTCAAGGTTCAGTGGGGCGAGGACGAGAATGATTGTACTTGGGAGACAGAGGAAAGCATTAGGAAGGCATATCCAGAACTCTTTGCCTGGTAAGATTTACTTTGCGATTTAGTTATTCCGCATGCGAGGATAGACTTGTTTTGCTTATTTTGCATGTTTGATTGTTGTTTTATGATTGATAGGCATGCGGGACCTTTGTGTGTGTTTGGATTAGGAAATTTCGGGGGCGAAATTTCTTAAGGGGGGGAGAGTGTAACGACCCGTATTCTACACATCGTAGGATCGTAGAATATTTATTTCTTTCCCGTGTGAAGTCGTATGGTCATGTAACTTTGGGAAACATCTATTAGAGTCATTTCCCATGTCCATGATTTTTGTCGATTTTTAAATGACCATTTTGCCCCTAGTTGGTACTGTTTTGGCCATAACTTTTGATTGGAAAGGAATTTTGACCTGAAACCACTTCCATTGGATTCGTTTGATGGTTTACCTTTCCGTAGAGTGGTCATAATAGCCAAACGGACCTACCGTTTGGGAGATATGGCTGAAATAAGGTTTGGAGGGTGAAAAACTGCTTAACCGGGCCAAATCGGGTGATTAGCAAGTAGGCCCATAACCCATTTCGGGATTAGGGTTATGGGAGGGCTGAAATGAGATGGAGAATCATTCCATTTCAGTTTTCTAGCCTCCACTTATCACCAAGGATCCCTAAAAATGGCCTCTAACCTCTAAATCACCTCCAAATCATCTTTTGGTCAAGGATTAAGCTTAGCAACCACTAATCAAGGAAGATCTTCACCAAATCAACATAGGAGCTGCTGTTGGCATTGAGATTCACATCAAATCAGAGAATTATTTCAGATCTTAGTTTATTTTGTGGCTAAGGTGAGTGATTTGCATAGTTTTACACTAATTATGGCTAATTAGGGGTGATTAGTGCTAATTAGCGAATTCAAGCATGATAAAATTCGGGAATAATGTTCATAAATTCCTAAATGATGTTTTAGACCTCTGATATGAATTTGGGTTAATTTGGTTAAGTTTTGCTAATCCTATTATTAGTTTCACCTAAACATGCTTAAGGGGAAATATGGGATTTTGGGTATGTTTGATCCATTTTAACCTATGATATTGATGTGAATGATGTTTGTGGTTGATTATGCATGTTGCTATGACTGTATGAAATGCTTTGTGATTGATTTCAATAGTTAGAATGGTCGAAAACGTCGTCGAATGGCGTAAACACTTGCTGGAATAGTTTCAGAAAACAGTGCAGAGTTCGGATCGGATAAGGGGGCTCGGATCGGATATGTGGAACTGAGCAAAGAATCTGATCAGATCGGAACCCAACACTTGGAAAAGTGGCAAAAAGGAAGGCCACGCTAGCTGAACTGGGATCGGATCGGATGGAGGAAGACGGATCGGATCGAAGAGGACGGATCGGATCGGAAATACAAAGGCGAATCAGAGCAGGAGCAAGAAAGCGGATCGGATAGGAGCATATGAAGGGGAGCATGAAGACGGATCGAAAGCACGAACCAAGAAGGACCCGACCCGACCCGAAAGGAAGCAACGACCCGACCCGAAGAAGAAGAAGCAACTGACTTGAACCCAGAGGAATGCCGACCCGAACCGCATCAGAAGATGAGTGTCGACCCGAACCGCACCAGAAGGGGGAACCCGACCCGAACCGATGGCTTGATGAGGATCCGACCCGACCCAGTATTGACCAATAACCCGAGATGCAAAGGCAGTCCAATAGGAGAAGTTAGAGCTCAGGATCCCGGAACCAGTTGGGAACCAACGAGTTCACTTCATGGTTGGACTTTGCTGCGGGACGTGTGCTAAGGAGTTGTCGACGTTCATAACTTCGATTCACCACTAAAAAGGAATGATGGGCTACTTATCAGTGCAGTAGGGTCATTACGACCTGAGGGGCAAGGTGATGGTAGCAAGACTACGTTATCAGTGCAGTAGGGTCATTATGACCTGAGGGGCAAGGTGATGCGTAGTAAGACTATGAGCCAGCGCAGATGGGGTGAAAAACTCCATGGGGCAAGTGGACATAGCAAGGAATTAGTGGCTACTTTATCAGTGCAGTGAAGCCATTTATGACTTCATGGGGCAAAGTGATCGTGGCAAGGAATGTTGGGTGATTGAAGTGGTGAATATCGTATGCTTTACGCACTGAGTGAGAGATGTGAGGATGGATGCTATGTTTGATTGTTTGCCATCATTATGACATGCACACCTCCCCCACCTCCGTATCTTTACACTGTTTGATATGATACCTTAGAGTGTTGTACAGTATGTAGTGCTAACTCTTTGGTTGCAGGTCCAGGTTCAGGTATGTTTTAGTCTACCTGTTATTGTTCACTTTAGATGCTTATCGCTCATACCAGGCTTTATGTCTGACCCAGAGTTTTATGTCTCCTCTTATTACTCTGGGTGCTCACACGAGCAGACTAGAGACAGGTTAGCTGGTGATGCGCGAGTAGCTGATTCGGAGGCGGGCAGGAGGCTTCCACGTATTATATATATTCACATTCTCCCTGTGTCGTTGGTGGTCGCTACTTGGGCATTAGTAGTGTACCTCATTTACCTTACTTTTGCTTTGAGACAGTTTGAAAGTTGTAATAAGCTGTATTCTGAATTTCCGCTGCTATGATGTTTAGTTCTGATTTTCAGCTTATGCACTGTCTCTCCTGTTTTATGTCAAGTATGTTACTACTATATTTTATTCTATGCGCTGTGAGACATTCTACAGGTTCTTTGTATGTTCATTTCCTCCTTCCTTTTCCCTTCTGGCGACCCGTTCCGTGCTAACTGGACACATGTACAGCGCACCTTCGGAGTAAATGTCGGTTGGTGCGAGGCGGGCCGTCACAGAGTAATGAGTAGAGAGTGAGAAGAGAAGAAGTTTTATGTATTTAGAATAGAAATCGGCAGAGTAGAAGTGTAGAAATCATAAATGTGAAATAATAATGAAGGGATGAAAAGGGGTGAAGATGGAGAAGAAAAATGGTTAAAATATTCGAAATCAACCCCTATTTATAAGATTTGAAAGATTGTAACGCGTCCGGAACATTACAAATATTGAAAAGACACTTCCTTTGAAATTTGAAATTGTGACAGCTATATGTCGACATCCCCTCCTTTGTATCTCGACATATGTATTAAAAATATATTTTTTAAAACTATTTTCCAAGTTTTTAATTATATATATCATTTTGGAAATTCTTGAATTAAAACATAATGATATAAATGAGTATTATAAAGTAGAAAATCATTTGAAAACATAAATATAACTTATATAAACATATTTATAAAACTATAAAGTTTAAAACTATATAAATATAAAATTATACAAGTATATATAACTATACAAATATATATATAATTATAAACTTTAAAACTTAAATTTGAAATAAAAACTAAGATAGAAAAACTATTTAAACTTAGAATTTGAATTTTGGAAAACAGTATTTGAAATTGGAAAAACAGAATTTGAATTTGGACCTGGAGTGTTATTCAAAGTCTTATATATAAACTAGACTCTATTACTATATTTATCTTGATCTCTTGATATCTTGATTACTCATGAGTCTTGAATCTTCTCTGAATTCTGAATCTCCTGAATCTCTAAAACTCTAAAACTGTACAGTCTTCAGTATTAATTCCTGTATACAAATCTTGCATATATGTATGTATATATATATATATGTGTGTGTGTATATATATATTATAGATAGAGATGTTAGTATATATTTTATAATTAATTAATATTGAAATATGGTTGTTGTCATCAAAACTCCATTCTCCAACAATGACCAATAATCTTTCCAATCTCAATATTTAGGAACAGAGAATATAAAGGTAACAAATCTTTGATTGTTGGCAGTGGCAAGTCTATGCAAATAACTCATAATGGAAATCAATAATTAATGGTACCAAGAAATTATATATAAATAGCTTATTATGTGTACCATTAATTACAAAGAATCTTCCAAGTGTCTCCCAATTTTCCAAAGACAATAGAGTATTTTTTTTATTCTATCCCAAATACTGTTTAGTAAAGGATTTACTAACTAATGAAACTCTTTTGCAGGGTAGAGAACATAGGGGGCTTTACAAATTTGATGTTGTCAACTCAAGAAATACATGTTCTAATGAAGATACTTATAATAAGTATCAAATCATTCATATTGAATGTGGCAGTACTTTTGATGTATGGCACAATAGACTAGGCCACCCTAGTTTGAATACTGTTAAAAAAATTCTTTCTAACAATAATGTTGATGTTCATGATATTCCTCTATCTAATGTGTGCACTTATTGTCAAATTGGAAAAGTCACAAACTTGCATTCCAAAATTTTGAAAGTAAATACAGTAAACTACTTGAGTTAATTGTTATAGACTTGTGGGGACCAACACTAATTAGTACTTGTAACAGCCCACATTTTACGTATCGGAAGATCGTAAAATATTTTTACTTATTTCCTCGAGGGTTGGGTCATACTCATATTTTGATATGTTGACTGTGGGGATGTGAGACATGTCCATAGTTTTTACCAATTTTATTTATGACCATTTTGCCCCTGTTAGTTTTGTACAGGACATAACTTTTGATTTGAATCGAATTAGGTGCTGAGATCGATTTCATTGGAAAGGAAATGGTGTTGCCAATTCCATAGAGTGGTCACATTAAAGATTTGGTAAAGCGGTTTGGGAGGAATCGCTGATTTAGTGGTGAACAATTTCTATACAGGTTTGGCTAGTCATTAATGGGTTGATTTGGTGGGCCCATTAATGGGCCAGTTAGAGCTGTAAATGGGGGTGTAAAGGCATGAAGAATAGTTTAGTTTCTTCATTCTCTCATTTGGTTAAGCTCGTGATCCTCCTTACTCAATCAAATACATCTTTCCTCCAATAAAATTCTAGATCTACGCAAGAAGATTGAAGATCTACATCAAGTGAAGGGAGATCTCACCAAATTGAGAGTTGTGAAGATCATTCTTCACTGTCCGGATTGGGAATTTGATGATTTCAAGTAATTTTGAATATTTGGTGAGTGATAAGCATCTCTCACACGGATACAATCAATTATATGGGTTGTTTGATCTTATTTCCATCATTTTAAGTTGTTTTCACTTATATCTACATCATGGTAAGTATATTTTCATTTGAATCGCCATTGGATCTAATCTAGCAACTTAAATCAGTAACTATGATGTTAATTCGTATGTTTATGCAAGTTTAGATCCATTGTTTTTGTTTATTCATTGATTTATCATGATTTGGTGAGTTTCATATGGTTGTATGATGAATAATTGTCGTTTAAGTGTTGTTGATGATTTCATTAAGTGTTGATGGCTGAATTGGATGATTTAGATGACTTGTTTGCATCGACGTGTCGTTTGGTGATGAATTGGTTGAGATTGGAGATAAATTGGTCAGATCTGGAGTCGGGTCATTTTTGTTGATGGGTCGTTTTGCATGGGTCGCATGGCTTGGGAAGCAAGAAATGATGATTGAAAACGTGGCAGAATGTCGGGTCGTTTGAAGTTGGGTCACTCGAAGTCAGATCGCTCGAGGTCAGGTCGTTTGAAGCATGGATCGTGACTTGCAGAGCATGAAATGGGGTTGATCGTTTTTCCCAGCTATGGGTCATTTTTGGCTATGTGTCATTTTTCCTGGCTATGGGTCGTTTTTGGCTATGTGCCTTTTTTCCTGGCTATGGGACATTTTTGGCTATGGGTCATTTTTCCTGGCTATGGGTCGTTTTTCTGGCTATGGGTCGTTTTTTATAGCGGAAGGCTGAAGTGCTATGGATTGAATGTCGACCAAAAGTGATGATTATTTTGGTTCAAGAATGGACGTGGCTTCGAAGTGAATTCAGTGAGGAATATTCGAAGTGATACAAAGTGTTCGCTGATCGACAAAATGCAATGAATATGCAGACGACTCAAGTATGTTTTGAGCTCGTGGATAATGGCTACTCAAGAAGATTTGAGCTTGTTAATGGTCGCCGATGATGAAAACTAGAGATAAAGAAGGCTGAGAAATTATCATTATCGTTGGTTCTAACGGACTCAAAGCAGGGGTATAGTAGGGACGCCTAAAAGACTAGATGATTAGTCAAGTCCCTAGGGAGCGACGAAAGGCGTATGGAGTTTTTGCTAGAACCGGGGTTACCATTAGCCCTTGACCGATGGCATGGCGATACGACCAGTCATACGTTTAATGATGGTTTCGAAGCAAGATTGGCGGTGATAGCCAGAGTCATGGATGATTATTGTTTTGCTTGTATTGTCTTGTGTAGGTTATTCGATGTCGAAGGAGATATCTCTTGGGTGCTTGTCTGATGTTGGTTTAGGATTTCAGGGATTGTGCTTGGGAGATGTCGATATCGATTACGATGGTGATCTATGCTTGATAACTGATTGCCATGGATGTACTATTTGTTTCTACTTGGTTGTTGTAAAAGCTATCACTGTCGATTGTGGGGAACACGGGTTTTGGGTTCTTCTTTGATGTTGTTGGTAGATTAGTTGATTGATCTACCTATTTCTCATATACTTTATTGATAATGTTAGTTAGCTATTTTATCGCTCATTAAGACTATTGTCTGACTCAAGGTTTTATGTCTCCCTCGTATTACCTTGGGCTATTTATTCATGTGATGAATGGGCAGACTGAGTAGCGGGTGATAGGTAGTAGATCTTGATGAGGACGATGTTGCTGAGCGACGATGAGCAAGAGGCTGGCGTATTATTTCCTACTATCTACTACATGTTGTTTTCCGTTGTTCAATGTATTCTCTGAGTGACTTACAGTGAGGCATTTTGTACAGACTCTTATGGTATTCCTGTGTTATATGGATAACTCATGAAGATATTACACGTTTGATTCTGCTCAATCTGCTTCACTATTACTGCCTGTTGTATATGTTCTATTATATTTTATCCTTGCGCTGTGAGTTATATGACAGGTTCTGCTTGTATTATCTCTACCTTGATGATTGTCCATAGCTACCTGACACGTCTTTCAACGTTGTTTTCCTTTTGTTTAGTGCAGGAGTTATGGGAGGTCGTCACAATACTGATTATGGGTACAAGTATTATATTTCATTCATAGATGCTTACTCTAGATATGTGTGGATATACATGCTGAAAAGTAAAACTAAAGCCCATGATGCAGTACTGCAATTTATTGGAAATGCCGTAAGACAAACCAATTATTTAGTTAAAACCATTCAAATTGATGGGGGAAAGGAATTCATCCCCCCTCAAAAGATTTTTTTCAAAGAAAAGGTATAACACAAAGAATTACCTGTCCCCACACATCAGAACAAAATGGTCTTATTGAGAGAAGACACAGGCATAAACAGGTTTGTCTATACTTGCTCAAGCATCAGTGCCACTAAAATTTTGGCATGATGCCTTCACAACTATTGTGTATTTAATAAACAGACTTCCAATTAAGGTTTTAAATCACAAAAGTCCACTGGAAGTCCTCTCTTTGATCAAACCCGGTTACAAAAGTTTAAAAGTATTTGGATCTCTATGTTTTCCTAATCTAAGACCCTACAATACCCATAAATTACAATTTAGATCTACATAACGCACTTTTCTTGGGTATGTCAATGGATACAAAGTGTTAACCGACCTTTTAGTCTGGTCACCAAAAGTACTCAAGACACGCTCAACTCAACCCATCGCGTGAAGCCAGGGCCAAGAGCAAAACTCAGGAAGTGCAGAGTCAAGGACCGAAGAAAGATCCCGCCGGCAAGAACCTCGCACCTTCGCCGCCACAACGCCGCGCCGACGGAGTCAATTAACCTTAACAAATCCTCCCATCAAAATCCTCTTTGCACCCAGCCGGGTGCGAAATTTCGCACCTCGCCCAGGTGCGAATTCCGAAGGCCAATTGCAGGAGGCACGAATTTATGGAGGATGGTCCCCATTTCTACCTACTCCTACCTAACCACTTCCAATAAATACCCCATGGCCTCACACTTCAAAGAAAGAGAATTCTTGAGCTTAGAAACCTCCATAAAGCTTCCTTAATGGCATCTCCTCTTTGAGGAAGAAGAAGGACAAGATTGTCTTTTTCCTTATTATTCAATATATGATAATTATGACATCATATATCATGAAGCATGAATGTAATGAGATATCATGAGATAGTCTCAACCTTGTAATTTCTTCTAAGTGATTAATAATATTCCAACGACTCTTCAAAGTGGACGTAGGCCCTTACTGAGGCCGAACCACTATAAATCTCTTGTGTTATTTACTGCTTATGTTTGAAATATGTTCTTGTCTATGCGACCATATTTATAATTCCTAGTAATTGGGAATCTTTGTTGTTTGCGACATTTTTTGTCGTCAACATTTGGTGCTTTCACTGAGAAAACTCGGAATTACGTCTTTCTTGCACATTACCATCTCGACTTCATCAAGCTTAAGGTTCCTTGCTTAACCTGCTATCGAGTCCGTGTACGATGGTAAAGAAGTCAAAGAACGCAATGGTCGGCTCTTCAGACGCAGCCGAGGCCGGTACATCTCGACAACCTCAACCGGCAGACATCCCGGCCACTAATGAAACCGAATGTGACGATCCCTAAAATCCGAGGGGCGGTATTAAGGATAATCATTGGGAAATAACACATTAATCATCATAGCAGAGAACAGATAATAGCAAAAACAATAAATAGAATAAATTTACATGGATATGACAGCGGAATCACAACATGTAATAATATCAGAATAGCATAGCGTGGGATATAACATAGTAAATAAAAAGGAAAGTGATCAGTCATCATCGCCAGAGGCGGAATACATACATGCAGTGAGACATAATAAGGGTATCAGTCTACATCGCCGAAGGCGGTACATATACATACAATAAGAAATACGGAAAGTAAATCAGTCTGCATCGCCCGTGGTGGAATCATAATATAAGTAGTAATGGCGGAAAAAGTCAAAGTCGTCTCTGTGAAGTCAGCCTTGCCATGAGCCAAAAATGCACTCTATGCAGCAGTGTAGAGCCAAAAACAACCTGTCACCTGTGAACTAGGCTGCCCGTGTGAAAATAAGGGCACCCGCGTTTGCAAAGTGAAACAAACAACGAGTCAGTCATGGGGACTGGTATGAGGAATCCATTTAACAGTTAAACAACAGTAATAAGCAAATCATAGGACCACGCCACTTTCGCGGAACGGGTTTACTCCAGTGATTGCTAGTGCATTTAAAACAAAGTAAATCCTTTTAAAACAACGCAATGCTTTTTGAAAGAATGAAGCCATTATAAGACTCAGGTCCCATCACACAATGCAACGCAAGCCGGAGGATAGAGTTTTACCTTATAATAGCCAAATATGCTTGATATGTATAAAGCGAAATCATTTGATATTATTACTAGTGCATATATGTTTCAAAAACGAATAGCATCATAAATATCAATCATAGGCGACATGAGCGTCCCATGCCACTATGTCGCCATATATGAGTTACAATCGAATCCGTTATCTCGTATTGGAAATTGGATTTCCGTTATGAGTCGAGGCAAGGGGCAAGCTCCTCTTCGCTTCGAGACATTCTAGCAAACGTCTCAGGACTACGCACTCTGGGCAACCCTGGATCGGCTGGGCCGGTCCTCTCTTACGTTTGAGGATTATTTATTCCTGAACACACGTTTCCCGGTCCTTGCAGACCTATAATCGAGGCGCCTCGCATTCCAACAACCACAAAGGTGAAAAGTAGATATATATGTCAGGGCTGGTAAGTCACTGACACCACCATAGCTAGAAAGAAACGTCGTGCTCTCCCAGCGGTCCGTATCCCGTTTATAACTCATACCGGGGTGTGAGGCTCGCGAATCTACGAAATACACAAAGCCAGGCCACGTAGACCGTGCTTTGATCATCAACCACAAGACTTTGCTTTGCAACAGAAGCCTTGATCACAACATCTTGGCATGCTACATAGACAGTCCACTCCATACGATTGATTTCCATCGATATATAACCCCTGAGCTCGTATGTCTCAGAGAAGGGTGTTAAGCAAAAGAATAAATTCTCCGCCGCCAAACAAATATATATTTAACAGAGATCAATCAGTATAGAATAAAATCCAATGTCAGACACACATTTCATTTACAAGTCCGTTCTGGGTCTGAACGAAACCGAAGGCGTCAATTCCTCGCATATCCGTACAATCAACACATACGTTCAGACGGCTACTACTTCCGTCCCCTTCCGGTAGCTACTCCGGTCAGGAACCTCAGTAGCGCCCATCCAACCGATACGAAGATCGTCGGTCTTGAATCGTCTTTGCATTTTCCAATTCGAATCGCTCGATAAATTATTTGAAATGAGGGTTAGCTCGGCCTTTTCAAATAATTCACGTTATTAGAATTTAAATCGATTCTTTCTATGGTTATATTATTTGACATCCATCTTTCAGTTCTTTAGTGTTATTTTCGCGTCAAACACATACAACCATAAAATATCAAACAATTCAAGCCCAATTGGTTTACTTTCAATCAATGTTGCTTATAATATTTTATAACGATTTTTCGCCATTTTTATTTATTTTAAAAATGGCCATATTTAATTAAATGACGTTTCAGGTCGTGTCGTGACACTGGCGCTGTTTTTCCCTTAATTTGTTTTACACATATCGAAAAATCTAACCGTTGGATTTCTACAAAGTCTATATCAGTGGGAAGATATTCCCAAAGCGAACCCAGCGGTTCCAGTTTCATGAAAATCCGACGGTCGAATCTTCCACACTAGTCGTTTGAAGTTACGGTTTCAAATTTCAAACTGCAGCGTCGTTATTCGATTTAATTTAATTATATTTATATTTATATATAAATATAAACGATTCTGGCGCTGTTTTTCCTCAGATTTGAATTGAACATTCCGGACAATCCAACCGTTGGATTTTTACAAGGTTGGTGCCGTTGGGAAGATATTTCCAAGGCGAACCCAGCGGTTGCGGTTGCGGTTTCGGGAAAATCCGATGGTCGGATTTCTCGCACTAATCGTTTCAAATTACGACTCCGAAACACGAACTGCACGGCCTCTATTCCTTTTAATTATATTTATATTTATATATATATAAATATAGTTTATTCTGTAATTTCAACTATAGTTCATTCTACATTTTCAACTTCGTTTTCACTTCAAAGATTTCACTAACGTCTTAATATTTCGAAAAAATTCGCCATAACCTCCTTTGTACGGGGAGGGGTTTGGAAATTTATTGGGCCGTATTAGGTACCCAATAAATCCTAAAAAGCATTCACATATTTATAGTGATATATTCTGGTGTTTACGGGGGAGCATGTACTGATAACCACTCCAGAGAATAAATTCCCGTCACCCCGTTTCCGTTTGGAAATAAATAGTCCATGTGTCGTATCTAATAACTAGAGCGACGTGATTATTGTCAACTCCAGACCCGTGTGGGGTTTTATTGATCTGGCAATTTATTGTTATAATTTATATAGTCCATATCAGTCATCAGTTCAACCTGTAGTACATAGTCATCGCCATACAAGCCTCTTGCTTGTATGGTAAATCTTCCACCTCGTCACACAAGCTCCAATTGCTTATGTGGAATATGATGAAGTATGCCTATCGTCAAGAAGTATGCCATGTAGTGTAGTTCAAAATTAATTGTTACTATCCTATGGCGTTATTTATTATTTCACACAGAATAACCAGCACTCCGCATCCAATGGCATTCACAGGAGTTGATATATAAATAAAATTGCGCAACCAACTCATCAAGGTTTACCTATTTGTCGGGCGCGCAAATAATTTCTTTACTCTACAGCTAATCCATTTTCCTGTTCAACACATGTATATATATGCAGAACAAAGCTAATAATAATATTTCTAGCAAACTATTATTTATTTCAACACGTGTGTATTTTTATCTAAGCGTATACATGATAAAAGAAATATTTTTATCATCAAAAATATTTATTCGACACGTGTGTATTTTTATCTAAGCGTATACATGATAAAAGAAATATTTTTATCATCAAAAATATTTATTCGACACGTGTGTATTTTTATCTAAGCGTATACATGATAAAAGAAATATTTTTATCATCAAAAATATTTATTCGACACGTGTGTATTTTTATCTAAGCGTATACATGATAAAAGAAATATTTTTATCATCAAAAATATTTATTCGACACGTGTGTATTTTTAACACTTCATGTTCACAATAAAGGTGTAGTTTTTATTGTTGATTCATTTTATTTTTAAAAGATGATAACATTCAACACATGAATTTCAACTCGACGAACAAATTGCAATTCAACACATGAATATTCTATATAGTTTGTATATATATAAAAAATGTGATTTTTATCGCAAAAGCTATTTGTTTAAATTCAAATAATATTCAACACATGAATTTCAACTCAACGAATGAATTGCAACTCAACACATGAATATTCGATATAGTTTGTATATATATAAAAATGTGATTTTTATCGCTAAAGCCATTTGTTTAAATTCAAATAATATTCAACACATGAATTTCAAATCGACGAACGAATTGCAACTCAACACATGAATATTCTATATATTTTGTATATATATAAAAATGTGATTTTTATCGCTAAAGCCATTTGTTTAAATTCAAATAATATTCAACACATGAATTTCAAATCGACGAACGAATTGCAACTCAACACATGAATATTCTATATAGTTTGTATATATATAAAAAAGTGATTTTTATCGCTAAAGCCATTTGTTTAAATTCAAATAATATTCAACACATGAATTTCAAATCGACGAACGAATTGCAACTCAACACATGAATATTCTATATAGTTTGTATATATATAAAAATGTGATTTTTATCGCTAAAGCCATTTGTTTAAATTCAAATCATATTCAACACATGAATTTCAACTCAACGAATGAATTGCAATTCAACACATGAATATTCTATATAGCATATGTAATTTATTTCAACAAATGAAAATTATTCTAACACATAAATATTTCAGAAAATTTCGGCAGCATAACGGCAGGGTAGTTAAAACCGGGACCGTCCCTAGTACGGCTCCTCGCTCTACCTTAAAACCTCACGGTTTTTGACAATGGGGATCATGCATCTAGTTCGCACGCAGGCGGCATGTTTTATTTTCAATTCCAAAATCCTATTCTAATTTGTTTCAACCACAAGAGGGTATTTTTCAACCACAAAGGTATTTTTCAACCATAATGGTATTTTTCAACCATAATATCAACCACAAACAATTATTTCCAACCATTCGTCATACTATATAATATCACGTCAATCACAAGCAATAAATATAGTCCATGGTCTGTGGACGAGGGGAGTATATATATATATATATATATAATATAATAATTCACTTGCATTTTATCACAACTTAAACCATATATGTTTCATTCAACGCTTGTATAATTTATACATCGCTAATATAACTTATACAACACATGTACATGAGGTATACAATGCGTATATAATTTACACTTCGCTTATATAATTTATACAACACGATTTCATTCACACAAATAGTTTAGATTCCTCACATTGGTTATTGAGTGCTAAAAATCGTAGGAAGGTCAGAAAAATCCGCGGCTTCTTCTAGAATGTAGAGAGCCTCCTTGCGGTCACGGTGTCTCCTGTTTCATCAAATTTCGTTAAAGAACGAAAAAGATATTATTTTTCAAAGTTTTGCAACACTTAAAAGTGTTATTTTCATTTCAGAAATTCACAGCAGAAAAGTTTTTAAAACTTCAAAACTAGGTCTCGATTTTTAAGCCAAACCGTACCTCGTTGCTTCGATCAGACCACACGGCGTCAGAGAGCTACGGATCACCTTCAGATCGGCGGTGGTGGCGACGGGTTCGGTGGCTCCTTTGGGTCGCGGCGGCGCTCTAAAAGGCGCGACTTCCTGGTCGAATTCCGACGTCTACGGTTGATGGATGGAGGCGTGGCTTGGTCGGATTGATAGAGGAGGCGAAGGCGGTCAGAAGCTTCAACAGGCGGAGGCGGCGAAATCGACTGAGGCGGCGGCAAAATCGATGAGAAGTTTCGAGCTCCCTACGTCGTCCAAATCGCTGGCGGCTAGGGTTTCTTCGTATTTTTATTTTTTTTTATAAAAGAAAAATTCCTATTGGTCAGAGCTTTATAGGAAGTTTTAAATAGTGTTTTTGCAAACGGACTCCTTTTTAAACCCAACGACTGTTGCCCTTAGATAAATACCCCCATTCCGGACACAATGGGATATGTTTCGTTGGCCAATTCGACTATTACAGTCAGTTATTTTTCAATTTAAAATATAAAACATTCGATATTTAATTTAAACGTACATTTCAATTTTCCAGGGCCACAAACTGAATCGAAAAATTCCAGAAAAATAAATCTAGCTTTGTTTTGACGATACGGTCCTAACAAAACCAGTTTCGTCAAATTCTGAGCTCGTTTGAAAAACGGCCATCTTTAGGTCGACCCATTTTAACAGAATTTGACCAATCACATTATCTTTTGCCCCGCTCACATACTTGCTTCAAAATTATGAAATTTGAAACTTAGCAATAATTTGACATCCCGGACCCAACAAAAGTGGTTTCGTCGAATTCTGAGGTCGTATGCAAAATATCAATTTTCAAGGGCTATATCTGCTATATAGCGACCTTTCTGAAAATTCATTTGGCTATAACTTTTGATTTCCGTTATGAAATTTCGATTTTTCAGATTCGTTAGAAAGGTATTGATAAACAGATTTAAATATTTTCAGTTTCGTCAAAATCCGTTATATTTTCCACCCGGTACAGTCAGACAAAGTTTGTATTCAAAATTTCAAATTGCAATACCATACCCAATTCTATATTTTATTGAAATATGCTATTTCAACAATTCAAATTCTTTGGTAATAACCTAATTTAAAAATTTTAAACTGGTTCACATTTTCCGGGTTATTACAATCTCCCCCACTTAAAACTTTTCGTCCTCGAAAAGGAAATAACAGCTAAGCAGGAAATAAAATGTAAATGCAAAGTATTGTAAAGGTACCTTGCACCGGAGTTAGTCAGAGATGTCCACTCTGCATTTGGGATAGGCTTGTTTAATGTTTTCCTCAGTCTCCCAAGTACAGTCTCTAGGATCACTACTCCACTGCACTTTGACTAAATGAATCTTTTTCCTCCTTAGCTCTCTAGTTTCTTTGCCAACTATCTTTAATGGTTCTCTTCTGAGTGCTAATTCTGGAGTTATGTCAATATCATGTTGCGCTGCTTCTTCCACAACAAGATCTGGATCATGAACATGTTTTTTGAGTTGAGACACGTGGAACACATCATGTATACCAGGCAACCAATTAGGTAATGAAACCCTATATGCAAGAGTTCCAATCCGTTCAAGTATAGGAAAGGGACCAATAAATCTCGGTGCCAACTTCCCAGTCTTGCCAAATCTGATTACTCCCCGCATTGGAGAAACTCTTAAATAAACATAATCGCCAACGACAAACGATATATCCCTTCTTCTCGCATCAACATAACTTTTCTGTCGGCTCTGTGCGGTTTTCAATCGCTTCTTAATGAAATCGACTTTATCCGATGCTTCTCGAATCATATCGGGCCCTAACACAAGTCTGTTACCAGGTTCTACCCAATATGCGGGAGATCTGCACCGTCTACCGTATAATGCTTCAAATGGAGACATCCCCAAACTTGCTTGATAGCTATTGTTGTAAGAGAATTCGGCTAGATGTAAGTGATCTTCCCATGAGCCTCCAAAATCGATAACGCAAGCCCGCAGTAAATCTTCTAAAATTCTATTCACCCGCTCAGTTTGGCCGTCTGTCTGAGGGTGATAAGCGGTGCTTAGATTCAATTTGGTTCCTAACTCTTCCTGGAATGCTTCCCAGAA
Source organism: Allium sativum (assembly GCA_030737875.1). Taxonomy (NCBI): domain Eukaryota; kingdom Viridiplantae; phylum Streptophyta; class Magnoliopsida; order Asparagales; family Amaryllidaceae; genus Allium; species Allium sativum. Next base: position 124,926,605 of record CM060921.1, read on the forward strand.
TTTGCTAGTAAACAGGGGATCTCTATCACTGACTATATTGAGCGGCACTCCATGTAGTTTAACTATCTCTTTGAAGTAAATCTGTGCTAGACTTTGAGCCGTTCTGTTGGATCGGACAGGTATGAAATGGGCAGTCTTCGTGAAGCGATCTACGATTACCCATATACTGTCGTTTCCTTTCTTAGTTCGAGGCAGGCCATCAATGTAGTCCATCGAAATTTGTTCCCACTTCCATCCTGGAATTTCTAAGGGTTGTAATAATCCAGCCAATTTCTGCTGATCACTCTTAACTAGCTGACAAGTGGGGCATCGGCTAACATATAATGAGATATCTCTTTTCATCGCCTTCCACCAGAATGTGCGCTTGATATCGTTATACATTTTGCTCACACCGGGATGGATACTTAATTTGGATTTGTGGCATTCATCAAGTATTTCCCTTCTGAGCTCTGGAATTCCAGGCACACAAATTCGCCTTTTTAATCTTAGGACCCCTTGGCTATCAAGGCTAAAATCTGAGGGTTTTCCTTTTTGGATCCACTGGCTAATCTTTTCAATGAATTCATCGTCCTTCTGTAGAATAGTAATCTTATCTTCTAAGGAAGAAGTAATGATAAAACTGGCAATGATTTCATTCTTTTTGCTGAGAGCATCTGCGGCAACATTGGCTTTCCCCGGAGTGTATAGAATTTCAAAATCGTATGCTGCAAGGAATTCTAACCAACGCTGTTGCCTCAAGTTTAAATCTTTCTGGGTGAACAGGTATTTCAAGGATTGATGATCGGTGTATAGTTCGAACTTCTCGCCCAGTAAATAATGCCTCCAGATTCTTAAAGCAAACATGATAGGTAATAACTCAAGATCATGAGTTGCATAGTTTCTCTCATGCGGCTTCAGCTGACGGCTGGCATAAGCGATCACTTGGCCTTTTTGCATTAACACTGCGCCTAGCCCTCCAATATAAGCGTCTGTCCATACAGTCAAGTCTTGGTTACCTTCTATAATGGTCAATACTGGAGCAGTTGTCAACTTCAGTTTCAGCTCCTGGAAAGCTTCTTCACATTCGGGAGCCCATTTGAATTTCTCATGCTTCTTTGTAAGCTTTGTCAATACACCAGATATCTTTGAAAAATCCTGAACGAATTTCCGATAGTAGCTAGCAAATCCAAGGAAACTTCGAACTTCGGTGGGGGTAGTAGGTTGTTTCCAATTCTGAATCGCTGTAATTTTGCTTGGGTCTACAACAATTCCCTCTTTTGATACGACATGGCCTAGGAATTTAACTTCATTCTGCCAGAAGACACATTTAGAAAATTTAGCTTTCAAGACATTTCTCCTTAGAATTTTCAACACTTGTTCTAAATGTTTTGCATGTTCGTCTTCCGACTTGGAGTAGATTAAAATATCATCGATGAAGACTAGAACAAACTTATTCAACACACCACGGAACACTCTGTTCATAAGATCGACGAAGTATGCCGGAGCGTTACACAAGCCGAACGGCATTACTAACCATTCGTAGAATAAATCGGGACCCCTGAAGGCTGTCAAAGGAACACAGTCTTCGGCTATACGTAATTGGTGGAAACCTGTAGCTAGGTCCATTCTGGAGAATACTGTTGCTCCATTTAATTGATCTAACAGATCATCTATTCGGGGCAAGGGATATTTGTTCTTCAGTGTCTGTTTATTGAGATCTCGGTAATCAACACAAAGTCTCAGAGTACCGTCTGATTTCGGGACAAATACTACTGCTGCTCCCCACGCTGAAAAGCTCGGTCTGATCAGACCTTTCCAAAGCAATTCTCGGGTTTGACTACCCAACTCTTCTTTTTCTTTCGGGGCCATTCTTCTAATTGGATGTACTACTGGTCGGGCGTTGGGATTTAGGTCTATTCTAAATTCAATTTCTCTTTGCGGCGGTAAGTTTTCTACTTCTTCAAACACATCCGCATAGTTTTTAACGACCGGTTTCTTTTCTAATGAAGGGGGAGTAACTTCTAAAGAAGACCAAAATTCTGTTCTATTAATTTCTGAACCGAGACATGGTATAGTGATATGCCCAAATTTTGTTTTAACTTTCACGATTCTCTCGGCACATCTAACTACGGCCTTATATTTTGTCAGCCAGTCTAGCCCCAGTATAATATCAAATTCGGAAAGGTCAATGACAATCACCTTAAAAGAGAACTGGTATCGAGAGAAGGAAATAGGTACTTTACAATATGAACTGAGACTAACAAAACCTCCTATCGGGTTTTGAACTTTAATTGGTTCTTTAAGTTTTCCTTGTTTCAATTTTAACTTGTGAACAATTTTACTAGAAATAAAGCTACGTGATGCACCAGTATCGAAAAGTACAGAAACAGGAATATTTTTAATGGTAAGGGTACCTCCCAAGACGTCGGGTTTACCTGATCCATCGGTGATAGCTGGCGGGGTATTCCCGTCATACACATGAGCCACTTGTGCATTCTGCTTCAGAGGACAGTTCCGGCTATAGTGCCCCTTCTTATGGCAGTTGTAGCATTCGGGTAAGTCATTTGCCTTTGGCTTCCTCGGGGCTTTGCATACATTAGAAAAGTGACCTGGCTTCCCGCAGTTGTAGCAATTTCCTTTCGGGATCTTTCCAGGTTTCTGAGTAGCAGCCGCTGTAATGCTAGACTCGGGTTGATCTGTTGAAGCCTTGCGCTTGTTTCCAGCTTGGCTTTTGGTGCGGTCTTGGCTAGCGTGCCTTTCATCCATATCTTCATAATTGCAAGCCATCTCTACTAATTCTGAAAAGGAGAGTTTGATGTTGCTCATAGCTCTGTCATGGTACTTGCGCTTTAGCCCAAATATGAATCTCTTGTTCTTTGCTTTGTTGGTCAAAATCAGCTCTAGAGCATAGCGCGACAACTGGGTGAACTTATTTAGGTAATCCTGAATAGAGAGATCTCCTTGCTGGAGATTAGCAAACTGCTCTTGCATCCTCTCTAGAGCATGTTCAGGTACAAACTTCTCATTGAACATAGTTTTGAATTGCTCCCAGGTTCTGACAGTACCTGCTGCATCCTCTGAGGTAATGGCATCCCACCATAGCTCTGGTTCCTCCTGAAGGAGCCAAATACCAAGTCGTGCTTTGTTGTTGGTTCCCATACCCATGCCTTCAAAGATTTTCTCACAGGTCTTCAACCAAGCTATAGCCTCGGTCACTGTACCAGTGCCAGTAAAGGGTTTTCCCCCAAGATTCCTATACCTCTTCGCTACTTTGTCTAGCTCAAAGTCCTCGGGTGCTGGTTGCTGAACAATAGGGCCTTCCACAACTACAGGGATATTCCCCCGTCCTCCTGCTGCTCCTGCTCGGCCTCCACGGCCTCCTCTAGCTGCTGCTGCTCGTGTAGCCATCTAAGAGAATACTGTATAAGCAAGAAAAGAGTCAAGCTCACAGATTTGATAATTTTCATAAATTATAAAGCAGGGGAAATACAAGGAAAGATAATGATGATGTACTGATCAAATTGTTTTGCTAATCTGCTTAGCTCATTCTAGGACATTGCTAATCCTATCTCTAATGAGCTACTCGCATTAGAATACTACTGATTCTATTCTGACGAGGTGTTTAATGTGTTAGATCCCGGAACTAAGGTTAACCAAAGCTCTGATACCAACTGTGACGATCCCTAAAATCCGAGGGGCGGTATTAAGGATAATCATTGGGAAATAACACATTAATCATCATAGCAGAGAACAGATAATAGCAAAAACAATAAATAGAATAAATTTACATGGATATGACAGCGGAATCACAACATGTAATAATATCAGAATAGCATAGCGTGGGATATAACTTAGTAAATAAAAAGGAAAGTGATCAGTCATCATCGCCAGAGGCGGAATACATACATGCAGTGAGACATAATAAGGGTATCAGTCTACATCGCCGAAGGCAGCACATATACATACAATAAGAAATACGGAAAGTAAATCAGTCTGCATCGCCCGTGGCAGAATCATAATATAAGTAGTAATGGCGGAAAAAGTCAAAGTCGTCTCTGTGAAGTCAGCCTCGCCATGAGCCAAAAATGCACTCTATGCAGCAGTGCAGAGCCAAAAACAACCTGTCACCTGTGAACTAGGCTGCCCGTGTGAAAATAAGGGCACCCGCGTTTGCAAAGTGAAACAAAAACGAGTCAGTCATGGGGACTGGTATGAGGAATCCATTTAACAGTTAAACAACAGTAATAAGCAAATCATAGGACCACGCCACTTTCGCGGAACGAGTTTACTCCAGTGATTGCTAGTGCATTTAAAACAAAGTAAATTCTTTTAAAACAACGCAATGCTTTTTGAAAGAATGAAGCCATTATAAGACTCAGGTCCCATCACACAATGCAACGCAAGCCGGAGGATAGAGTTTTACCTTATAATAGCCAAATATGCTTGATATGTATAAAGTGAAATCATTTGATATTATTACTAGTGCATATATGTTTCAAAAACGAATAGCATCATAAATATCAATCATAGGCGACATGAGCGTCCCATGCCACTATGTCGCCATATATAAGTTACAATCGAATCCGTTATCTCGTATTGGAAATTGGATTTCCGTCATGAGTCGAGGCAAGGGGCAAGCTCCTCTCCGCTTCGAGACATTCTAGCAAACGTCTCAGGACTACGCACTCTGGGCAACACTGGATCGGCTGGGCCGGTCCTCTCTTACGTTTGAGAATTATTTATTCCTGAACACACGTTTCTCGGTCCTTGCAGACCTATAATCGAGGCGCCTCGCATTCCAACAACCACAAAGGTGAAAAGTAGATATATATGTCAGGGCTGGTAAGTCACTGACACCACCATAGCTAGAAAGAAACGTCGTGCTCTCCCAGCGGTCCGTATCCCGTTTTTAACTCATACCGGGGTGTGAGGCTCGCGAATCTACGAAATACACAAAGCCAGGCCACGTAGACCGTGCTTTGATCATCAACCACAAGACTTTGCTTTGCAACAGAAGCCTTGATCACAGCATCTTGGCATGCTACATAGACAGTCCACTCCATACGATTGATTTCCATCGATATATAACCCCTGAGCTCGTATGTCTCAGAGAAGGGCGTTAAGCAAAAGAATAAATTCTCCGCCGCCAAACAGATATATATTTAACAGAGATCAATCAGTATAGAATAAAATCCAATGTCAGACACACATTCCATTTACAAGTCTGTTCTGGGTCTGAACGAAACCGGAGGCATCAATTCCTCGCATATCCGTACAATCAACACATACGTTCAGACGGCTACTACTTCCGTCCCCTTCCGGTCGCTACTCCGGTCGGAACCTCAGTAGCGCCCATCCAACCGATACGAAGATCGTCGGTCTTGAATCGTCTTTGCATTTTCCAATTCGAATCGCTCGATAAATTATTTGAAATGAGGGTTAGCTCGGCCTTTTCAAATAATTCACGTCATTAGAATTTAAATCGATTCTTTCTATGGTTATATTATTCGACATCCATCTTTCAGTTCTTTAGTGTTATTTTCGCGTCAAACACATACAACCATCAAATATCAAACAATTCAAGCCCAATTGGTTTACTTTCAATCAATGTTGCTTATAATATTTTATAACGATTTTTCGCCATTTTTATTTATTTTAAAAATGGCCATATTTAATTAAACGACGTTTCAGGTCGTGTCGTGACACTGGCGCTATTTTTCCCTTAATTTGTTTTACACATATCGAAAAATCTAACCGTTGGATTTCTCCAAAGTCTATATCAGTGGGAAGATATTCCCAAAGCGAACCCAACGGTTCCAGTTTCATGAAAATCCGACGGTCGGATCTTCCACACTAGTCGTTTGAAGTTACGGTTTCAAAATTCGAACTACAGCGTCGTTATTCGATTTAATTTAATTATATTTATATTTATATATAAATATAAACGATTCTGGCGCTGTTTTTCCTCAGATTTGAATTGAACATTCCGGACAATCCAACCGTTGGATTTTTACAAGGTTGGTGCCGTTGGGAAGATATTTCCAAGGCGAACCCAGCGGTTGCGGTTTCGGGAAAATCCGATGGTCGGATTTCTCGCACTAATCGTTTCAAATTACGACTCCGAAACACGAACTGCACGGCCTCTATTCCTTTTAATTATATTTATATTTATATATATAAATATAGTTTATTCTATAATTTCAACTATAGTTCATTCTACATTTTCAACTTCGTTTTCACTTCAAAGATTTCACTAACGCCTTAATATTTCGAAAAATTTCGCCATAACCTCCTTTGTACGGGGAGGGGTTTGGAAATTTATTGGGCCGTATTAGGTACCTAATAAATCCTAAAAAGCATTCACATATTTATAGTGATATATTCTGGTGTTTACGGGGGAGCATGTACTGATAATCACTCCAGAGAATAAATTCTCGTCACCCCGTTTCCGTTTGGAAATAAATAGTCCATGTGCCGTATCTAATAACTAGAGCGATGTGATTATTGTCAACTCCAGACCCGTGTGGGGTTTTTATTAATCTGGCAATTTATCGTTATAATTTATATAGTCCATATCAGTCATCAGTTCAACATGTAGTACATAGTCATCGCCATACAAGCCTCTTGCTTGTATGGTAAATCTTCCACCTCGTCACACAAGCTCCAACTGCTTATGTGGAATATGATGAAGTATGCCTATAGTCAAGAAGTATGCCATGTAGTGTAGTTCAAAATTAATTGTTACTATCCTATGGTGTTATTTATTATTTCACACAGAATAACCAGCACTCCGCATCCAATGGCATTCACAGGAGTTGATATATAAATAAAATTGCGCAGCCAACTCATCAAGGTTTACCTATTTGTCGGGCACACAAATAATTTCTTTACTCTACAGCTAATCCATTTTTCCTGTTCAACACATGTATATATACGCAGAACAAAGCTAATAATAATATTTCTAGCAAACTATTATTTATTTCAACACGTGTGTATTTTTATCTAAGCGTATACATGATAAAAGAAATATTTTTATCATCAAAAATATTTATTCGACACGTGTGTGTTTTTATCTAAGCGTATACATGATAAAAGAAATATTTTTATCATCAAAAATATTTATTCGACACGTGTGTATTTTTATCTAAGCGTATACATGATAAAAGAAATATTTTTATCATCAAAAATATTTATTCGACACGTGTGTATTTTTAACACTTCATGTTCACAATAAAGGTGTAGTTTTTATTGTCGATTCATTTTATTTTTAAAAGATGATAACATTCAACACATGAATTTCAACTCGACGAACAAATTGCAATTCAACACATGAATATTCTATATAGTTTGTATATATATAAAAAATGTGATTTTTATCGCAAAAGCTATTTGTTTAAATTCAAATAATATACAACACATGAATTTCAACTCAACGAATGAATTGCAATTCAACACATGAATATTCGATATAGTTTGTATATATATAAAAATGTGATTTTTATCGCTAAAGCCATTTGTTTAAATTCAAATAATATTCAACACATGAATTTCAAATCGACGAACGAATTGCAACTCAACACATGAATATTCTATATAGTTTGTATATATATAAAAATGTGATTTTTATCGCTAAAGCCATTTGTTTAAATTCAAATAATATTCAACACATGAATTTCAAATCGACGAACGAATTGCAACTCAACACATGAATATTCTATATTGTTTGTATATATATAAAAATGTGATTTTTATCGCTAAAGCCATTTGATTAAATTCAAATAATATTCAACACATGAATTTCAAATCGACGAACGAATTGCAACTCAACACATGAATATTCTATATAGTTTGTATATATATAAAAATGTGATTTTTATCGCTAAAGCCATTTGTTTAAATTCAAATCATATTCAACACATGAATTTCAACTCAACGAATGAATTGCAATTCAACACATGAATATTCTATATAGCATATGTAATTTATTTCAACGAATGAAAATTATTCTAACACATAAATATTTCAGAAAATTTCGGCAGCATAACGGCAGGGTAGTTAAAACCGGGACCGTCCCTAGTACAGCTCCTCGCTCTACCTTAAAACCTTGCGGTTTTTGACAATGGGGATCATGCATCTAGTTCGCACGCAGGCGGCATGTTTTATTTTCAATTCCAAAATCCTATTCTAATTTGTTTCAACCACAAGAGGGTATTTTTCAACCACAAAGGTATTTTTCAACCATAATGGTATTTTTCAACCATAATATCAACCACAAACAATTATTTCCAACCATTCGTCATACTATATAATATCACGTCAATCACAAGCAATAAATATCGTCCATGGTCTGTGAACGAGGGGAGTATATATATATAATATAATAATTCACTTGCATTTTATCACAACTTAAAGCATATATGTTTCATTCAACGCTTGTATAATTTATACATCGCTAATATAACTTATACAACACATGTACATGAGGTATACGATGCGTATATAATTTACACTTCGCTTATATAATTTATACAACACGATTTCATTCACACAAATAGTTTAGATTCCTCACATTGGTTATTGCAGTGCTAAAAATCGTAGGAAGGTCAGAAAAATCCGCGGCTTCTTCTAGAATGTAGAGAGCCTCCTTGCGGTCACGGTGTCTCCTGTTTCATCAAATTTTGTTAAAGAACGAAAAAAATATTATTTTTCAAAGTTTTGCAACACTTAAAAGTGTTATTTTCATTTCAGAAATTCACAGCAGAAAAGTTTTTAAAACTTCAAAACTAGGTCTCGATTTTTAAGCCAAACCGTACCTCGTTGCTTCGATCAGACCACACGGCGTCAGAGAGCTACGAATCACCTTCAGATCGGTGGTGGTGGTGATGGGTTCGGTGGCTCCTGTGGGTCGCGGCGGCGCTCTAAAAGGCGCGACTTCCTGGTCGAATTCCGACGTCTACGGTTGATGGATGGAGGCGTGGCTTGGTCAGATTGATAGAGGAGGCGAAGGCGGTCAGAAGCTTCAACAGGCGGAGGCGGCGAAATCGACTGAGGCGGCGGCAAAATCAACGAGAAGTTTCAAGCTCCCTACGTCGTCCAAATCACTGGCGGCTAGGGTTTCTTCGTATTATTTTTTTTTAAAAGAAAAATTCCTATTGGTCAGAGCTTTATAGGACGTTTTAAATAGTGTTTTTGCAAACGGACTCTATTTTAAACCCAACGACTGTTGCCTCTAGCTAAATACCCCCATTCCGGACACAATGGGATATGTTTCGTTGGCCAATTCGACTGTTACAGTCAGATAATTTTCAATTTAAAATATAAAACATTCGATATTTAATTTAAACGTACATTTCAATTTGCCAGGGCCACAAACTGAATCGAAAAATTCCAGAAAAATAAATCTAGCTTTGTTTTGACGATACGGTCCTAACAAAACTAGTTTCGTCGAATTCTGAGCTCATTTGAAAAACGGCCATTTTTAGGTCGACCCATTTTAACAGAATTTGACTAATCACATTATCTTTTGCCCCGCTCACATACTTGCTTCAAAAATTATGAAATTTGAAAATTTGCAATAATTTGACATCCCGGACCCAACAAAAGTGGTTTCGTCGAATTCTGAGGTCGTATGCAAAATATCAATTTTCAAGGGCTATATCTGCTATATAGCGACCTTTTTGAAAATTCATTTGGCCATAACTTTTGATTTCCGTTATGAAATTTTGATTTTTCAGATTCGTTAGAAAGGTATTGATAAACAGATTTAAATATTTTCAGTTTCGTCAAAATCCGTTATATTTTCCACCCGGTACAGTCAGACAAAGTTTGTATTCAAAATTTCAAACTGCAATACCATACCCATTTCTATATTTTATTGAAATATGCTATTTCAACAATTCAAATTCTTTGGTAATAACCTAATTTAAAAATTTTAAACTGGTTCACATTTTCCGGGTTATTACACTGAACCTCCTATTGTGGACCCCGAAGCGCCCGCAACACAAGCACAAATCCGTATGCTTAGTGAAAAATATGAGAATACAGCCGTCGAGCTCAATCAAGCGCTAAGGAATAACATCGACCTTATGCGCCAACTTAACAAAAGTCAACGCGTCGTCGCTCGACTACAACTAGCTCGGAACAATGCTCGACCTCGGCCACCAACATCGGAAACTTCCTCTTCCGAGTCAAGGGGCCCATACCAAAGAAGAAGGTTTTGTCTCATCAACAACATCTCCGTCCGAACTAATGCCCTCGACAATGGCAACGAATATGCCAACGACAACGGCGACCGGACCACGGTTACCTATGGCGAGGACGCCCAACCTCGGGATCGTTCTCGCCTAGTCATCAATGAAGGACCCGCTCCTACTAACCAACCTCCTCCTCGACAAGACCCAGCGGCCGCCCGGCGAGACAATGAACCCACCATTCAGGCGGCCCATGCCTTTCCAGAACCGGATCCGCGTGACCCCGCCCCACATCATCACGCGCACCAGGTTCCCGTTATAGATGTCGAGGACATGGAAGAAGACGTCCATCCTAGAAGACGCCCTCGTGCCAGAACTCCGGAACCTCGCCAAAACCCATGGGTCCCGATGGCGGACCCTCATCCGACCTATCTTCCCGACATGGTCCGAAGGATCATGAGGGAGATGCAAGGAAATGTGCACGATTCATGGGAAGCGCACATTAGGCGCAACCCTTTCACTCGAAGATTTAATGAAGCTGAATGGCCGCGACGCTTTAGCATGCCTCAGATGCCGCTCTACGACGGCACCGCTGACCCTTGTGCTTTCTTAAACTGTTATGAGTGGCAGATGGACACAAGCAGAGGTGACCATCCAGTCAAATGCAAATGCTTTCCGGTCTTCTTGTCGGAGATCGCTCTATTATGGTTCTCTCACCTCCCGCTTAATTCCATCAACAACTTCGGCCAATTAGCGACTCAGTTGGTCAAACAGTTCAGAATGCACATTCCGACTCAGAAGAATGCCCTTACTCTTTCCAACTTATACCAAGGACCTACAGAATCACTTAAAAGCTACCTTTCCCGGTTCAACATCGCCCTCGCCGAAGTCGAGGATCCGGATCCGCGCACCATACCCTTCCAGCTAGCTAAAGGAGTCCTCCCTACTTCCGAATTCGGGGCATGGATTGACCGAAAGCAACCGAAGAGCCTCGATGCTTTCTATGAGAAATCAGGGAAGTTCTTATGCCAAGAAAAAGCAAGGCGGAACCGCGTCTCCGATGCCAGCCGCCCCACCAACCCTCGAACTGACAGCGCAAATAACCGCCCTCGGGTTCGAGAAGCAGAAGGACCCCCAATCCAAATACGGGGGCAGGACCCCCCAGACAGAGACCAAGCAATGGGGCACAAGGCGGCCGGGGCGACAATCAGGTCCAAACAGAACCAAGGAGGCCCGGCCCCTACCACGCTTACGAGACTTATACCCCATTAAATGAAAATCCGAAGACCATCTACTTGGAAACATGCAACACTTTGCCATATCCGAAATCCCTCACAAGGGAGTCGACCGACTCCGAGAAGAACTCGGGGAGATACTGCCGATATCACGACATTTATGGACATAACACAAATGAATGCCGACAGCGTCGAGATGCAATTGAAAAACTCATCTGCGAGAAGTGGCTTGAACGATATGTTCAAGAGTCTTTTCCACCTGGAGCCAATCCAAAACCTTTAGCGCCAACTCCTCAAACGGCCGCCAAGACGGCCCCTGGACCATCCAACGCAAGGCGAGGGATCGTGATCAATACTATATACGGTGGACCGAGCCCCACGCATGACAGCTTTCGAAAGATGGAAGAATGCGTTGGTTCCGTTTAACATGCAAACTATGAGTCTTGCTCCGCTCCCGATGAATTCACCCCGGCCAAGCTCCGGAAAACCATGCGGAACGACATCATTTTCCACGAAAGGGAGTCCACGGGAATTGAAATCCCGACCATCGATCCTTTGGTCATAACGGCTCAAATTGGCGCTGCAACCGTCCGAAAGATATTGGTTGATTCGGGAAGCTCGATCAACATCATCTTCAAAGCCGCCTATGATCAGATGAAGTTAGAAGAAAAAGACCTCAAACCATGCCACTCCACGATTCATAGCTTTAATGGGGCATCCAGCTGCCCAGTGGGAGTCATCGACCTGCCCGTTGAACTTGGCACGGGGGATCGAACCCGAGTCCGAATCCTCACCTTCGTGGTTATCGACATTGCCTCATCATACAACGTCTTCCTCGGACGCCCCTTCCTCACAGAATTCCGTGTCTGCTTATCACCATGGTCTCTCCTAATGAAATTTCCAACATAAAATGGGATCGCAACAGTCAGAGGCAACCAAGTCAGTGCCAGGGAATGTTACGCAATAGAATGGAAAAATGCGCACAATAGGGACAAGGGTAAAGCAGTACCCGCCCCCTTTTGCGCCAAGACCGCCTCAACATAGCAATCAGCGGTGTCTGGGCTTTGGCTCAGGCGCCGCTCCTGTCTTTCCGACGACCTTGACCCAAGGAAAGACGAAGAGCCCGAGTACAAGAGGCTAACTCCAGTCGAGCCCACGTTGGATGTACCCGTTACCCCCGATGACCCATCACGAGTACTGAAGATAGGATTGCACCTGCACCCAGCCATCAAAGATGACCTCGTGGATTTCTTGAAAGGCAACTTGGACGTATTTGCATGGACTCATTCCGATATGAAGGGCATAGACCCACAATTGCTTGCCACTCTTTGGGCATAGATCTTAAAATCCATCCAGTCAAGTAGAAGCGCCGCTTCCTGGGGCCTAAGAGGTCCAAGGCATTCGAAGAAGAGGTTGATCGCCTGCTAAACAACAACTTCATCCGCGAAGCCTACTACCCCGAGTGGGTCTCCAATCCGGTTCTGGTCAAGAAGGCCAAAGGTAAATGGCGGACGTGCATGGATTTCTCTGATTTGAACAAAGCTTGCCCGAAGGACTGCTTCCCGCTCCCCAAGATCGACCAACTAGTCGAATCAACCGCCGGATACCAACTACTATCTTTCATGGACGCCTACTCCGGTTACAACCAGATCCCGCTGGATCTCCGTGTCCAGGATCATACCTCCTTCATAACCGACCGCGGACTTTACTGCTATCGCGTCATGCCTTTCGACCTCAAGAATGCCGGTGCTACATATCAACGGATGGTTAATCGACTCTTCAAAAATCAAATTGGGAAATCCATGGAGGTGTATGTGGACGACAAGCTAGTTAAATCGAAAGTGTCTAGCAGTCACGTCCACGACCTCTCCGCAATGTTCGATGCCCTACGCCGGCATGACATGAAACTCAATCCTCTAAAATGTTCCTTTGGCATCGCCTTAGGAAAGTTTCTAGGTTTCATCGTCAACGCCCGGGGCATCGAAGCTAACCCCGAGAAAATCCAGGCCATTCGGGATATCCAAATCCCCGAGAACATCAAGGATATTCAAAGTTTGAACGGGAAGGTCGCCGCTTTAAGTCTATTCATCTCTAAGGCCACCGACAAGTGCATTCTTTTCTTTGATTTACTTCGAAAAGGGAAACGCAATTTCAAGTGGACCCCTGAATGCATTTCCGCATTCAAGTAACTCCTGAATCACTTAGAGCGACCACCCATCTTATCTAAGCCTATAGACCACGAGGACTTATACGTTTACTTGGCTGTTTCTCCATAGGCAATCAGCTCGGCGTTAATACGACTCGAGGATCGCATCCAACGACCCGTCTACTGCATAACCAAACGACTGACAGGGGCTGAGAAGAACTACCCGAAGCTCGAAAAACTGGCATTCTTCTTACTAATCTCCTCCCGGAAGCTCCGGCCGTATTTCTAGGCTCATCCCATAAAAGTCTACACCGACCAACCGCTGCGTCCGACCCTGCAACGACCTGAGGCATCCGGCCGACTGGTAAAGTGGAGTATGGAACTAAGTCAGTTCGAGATAACATTCACTCCCCGCTGAGCCATCCTCGGGCAAGCCCTTGCCGACTTCATAGTAGAATTCACGGCTCCCGAGGGAACCTCTGCAGAAGACGCTGAAACCCCCGACAACGTATGGAAGTTGTTCGTAGACGGATCCTCCAACGTCAAGTGCACTCGGTAGCCGGTATCGTACTCATCACACCCGAGGGACGCTCAATACACTATGCATTAAAGATGAATTTCTCTGCTACCAGTAACGATGCGGAATATGAGGCGTTGTTAGCCGGGCTGAGAATCGCGATCGAGCTCAAGCTGAGAACTATCCAAATCTTCTCCGACTCGCAACTCGTCGTACGCCAAGTGATAGACGAGTACCAAACGAGGGCTGAAAGGATCGCTCTGTACCTAACTCCAGTTCAGAATCTGCTCACCCACTTTGACCACTTCACTATCACTCATATTCCGCGAGAGCAAAACGAAAAAGTCGATTCATTGGCCAGACTGGCGATTTCTGAAGACCCGCAGCTTTTGGAATTCGCCCTCGTCGAAGTACTCAACTCCCCCAGTATCAAGTCAATTCAAACCAGCACAGCCATGACTGCCGAACCAGAATTGGAATCATGGATGACGCCAATCAAGAGCTACCTACGACGTGGGACCCTCCCAGGGAGCTGCAAAGAAAGGCGAGCGCTCACCCGCCAGTCAGCCCGCTACCTTCTCGTAGATGGCATATTATATCGAAGAGGCTTCTCCGTCCCCTTTCTTAGGTGTGTGGCTCATGACGATGCCCAAAGAATTCTCACTAGCGTGCATGAAGGAGAATGCGGTGACCACACAGGGGGACAAACAATGGCCAGGAAGATACTCCGACACGGTTACTACTGGCCCACGCTCGACCAAGACGCCACAGACTATACTCGCAAGTGCGACAAATGCCAGCGCTTCTCTAAGATCCCAAGAGCCCCGCCGACGGAACTGAGACAGATGACCAGCCCATGGCCAATTGCCATGTGGGGAATCGACATCATTGGGACTCTTCCCATGGCCAGAGGCGGGGCACGATACGCCGTCATCACAGTAGATTATTTTACCAAATGGGCGGAGGCCGAAGCCCTCACCACTATCACCACCAAGAAGGTGATCAACTTCGTGGTGCGCAACATCATTACTTGATATGGAGTCCCTCAAGCCATCATCTCAGATAACGACACTCAATTCGAGAGCGCTGAATTCAAATCCTTCTGTCAGCGGCACGACATCGAAAAAAGGTTCTCGGCCGTAGCTCACCCCCAGGCCAACGGACAGGTCGAAGCGGTCAACAAAGTCATCAAATCCATCATCAAGAAGTGCCTCATGAAGGACGGGGGCATGTGGGCAGACGAACTTCCTCTAGCCCTGTGGGCCTACCGAACAACTCACAAGACAACAACCGGGCACACGCCTTTCGCCTTTTCTTACGGGTCCGAAGCCGTCATCCCCATCGAGCTCGAGCTTCAGTCTCACCGTGTCACCTACTTCGATCCAGGGACAAATCAGTACTTGCTTCTGGGGTCACTCGACTTGCTAGAAGAAAAAAGAAATGAAGCCGACCTACGTGCCTCCGCACAACGACAACGAGTCGCCAGGTATTTCAACTCTCGAGTCCGCCACAAGGACCTCAACATCGGCGACCTCGTCCTAAAACAGGTCTTCGCTCTGCCAAAAGGACTCGCTCCTTGCTGGGAAGGGTCATACTCCATCCTGCGAAGACTCAGCAATGGAACTTTCAAGCTTGCCACCGTGGATGGAGCTGAACTACCAAGGGCTTGGAACAGTGAACACCTCCGACGTTACTTCACATAACTTAGAATATGGTTGTTTACACTTTCCAGCGATGTTTTGTTTTGTAATGGTTCAAAGAATTGTAAAGGCTATTCATGCCAAAAGTTATTAATGGAAATGATGTTCATCTTTATGTCTCCCCACTCTGTGTTCACTCCTCACGCGACATAATTAGCTAACCCTGATAGCTAGTTTCTATACACCACCGTACCAACTCCCAACATGGGGGTCGGCCTCGCCATCTCAAACGCAGATCAATCTCGCGGCCTAATCACATTGGCAACGACCGACATCCCAAACACGGGACCCTGCCATGCTACTCGAGTCGCCAGCCCGCGGCGCGGTCGAGTATAAATAACCTCTGACTCGAACCTTGACCCAAAATCAAGGCCGTGGATAAATCGTTCAACCACCCAACAGCTTGACGGGACAACATGAACTCCCCCTGAGCTACAGGTGTCGGTCGGACTTTGGCGCATCACCAATACCAAACCTTAAACCGTCACATCCCCGAAGCTCTCAAGGCTGAGGGCTAGCCCATGGCCACGATCAGACCTTACGAGCTGATGATCCGGGCTTCTCTTTTTAGGCGAACAACGACGCCCTCAGGCTCGCCCCAACCCGATGAACGACGGGAGAGCCTACACCAGACAAACCACATAACGCGACGTCATGCGCCTCCGCTACTCTTGAGTTTAATCCCAGGCAACCCAAGAAAAAACAGCAGGTACTCTAGCCGGGCTTCACAAACTACGGGTCTCCTGAGCTGAGGGAGGTTACTAGAAGCTTACGCACTGTCTTACGCCCCTCTGGAACCACAACCCAGAGCACGGCACTCAAGCACACCCCATGGAATCACCAACCTGGGGCACAACACTCACAATCGCTTTTTTTGTTAAATGTAACGATAAGTATGCCTATGCAAGTACGGGACGCCCGAAAACATGGGGGGAACATCCGAACAGTTAACACAAAATGCGATCTTTACTAATTCACTTTTCATTACAACACACACACACACACATTACAACTCACTACACTACTAATATCTTTTCCTTCTAATGGCAGGGTGTACATGAGAACCACACCGTGCCTTGAAAAACCAAAAGCGAGGGCCGAACTCGCGTAAACTATTGGCCTACACTACCAAAATGAGCCCTAAATTCATACCTAAGCGACTAATGCTAATCGTGCTTCCTCCTCTTGTCTTTATGCTTCATCTTTGCAGATTCTGCACTCGATGGTTCGTCCATAGAGTCGGGCTTCCTCTTGCTAGACCCTCCTTTCCCACTTCGGCACCCTTTGGAAGTGGTCGACCCGTGAGAAGTTGAGAGACGCCTCTCGCCCGCCTTGTCCCCACTAGGGATCTCAGTAACATCAATGGGGGCAACTGGCGGCACAAGAAGGGGGGCACCTCCGTCAGGAAGACCGATCACGGCTGCGCTCACCTCCGAAGTCTTTTTCTTATCCCGCTTGGCTTTCTCCTTGGCCTCTTTAGCGGCCTGGCGGTCAACAAGCTTCTGGGACTTATGCGCAGAATCGCCAGCCCCGGTTTTCTCACGGACTTCAATGGACCTTCGCTGGGCATTCTCATCCTCCCGTTTCTTCTAAGCCTCATGAGCTAGCCTTTTCCTCTCAGCCTCCTCATCAGTCTGCCCTTGGGCAACAGCCCCAGCAGCCCTCTCCGCGGCATCCTCCGCGACCTTTGCAATAATCTCCTGCCTAGGGGTATCATCCGGCCTCATCCTTACTTCCACCGGACCTCGAGCAGTCTCACTCTGCCCATCTACCTCCTCTCCATCATCATCAAGGAGGCCTTCATAAACGCTGGGAATTAGTCTAATCCCCGACAAAGTGTCAAGCTGATCTCCCCTTTCTTTGAGCTGAGTCCCCTCAAGTCCTTGCCCAGATTCAGTTGTTTGGGGATCCACGGGGGCAGGGTCCAATGCTGAAGTTACTCCAGAAGGGGTTGCACAATAAAAATACGATCGGTTAATCCTCAAATTCGGTGATCGCATCGTCCTCTGGGATGCATCGCAAAGAGAGCTTACCCCCGACCAAGGGTGGCGCGAAAAGAGCCGAAGGAACTTCCGGCATAGTAGGTAGCAGGAGCTCAGTACCTCCTAGGTCAGAATGCTCAATATCATGCTCAGTTGGAACTTGAGACGAAGCAGCCAGGTCAGTCGCAGTGACCGACCCAGGAACTGAGGGTCGAGAAAAACTTCCCTCCGCAAGATCCACCGCTATAACAACACTTCCCGGCACAACAAACTTTCCCTTTTCGGCGGCGAGCCTCTCCAGCCTTTCTTTGTCCGCGTCCTCGAGCAGCAACTTCCTACCCTCCTCCAATTTTTCACATTCTTACATGGTCAAGAGGTCAGTTATAAGTTGTCGCTCGTCCAAGGTCCCAACTTCCACTCCGCGCAAGAAGGCCTCGTACGGGACCAACCTTTCCCATGTCCGAGCCAGCTCGCGGGGATAGTCATTCATCCAAGAGATTCCACGGAACCTTAGGGCTTTTACCAGCATGTTCTTGATATCCTCCTCCACCGTCGAATATGCCCGAAACTCTGCATCCGCTAGCTCGCTTTTCAGTTGCTCCACCTCTCTCAGGTGCTCAGCTTCTGACCCCTCAACGGTGCCCAACACATCTCGATTGTTGGCTTCTGCATCCTCTTTCGCTTTCCTCGCCGCCTCAAGCTCCCTCCTTAGGCGATCGTTCTCAGCTTGCAAAGCCTTATTATCTTCCTGAAACTGTAAGATTTTGGCGTTCTCCCTCTCCAACTCGACACATAATTGATCCACATCTGCCTTCTCCTTCTTCAGAGTCATGTTCTGGGTGGTCAAGTCAGTTATGGTCTCTGTAAACATGGAGCGAGAATTATCCGCCTCCTGTTTGAGTGTCTCGTATCCCTGCTTCAACTGGGCTGAAAATCCACGAACTCCATGAGTCAGTATTTAAAGATGCGGGAGCAAACGACCCCCAACAAACATAAAAAGGAAAGAGGAAAACCCGCCAATTTCAGTATTCAGATTGGCGACGGAAGTCTTCTCGGCATCAATGACTATTTGCTGATCCAAGAGATGCAAGTTCTTCACCCTGACCAGATCTGACAAATGATGGGATTATTGGGTGAGCTCGTTGACCTGGTGATACGCGGCTTTCACATGATTCCATATTTCTCCAGAGGCCCTATTGGGAGGTGGGCGAAGATCGGGGAGAGATGGCAGCTCGTCAAAATAGAGTCGAGGGAAATAATGCGTCAAAAACGCTTTCTTCTCCTCCGGGGAAAGCTCTTGAACTTGGGATTCGGTCAAATCTTCCTTCTCTACCCTACTCGGCCTCGGCGGGTCGAACAGTGCCCCTTTCCCCTTGGTTGTCTGAACAGGAGCCGGCGGGACGGTGACAAACGGAGCCGCTAATGACATACGACTCGACCCTCCTAGATGAAGCCTTGGACCCCAACTGGGCACTCGAATCAGAGGAGGAGGAGAAGGAAGAGTCATAGAAGATGAGGACCTATCCTGGTGACTACTCCCGCTACCATGACCTCGCGGTGGTGGGACATCGCCATACAGGCTAGCTCCCCTCCTGAAGGAGCCAATATAAGCACTCTCGGGACGGTTGCGGTCTCCACAACCTCGCCCCCCGCTTCCTCTAGCCATATCACCTGTCAAAGGAACAACGCAAAGTCAGTCGAGCAGCACGTACAAGCGCTCTTTTATGCAGTTTAGTGTGTATAAGTGTGTGTGTCCTAAGTGCTCTCTCAGCAGACCAGAATGTCCCTCAGTTGAAGGAGTTAGACCTTCTGCGGCACGAGCTATATCCTCCATACTAGCTGCGCTCGGCCACACAGACAAGTCCACGGGAACCGCATCCAGACCAGTGAACAGATCTACTCTCTCAAGGGAGGTGGTAGCTTCTAGAGAGGTTACATGAGAGTGAGGACTGGTTAACGCTTCTTCCCCCGCCCCTCCCATCGGGGGCAGGGTAGAAGCGTCAATAAGTCCCTCGTCCCGAGCAACCACCTCTGCGCTACCATCCTTGTCACCACTAACGCCCTCCTGAAACATAACGATCTTTTTAGGCCCGAGCTCTCCAGGAGCCATCTTTCTCTTCAAAGCGGGGGCAGCAGGGCCTTTCGCTGCTTTCCCCTTAGGTACACTACTCGCCACGGCAGGCCTAATTATGGCCCGGTCGGCCGGAAGCAATCTAGCACGCCGGATGCGACCCTGATCTACTACAAAATCCATCATACGGGACCCCTCAGGAATAGCTCGCAAAGCATCGAGACGTTGCCGATACTCATCGCCAGTAGGAGCCTCGGGAGTCCCTGCAACTATAAAAAACAATGAGTCACACAGCTCGGTAACTTGTGGAAAAAGGAGGCGAAGATTAAAGATGCTCACTTCCTTCTATCCATCTCCTCGCAAATCCGAGAGGGCAGCGAACAATGAACCAATCTTTCTTAATCACTGACGGTCTGGGCCACTTTCCGACAAAAAACTTAGTAGCTGGAGACGCCTCCAAGAACCATTGCAAAGACGATGTGCCAGTTGACCGTCTGAAATGGAAAAGGTACCGAATGTCATCTCCAGTAGGATCCCGATGCAGAAACTCTCGAAAGAGAACACAAGTGCCCAAGAGCGAAGAATAAGAGTTTGGATGCAGCTGTGAGGGTGCAAGGAAGGAATAGAATAGCATTTCCCATATAAAATCATTGGCCGGGGGCACGCACCCTGCAACGCAAGCGTGTCGATTCCAAGCAGTAAAGCCTTCTGGCGGCGCGTGACCCCTTTCTCCCGATCCAAGGGCACGAGCCTCCCCCTCGGGGATATTAAACCGCAAAGACAGCTTTCTAATAGCCGCAGCGTCCAAGCGCGATGGCACTGAATCTGGAGGATTGTCCAAGATGACCGCATCGGGATGCATGTCAGGAGCCACTGGGGCAGGCGGCTCACCACCCTCCATAATATCTACATTTTCCATCTCGGCGTATACAATTGGAGAGTGTAACCTCTCAGTATGACCCCCGTGCTCCGACACCTCAGGTGAACTACCTATCTGAGAAGGCGTCGACCCTTCATTAGTCACAGGCTCGCTGCCTCGAGAGCTAGTGTTGTCCGTAGAGTCAGAAGTAGAAGCAGAAGAATTAGACGATGGCGGGGAAGCCTCGGCTTCCGGAAGTTTCCCAGTCTGCGATCTTGTTTGCATGGCTCTCTATACTTCAATGTACTAGTGTTAGACATCATAGTAAAATAACCTGTACCCCTCATGTTGATAAATATTAAAAGGTGTATGTGCAGTGTCATGCAAAGAATGAGAGCGCGCATAGAAACGTTAAAGATCTTTAAAGTTCAGCCACAGTCCAGATATATGCTCTATCCCATGTGAAGGTTCTAAATTCCCATCCGTGCAGTTATCAATGACAACAATGATGCATTCATACAATCAAACAAATAGTGTATAAGTCCGAGGATAGGCAGTCAGGAAATAAAGGCACGAAGTTTCCAAAAACACCCGGGCCCGGGCACCTCGAAGGTGCGAACCCCTTGGGGGTCGAAAATTCACACCGTAGTGGCTCGAAGTTTCGAACCCCTCGGGTTCGAAAATTCGAGCCCTTGTGGTTCGAAGATTCGAACCCCAGGGGGTCGAAGCCTCGAAAACGTCATGGCTCGGAAATTCGAGCCCAAGGGCTCGGAATCTCGAACCCTACAGGGTTCGAAGATTCGAGCCCAAGGGCTCGGAATCTCGAACCCTACAGGGTTCGAAGATTCGAGCCCCCGGGCTCGGAATCTCGAACCCTACAGGGTTCGAAGATTCGAGCCCCCACAGGTTCGAATTTCCGAACCTCCTATCGGGCTCGCGACCTCGAGCCTCCTCCGTCGCACCTCGACCTCCCTTCACCCTTCCCTCGACTCGGCCAAGTCTTTTACCTCAAAAATTTTCAAGTCAAGGTGGTCGAGAATCGAAGTTTTCAGAACAATGGCAGTCGACGCGAAAATAGAAGAAGGAAGGAAAATGAGGGGAGGGGCCTATATATAATCAAAAGAAGAAAACCTTTCATATTCCAAGTCTAGGCTCGTAATTCGAACCTGAGGGGTCGAAATTTCGATCCTCCTGGGTTTGAAATTTCGAACCTATGGCTTGAATTCTCGAGCCACTACGGTTCGATGATTCGAGCCTGTAGGGTTCGAAATTTCTTACCCTCCAAAAAAAATTTCTCTCTTCCGCGTGCGCTCATCTTCCGCCAAGGTCCTCGTCGCCCAGAACACGCGATGATGGCACCATGCGGACACTCAGCTACGCGAGCACGATACTAATACAACAACGGCTCGCTCACAATCCCATAACGAACGAGCCCACCAGCTGATACATTTTCTCCAATAACTTGCAGGATAAATCCGCAATCTAACAACCATCTCAACTTCCAAAGCACATCATGTCAAGACAAGGTGTAACATCCCAAGATTTTTGCGTTAAATTTTATTATTTAATTTAATATGATTTTTGATATTAAATGGTTGTAAATAATATTTAGTGATTAATTTGTGAAATTTGACGTTGAAAACATAATTGAATTGTTTAAAAATAAGGATAATTAAAGTCGCAATAATAACATTTTTGATTTATAAGTTTACTTGAATTTTATTCTGATTTGAATAAAATTTACAAACCGTTGAATTTAATTCAAATAGTTAATTAATGAATAGTGAATATTTTGTTTTATTAATGAACGGGCCAAAATTTGTCATTTTGCAAACGACCTCAGAATTCGTCAAAATTTATTTTTTTGGATTCAGAATGTCAAATTATTATCAGTTTTAAAATTTTAAGTTATTTGGAATTAGTATGTAAGCATAGTGAAGCTAAACGCGTTTTGTAAATTACGTTGAAATTTATAAGCTAGTTAAAAGGGTCATTTTTCAAACGGGTTCCAAATTCGACGAAATTAATTTTGTTAGGACCGTATCGTTAAAACATAGCTAGATTCCAAAGTTAATAATTTTTGGAGTTAGTATGTTGCTCTGGTAAATTAAAATGTACATTGAAATTTGTACGTTGTATAATTAAAAATATGACGTTTTAAGTGAAACTGTTACAGACTTCAAAATTGGGCTTCGCCACTAGTCCCATTGCGTTCAGAAGGCCTTAAAACCTATTGTTAGGCAGTAAGTGGGCCTGATTTGGAGACAGTTCAGTTTTTGACTTTAAAACACGTAAAACGATGAAAATATTATTATTTTAATATTCCTAAAACCTAATTTTAACGCAGCCGCCCCAAATTTTTCCATGGCCGATAATTGTCGAAACTTTCCATGCTAATATCTTTCAACCCACTTGACGAAATCCAAAGCTTAATATATGAAATTGAAGAGGATCTCGAGCTCTTCACATCCGTACGGTGATTTGTCCTAGATCGAAGCGAATTCACCAGAAATTGACGATGAAGGCAGCACGGTTTTAGGGTTTTTGGGGGCGCTAGGGTTCACCGCGGGGTGCCGGAATTTGGTCGTTGGCGGAGTCCATGGTGGCGCACGCTATGGCGTTGGTCGATTGGGTCCTGGAGTTTCAGAGTGGTGTGCGTGATTTTGGAATTTGCAAACGTATGGGTTCGGTCCTGGAAGAGATGCGTGATTCAGGAAGATGAAGGCCGTTCTTTTTCTGTGACAACGTGGCATGTTTTTCCCATCCTTTTTGGTCCATTTTCGTTTTTATTTTTTTATTTAATTTCAACCACTAAAACTTGAATAACTTCTTCATACGAATTCAGAATGACACGCGGTTTGTTGCGTTGGAACCGTATCGACAAGCTCTTCGCGATGTCTTTGATTTGGACTGATTCCGAGACAGTGAAATTTTGGGCTAAAATTGGAATTTCAATCGCGTACAGAACCAAGGTGAGTGATTTAACCCACTCACGCTTAACTAAAGTATTCTAATATTAGTTAAATTAATATCATGTCATGATATGATTGTATGGATTGATGTTTGATAGTTTAAATTGCATATTTTATTGATTTGCATCAATAGTGTAGTTTAATTTGACTGTTAAATATAATTTTCCAGTTAAGTTAAAAATTTGACACATCATTACTGTTTTAAACCTGACATCTGAAATTTGTAAATTAATATGATATTGAATTGTTTTGTATGTATGGATGTGATGAGTGGCTTGAATTTGATATGTTGACATATTGATGTTAATTGTGTAAATTTACCTGCTATTCATATTTATTCGTATATGACCGTTGTTGTATCGATTAATCCCAATCATTACCCTAGATGTTACGGGCATCAAATAAACCTGGGATTAATCATTAAAATGAATTAAGAACGTAGGTTGAAATGATAAATACCTATGACCCTGATTTAGATTGAAATGATATATATCCTTTCCCAAAGTACTAAAATTAAATTTAAGTATCACTTGGCCATAGGATAGAAAATTATATACGGACACCGATTGGTTAAATAAAATTTGTTTTAACCATGAACTTTTAAGTATTGTTTTAAAGACAATATAAGCGATGTTTTATAATTTACTTTTTTCTTTGAACTTGAACTTTGAATTATTGAAATATAAATAAAGGGGGAAATAAATTAGTGTTGTAACTGAAGCGAAATAAAGTGAAATATAATGTAAATCGAATTTATTGAAATTAAATGGGTTCTCCCACCTTTGAAATTTATTATGAATCAACATTGATTTGAATTATAAATGAATTGTGAACTCGATATTTGTTATAAATTGAAATCATTGAAAATGAAAATCTGATTTGGAATGTAACTACTTGAATTAATTTGATCGAATTGAAATGAATGTAAATTGGATGTTTAATCGAAGGAATTATTGAGAATTGAGTTGGTTGAATTGAAGGTTGAAATATGACTTCAAGTTTAATTGAAAATGTTAGAGAAACGATTCTAATTCCAACTATAGCATTTCAAATCATTTTATAAACATTTTTAATAATAATTTTTTTTCTTTATAAACTATTTTACTTTATTTCTATTTTATTTTATAAATTATTTTAAATAAATCATTTTATAATTAACTATTTATTTTATAAATTACTTAATGTTTTAACTATATATTTTAATAAATTCGATAAATGTTATTTTAATTACAAACTATTTCAATTATATACCTAAATTATTTTAAATATACTGTTAACTATTTTAATATTCAAATTATTAAAGTTGGAATTGTTTCAAGATTTTAATTGGTTTAAATGGAGATTTTAGTATGAATAATATTCTATCTTGAATATTGAATGATTTTGAAAATATATTTTGATATGAAGTACGAACCCCTTCGAAATGTAAAAGAACTGACCGGTGTGAAAAATGTAAATGATTGGTTGTTAAAGAAACCGGGATCGGATATTGTCATACTCTCTGCCAATACCGAAAACCACTTTAACAACTGTGTAAGCGGTGGAGTTCCAGAAACGGTGTTGGATGGATTTGGAGGCGATTACTGGATTTGAAGAAAGAGAACGATGATGGATATCCTTGACCTTCGGGTCATAATTAAAATGACTAAAACAGGGCTATACCGTGACCAAGTGGGGTTAGCTACCTCCATCGGCAACACTTCTTCCTTTATTACTATAGTCCCTCGGTTTGATTGATTTGGTGCGCATACGTGATTTGGGAGTGTTGTCCGAGGTGGGCGGTAGTTGTGGCTATGCGTTACCACCAGTCCGGGCATGCAACTAGTATATTCCTACTCTAGGCATTCCTCGTGTGCCTTGTCATATTATCCTGATCGAGCCCCCTACGATTTTGATTTGTACCGTACCTATGGAGTGCCCTCTGATAGCCACTACGTACTGCGGACTTTACGGTATCTGTATAGACTACGGTATTATAAACGGTGTAAGGGTAAAAATGTAATCCCGCTTACGCTATTTTAATATGTTATATTTAACTGTAGACACTATTATAATAGCGTATTATATTATATGATATTAGTTTGACGGATCCTTAGGAGATGGAAATTCCCGTAACATCTCTTAAGTTATTGCATTCATATTATTACATGAAATTGATTTAACTAATATGAGAATGATTTAGTTCTGATCCGAGTGTTTGTTGTGTTTCTTTTTATGCAATACGCTCGGGTCAGACCAAGTTGCAGTTAGCGAAGATTTTCCTTGCTTGAAGATACATTTAAGAAGATGGAGATGGAGCTCAACAGACGTATTAAAATTATTATTCCGCTGAAAAATATATTGGTATGTGTTACGTTTATTTACTCTGAAAATTGTTGTAAATATAATAAAATGTACTTCATGAACTGTTATTTATTTATTATATTTTGTCCTTCCGCTACGAGATTCTATAATTGTACCTTCTTTCTTCTTCTTCTTTTTTTTTAACCCCAATAACTATCCGTCTTTTTAATTCGTTTAAATCGACAGTTGAGGATCGTTGTCAATTTGGATGGTTAAAAATCTTGGATGTTACACAAGGCGTCAAGACAAGACGTACTTTGGGGGGCGAATGTTAACCGGCCTTTTGGTCCGGTCACCAAAAGTACTCAAGACACGCTCTCCTCAACCTATCGCGTGAAGCCAGGGCCAAGGGCAAAACTCAGGAAGTGCAGAGGCAAGGACCGAAGAAAGATCCCGCCGGCAAGAACCTCGCACCTTCGCCGCCACAACGCCGCGCCGACGGAGTCAACTATCCTTAACAAATCCTCCCATCAAAATCCTCTTCGCATCCAGCCAGGTGCGAAATTTCGCACCTACCAGGTGCGAAATTTCGCACCTCGCCCAGGTGCGAATTTCCGAAGGCCAATTGCAGGAGGCGCGAATTTCTGGAGGATGGTCCCCATTTCTACCTACTCCTACCTAACCCCTACCTAACCACTTCCTATAAATACCCCATGGCCTCACACTTCAAAGAGAGAAAATTCTTGAGCTTAGAAACCTCCATAAAGCTTCCTTAATGGCATCTCCTCTTTGAGGAAGAAGAAGGACAAGATTGTCTTTTTCCTTATTATTCAATATATGATAATTATGACATCATATATCATGAAGCATGAATGTAATGAGATATCATGAGATAGTCTCAACCTTGTAATTTCTTCCAAGTGATAAATAATATTCCAACGACTCTTCAAAGTGGACGTAGGCCCTTACTGAGGCCGAACCACTATAAATCTCTTGTGTTATTTACTGCTTATGTTTGAAATATGTTCTTGTCTGTGCGACCATATTTATAATTCCTAGTAATTGGGAATCTTTGGTGTTTGCGACATTTTTTGCTGTCAACACAAAGGATACAAATGTCTTGATAAAAATGGAAGAATTTTTATCTCAAGACATGTGATTTTCAAAGAAAATGAGTTTCCTTTTTGTAAAGAGGAAAACAAGCCAACCAAAAAGATTTAACACAAAGGATACAAATGTCTTGATAAAAATGGAAGAATTTTTATCTCAAGACATGTGATTTTCAAAGAAAATGAGTTTCCTTTTAGTAAAGAGGAAAACAAGCCAACCAAAAAGATTTACAATGCAAAACAACCTATATCAAATATTAGCAGCTGCCAAGACATTGTAATACCAGTGCAAGAGAAGATCACTTAGTCACAACAACATGATAAGGAAGATGAAGACTCTCAACACACAATGCCAATACAATGGCCAAGTTGTAACGACCCGTGCGGGGTTTCAATCAACAAACACTGAATATTATTTGTGCAGTTGGGCGATGTGTAAAATTTATCGTCTCAATCAATATCAGTCAAATCAGCGTACATAAACAAATCGTCTAATTTGTAAATGAATATTTATTTTATTCATATACACGTTAAAAATTATATTTTTAACTATAAAATATTTTATTCCATTCCACATCACACAATCAATTTTCACAACACAATCAAACAAACAAACAAGTCGTCCATGGTCTGCGGACGACGGGCGTTGGGTGCTGCTAAGCACCGTATGCATCCTAGTGTATTTTTCAACTAGAAAAATAAATTAAAGTGAGAAGTTCTCACCGAGGGTTTCACTCCTCCATTTTATTTCTGAAATTCAGAAATGTTTGGATTTGCCCGTACTTCCAACGTAGTCTTCTCCACGTTGTTCATATTAAAAATCACATTTTTAATATGATGTTCATATATTTAAAATCGCTATTTCTATACCGCTACTCCCATAAAAATTATATTTCTATAACGCCCTCTTCAGAATAAAAATCATATTTCAGAACAACATATATAAAAATCGAATTTTTATATAATGATTCATGTAATGAAAACCACTTCTTTTTCCTAATTAAAAATCATAACTTTATTTCGTTATCCATACATTAAAAATAATATTTTTATTCCCAATCTACATACATAAAAATCATTTCTTTCTTAAGATAAAAATCATTCTTTTTTTTATATTAAAAATCTCAACTTTTACACTGCTTCATATATTATAAAAATCATATTTTTATAATGTTTTATATATTATAAAAATCATATTTTTATAATGTTCTATATATCATAAAAATCATATTTTTATATAATTAAAAATCACTTTTAAAAATCTTGCCTTTTCACTTTTAAAAGTATAATCTTTTTATATATATAAAAAATCAAGTCTTTCTATTTTAAAAACCTAAACTTTTCATATTTAAAAATATAATCTTTTTCGTTTTTTATAAATCTAATCTTTTTCGTTTTAATGTTAATAAAAATCATATTTTTATCTCTATGTTATAAAAATCATACTTTTAATATGTTATTTACATAAGGAAAATCCGATCTTTATACACTATTTACATAAAGATTTAATTATTAAAAAAATTAAAAGAAAACTTACATTTTATTGAAGAAAAATCAAAGCTTGTCGGAAAGGGGGGTCCACGTCAGCTTTGAAGGGGTGGGAGGCCGCGACACGACAGTGGCAGCATGGAGGTGATGGCGGCGGGGCCAAGGGGACAGTGGCGATCTCGATTTTGGGGTTTTGGGGGCACGGTTTCTTGTACAGAGGTAGAAGGGGGCGGAGGAGAAGAAGATGCGATGGGGGGTTGGCGGAGGGGAGGCGCCTACCCCGACGGCGGCGCGGTTGCCAGCGCGACTTTCCCCTCCTTTTTTTCTTTTTTTCCTTTTATTTTGTAAACCCCTAATCGGGTTTGGAAGAGAGAAGGGGCGTTGACCCCCTTTTTCTACTTTTTTTATTATTTAATTATCCCCAAAAAGTAACTTTAAATTTCGACCTCCAAACGAGACCCAACGACTGTCGTCCATAGCTAATTACCCCCATTCCGAACACAATTGGATATGTCCGGTAAGCTGATTCGAATTTTTCGATCAGTTTCCGTCAAAATCATAATATAAATCTATATATATATTGAATTTGAACGCACATTTCAATTTATCGGGGCCACATACGGACTCCAAAAATTCCAGAAAAATAAATCTGGTTATGTTTTGATGATACGGTCCAAACAAAACTAATTTCATCAATTTTGGAGACCGTTTGAAAAATGGTCATTTTCTGGTCGATCCAAATTGACTAAAATTGTCAAAACACGTTTTCCTTCTCCACGCTCACATATTGATTCCAAAAATTATGAATTTTGGAATCCAGCAATAATTTGACATTCCGGATCCAACAAAAGTGGTTTCATCGAAAACGGAGGTCGTTTGCAAAATCGCTATTTTTAAGGGCTATATTTTTCATAGCGATTATTCTGAATTTTCAACTGGGCATAACTTTTATTACCGCTATGAAATTTCAATTTTTCAGACTCGTTGGAAAGATATTTTCAATTAGATTTAAATATTTTTTGTTTCGCTAAAATCCAGTTTATTTTGAATCCTGTACATTCATTTGAAATTGGAAATCGAATTTTCAAACTACCGCGCCATTTCTAATTCCTTTTATAATTAAAATAAATATTTATATTCCAACTTTGATTTATATAAATATATACATTATAATTCTATTCAAAATAAATTTCTCGTTGTTATTATTTAAAATAATTCATTTTAAATATCCAAAATCCAATAAAATTGCCAAATAAAAATTTTAAATTGGTTCAGATTTTCCGGGTTGTTACAATCTCCCCTACTTAAAATCTTTTCGTCCTCGAAAAGGAACGGAGCTAAAAGTTTTTTAACTAATCAACTCAACTTTCAGTTTGGCTTTCATTCTTCAAGTTTTTAGTTTCTAAGAATTTTCCAATTCTTCAAAAATTTGGTTAACACCCTAAATTTTCGAAAAATTTCGCCATAACCTCATTTGTACGGGAGCACTGGGAAAATCCCCAAACCGCCACACAGCCCCTCTCATCTCAAAAATAAAAATAAAAAGCCAATCGGCTCATAAAATCATCCAAACCCAATAAATTTGTAAACATGTACCTATTTGTCGGGCATACAATTTTATTCCTCTTCTCTAGCCTCCTTGCTATGACCTGTTCAATGTATATACATGTATATGCATGCAATTTCAAACAATTTTAAGAGTCAACACATCAAATCAATGACGGTGACAATCAGATTGACAACAACAATCAGCTCAACATTGGAGGATCAACCAGTGATACAAGTCTAGCCAATGCTAATGAATACACTGAAATAAGTGACAATATACCAGAACAAGCATCTGAGCCTAAGAGACATCACATGATTACTAGAGCCAAAAGCGGTATATTCAAACCAAAAACTTATAATGCATCTTTTGAACTAACATCATATCAACAGGCAATCAATCTTAAAGATTGGAAAACTATCATGTTGGATGAGTATAATGCACTAATGAAAAAATACCCGGGAATTGGTTGATAAACCAAATGACAGAAATATAAGTCAAAACACAACCTGATGGAACAATTTCTAAATATAAGGCAACACTGGTAGCTAAAGGCTATTCACAACAGTACATATTCGATTTTAAAGAGACATTCTCACATATTGTGAAGCCCTCATCTATCAGAATTGTTTTAATAATTGCCTTATCTAGAAACTGGACCGTCAAACAACTTGATGTAAATAATTCCTTTTTAAATGGTGATTTACATGAAAAAGTCTATATGGAACAGCCGAAGGGATTTAAGGAGCAAGGGAAAGAGACACATGTGTGCAAACTGAATAAAGTTATATATGGGTTATAACAGGCACCTAGAGTTTGGTTTGAAAAGTTCAAGACAACTTTATCAAAACTAGGCTACTATCCAACCAAATCCTATAACTCCCTATTTACTAAAATTTTTAATAACACTCTCACCTACATACTAATATATGTTGATGATTTTATTATCACATGCAACAGTGAAAGGGAAATTATGAAGGTAACACAATGCCTCAATGCTGAATTTTCTTTGAAAGACCTGGGTGATCTCACTTATTTTCTGGACATTGAAGTTATTAGAGTATCAAACACTAAAATGTACTTAAGTCAAAAAAAGTATATTTTAGAGCTACTCACAAGAGCTAATATGGACAATGCAAATCCCATAGTTACTCCTATGATAAGCAATTCACAGTTATCAAAGAATGAGGGAGAACACATAACAGACGAATGGTAGTACCGAAGTGTGATTGGAGCCCAACAATATGTAACTATAACAAGATCAGATATCTCTTTCAGTGTAAATAAAGTAAGCTAATTCATTCAACAACCTCTAAGTGAACACTGGAAGGCGGTTAAGAGAATTTTAAGATATCTAAAGGGTACTATCAACTACAAGCTAAAGATGCAGACAAGAAATAACCTTAACGTTGAAGCATATTCAAGTTCAGACTGGCCAAACGACTGCGATGACAGATCAACATCAGGGTACTGTATATACCTAGGAGACAATCCTATATCATGATGCGAAAAGAAACAAGTTATTGTGTCCAGATATAGTATGGAAGCAGAGTATAGATGTCTAGCTAGTACAACAGCCGAGATTATGTGGGTTCAATCTTTATTAAGTGAACTAAAAATCACTACCGATACAACAGCTACAATCTGGTGGGACAACATGAGTGCAATTGAACTTACTGCAAATCCTATACTTCATTCTAGAACAAAGCACATGGAGCTAGATATCTACTTTGTAAGAGAACAAGTAGCTCAAGGAATAAAAATCAGCGTAAATCACGTACCTTAGACTTACCAAGTTGCAGATATTCTCACCAAACCTCTGTCAAAACTTAACTTTGTTCGATTCAGAGAAAAACTATGTGTTGGGGAACAACCGAACAAAGTCAACATCAATTCTACCTTTCTCAAGCATAGATCTGCTCAAATCAAAGGTTAATCAAGAGGAATCAGCCTGCGTATCAAAGAATCAAATAGATCTGAGTCTACAACCACAGATCTACTCAATTCAGATTTCCTCAAATGATGCTTACTTCCTCTGAAGACTTGTCTTTTCTCCCGAAGCTCATATTTCATCTCTCAAAAGAAATTATGGCAGCATAACATCAGATTTTTCAGAAATGTTGCAAACCCTAGCGTCGCCAAGGGTTTGAGGGTGAATGTTAAGAGAAATAGTTTATAAGATGCAGACTGTCTACATTATGTAAATAATAGTATATGTTTTCTTATCTGTCTCTTTTATGTATTACATGGGTATTGGGCCGTCGGCCCACTTATATCCCTATAAATACAAGTCGTTAATGTACAATCGTTAATGTACACTACAATTAATTCAAAAAATGTAGGTAGTTTTCACTCTTGCAACATTACAATTGCATTTACATCACTTTTGTTTCAAGAACTTTTTTTTCCAGTCACTAATCTCATTCAGGATTGGTCCATTTGACGGTAACACTAAACTAGATGTTGGAACCAACCTGTATTAGCTCTTAGCTTGTGTAGCCTTAGATTTAAATATTTCCTGAGTAAAATTTCAGTTTGGGTGGCATTAAATTTTTGAATGATTTTATTTTTTATAAATAAAATTTAAGAGGTGCGGAAAGGATTTCAATTGCGAATGGAATTGACGAAGACAAAGAACGTTCATGTTAGAAATAATAGTTGGAAGAAAGGAAAAGGTTTCGGTAAATAAAACACTTACATTGGAAAGGTAATATCTACTATGTTAAAAAGGAGAGCGATGTATAAAAAAGAAGAAGAAGATAAAGTTGTAGTTTCGATCAAAAGAGTGTCACTTATGCAACTCAACTATTCCATTCTTTTGATTAATTAGTTTGTGTCTTGTCGTGTTAGATTATTTTTATTATGGCATGTATGCCATTGAATCGTTTATAATCACGAATACTAAACAATGTAAATTGGTATTTGTGGAATTTATTCGAAATAACACAAATTAACATATTTAAATATTGTTTTCAACCAAACTCTGCAATGCTAATATTAATTTATGAGCTTTTTATACATGTTACGTATGTAAATAATAATTATATTACAGTCCATATCTTAAATTAGTTCACCAATGAGTTTTAAAAAAGGCAGGTTCTCAAAAGCAAAAACGATGAGTAGATAACATCGTCAGCATAAAAAAGAATATAATACCAATCATAGATGATAAAATGATCATTATATTTATACCATGGAAGACTCAACCGATTTTCAAAAGCTACGTTTGTGTAAGGAGGAGTATAGCACATGTCATCATAAAGTATAAAAGAAATGTAGCAAAAATGAAATCTGCCATTAAAAGATAATGGAGAAAATATCGAGAAGCTGAGAATGTAATTTTTATTAATCTCCTTTTCTTACAGTCAACGTAATGAACTATATACCTAAACTAAGTACACAACATATTTACTGAAAAGTAAAAAACAATACGTATTTACAACTTATTACATTCACGTCACAATATCCTCCCTCAAGATGGACTTGGTAACAATTAAGAAACAAGTCCAATCTTAGCACTTAAAAATCTATGTTGTTCAACTCCTAGAGGTTTTGTCATCAATTCTGCAAGTTGCATTGTAGTATGAACATGAGATAACACTATGAAATTGCTTTGAATATGATCTCTTATATAGTGACAGTCCATCTTTAAGTGCTTTGTTCTTTCTTGAAACACTTCGTCTTCAGCAATGTATTGAGCAGATTTATTATCACAAAATAAAGAGATAGATTTAGAAACATTAACCAATAACTCTTGAAGTAATCCTTCTATACAAACAACTTCACTTGTTGTTTGACTCATAGCTCTATATTCAGCTTCGATCGAGCTTTTAGAAGTTACTTTTTTCTTCTTCGTCTTCCATGGAATCAACAAATCTTCCAAGAAAACACAAAAACCAGTTAAGGATTTTCCAGAAAAAGAACAGCTTCCCCAATCAGAGTCACTATATGCTTTGAGTTGTAATATATTGTTAGTAGCATAAAATAACCTCTGATTCAATGTATCCTTCAAATACTTCAAAACATGTAGTGCAGCAGAGAAATGAGGAGCTCTGGGCTCTTGCATAAACTGACTAAGCTGCTGGACATCATATGAAATGTCTGGCCTTGTCATGTTAAGGTAAAGAAGCTTACCAATCAATCTTATGTACATTTCTGGATTATCCAATTTAGCTCCTTCAATGGTACTTAACTTCAAACCTTTAGGAAAAGGAAAAGGTATTGTCTTAGCATTCTCCATATTTGCAGATTTTAACATATCCAGGATATATTTTCTTTCGTTTAGAAGAATTCCTTCTTTGTTCCTTGTCACTTCAATACCCAAGAAAAATGTAAGTTCTCCTAGATCTTTTATTGTAAAAGCCTAATGCAAAGCCTTTTTTATGTCAGAAATAATTTGTATATTCGACCCAGTTACAAGCAAATCATCCACATAGCATACAATGACAGTAAAATCAGGACCATTTGTTCTGCTAAACAGAGAACAGTCTTGCTTGGACCGAATAAAGCCAAGCTGAATTAAAAAACATTTAAGTTCTTTATTCCACTGTCTAGTTGCTTGTTTAAGACCATAAATTGTTTTTCTAAGCCTACATACTTGGCTAGGTTTAGCTTTTGTGTAGCCAAGAGGAGGCTTCATGTACAATTCTTCTTCAATGTAACCATGTAAAAAGACATTGTTTATGTCTAATTGGTGCAAATGTCAATTATTTGTTGCTGCTAAAGTTATAACGACTCTAACAGTTGTAAATCTTGCTACTGGACTAAAGGTATATTTAAAATCTTTACCTTTAATTTGCTTGTCTCCCCTTGCTACAATTCTGGCTTTACATCTCTCGACTTCACCATTCTTCAAAATTTTTGTTTTGTAGACCCATTTACTGCCTGTTTCTGTTTTATCAACTGGCAGATCAACTACGTCCCAAGTATGATTCTTCTCCATTGCCTCTATCTCTTTTTCCATAGCTTCCACCCATCTTACATCTTCTTTTGCTTGATTATAGGACGTTGTTTCTTGTGTAGACAACAACTTGTTAAGATTGCAAAGTGTATTTGAATCCATATGTTTCAGTGAAGTCTCTGTAAACACATTAATAATCATAGATGCAGAATGAGCATCATATGGAGTAGATAAAGGTTTGATGTATTGAACTTCGAAGTTTTCAATTTTTGATGGTAATTTTGACTGTCTGGTAGACTTTCTTGTTGAAGGAACTGTAGGGAGCATAGTTTCATGTTGCTGATAAGATGTAGAGACATTCTATGTTGAATATTTGTGATTCAAATATTTGAAAAGAGGGAAAGAAATGAACTAATTGATTCAATCAATTAATTGTGCTATATGTGGAAATATATGAGATGATATTTTGATAGGGAACTAATTGATTACATAACCAATTTATCAATCAATGGATATGTAATAGAAATATGTATATTCATTGATTTTGTAATATGAAGAGATAAGTGATTGGCTTGGAGAATCATGTTAGGATGGAAACATATGGAAATCAAGATCTTCTCTTTCCATTTACATTGCAATCACCTCATGGAGATTTGGAAATATTCCAAGGCAATGAGTAAATTGTTTTTCTTCATCTCTAAGAAACCTTTCATCTTGAAGCCTATTTGTATCTTCATATTTGTGAAGCATGAATGTGTGAGAGCATCCACCATTATCCTCTTCTTCAGTATACCCTAATTTCTATTGTCAATCAATTAGGGGTTTTGAGTGCATACAAGTCTTTATCGAAATTGATTATTCAATTAGTCATTATAGGATAGTCTCTCCAATTTGCTACCTATAATTTTGTAATCTTTCTTGCTCTCTTTTCACTAAAATAAAGAATAGTTGTTAGGTCTGTGGATGTCGGCATAGCCGAACCACGTTAAATCTTTGTATCCTCTACTCCTCTTCTATTTTGTTTTGTTTGGTGATTATTTTTCATTGAGTTGGCGGTTGATAATTAATCAACAAGCTAGATCCTCCTTTTGTATTGTTTTTGCATTTGTGCAATTTTTGCACAACATTCTGCTGGTTTGAACTTGATGAAGAGGATTTCTCTAAAACCTTATCACTATTTGTAGGAATAACTTGTGAAGTATGAGATGGAGGAATATTTAAATCTGAGCCACAAACTTGTTCTTCATGAATAGTATTTTGAACTGGAGGTGATGAAAACTAGGACTGATTTTGTATAAATGGAAAAGATTTCTCAGTGTGACAAGGGAACACAGTTTCTTCAAAAATTACATCTCTACTAAGAATAATTTTGTGGTAATCTAAATCATACAATTTGTATCCCTTTTGAGTATATAGATAGCCTATCATAATGCATCTTTTTTCTCTAAAAGCAAATCTATCACTTGATTTTGTTGCTAGATAACATAAACATCCAACCATTCTAAGATGTTTATAATCAGGTGCTTTTCCCATTAATTTCTCATATGGAGTTTTCCAATGTAAAACAGAACTAGGCATAAGATTGATTAAATGTGCAGCAACCAAAATACAACCCCCCCAAAACTTAATAGGTAGGTTAGCATGAATTCTAATTGATCTAACAGTCTCTAAAAGATGTTTGCGTTTCCTTTCTACTCTTCCATTTTGTTGAGGTACCCCTGGTATACTCCGTTGATGAATAATTCCTTTTTGAGCAAATAATAAGCTACAAGACCCATTCAATATTTCGGTTCCATTATCACTTCTAATTATTTTCACTTTGCTGTCAAATTGAATCTCAACATAAGTCAAATAAGCAGAAATTATGCTATATACTTGTTGTTTGTTGTGTAGAAGATGGACCTAAGTTGTTCTGGCATGATCATCTAAAATGGTTAAAAAAATAATTTGCTCCAGACAAAGAAGGTGTTCTATATGGTCCACATAAATCAATGTGAACTATTCCAAATGGTTTATCAGCAATAGAAGAAGACAATACAAAAGGTAACTTATGATGTTTACCTAAAATGCATGCTTTACAAGTAAATTCACCACTTTTATTGTCAATACAAGAAATCGATAAATGCTTCATATTAGAAACACTTGTATGTCCTAATCTTGCATGAAGAATACTAAAAGTAAGTACTGCAGTAAAACTAGTTGCTAATACATGGTTAGACTTTTCAGCAGTAAACTTATTAGTATTTGGTAAAAGTAAAGAAAAAGTACTGGACATAGAACATAAACTTTCTCCCTTGAACTTGTATATTCCAGCTTCTTTTATCCCAAATTCCTTCACTTGTTTAGAGTTCAAGTCCTGAAAAATACATCTTGTTGATCAAAATAAGCAATTAGCTCGTTATGATCAAGTAACCTTCCAACAAAGAGCAAATTATGTCTAAAATCAGGTATATATAGGACATCTTTGAGAATTATTTGTGGGGCTAGATTAACTATTCCAGATTTTGTCACATATTTATTTGTTCCATTAGGTAAACTAACAATCAATGGATTCTTTAATTTCTGGACTGAAGTAAAATGTCTTAAATCATATGTCATATGGTCAGATGCACCGGAGTCTATGATCTATGAATTATGACATATTAGATTTGAATTATTATGAACATTAGAAACTGTTATACCTGCAAAATTCACCGTAGAATAATTCTGTAATAAAGGATCAGAAGTAGAAGCGTCTTTCTGCATCATTTGCAGTACTGCTTTGTAGACTTCAGATACTACTTTTTCATCAACCTGAGTTCCAGATCCAGTTGTATTTGCTGCAAGTTTTCCTGTTGGCTTCGCATTCTTTCCTTTGTGAAACCACTCTGGATATTCTATGAGTTTGAAACATCCATCAATGGAGTGTCCCTTCATTTTACAGTGTTCACACATCATTTCACTCTTGAGTCTCTTGAAATCACGTTTTGCAGGAATTTGTCCTGAAATTTTTTGTGAATTTTGCTTCACAGTTTGTTTTTGAAGAGCACCCGAGTCCAAAATAAAACTATTGATTCCATTTAAATTCTGTCTTTCAACTTGCTGCAAAATATTGTAAGCACGATTCACAGTTGGTAATGGATCCTCACTTAACAAATTAATTCTAACTTGATCATAATCTTTGTTAAGATGAGAAATAAATTGAATCAGTTTCATTATCTGATCTGCTTCAACAAGTATCTTGAGAATACCACAGCAACAATCTTTTATAATTCTGCAAGTACAATCAGGATAACCATCAATTATTTGTAACTCATCCCATACTCTTTTCATTTTACAATAATACTCATAAATGGATAAATTTCCTTGTTCAATCAGCATTAATTGACGATGTACATCATACAACTATGGAACATTCGTTTTTCCATACCTTTCAACAATTTCCGTCCATAATTGATGAGAAGAATCACTTAAAATGAAGCTTTCTGAAATTGATTTATCAATTGAGTTCGATAACCAATTCATCACAACGTAATCATTTCGCATCCATTTCTGATAATCAGGAGAAGTCGCTTCAGGCTTTGGCAGTGTTCCATCAAGAAATCCTAGCTTGTTTCGAGCAATTAGCGCCATCCTTATCGTCCTGCTCCAATTAACAAAATTGCTTCCATTGAAGGTGTAATCAACAATTGGAACAACCGAAGTATCAACAGAAGTTAAAAAGTATGGATCGTTGTAATTGATAACAACGTTTCCTGATTGAGGAATTGAATTGAAAGTCTAGTTTCGTAATCGTTCACCATACTTATCAGAAAAGACTTGATTAAATGAAAAAAGAGGAGATTAGAGATCGATTAACTCTGTTACCATGAAATCTGTCATTAAAGGATAACGGAGAAAATATCGAGAAGCTGAAAATGTAATTTTTATTAATCTCCTTTTCTTACGGTCAACATAATGAACTACATACATAAACTAAGGGCCTGTTCGTTGCTCAAAACACAAGAAAAAGGTAACGGACGCGTTGACGCGTCCCCGACGCGTCAGATGCGTCCGTTATTTAACGGGGTATTATACCGCATTTTCCCAAAGGACCAAAATTGGTCTGTTGGGGTCCGACGGGTCAGATTAATTAATCATTTAATTAAGTTAAATCGGTCCATTAGCTTAATTATTTAATTTAATTAATTTTTTTAAGTTTTTATAAAATTTAAAATTTGATAACTTGTGCATATGAGATCCGTTTGAGACGCGGTTTTTGCATTGTGATCGTATCGAAGTGCTCTACGTAATGAAGTTGGTTTGAACTGAATTGTAGCAACTTATAATTTTTCAAATTTTTATTTAATTTATTTATTTGTGTAAATTATTGATATATATTATTTATTAAAAACAAATGATAAATTAATTAACCAATAATTAATTAAATTATAAAATAAAAATAAAACGGTCCGCTTAAATGCTCCACTTAAATACTCCGCTTAACGCGCTAAACGCATTCTTCGCTAACTACAATTCTCCGTTTAGATTCTCCGCTTAAATTCTACGCTTCCGGTTGCGCCAAACACACCCTAAGTACACAGCAAATTTATAGAAAAGTACAAAACAATATGTATTTACAGCTTATTACATTCACGTCACAATAAAAAAAAGATGGATAAAATCAGATGTTTTAAAGTTGAGCGTTCAATTGGCTGTTGGATAAAAAGATGCGAGGAAGTGGAAATTCATAGCACTGTGAACGTAAAACTAAAGTCAAACCATTAAGATGTGAACAAATAAAAGCACAAAACATGGGATATTTATCAATTTTTGTCATATTAAATCCACATCAAATTAGCCAATTGTCCACGTTCAGTTCATTTCCATCAAAGTTTAATTACCAAAAAGTTTGTCGCAGCTTCCATTCTGTTGCATTTGGTTGCTGCTTTACCGTGAGCTCTACAAACTTTTAACAAGGTCAGAAAGCAATAACCAACACGTCAATGTTCATTGCAAACTTTGGGAAACTCACTTCACATAAGTAGACACTAGAGGAACGAAGATAAAATTTTTGGTAGCGTGTGCAATTATCTTTCATTGACTTATTTAAACACTTGCATTTATAATGGAAGCTAAAAAGGCTAAACGTAACATGCTTCTAATGTAAACGTAACATGTATCTTGGTTAAAATAAAATAAAAATATGTGCACAATATTAAGAATTAACTCCACATATGAAGAATATTTGAAACAAATTTGAAATGGTGGTTGTTGAAGTAACAAGTGATGATCAGTCCCTCTTAGCAAATCAAAGCAACGGAGCAGCAGAAGAGATCATAGAAATGGTGACTGCTGATCAAGGCACAAGTGATGATCAGTCCCTCTTAGCAAATAGCAAGGCAGCAGCAGAAGAGATAGAAACGGTGGTTGCTGAAGGCGCAAGTGATGATCAGTCCCTCTTAGCAAATCAAAGCAAGGGAGCAGCAGAAGAGATCATAGAAATGGTGGCTGCTGACCAAGGCACAAGTGATGATCAGTCCATCTTAGCAAATCAAAGCAAGGGAGCAGCAGAAGAGATCATAGAAATGGTGGATGCTGATCAAGGCACAAGCGATGATCAGTCCCTCTTAGCAAATCAAAGCAAGGGAGCAGCAGAAGAGATCATAGAAATGGTGGCTGCTGATCAAGGCACAAGCGATGATCAGTCCATCTTAGCAAATCAAAGCAAGGGAGCAGCAGAAGAGATCATATAAATGGTGGTTGCTGAAGGCGCAAGTGATGATCAGTCCCTCCTAGCAAATCAAAGGAAGGGAGCAGCAGAAGAGATCATAGAAATGGTGGCTGGTGACCAAGGCACAAGCGATGATCAGTCCATCTTAGCAAATCAAAGCAAGGGAGCAGCAGAAGAGATTATATAAATGGTGGCTGCTGATCAAGGCACAAGCGATGATCAGTCCATCTTAGCAAATCAAAGCAAGGGAGCAACAGAAGAGATCATAGAAATGGTGGCTGCTGATCAAGGCATGAGTGATGATCAGTCCATCTTAGCAAATCAAAGCAAGGGAGCAGCAGAAGAGATCATAGAAATGGTGGCTGTTGATCAAGGCACGAGTGACGATCAGTCCATCTCAGCAAATCAAAGCAAGGGAGCAGCAGAAGAGATCATGGAAATGGTGGTTGTTGATCAAGGCACGAGTGACGATCAGTCCATCTTAGCAAATCAAAGCAAGGGAGCAGCAGAAGAGATCATAG
The DNA here is from genome assembly GCA_030737875.1 of Allium sativum. Lineage (NCBI taxonomy): Eukaryota > Viridiplantae > Streptophyta > Magnoliopsida > Asparagales > Amaryllidaceae > Allium > Allium sativum. Next base: position 124,967,795 of record CM060921.1, read on the forward strand.
AAATGGTGGCTGCTGATCAAGGCACGAGTGATGATCAGTCCCTCTTAGCAAATCAAAGCAAGAGAGCAGCAGAAGAGATAGAAATGGTGGCTACTGAAGGAACAAGTGATGGTCAGTCCCACTTAGCAAATTGGGTTGCCGACATTGAATGCAGAGCAAGAAACACGGACATGTTGTCCCAACAAAAACTTTGGGAAAAAGCCTACATTTACAAGGTGAAAATTTAAATGCATTACTTTTATTCTTCACATATACACAAAGCTCTTTTGACTGATTTGTCAAGCATGATGCCAAGATATCTGATAAGTCTCACCGACTATTAAAACATTCATTTCTCGACCTGTTTGAATGTATTTGATAGTTTCTGAATCAAAATATGCATCAATACACTTTGTGGTTTACAGTCTGACAATTGTTGTTAGCTGATATGCACCACATATGCTATGTATATTAGAACCGTGTGACCATAGGAGAGTTTAAACTGTATCTCTACTGTTAGTTGTGGTACCTATGTGTTCCATCCAGGGCCGCCTTAGGGGCTAGGCCCAGCAGGCGGCCGCCTAGGAACCCCCCCCCCCTCCCCCCGGATGGGGGCAGCGGCAGCCATGAAATGGTCAATGACAAACGTTACATCCTATTTTGACATCAACTCATTTTCACAGAAGTTAGTTATTGTGAGATCCCTCAATCCTCAAATGTTCCATCCCTAATGTCCACGCCACCAGATCATATAGAACCAGGCCCAAGCTTAGTTCACCAAGCCCAAATCCTAGACTCTTACACAAAAGCAGACCCTATAATATATTAATTACCGGTTAGAGAGAGGCACCGGTTAACTCTTACACAAAAGCCTCAAATGTTCCCTAATGTTCACTTCATGTATTGGTAAATGTCAATTTGCATTATGATGATCGTATCATTATTGTTTTCTTCATTAGTAGTTGGTACCCAACTTATTATCAACGTTATTTATATCTGTATAAATGAACTGTTATTTATAATTATTATATCAGTAGGACAATAGTCATATTCAGCTAGCCAGTTAACTGAATCTTATCTGTTTTTAAACTGCATGAAATGTCATAGTCGAACATTGCCTGTATGATTGTTGCAGCGTTGAAGGTTTTTCTAAGACAGGCACCGGTTCTTTTTTTTTTTTTTTTTTTTTTTTTTTTTATTTATTTTAAATTTTTGATTACCAATAACTGTACATCTAGTAAACCGCAATTAGTACATCTTGTTATGTTCGTGTTAGCGACAAAAGGAATGGTTGGCATGTCCCTTTTACTAACGTCAAATCAATGTTATTGTTATTTTGGTCTCAATCCCTATCCAAGCTTAACGAAGAATAATTCAAAGTAACGTTAACGTATGTAAACAATTAGTAGATAGATAGATCTTATCGGCAAACTTTTGGAACTTTGTTTATTTTGAGGAAATAAAACGTTTTCAGGTCAAGTAATGCATGTTTTACATGGACAAAGTAGGACCCAAGTAGTTGCGTCGAAAGCTAACCCACTGACTCATAAGTGGTTAATTCCATGAACCCAAAAAAAAATCTGATCAATTCTAAAAGTGGTTAAATTATAGAGACGTGTGGTTCTTAATCTTCACATTAAAAAAAAAAAAATCAAAAGGTAAAGCAGAAGGGGACATAATCTGTTGTGGATCTTGTTCTCTAGTGTTAGCTTTATTGTTTGTTTTTATCGATAGAGTAATAATTGTATGATGTATTGAGCCCATATTATTATGTGGTGTGTTTCAAAAAGTGTGATTGATGGTGGTTTGGTTTGATTCCATCAAATATGCTAAGCGGTTCCCTCCATTTGGTACCAAAATATTATTATAAATATATTATAGTTTTGAAGGTCTCCCATACTCCGTGTGTAGGGATGTATATTGGAAATAATTGTGAATAGCTCGTTGTTCGGCTTAGTTTAAAGCTATAAAATGTCTGATCCATGTCCGTTCAATTTTCTTATAGGACGGAACTAGACTATACCACAATTCAGTCCAATCCAAAATATTTGATGTTTCTTTATTGATCGAACATTGTTCGTCCGTTGTTCGGTTCGTACGAACAGCGTTCGAACTTAATGCTTGTTCGGTTTACGTCCGTCCGAATTTTTTATTGGATAGGACTAGGACACAATTTGGTTCGGTTTGACTCCTTTACACCCTTTTCTCTATATGTTTAGCATCAAGACCTCAAGCATTAATTCGGTTCATGACTTTTAGGAACTCGAATCAAGGTTTACTATAAATTATATGTACGAAGTGAACAGGAATCAAATAAAAAGAACCGGTATCTGTTGGACGTCTTATTTTAAGACGTTCGCCTAATAGATTATTCTTTTCTTTGTTTATTAGAGAGAGAGATATTCAGTTAGCCTATGAATGCTTCTCTTTGTTTATTTCCAACAGTGAAACCAAGAACTAAAAAGTAAGAACGTCAACAAAATAATATACGATCAAATGGATGAAAAAACAACATTCTCATGGTTTCCAACTTCTTTGTTTATTATTCTTCCCAGTCTTTACAGTACACTCAATGGCAAATTCATAATTATATTAAAAAAATAAAAGATGCTAAAACCTAACAATTTATTCACAAATTCATGTTTCCAAATTCAAGAAACATTAAAATCAGCAGGAGAAATCAATGTATGAACGTAAGGAACACATTCACCGATCTTTACAGGTATCTCTTCCCAGCAAGGCATTGAATTCAACTCCCCGTCCATCGATCCAAATCGGCACCTCTGTCTCAAACCTCACTACTTCCGGCCGATCATTCTGAAGGCACCCCACCTTATTCTGCGCTAAATGGTTATACACCAGCGGCTTCACTTCATGTTTCGGATCCCCATTATAATCCACCAAGTTCACAATCGCCATCTCTTCCCAATATTCCTCGTCCACCTTCGAACACCTTTCTAAAACATTGTAAGACATGAGGAAAACATAATTACTCGAACACGTTTCTAAAAGATTTTAAAATAATATGATCGAAGAGTGGTAATTTCCGTTATTCTTTTAGGTTCAAATTTTCTTTCATATTTGAACATGGTAGACTATAATTCATTTTTAAAGCAGGAAATTATATGAATGCCAATACCATAAGTATATTTACTTCTTTTTTATCCACGTTGAAACAGAAACCAACATTATTAAGCCCTTTCGAAAGCATGAAGGATATCATCCTTTGTCTTGTTTCATATACACATGGGATGCACATACTTATTTAATGTGAAGAAGCCCATCAGTTAAACATCTATTAGAACTTAAACATCTATTAGAACCATTTTGAGTAAAGGTTAATAAAATTGCCAGAGATAATAATAAATTATCTGTTGAAATCAAGTGAATATGCAATAAAGTTTCAATATGAGCAGTTACAGCAATATAATTTTTGATATAGTATTCTTTTCAACAATGAAAATACTGGACTAAAAACATGAATGTTGTATATGAATCTCTTATAAATTGAACGGTGACCCAAAGATAACTATTAACATGTTAAAAATAGTTGGCATAATAGTTTATAATACTTTTTGATCAAGCAACCCAAGCCTTAGTATCTACTTTAATAGATCTTGTATGTGCATATCATTGTTATGGTTTGAAGTATTGACAGTGATATGTATTAATTTGATCTAAGTATGGACATACCTGAAGAAATTAGCAAGCTTGGAAGAGACATTTGGAGGGGGGAATCGGTGGAATCGGAACGGCGGGGGGGGGGGGGGGGGGGGGGGGGGGATTCTTTTTATTTTTGCTGAAACAATTTGGGAAAGAAAGGTTGCGGGTTCTGTTTGTTATCAGGAAAATAAGCAACGGCCGCTTTTTTAGCCGTCGCTAGCCGTTGCCCAGACCCGTCGCTAATCGAGACGTTTCTTGTAGTGTAATAACTCAATAACTTAGTCATCAAAGCTTGTATATTACCATGTGAAGCGTCAGGAAGAATCATTGAGGTTCTCCTTGCCCTATCAATAAAAATAATAGCATGAAAGCATAAAATTCAGAACAGTAGTTTTATGTATTGATCATAAATTGCACAAATGCTAAAATATAGCACATTTAAGTATAGCGATTCAAAACTGGTTGCATCTTCTATGGTAATTTAAGTGATTCTGAGTAGGTATAGGTATTTCTCTTTTCCCATGTTAGCATGTCTCTCTACAATTCAAAACATAACAATAAGATTTTAGCATGCACGGTTCTCATGTGGAAATATGAACAGTCATAATTTAAACAAATTATAAAATTTTACGAAATTGATGGACCGAACTTTCATATTTACTTTACTAACCAATGCTTAATATCTAGTACATTGGTAGCATGTAGAGAAAACATGTTATTAAGTGATGGTGTGGTCTCTCAAATCTTCAGCACAGCATATTCTGAACTAAACTTCTTGTTTCACTGATTTACCAACAATTGCACCATTAATACATCAATTTAATGGAATAAATTATATATAGGCCTATAGGAAAACCTATGTTTTTCATCTAGTTCTTATTTTATTTTATTTAAAAAAAAACCAGTATAATTAAAAACAATTATAATTGTTCAAACTACTCATCTAAATATAATTGATCTTTAAAAAAAAAATGAGTTTATTTAGCGGAGTCAAATCCCTTAAATTAGTCAGTTAGAGAAGTATAAAAACAAAAATATGGTTTAGGAATAGAATAGGTTCAAAATAAGATGAAATAGTGTTTTCGTTGAATAGAAGCACAAGCTGCAGTAATATGTATAGATAAGTCAAGTTGTTGCACATCATGCAAGTAAGTTGCAGAATATTAGATCCGTAAGTTGTAGTAATTTCAGTATTCACCCTCTACTGATACATAAAACTCGAGTACCTTTCCAATTTGTACAAAAGTATAGTTTTGTTAGCAGTGTGGATTGTTCATTATATACATGTGCATAAAGCCAAAGTTATTGATTTGGATTGTTTAGGTTTATAATAGGCCATTGGACCAACTTTTGAAAATAAAATCCAAAACACTGATAAGTGCAGTTATACATTTAAAATGAAAGAATAGTATGTGAAGTGAAATTCAAGGTTGTGCTTTTATATCTAATTTATCTAAACATACAAATTTCATAGTTCAGCAGAATAAAAAATGTGACCTTTGAAGAATTTCCATATCTTAGATGAGAAACTATTTAGGGAAAGGGAAGCAACTAAGATGTTTAAAAATCAATAAGTATTAACGAATGTCACATCTGATGTAATAGAAGGAACAATAAAAAGTGAAAGTTCATACGTTGTTAACCCCTTAATTTTTCTGCTGCTTGCGAACAAATAATTCCAGTATGTTAGTTCATCGTCACTTGGATACACAGTGGCAGCAGTATTGAAATTTTAATGCCTAATTCAATGAATTTGCGACATGCGTAGACATATCAGAATATTAAATATTGTGAATCATGGCTAAATCTTATAGAAGTATAGTAAAGTAGTTAAGGTAGTCAGTCATAAAATACAGCTATTGTAACAGAAATGAAATCAAGTAGAATAACATCTATATAACAAAAAGCACTGGTTGGTTACGGAAAGACAAAGAAAGGCTGAGATTTATTTTCAGCATAGATAAAGAAGGGCCGAGATCTGTCCACCCTATTGTTTCATTCACACGATGTCAAACGACCTGTCCACCCGTATAATGTTTCATTCACAGTTTCACACGATCTCAAACCGCTTTGGCCACCACGTTATTCCACATTTTCCTTCCCACCTCTCCTTCCCCAATTCCACTTTCTCCTCCTCTAATTTGAAACCGCTGCTAACCTCTCCTTCAATTTTAAAAATGTCTGAGATCAATCTCCTCCTTCAACCCTCATCAGATTCGTCAAAGCGACATCAATTCTTCTCATCTACCAGCCCTACAAATTTATTTTTTTGACCTCTTTCTCATTTCTTTCCACCCAACTTCGGTAGCTATTCTACTTTCCTTCATGGCTAACGTAATTCTACTATTGAATGGCGTAGATAATGGTTGTTTATAAATTGGAAAGTTCTAATGCTAATGAATTTATGCAGGTTGAATTTACGTTTTTTTGTCTTATTTTTTCATTTTTATTTGTATGCGCATAAACTGTTTGCAAAAATTGCTTACATGGCATTTCAAAAGCGGATTATTTTTGGATTATGCTAACTGCTTGGAAAGTGCTATCTACTCATTTTTTTATGATGCAGTCTAGCAATATTTTTCTGGTTAGCTATTTTTTTCAATGTACCATATCCCCTTACTTTATTCTTTTGTGGTCTCGCTGTGTTTCTTTTTGTTCCAATTCTTTAGTTGGTTTACTGTGTAAGTTGGTTTAACTTATTTCTTTCTAATACTGTTATGTCGGTAATTATGATTAATCAAGTTTAGAAGGCTCATGGCATAGTTGATGGACCAGATTTAAATGTGTAAGTTACTGATTTTACAATATTACATTACATATTATACAATTAAAGTCATTTAGGCTTCCTAACTTTTTGTATATCATTCCTTGCGTACACATTTGGAGTCCTGTCTCTTAGTCATAATGGGTAGCATTTTGTTTTGTCCACCACTCTTCAAGTTATGCTATTACGCGAGATACCAGAATGTTGATTCAATCCGCAGGTCAAACAGAAGCATTATGGTGGCTCTTGAAGCACATGATCCAAAATGGTAACTGACTTGATGTAACTGATATAATGTAAGTGATTTTTGTACTTTAATTCCATAACAGTTGATTAACTTAAAACATATATATTTTTACTTGAAATTAGTTGTTACTTTAACGTATTACAATACGTTGTTAAGTGATTCATTAAATTGCATTTATCTTTAAGCAATTACAGTTAGGGCTATGGTACAGTCTACTCCAGACAATATATTGAAAACCATTGCTGGCTCCTTGAGTACTCATATCAATTCTAATAAAAATTTACACGGTAAATCTAAAATTGGGTTTTTGACAATAGTACCTATTATGTTGAATGTAATATTCGATTAATATGGTTTCCTGCTATTTATGCAGATAATCATTTTTTTTAATGCATACAACCTTGCTCAGCTTAGATGAAATAGAGGGTTGACTTCTAAATTGATGGAGAGGCAATTAATGTCCACCATTCACAATGGTGTGTGGATTCGGCTTGAAAGGTAATAATCGCTTCCCACCAATTACAATCCAAATTCATTCAAAATTTTCCTCATGTAAATCAACTTATGTTGGTCTATTCTTGGTTTCCATCAGTTGAGTTGCATGATTTATTGAATATTTAAATTGTGATTGATTTGAACCAAGTGGGCTGCTAACTAGCGAAAGATTACAATTATAATGAAATTATAGCCTAATTACCACAAACATGATTTTTGTCCATAAAAAAATACATTGATTGTGAGGAATAAATGCTCTGATTTAATTAACCAGTAATGTATTTCACGTACATTACCTTGCATGTTATCAGTACAAAACACACACAAATACATGGCATGTTCACACAATTTATGTATTATTATATATACTTTCACCTTCTGTTGTAACTTACTTTTACATGTAAAGTTATTATAGTTGGTGTGAGTTATTTTGAATTGAAAGCATATTTGAGATTTGTTCAATATGTTCAATTGTAAACATGTGAATCATTGCAGAAAATCAAAATAAAAAAATAAATTTCATTTGTCCACTTTCAATGTACTCTAATTAAATTATCTAATCAAAATAAATTGAAGCATAAGTTAGAAAGGTGTTAGTACTGACCACCTCTATTTTATGGTTATGCAGTAAATATAGATGGAAAAGTAATTATGGTACCATAAAGCATCTTCATTTCAAACCACTCATTTTAGCTTTATGTTGATTTTCTTGATCCGTATATAAATCCTTAAGACAATCAATTAATACCTCATCAACTATGAATAGAATCCATAATATATTTCTCTACTTAATAAGATGTTAATTCTTGATGGGGTATTTGTATTCTCCAGAATGAAAGTTTCTATAGGCATCAATAAATATTAAGATTACGATGGCTCCTATGATGATGATAGGAAAGCTAAAATAACCAGTGTGAATTGCGAATCATTGGATATATTGCCCAAAAAACAAAATTATAAACTACATATAGTACCTAAGTATAATCAAATAATTTGGAACTATGTGGACTCCAATCAAGCACATAACAATTGTAGTCATCGATGTAGTAGTTCTGGCTCTAGCCTTTGGCATTGCTCAACGAAGTCGGGTTACGGGTTTGGAATTATGATCAATTTTGCTTTTCGGTTTTACTAGACTTATTCCCTTCTCTTGATGTTATTGCTTTGGTAGTCCTATTCGGCCATGCAACTGCACCTACGTGGACGTTGGTCGCACTAACTTCGGTAATTTCGTTCTCATAGTATATTTACACTACAACATTAAAAAAAAGATTGACTTTTGTTCTTTGGTTATCATTATATCAAATAAAGCCCCCGCAACATGCCTCTGAATATTATACGCATGTACAGAACGGATGAAAGTTAAATTTTGTAGCATAACATGGTACATGAACCTATGAACCTATTTGGAATAGCTGTGGGTTATGCACTAGCTGCTTCTATTAGCATGTTATAAGGTTTTTAACAAATTACTTACATTGTCCTCTGCTGAAATCACTATATTTGAAACTTCAATCTTTGTCATGTAATAATAGGGACGATAAACTGATCGAACTCCTTTCATAAATACAGACACAAAATCCCCTAATATGGATGCTATCTAATTGCATGTTCTTTAGTTGGTTGATATTCATTATGTATTATTTTGTGAAACATCCAGCTAATTTTTGTTGAAAACGAAACCAAGGTTGGGGAACTATTACACTGTGTTGGTACTTGCGTCTTTCCTCCTGCTATAAACATGTACACTCACACCATAATTAATTTCCGTCTTGCTTCCTTCCACCTTACTGATCCAACTATTTTTTTATTTCTACGGAAAAGATGACAAATGCACGTCTTTTTTTAACCACTGATATTTTGCTGGCTCATTCCTGTGTAGACTTTTGGTTTGATGAAGGCTGTTTTATCTAGGGCTGTTATGCTACTGGTAATTTACAATTTTGGTCAGTGGAACCCAAGTGGTGGTCATGCTGTGCTGCTTAACAGTGCATAAAACTCGCTAATATCTTACAGTTTGTAAGATTTCCATACAAATTCAACGGCTCATTTCAGATTGAGTCAACTTGACAGGCGTATAAACCGAGTCAACATTGTAATAAAATTAATATTTATTTACCCCGACTTATTGGTAGAAATTGCAATATAAGGCTTTTGCCACATAGCACAAGGTTAGTGAGTAGTACAAGGGAAGTTGTTGGATTTATACTATTAGTGACTATTTTTGATATGATATCAGTTACATTAGATGAGCAGTCTGCTTTGAGGGTAATATTTGTAGAGTATGTTAACTTGCTTTTATGTGGTGGCAGCATATGTGTCAACTTTCACAACGGGGCAATTTTCAGTTTTAAATAAAGTAGTTGGATTATTTTTTTAATTTCATTTCCATTTTAGATCACTGAAAACAGCCTAAACTTTATAAATTAGTCCTAGCTAGCCAAGCAACCAACACTAAACATTTTCTGAGATAAAATACGCATATTCATAGAATTATATACACGTAGAATCTTAATAAACACCACTGAAATTTCAGTAGTAAATCAAAATATTTGGCCTTTTTTATGAAGTACAGTTTGATTTACAAAGAACATAATGTTTCACAGATCGTGTTAGAGAGAAAATACATAATTTGGAAGAATAAAAATATTCAAAGATTGCATACATATTCATAGTTATTAATATAATGCACATCATGTTTTTATCAAGTTAAAAATAATACGGTTGGAAGAACAAACAGGTCCACCATAATAATAATTTATGTTTGGTTAAACATGTGTTTTTGCAAAAGTTACTTCATTTATATGAAAAAAAGAGCAGAAATACTCACAAATTTTAAAACTGCTAAAGAGCACCAAGAAAATTGCATATTAAAAACAAATTCAATCCCCCTTCCACAATCAGTAGTTATGACTTATGAATCTCTCCTACCAGTTAGCAGTAGCCCAGCCCCTATAACCCAGGACACCGTCATTATGCAATAAGGTCATATTGCAATTTGCAAAATGATAGCTTAATTAGAATTACTACATGGTACAATCAATTAGTTGCACATGCAACTGAGGGTTAAGTATCAAGAACGAAGAAAACAAACCTGTAAATGTTGATTTCCACGTTTAATATAAAAACAATAATGTGAAAAATAGAAATCGCTTGGGTAATGCAAACAAAGCAAAAATTCATGAAAGAATCTTCCTTCTCATTGATGACCATAGTAAAAATTCATGCATTGTAACCCCTATGTAGCAATTTTTGTTTGTTATTCAATATCAAGCAATGATGACATTAATTTTGCAGTAAATTTCAGTTTGCTATTCCGTATGACTCATCCAAGAAATGCTATAGGTAAAAATTATTTTTACTCTTTCCAAGACAATACTGATCCTATTTAATTTTTTTGTTTTGGTTTCTAATGGGTATACTTAATAGAGATATCAAGTTTTAAAATTATATACTGACTATTATAAACATGTTGAATGTCGGTGCCCATTTAATCTGTACACTGAATCACAACCTAATAAACATTAGATCACATTTTTCGTTGGCAGTTTAATTGTGTAGAACACCATTTATTTAAACTCGTTTTCACGTTAAAATAAGGACATAGGAAACACAAAAAGAGGAAAACATAGAAAAACATGATGTCAAAAGGAGAGGGAAGTAGAAGAGCAAAGACCCGAAAATTGCAAACCAAATGCTTGTACCTCCAAATACAGTTTTCTAAGGTGATCTGTTATGGTAAAGAGCAAACGAGAGAAAAATCGTAGAATATGAATACGCAAGTGGAGAAAAGTTAGAAATTCAAATTAAACAACTTGGTTAGCTACCACATAACTGCATATTGTTCGTGATTATGCCCCTTTTGATAACCGTCTTCCAATCATGCCTATATCTTCAACTTTTAAACGAAAACCCGATTTAGATAATGAAGACTTGTCTTAGATAATCAAGCGCGTCCAGCAATTTGGTACGTTATCGTTGTCCACAAATCATAAAGCTGAATTAAACATAATTCAATATTAGATTTAAAAATTACTCTTAATACTCTAACTCGAAATTTGCATCTACCTTTAAGAACAGGGAAGGGCTTCTCGAATTATTTTGAAATGTTGTACCGCTATGATGCTTGAGTCAAATCAGATTCAAGATCCATCTGTATTTCACCTCCATTGCCATTCGACCGGGAAAAAAAATCACCTTTTCCACCATTTTTTGTATGTTCTATACTTTTAGCATAAGTCATAAATGAAGTACAGAAACCACAATGATCCACAACAGCAATATACTAACCATTATAGGTCGTGCATGTTATTTTTTACCAATGTTTAGTTTACGTAGTAATATGTAGCAAGAAGTTAAGTTAAAAACCCTTAACACTGGAATGTTGCAGTAAATCAAGTAATTGAAATTTAACACTTACAGGGGTAAGTGTTTTAAGCATCAACAATATGGCAGCCGGTAGCCTGTTCAGTGTCTCAATTTTGCTTGTAAGGAAGGCACACACAATGTTTATTTGCTCGTCCAAGCAGTTAAGTTCCTACTGAGACAAATAGGAAATAAAATGTAACACCTTTTATAAGAGAGGGATACATGATATCTGGGAGGTACGATAGAATAAAAAATAAAATAAAACTTGTTTTGTAAGAAGATCAGCTTTAATGTTAGCAGCTGTTAGATTGTATAAAAAATAAAGCATAATAATACGTCGGTATAAGATGACAATGTTGTAGTCATTCAAACTTACAGTGGATGGCCTTATTTTATGTGTGGGTTCAAGCGTCTTACGCTTGTCAAATTCAATGTCATCATGAAACCTATGTCACGTCTGCATTATGTAGAGTAAAATCGAGAATCATGCTGTGACCTAGTCAGCAACACCTGGACAAATGAAATTAGGTTTAGCGCATTTAAACTGTTAAGCAAAATTTTAATTAAACAACTGGTAAAGAAATAACGGTAGTGATGTTCATACAATAAAAAAAAGTAACAATATCGTAAATCAAATACGTATATTTGCATATATATATATATATATATATATATATATATATATATATATATATATATATACACATATATATATTACGGACTGGAAATGTGAAAATGAAGAGAGTGAAATATTATCATGTTGATTATAATAAATTTGCAATGATATGTGAGCCATGCGTGATTCTAAAGCAAAAGGATGTGATGCAAAGATTGATGCACTACAAATGTCAAAACAGTTAATTTCCCTACGATATTTGAAAGTCAGCATAAATAAGATTGAACTTTCTGTTTCTTAGGCTTATTAGAATTTCATGATAACAAGCGTTGGTCAGTTGGTAGGTTGATGATATTCATATGTTAATAAGATATATATGTAAGGAACGGAAAACAAAGTTTACAATTAGATATAATTAAAATGCTTTACCGCAAATGTTAATAAGTTGACCGCAGCATTGTCGGTTCAAAGATTATATTAGTACAAGTTATCTGTTGTAACTATAAGAATACATAAATGAGTAAACTAAATAATTTGAATTAGTGTATCCGATTGAGTTTTCCTTAGATCCTCCAGCAATATATGCTTACCTTCGTCGTCTTTCCTTGGAGTGGCATAAGAAATATTGAAAAAATAACAGAAGCAAAGGAAGCAATTTAAAAATTTAAAAATTACCCAATGTTACAAAAGCATTTGTTTACGGTCATGTTGTTGTTCAAAAGCATCGAGCTACCCAAAAATACCTAAAGTTACAAAAGTATTGAAAAAATTACCCAGAAATCACTCAAAGTGGCAAACCAATTCCTGAAATAAAAGTAAAGCACCAATTTTTATGGATAACCGTTGATTTGAATTATGATTCCCCTGAACCAAAGCTGTTGTTTGGAAGAGTTAACATACGACAATAATCTACTGGCGACGTGATAAGATGTAGCAGTTTGGAAACAAATTGGGACAGCGCGCTTACCAGTCATGCTTCCCTCCTCCTTCCAACTTTTCGAGACAATGGAATGCTGAATTGCTGTGGTTTCCTTCTGCTTCCCCTTTTCAGGCGGTGCAAATTTATGGATTTTCTTCGGTAAAAGGAAATGGGGAAAACGTACGGTAGGAAAAAAAACAACAGTATATTTGAAAAAATAAACTAAAAAATGCAATCGATTCTAGGAATCGTCTCCGGTTCCAGAAGTGGATCGAAAGTCAATTCCAAAAATGGGAATCGAGTTGATTCCAATCAGTGGAATCAAATTTGGGTTCGTTTCCAGTATTTGAACTGTTTGTTGATTCCAGCATTTGAGTTGGAGAAGAATAAATGTAGGATCCGACAAAGAACATTGATACTGGAGAAGAGTCAATGTGATTTTCGGATGAAAACTTGAGGGATGATTGATGAAACAATTACAATGTGCGGATTTATGTAACTGTCACGGAAGGAGCGAAGTGAAATAAGTTACAGAGATAGTGAGGCGAAACCGTTTGTAACGTTTAGTAGTTTAGTACATGAGAAAGCGGAGTGATCGATGGACTGAGATTTTGAAATAAAGGGAGACCAATGATGCCACGTAAGCAGCGGGAACATCTTGTTTATTAGTTTAAGTAACTAGAATGAGCCCCGTGTTTCGCACACGGGAAGAGTTGGTACTCACATTGGAATATTGTAGTATTACCTAAATATGTTAGCATGATCGGTGCGTCTCTGTTAGAGGATGGACGCATTGCAAGTGATGAAGATGAAGGTGTGGAGCAATGGGCTGACTCATGTGTAGTTAGTTTAAAGTGGATATGTATTTCATGTATGTATGCATCTTTCTATGAATTCATATGACATGTAATTTTATGCTATATATTCCAACTGTGATGTTGATGCAATATGACAGATCTTTTTGGTCTTTCAAAAATTCACTGCAGTGCATGGAGAACAGGCCGAGCATCGGTACTAATCTTATATGTGCGTACACATTGTTAATTCGTGCTAATAGCATCATCATAAGTAACTTCCATACTAATACATTTTTCCTCATGAGGATAGAGTGCATAATTAAAATACTCAACCCAGGAATAATTTGAACCCAATAACCTAGTTTTTCATTCATGTTGTAAGTCTCGAAAACACAACGTAATCTGACTTTTTGCATGAATAATATTAGTACATTGATGCAATTCAGATGCTGCATCGATATTTTTCTCTTAGTCGAGAAAGGGGCATCTTTATCGTTCTCCGCTTATGTAATTGGTGGAGAGGAAATAGTACGACAGTTGGACAGTTTTAATTCATTAACATAAGTGAATATCTTACATGAGTACACGTCATATCTAATGCTCATATATTTTTCATGCAATAGCCAAACTATCATAAAGAGAACTGTCGAATAGGATTGGTTCGTCTTAAATGGGTCGATTGTACTAATCTATTTAAATATGTGAACAATTTCAACTTGGTCGGTACCTGCCATTTCATTAAATTGGGTATCATGAATGTATTCTCTGTGTTTAAACTACAAATGTATCTCTAGGCAAAGCATTCACCTATTAAGAATTCAGTTTGATGAATGCTACTTCAACGTTGATCTCTGACTGCATGCAAACTCACTTCAACAGTGCAATGTGGACTGCATTCCAAATTTCATCTTCCGTCTATATAACTTTAGAATTGTGTAGTTCAGACCATCACTAAGCTCACTTCAGTCAACTTCATTCCAGTCTTTATCTTTTTTCTTTTCAAAATGCCTGTAATTTTTATTATGTGCTTTGCGTAAAACAACTACAGGGATAACCAAGCAAGTACAATAAATAACTAAATAAAAGTATAACTATTGTATCATGTTGAATTTATAAGTCAACTTACATGTGTTTTATAATTAAACTTAAAATTTGATTCTGAAGAAATTAGTTACAAACACATGGAAGAATAAAATGAAAAGAGGAACAATAAAAATAGAGTTAAATGATAGGCTGATGACGGTTGAGCATGCCTTTACTGACCCGTGAGTCTTATCTTTGCCAGCAATTTGTCTTCTTTAAATACAGAGGACATCATTCAACTGTAACATGATTTTTTTTTTCATCTGTTCTAATTTTTGTGCTTTTCATAACTAATTAAAACCCATAAACACTCTCTTGTTACCTTGTAAAGCTAGTTATTAAATATAGAAAAACTGATCAACCTTTATGTAGTTCTTATTAATTATGTATGTAAACCTAGTGTAGATGGTACAACTATTTTCATTACAGCAACATGTGGCAAGGATGAGGTGATATTAGATTCCAGTGTGGCCTTCCATGAATTATAGTCAAAATGAGTAAATATAAATATTTGCTCTAATAAAACGTTACTTTATTTACCTATTAAATTCTGATATGCTCTAGCTGCTCTAAAGGTATAGATTAGCAACCATTTTGAAGTAACTATAAAAGATTTTACTGTTGTTGATTATAAATATTCGAAGATACTTGTATTTAAAGTTTACATTTGATTTCTACATGTGGTGGAAAAAAAACTATAATGCACAAAAAACTATAACATACAGATTGAAAAACATAAATTGTTTAAATGTTGTTAAGGATCCAACCAAGTAAAGTCACATAAGGCCTCTAATTTGGTTGAGATGGCTCCAAATGTAGAGTCAAAGTTGTTTTAAATGTGTTACAACACCTTATCATTAGTTAGAACTATCATTAGTTAGAAGAACATAAATTGTCGAATTTATCCTAAGTAGTCTGGCTAGGGCGCCGAAAAAACCGAAAAAACGAAAAAAGTAACATAATATATTTTTTACTATTTATTCTTCACTATGTTTAACTTTAAGCATGACATTTAAAATTTCAATGAGTATCATAAGATATTCATCCAAAGAGCTACCAAATAGAACAACCATGCAAATCA
Organism: Allium sativum; assembly: GCA_030737875.1. NCBI lineage: Eukaryota > Viridiplantae > Streptophyta > Magnoliopsida > Asparagales > Amaryllidaceae > Allium > Allium sativum. Next base: position 124,983,807 of record CM060921.1, read on the forward strand.
ATCATAAAATTTGTATCTTTGAATTGGGGGTAGGGTATCAACATCAATATTTGGAAGTATACTCCGAAGTTTGAACAAAATATTGTATAATTTAGGAAGCCTTTACCATAGTGTAAACCATCATAACCATGGTTCATAAGCAGTAAATAATACAGATTGAAGATAAACGATGAAAACTCCGTTTTTAATGAAAATTTCGTCATCCAAATGGGAGAAGGGAGAAAAAAGGGCTTACCCATTCTTCAGCCATTTGTAAACTACCTTTTGGTGTACCACTGCAGGCAAGCATGTAGAGATCTGAAGAAACAGGAAACTAATCAATAAAATAATTAACAAATCTAGTTTACTATGTGGCTAACTCGGTTATGAAATTCACCATCTATGTCAAACACAAAACATATACAAAACGTTAAGCTTGTATCACCAAACAATTAATGGTTATCACCAAAAGTACATATGGTAAAGATCTTGAGAAGAAGAATGAAATGGAATACAGACTAAAAAAGACAACAAAATGCACAGTATTGGCTGTTGTGGAATTTGTAAATATTTTGTAGGATAAGTGGCTCGTTGTGAAAGTTTTCAGGGACATGAATCCTATACATACATACATATATACATATATATATATATATATATATATATATATATATATATATATATATATATATATATATGTATATATATATATGTATATATGTAGGGAAGTATCCGCTACACCTCTTATGTTGCATGTGAATCCTGCCCCCAAACTCTAGCCACCCAATCCCCCACTCATTCCCCCACTTCCCACTTAAATATTCTTCATATATGAACCGCGCAACACTGTGAAAATAATAGTTGTTCGGAACTTTTAAAATGCAGTTTACACAAAATTAAACAAGGTAATTAACCAAATCTCATTTCCATCAGCGAAAAATCTACATTATGAATTTTCATATTTATCATTAATAATGGAACCAATCACTTCAATGTTAACAGGAAAGACGCTTGTAGGAACATGAAGTAATCTGAATAGGAAAGGATGTAACTTACCCCCAAATTAGAGAAGGCTTTTTAGTACGCTCGCCAGAACATTCTCCTGCATTAGGCAAAGTTATAGAGGTATTTAGATCGATTACCTCCGCCCAACAGACTGAATGCATACATGGAACCCGTGTCGGTGGGATTTTGCTAGAACGCCCAAACCAATTTTAGTCGAAATGTGCGGATCTCATAGTTATTACCAGCGAGCAAGAAAATGTTGGACGCACGGATAAGCAGAAGCAATGAATTGGAGAGAATAGAAGCGGACACGTAGGCTGAGATTAGTTCCCGTTTTGCTGTTTAAATAATAGAATATGGAATAGATTTGTTTGAGGAATGAAAATGAATTGGTAAAGTTCTGTGCAGAAGCGGTTATTCTGAAACGAAAATGCTGTAGCAACCGGTAATCTGTAGGTAAAAAAACGCGGTAGCAAAGGCAATCTTTCTCCTTGGTGAAATTCGCTCAATTTCTGCCGCAGATTTGAAGATGCAGTGAATTTCACCGTAATTTTTTTAGATCATTCTACCATCGTCCATTCTGAAAAGGGTAGCGATTGGTTATAAACGAGTTCTACGTTTTGAGTTTTCAAAATCAATTACAAAACATTAAACGTGTAAAGGAGGATTGATAGAATTAAAGGAAGATTGAGGTAACCGCAAAAGAGATGTAACAATCATGGAAGGAAGAAGTGCTCGTGTTTTTCTTATTTCTCAAAACATAAAAAATAAAAAATGGATAAAAGTGGTTTTTTATTTTGTGTGTTAACTTCGTTTTATAAAACCATCGTTTTTCACGATATGTGTGTGTTGTTCGTACTTTTGTATGTACGAAAACCCAAAACTAAAAACTAAAATATATCGGTTAGGGGGTGTTCGGGGAGCACTCTATCTGTTTTGCTAACTAACGTTTCGAACGCGTCAGAGGCGTCGGGCGTATCAGTTAGAAAACGGGGCAGAATGCCCCGTTTTCCCCACTGCACCAAAATTGTCGTGTTAGCCTTCAACGCATCACTGTTTTGATTAATTAGGGTAATTAACCAATTTAATTAGTTAATTTAGTGTTTAATAGATTTTAAAATTTAATAACTTGTGCAAATAAGATCCGTTTAAGACGCGGTCTTTTGCGTTGCGATCGTGTCGAAGTGCTCTACGTAATGGAGTTGGTTTGAATTGAATTGGAGTAATTTATAATTTTTCTATTCTAGTAAACACCCCGCTAACATTCTCCGCTCAAATGGTCCGCTTAACACGCCAAACGCATTCTCCGCTAACTCCAATTCTCCACTAAAATTTGCCGCTTCAGCTTGCGCCAAACACACTCTAAGGTTGTTGGGAGAAGAGAATTGGGTAAACGTCGCGTAAGGAGACATGACACGTTGGTAGAGCGTAGTTCATGTTACCCTGTTTAAATAACAGATAAATAATAGAATTATTACGTTGAAATCTGGCTTAAGTGACAGTTTTCCATTCGGGTTTAGTTCATAGACCGGCGATTAATTTCCCAGTATGTAAATAAGGCTTAAGTGACAGTTTTGTATGACAATTAGATAGTTGTAGACACCAATCAAAGCTATTTTGCCTTGATGTAGAAGACAGATCGAGCATGACAGCTCGAGTAGACATGTGTATGGACGTTCGTTTATTCATAGTTATCATTTCACCGACGCCGTACAACATTAATATTTTATACTTTCCACTGTTATAAATGCTCAACGGTGGAAGATTATACAACTCTTCGTGATGATTCTGCAAACTTAGATGTGGTAGAGAAACTGTCTGACGATGAGATACATGCCTTTATATCGTATCAGTTTCTATAGTTGTCGTTAGTTTGTTTTATTTAATTATCTAGCTTGTTTGGTTAGTTTTCCTTATATTTGAATTTAAAATATATCGTGTGGTTCAATGGAAAATCGAATAATTTAATTTTATTATTGTAAAATTATTAAACGCATATTACACAATATAAATAATTAATTAACTATAAATCAATTAAATTAAAAACCACAAATTAAATACGTCGTTGAAATGCACCGTCCAAATAAAACATTTGCAGCATAAATTGCATACCCCCGTTCAACAACCTTCCTCGCTCAAATACACTGCTACCATTCATCACAAACGCAACCTGAGCTAAACCTGCTTTCTTCTTCTATTATTAAGTACAAACTATCTTTATATTGATACTTGTTGTCAATATTATAATTCCTTTATTCTGTTATCATTGAATGCGGTCTCCTTTTATCTCCATTGGTCTGCAACTGTGTGTATATTCTAATCACTCCTACAATTTACGTTTTCTAGCACATGCTCTTAAATACATTTATTTTTCGTTTTCCTCTCTCTTACCATTAATTACGAAAATTATCAATGTAGATGAGATGTTAGATAACTTTGTTAAATTTGGACGATTTAAATCTGTACCAAATTTATTATGGAGAAAATTTTAATTGATTCTCGTAATCAATTAATTATGGACGGTAAATTGGAAAGGTATGAGAAGAGATGTTATTTGATTTGATAAATCAATCAAATCTAGGTATATGTGGTAAAAAAAATTGCAAGATATGAGAAGTGATATTATTTGATTTGAGAAATCAATCAAATATAACTATACGTGGAAACAAACACAAATATGCAAGATTTGTGTTGAAATCAACCAAAAACTTTTCATCCTTATCTCCATGGAAATCTTTGTCCTTACTCGTATAAATAAGGAAGCATTTGCTCATCTTTTTCACCACAAGCCAGTAATACTCTCTTCAATATATCCTCAATAAGATCTCTATTTCCGTATCAATTATAGGGTGAGAAATTTATATTGAGTGCTTGTATTCTTCTCTTATTGTACTTCCTCATTTACTGAAGAAGAATAAAAGAAGTTGTTGGATCTCCATGATGTAGGATATTCATATCCGAACCACATTAAATCTTCTATGTCTCTTATTTTTGCTATTGTTTCTTTTGGCTGCATAATTGATTTTTTTTAAAGTTCCCTTGGTATATCTAAATAAACAATACAAGATCCTGATCAAATAATAACGCTTTCGCTCAAATTAACATAAATTTCACTACAATTTGGTATCAAAGCTAGTGTTATTGTTCCTATTTAGATATTAATGGCTACTTCTAGTAAGCCTGTTGGTAGATCTAGTGTCAATTATAGAGTAACACGTTTTAACTGAAATGGAGATTTAGTACTTGGAAGATGAAGATGGAAGCTATATAAAAGAAGGAGATGACTTATAAAGTTGTTCCTACGCCTGAGAAATTGAAAGATATGGATGCAGCTGACTTGAAAGAGATGTAAAATGAAGCTCTCACAACAATTCAGTTGAGTTTTTCAAATGATGTCCTTAGAGAATTCTCTCAAACAAAGACGACAAAGGAACTACGAGATGCATTATCAGATGCATAGCAAGACAAGTCTCTCACTAATCTGATTATTCTTTAACAACAACTCTATTCATTCAAGATGATGTCTGGAGCCGATTTATGAAGCATGTAGATGCTTTGACCACTTTGATTATGAACCTGAAGGCAGTAGAAGTTGATATTACTGATAAGGCTCAGGTTGTGATCCTCTTATGTTCCTTGCCCAAGGATTATACTGCTTTAATTCTATGATTTATGTCCATAGTAAAATTAGTCTGTCTGATGTAAAGGATGGTCTTCATAATGATGTATTAAGAGGTAGATTGGCAAACACTAGCTTGGATAGTGATGGCGAAGGCTTATCTTTTCAGAGACGTAGAGGCCAAAACAGGTTGAGAAAGGTGGAGGACAAGATTCTTTGTGGTCTCAGTCTAGAGCCCCCAAGAATTTAACTTGGCATTATTGTAAGAAACCAGGGCACTTCATAGCATAATGTCCCAAGCTTTTATTTTGAAGAAAAGATCCAAAGCAAGCCTCAATTTCTACAGCAGATAAATCAGATAAAGAAAGTGACACCGATGTATATACATCTTTTGGCTATTTTGGGAAGACTAACTTATGAATGATTGATTTTGTGCATCATATCATATGACACCTAATAGGAACTGCTTTTCCACTTATCGTGAAATTGATGGAGGAGAAGTTTTGATAGGCGATGATGCTTCTTGTCGTATGGTTGGTGTAGGTAGCGTAAGGATTAGAATGTTTGATGGTGTTTTCATACGATTACTGATGTTAGACATGCACCTGATTTGAGGATGATCTTGATTTCTGTTGGGGCATTGAGTAGACTTGACTTGAAGATTGTAGTGGAAGGAGATAAAATGAAGATATCAAAGGATTCCATTATTGTTATGAGAGGTGTGAAGGCAGGAATCTTTATCTATTAAAGGGAACTACTATAGTTGGTGAACCAACTTCTGTTTCATCAGTTGATTCAGATTCTTCCAGATTATGGCACTTACGGATGTGTCACATCAATGAGCGCAGCATGGATGAGTTGAGAAAACGAGGATTGATTGATGGATTTCATCATTCAAAACTTTGTTTTTGTGGAAAGTGTATTCTTGGAAAGCAGATGAAGTTTTTTTTTTGGTATAGGAGAACATCAAGATAAAGCTGTCCTAGAGTATGTTCATACAAATGTCTGTAGTCTATACCCTTGTCAGTCTTTAGGTAGACCCGGGTATTTTGTTCCATTTATATATGATTTCTCTCGTAAAGTATGGGTATACTTTCTTCAATCAAAAGTGAAACCTTTTTCAAAATTCAAAATTAGAAATCTATGGTTGAGAAGCTGTTAGAGAAGAAATTGAAAGTTCTCCGTTCAGATAATCGCAATGAATTTGTATCATAGCAATTCATCGATTATTGTGAGTCGAAAGGTATTAAGAGGCATTACACCACATCAAGCGACCCCAGCCTACTGGAGTCACCGAGTGGATGAATTAGACATCATTGGAGAGAATAAGATGCCTTAGACTGACTGCTAAAATGAAGAAGGGGTTTTGGGCTGAAGCTTTATCTATGGCTGCTTTCCACATCAACCTCACACCTTCTACTCCATTGGTATGAAGATCCCTGAAGAAGTATTGATCGTCGCTAATCTATGAATCAGAAAAGCGCGACATTTAAATTAAATTATGCAAGCATACAGGTGTGTAGCATACAGGTCGAACACAGGGAGGTAGATTAAAATCAAATTATTTATTTAATCTCTTGGGCGAGTTAGACGATTTTCGAGGTTGTTTTTTTTTTTGAAAACAATAAAAATTGAAACTGTGATCCGATTCAGAACAAATCTAATTGAACTGACAATCAAATCACAATTATCAATTGGAAATTAAAATGCAAAACAGAAATAAAATGCAGAAAGTAAAATTGCAGGAAAAGAAGAACAACAAAAAGTAAATTAGGATTGTCGTTGAAACTAATCAAACGACTAATCACTAACAAAAAAATGTAAAATACAATTGGTGTTCTTCCAAAACTAATTGTGAAGACAACACCGATTGCTAAGAAAAATGCAGAAATAGAAAAAAGGAGAAGAACTTTTATTAATGGAGAAGAGAATACAGAAAAATAGAGATATATGATGGTGGCTACAATGACATTACAAGGGTATTTATAGGATAGATAGCCAAACCCTAACCCTAACCCTAATACAATGATAGATGGGCCTTAGGGAATTCACAAAAGAGTTTACAATGAGAGTTTCAAATGGGCCTTAGTTAAATCTATTAAATTTTTGGCCTTTCTTCTTTTCCTCTTGGTTCTTTGACAAGCTTCCCTTGATTTGAGAAATTCTTGGTCTTTCTACCAATCATTTTCTTGTCCAACATCAACTAGATGTGAGATCTTCATCTACAATTCTTCAAAATGTAAATATATACCAATTTGATCTCCATTTCTCTACTTTTCTGGTTGCATGCGGACTGGGTTGGAATATCTGTAAAAGTAACAAAACAATACCCAAGTAATATTTATTTATATACAAAAGATAAGATATAAGAGCATAAAATAAACACATTTCTATGTCAATCAAATACCCCTACACTTATCTTTTACTCGTCCTCGAGTAAAAAGAAAATAAAAATGAAAAACTAACTAGATAGGTCACACTTTCGTAGGAAACACGATTGCATTGAGCGTATGAAACAAACCGTTAAACCTCTAGGTGTCCCTAGTAGGACGAGTGGTGTCTTGTGAGGCTTTTTAGCGGATACTACCCACAAAATCCAAGTGCAGTATGATATGGCTTTAATGTACTTAAATTAACGGACATATGCAAACAAAAACAAAAAATGGAAACAAGACTTGTTTCAGGAAAGTGGTACAACAAATTAAGTTAATAATTTCTAATCAGTTGATTTTATTTTAGATACCTCAACTTGTCACAAATTTTCAATATAAATCAAGTTTTCAAATGTTAAATTCCAGTTTGGCCAGTTAGTTCGGTCGATAACATAGTGCAGCCATGAAATAGATTCTTAGTTTGCTTGGCACAGTTTGTAAAGTGGTATTCTAATTTTCTTATGTATGGCTAGTCAAATCAATAAGGTCAAGAAGTGTTTGGGCATCATGGCTTATTCTTTATTCTATAAAATTTTAAAATTTATGATTAAGTACATACACCTAACTTAGAAGACCAAGGTTTACCACCCATGCACTGCCTCGCAGACTAACGGAGAGTGGGTAAAGAGCTTGGCGGATTGTGCAGGCCGACTTTGACTTTGTCAACAACGTGTTTGTAATCCTTAGGTGTCCAATCTCATAAAATGAGACCAAGATATTACAACGCTGACTTTGTCAACAACGTGTCGGATAGAGCTTGGCGAGTTTGCACACCAACGCTTGATATACAAGCAATGTTGGATACCCTTGGATTACTATTGTTATTATTGAAATTATAAGCACAAAAGAGAGTTACGCGAATTCAACTTAACACAACTTAGTTTTAAAGATTCGAAAAGCCAATATGAGTATTTTAAGTCCTCCACTTATTTAAACAAAGTCTACAATATAGAATAGATTTCATGGCCATCACCTAAGAATCTCCCTATGTACCGGTTACACTATTATCCCTCAAAATTAAACTTTTCATTATATTTCTTATTCGATCTAAGTTGAGAGAAAAAATACTATCAACTGACTAATAATTGTTAACTTATTTTGTTGTATCAAACTAAAATGAGTCATGTTTCAAAAAAAATGGCATGTTACTACAGTCTAAAATGCATGATGGTCCTATTTAAATGGCTGAAATTGAAAAAGAAAGAAAAATAAAGAAAAAACGAAAATGAGTGAATTGCAGACTCCCCCCCCCATACACTAGAACTAAACAGTGTCCACACTGTAAACACGTTTCCTAAATGTGAAAGATAGAACCCAAAGATGGATTAAATGCAAAATTATTTGTAGAATGAAATGCAGTCTAACTATATGTAAGAATGGATCATATGTACAATGATATATGTGTTTGCGATGCACGCGATGCAAAGAATTCCACTAACTTTTTCCCCCACACTTGGTTCTAGCCCTATGAGTCACATTCCCACTGTGTCTAGGCATGTTTTCTAACAAGCAAGAGTTTTTGAAAACCATCTCATCGTTATACCTCGATTTATTGTCCAGGAGATAAATATCCAGGGTCATCCTAACATGAAGTTTTTCAAACAAGCCAGCATTCCAAGAATAATTCATGTGTTCAACAAATTTGTCAGTGTAATTGTTCAAAAATTTGTGATCGTATATAAACTCAGTTGCAATCGTTAAATTTGAATTCTGAGTGTTGTTCAAGATTATGTGATCACATTTCTCATCATTAATTGGCAACGTATTTTCGACACTGGCAATTTCAAGTTCGTTGGAAGTTTACTGATTTGGCAACTCATCCTCATACAATTCAAAAAATTCATGTTCAGTAAAATCCATCTCCAAATTTGAATTGAAAATTTCAACATTTTTATTTTGTTCAATTTCAAAATTTTCAAGTTTCTCACAGCCCGAAAGAGGAAGATCAAAATCTAAGCTTAAATCTTTTTCCGGAAAAGAATCGAAATCCAAATCATTTGTTGAATTTTGAACAACTTCATTTAGATCGTTATTCTCAATTTCGAAAGTTGTTATCTGAAAATTTTCACTATCAGTAAAGAGTGGATTATTTTCTGAATCATCGCATGTTTGATTTTGTTGCTCGAGTTGTTCTTTAAAAGATGTCATTAAAGAAAGAAGTTCATCAAGTTGTCTATCTTTTTCACCAAGCTGTCTATCTTGCTTTTCTACCCTCTCTCTAAGAATGTTAAGGTGATATTCTTCAGAATCATTGATTTGAGAGCTCTCGTTTTGGATTTCTTGATTTTCAAAATTGTAGTCCATATCAATTTCAGAATCAATATTATTTCCAATGTTGTAGTTGTTTGAATTTTCAGAAAAATGATATTGGAAAGCATTTTGATTTTGAAAATTAGGTTCATAACCAAAACTGTTGAAATTCGAGGGAAAACTGCAATTTTGTCATATTCAAGATGCGGATATGGGTTGTAATTTTGAAGATTTTGATCGACTTGATAGACTGGAAAATCATTTTCATATCCAAAATTATGTTCGAATTGGTTTCCAACCCCGCATTGATGTTGATCAAAGGTATATTGTGATTCAAGCTATTTGGATGTGGCCCATAATCGAAATTATTGAAGTTTGAATTGAAGTCGCCATTTCGATCATAACTTTGAAAATGCTGGTCATTTTGAAAATTTTGAAAATTGTTCACATTTGGGTCGCGAAATTTTGGAAAATCTTGCTTCATGAGTTGTAATTCAAAATCATACTCTTCAAGCGGACGTCTACTTCGACTATTATCCCACAATTCTCTCAAGGATTTTTTTGAATCAGACATTTGAAATGAAATCAAGACAAGACAGAAATTATTCTCAGTTCAAAATAGTATAAAATACCGAGTTGTGCTCTATTAATTAACTGACTCAATTGGAAGGGGGAAGAGGGTCTTATGGCCGTTCACGTATAGTATAAATACTAAGGGATACGACCAATGTTTTACGGGTAGTATGCAACCTCTTTTGCTAAAAGTTCAATAAATTGAACTAATATATATCCGCGATCCAATTATACGAGACAGTCAACATCATAAAACACCACTTTTCAATTATATTATTTTGCAAATCAAGTTTCAGATTTGAAAAACGATGAGAGTGATGATTTTAGTTATGGAAATTCGTCGTCATAGGCAGATACAGAAATTTCAGTCACAGAACAGCCACAGAACAATCATAGAATAATAACAGAAAATTAAAATATTGTACAAGCAAGCCGCTGCCCCTACAAAAGATTTTTACAAGCAATTTCTATATATTTTTATTTGCAACAGACCACCTGTAGAGTTAAGAGAATTTTACAACGGGGTATGGCTGTCCATCCAGAAAATTTAAGTAGTGCTCACGCTTTAAAACTCCACTGTTTGCTTTGCTCGATCTGCTTGAATGATTTTCTTCACTTTGATGATTTTTTTTTTTAAAATGAACTAAACAAAAGAAAAACACAAGGAAAAAAGAAACTAATAAAAAAAACTAAACTAAAAGGAGGGGACAAAACAAAAAGAAAGAAAGAAAGCACTAAATTCGAAGACGATAACAAACTAAGACTTAACTACACTCAAACCACAAGTAAATAAGAAAAAACAGAAAAACAAAAGAAAGAAAACAAAACAAATAATTAAGCTAATATAAGCAAAATTCAAGACCCAACAAGGAGAACAGCTGAGATGGCACGCTCGAAATCCAACCTACTGCTCAAAACCGAGTCAACCTAAAGATAAAATCGAATCGATCAACTATTCTTTGTAGCACCCAAGTAAATATGGCAGTTTCCGCCCCAAAATGAAAATTACTTGCTTTTCAGTGCCAACAAATACAATTACAATCCTTTTATAACTCTGGATACAATAAACCTTCCAAAACAGTTCACTCTTCCGTGTCTCTCTCTCTCTCCTTCCTTCTGTCTTTTTCTTTTTTTTAATTCTTTTTTAAGAACGATTCCAAAAACAAAAAACAAAAAACTTTGGTTCTCTTTGTAAATGGGTTCGGATCTATGAGCTTTCGGGTTCTTGGAAGTGCGATTGGAATTCGCAGGCGTTCGAATTGGGTATGTTTGGGTTCGGATTTCGTGGATGGGGGTATTGTGTTCGAAGGTTCTGGGTTTCTCACAGTTGTGAGCTTCGAGTTGGGTTTTCTGGATTGTGGAAAGAGGGGGTCGGAGGAAGTTATTATGGTTGAAGGATTGATGGTTTTGGTTTCAGTATGATGGAGTTGTCGAAGTGAGTGACGTGGTGTTGAGGTTTCTGGGGTCTGGAATGTAGACGGAGATGCTGATTGGAAAGGTTTTCTGATGTGTTGGAATTGAATGTTGAACTGTGGTATGAGATTGTGGTAAGGGTGGAGCTATGCAGCATTTGGTGGTTGAGTTTGCTGGAAGACCAGATTGGACAGGAGTGATCTGAAGATAACGTTGCTGCGATCTGAATTGGTGAATGGTTTATGGCGTTGGTGGTATGGAAATGCGGATTTCAACGGAAAGGTCTGTGCGTGGGTGATGTGGTGTGAAACTTGGTTGCTGTTGCCGAAAGGTGAAGTTGTGAGTCTGGTCTGAGGATGATTGGGGTGTGGCAGAGGGGTGTAGATACGAAGGGGGTTGACTGCTTTGGTAAGGGTATGCTATGATGATGTTTGTGCGGTGCAGGAAGTGGAAGAGAATGGTTTAGTTATTGAGGTGATCGGGCTGAGGCTATGGGTCTAGTGGTTTCCGATGGGGTGTTTGTGGAGGCTTGCTTGAAGGAACGGTGTATGGTGATTTGTGAAAGAGATATTTTGGTGGCAGACGGTGTTGAGGGGATCAAGTACTGTGAGGTGAACTTATGGATGTGAGGAATGGAAAGTTGATGGATGGTTGTAGACTGGTTCGGAGTTTGTGGGTTTTGTGGGTTTTGTGTGATATTAACGTGGTGATGAACATGGAATTATGGCGAAGAGGGGTTGTCGGTTGATGAATAGAATAGCTGATGAGCGGACGGTTTGGTTGCACTTGGTGCTTTGGTGATGGTGTATTGAGACTGAGGACGTGAAGTTTGTATGTGAAGAGAAATAGGGATTAAAGAAGAAATTCTGTATTAAAATATAAAAACAGAGAAAATACAGAAGGAAACATTTTTTTTTTGAAAATTGGAAAGAAGAGAAAGTTGTACAAAGAAGGGAAGAAATAAATGGGAGACGAGAGAAAAAAAAGGAAAGAAATAGAAATGAGGCAAGAAATAATAAAAACAAAATGGCAAGATTTTTTTTTTCATCTTATTTGGAAGATTATGGTATCATTGACAACACCAAATCTAACCAATCAAGAATTTTTGCTATACATAAAAAAAGAAGAAAAAAAGAAAAAATATTAACACGAATCAGATATTAAATAAATAATAAAATTTAATCGTTACCTCCCCGGCAACGGCGCCAAAAACTTGATCGTCGCTAATCTATGAATCAACATTTAAATTAAATTCTGCAAGCATAAAGGTGTGTAGCATACAGGTCGAACACAGGGAGGTAGATTAAAATCAAATTATTTATTCAATCTCTTGGGTCGAGTTAGACGATTTTCGAGGTTGGTTTTTTTTGAAAACAATAAAAATTGAAACTATGATCCGATTCAGAACAAATCTAATTGAACCGACAATCAAATCACAATTATCAATTGGAAATTAAAATGCAAAACAGAAATAAAATGCAGAAAGTTAAATTGCAGGAAAAGAAGAACAACAAAAAGTAAATTAGGATTGTCGTTGAAACTAATCAAACGACTAATCACTAACAAAAAAATGTAAAATACAATTGGTGTTCTTCCAAAACTAATTGTGAAGACAACGCTGATTACTAAGAAAGAAAAATTGAGAAATAGAAAAAAAAGGAGAAGAACTTTTACTAATGGAGAAGAGAATACAGAAAAATAGAGATATATGATGGTGGCTACAATGACATTACAAGGGTATTTATAGGATAGATAGCCAAACCCTAACCCTAACCCTAATACAATGATAGATGGGCCTTAGGGAATTCACAAAAGAGTTTACAATGAGAGTTTCAAATGGGCCTTAGTTAAATCTATTAAATTTTTGGCCTTTCTTCTTTTCCTCTTGGTTCTTTGACAAGCTTCCCTTGATTTGAGAAATTCTTGGTCTTTCTACCAATCATTTTCTTGTCCAACAGCAACTAGATGTGAGATCTTCATCTACAATTCTTCAAAATGTAAATATATACCAATTTGATCTCCATTTCTCTACTTTTCTGGTTGCATGCGGGCTGGGTTGGAATATCTGTAAAAGTAACAAAACAATACCCAAGTAATATTTATTTATATACAAAAGATAAGATATAAGAGCATAAAATAAACACATTTCTATGTCAATCAAGTATGGAAAGGAGAACCTGTTAGCTATTCATTTCTCAAAGTGTTTGGTTTCCTAGCTTATGTACACGAGAGTAAAGGGAAGCTGGAACCTAGAGTTCGCAAGTGTATCTTTCTAGGTTTTAGGAAAGGAGTGAAGAAATATAGACTATGGCGTCCTATTAGAAAGAAGATCGTTTTGAACAGGCATGCGACTTTCGATGAGAAGGTTATGATGATGGTGGAGCCTTCCTCATTAGATGAAAATGAGAGGACATGTGAAGAATACCAAATACAAAGCAAGTCATCTGTTGATTCTTTCTATAAATGTTCAAATGGTGTTTCCAATGACACCATGGTTGATGAGGATAATACCAGTGTTGACATTGAAGACCAAACTCAAGGTGGAGCTTGAAAGAGTATATTTGGATTATGTGTGTGTCTGTCTATAGCAAGTAAGGTAATACTAACTAGTATATAATAAAGTAAGAAGCAATCACAATGATATTTTATCCTGGTTCGGACATCCCATCCTACGTCAAGTCCCGAAGCTCCTCTTCGGCTTTCTAACTATCACAAACTATCTTCTCTTTACCTAGAGGAATAGGCTTATAGATGAATAGTTTGCTTTGACAATAATGTGTTCTTTACAACACGTTTTTTGACTGATTAGTACAAAAATCTCCTATAATCTCTTTGTATTGATATGGGAGTTGAAGAGCTTAGAATATAGAAGAATTTGTGCACTATTTTGAAAGCTTTTAGAAGAATATTGAATATAGAGAAGTATAGAAAATATAGAATAGGTTTAGAAAGTTCATATAATTGAAATCTTTCAATCTAGGTTATAAATATATAGCAATTGAAAAGTTTTTTCGAATAGATTCAACCTTTGAGTATAAAACTTTTCGTTTGAAACATTGTATCCTTTGAAATCTAAAGTTAGGGTTTAATAAAAAAAATGAGACTGTTCAAAATGTGAAGAAACCTTTTCTGCTCAAGACAGACGTCTGTCCATATGGTTAGACATTTGTCAATGTATTCTAGATTTAATTCGAATACATTGACAGACGTCTGTCCATATATAACAAACGTTTGTATTGTCAGGAAAAAATTTCCCGAGGCCTTCTACAGACGTCTGTGTTGAGTCTTGGAAATTTTCCAGGACTATGTATCGGATGTCTATCATATATAAACAGACGTCTGTTTATGCACAGACTACACTATATTCTATATTTTGTAGTTCTTATCAATTCAAGGAGATTTTACAGTAGACTAATACTCAATACCTAATTCTATTTCCTTAATGAATCCCTTGAGTATGTCTTGTGCTCTTGTATGTGTCTTCATCTCCTGCTTGTATGCATCCTGCATAGATATATGATATACTATGTATACATTGATTGTATAGTTGTTGTCATTAAAAGCATAAAATAAAGGATCTAACATTCTCCCCATTTTTGATGATGACAACTATACAATCAATGTTAATGCTCCCTTAGAATTAGTGATCTCCTTATTATCTCCCCCTCTGTCATTATCAAAAAGCATACACGAAAATAACAAAAAATGCAAGCCAACCGAGCATCACATAGCGCAACACACACGTAGAGGTCTTAAAGTTTTATAAAAGCCAAATATTCAAATACTAGCATAAAAGTAATTAAAATAGAAATGTAGATGACGAAAATATAAGCTTAAGAATTAGTGAAGTAACCCCACAAATTGGAGGATTGATTTTCGTACTATGGCCATTGAGATTCATCGTGATATTCAACATTTTCTTTAATAGAAAGGGCATGAAACGCTTGGTAGCCATATTGAGGAGCGTCTTCGGGTGGTCATGAACTCTCTTCTTCTTCATCTTCATTTCGGGGTTCCTTTCCAGGTGCATGTTGTTCAGGTGGAGCAACTTGAGTACTTGACCCTAGAGGACGGTCATGAGATCTAGTTGTGGTGGTGGAGGAGTAGGAGATGCAGAGGAAGACTGAGAAGATGATCATCCTTGTACTTTGCGAATTATTTTACCAAGCGTGGTCACAACTTTATCTAAGGTCTTTTCAACCTTAGTCATACGTGTAGAGAACGAACGTTCAAGACGGGTAACCTTCTTTCCTAAGAATTGTTGGTTAAGAGATAAAATCCGCTGATTCTGAAGAGAGATATCGTGCATAATTTTAGCCGTTTTCGCAATAATTTGAGCCTCTTGAATTTCCGGATCGGAGTAATAGTCAGTTGATTTCGTAGGATCGATTGATACTCTATGTTGTTGTGGTCGTCGTCGTTGTGTTTTTTGTTGTTGTTGATGATGTTGTTATTTCCATTGATCAAAAGTAATAATGGGTCGATTAGTTTATGGAAGATGCATCAGAGAAACAAAAAGAATCCTACTTTCTAGAATATTCATTTCTTGATATTTTGACAAATAAAGAATAATCTCTTGTGATTGAAAAATTCGCATAAGATAAGCGACATATGGAATTGAATGTCTTGTTGGAGTCCAAAAACACTTTATTTGATCGAAGATATATTGAGCCCAATTTACTCGAGTATGTCCAAATATAGCGTATAGAGCCTTATGGTCATGATCATATGTTACTACCAAAAGTAACTCCGAAACAAGCTGATGGTGAAGGGGTATCGGATGACCACAAGCACATAAGAATTCTTCAAAAAACTAGAGTCAAACACTAGAAGGAACCAAGAGCTGGAAGGAATGATCTAAGAGCTGCATAAACCGGCACCTTCCTGAGAAAAAGAAACTCAAAAGCGACATAATACCAACATGATCTTTCCAGCAGGGTCTATCCGACAAGGTCTATCCGGCAGGGGGATTCGGCGGGATCAATCCAGTAGGGGGATCCTATAGCGGAAGGTCGTCTAAGTCAGAAGCTAAGAGAGAGGGAAGCAAGAGCTCGGCTAAATTGAAACCCGGAAGGATAGAAGGGCTGTTAGTATTAACCTTATTAATACCGATACATCATGAGACAGAGACATCAGGAGTACTAAGCCAAAAGTACATAGAGATTATATGGAACAGGCTTCCGAAACATCTTATGCATAAACACCAAAAGGTTATATTGATAGACGACAAACAAATCACCTAGAGAAACCTTCCGGAAGATCGGGCTATACCCGAAAACTCCCACGAAAGGTAAACCGGAACCCCAGAAGGGATACAAGCTATCCATATTAGTCTACTTAGTACAAACACCGACAGTGGTTCCGAACCAACAGCTATCCACATACATTATGAGGGAAAGCTCCTCTAAGTATTCACGGGAAAACCGGAATCCTACATCCAGAAGCTTATAACCAAGAGCTTATGCCAATCTCAAAGAAGCCCCAACTGACTGAAACCTTCACTACAGAAGCTATAATCAGCACCACAAAGCGACCGAAAGCCAAAACATCCGAGACCAAGGAGAAAAACGGCCGACAGAAGCTCATACAAGCCCAACGAACCAACAGCAGAAGGGGCCCCGAATTCTCTATAAGACAGACCCCTGGGGTCACATTTTGGGATGATTTTCTCATTCTTATTCTTGTACTCTTTTTCTCTATAGTAAACCCTAATTCTTAAATCAGTTTGGGGATTTCTTCTATTCTATTCTTGTATTCTAAATCAAAGATCAATAAAGAGTGAATCAATACTTATGATATTTCTTAATGATTTTGTTATGCTATTTCCTAGTTATTGTTGCTGCATCTACTATTTGTTTCCTACATATGCATGAACCTTACCCATGCCTTTCCGCAAGTCGGGTGAAACACCCCTTCCAACAAGCCTAGTCCGTTCTTACAAGCTTAATCCTTTCCCATAAGCTTAGACCCTTTAGCAAGCTTAGTGCAGAACCCCTTTCTACCATTCGTTAAGTCCTTTATTAAGGGTTGTGTTTAGGAATCCTTCTTCCCAAGGTAACTGTTGGTTCTTGAATCTCTTAAGCATGATGCTTACCCCGTTGAGGGAAGAGTAGCTATTCTTTTGCATTCCAAACCTTGATACCTAGGAAACGTGAACTAACTCAAACTTGCAAAGGCTAAACTACCCATTTTTCCCTAGGTCCACTTCCGTAGACCTATCTCTGGTATTGACGAAAAGTATTGTTAACATTTTGGTACTAGAAGGAGGGCCCGAACCTCCGAACCTCCGATCCTTTGGTTAAACTTACGACATATCTACTTGTTTTGTTCCGTCCCGGATTGGACTAAGGCTTTAAAGAAGAAAAGTTACGGGTAAGAGGTCCCAACAAAAGCCTTCCGGATCTAGAATTGATAAGTCGGAAATCACTGACCCAAGAGTGACAGAAGAAGGAAGGTTGAGAATGGAAGTCTTGCAGATAGTAAAGCGGAAAAGAGAAATAGAACAATATGCTTCTGACACCGGGGATTATAGCCTTTCCCACATAGGAAAAACCCTAGCACCTCTTTTAAATGGTTCTATATCAAAGGACGTTAACATTTTTTCTCACCTAAGGAAAACTCTTCACAATCAAATCAAAGGAACAATGTTTGAACAAGAAATGATGAATGATTTTGACCACTTCACCGGCAAATGGTCCGAAGGGATAACACCTCAACCTTAGTATATTCCGGAAAGTAGGAACAAAAATATAGGTAAAACAATGAGACTGGGTCACAAAGGGGTTAAGTCCCAGTGGCAAGGAGGGAGGCTTACGCCATGATTACCTAAGGGATGCTATCTCACCACTTCGATGGAGAATATCTACTTCCTAACCAAATACGAACTCAAATATTGACCGAACACAAAGAAAAAGCCCAAATACGAAAGGAAAATAGGAGGAACCTATTGTCATTACCACATGATGAATGGACATGAAACTAACCACTACAGAATCCTTGAGGAAGCGGTCATCCAATTCATCAACCAATGCTAATTACGAGGGTTTATAAAAAGATCAAATTAAGTTCAATAAAAGTCCTTAGGAAAAGGATTAAAAAACATGATCAAGGGTACGGAAAAACTTCCTTTTGAAGCTTAAAGAAACCCAAAAGGGGTCAAACCACGAATGGATTAAATCCCTTATCATCACCAAATTGGTCAGGGCAAGGCATCCCCCAAATGGGGGTGATGTGTTAGTCTTTTTCCATGTCCACATCAGAAGGGGCTAGGTTAAAACATCAAAAGCGTAAGCTTCCGTTTCACATCAGAAATGGTCATGACGGTGCATCTAAAATTAGCACGCCTTGCCTCTGCTCGCAGAAGAGTGCGCCCTGCCTCTGCTAGAACTAAGCACGTTCTACCTCTGCTCACAGAAGAGTACGTCCTACCTCTGCTTATGTTCCTCGTTACCTGCATAAAGGAACGCCAACCCCTATCATCGCCTGCGATGGTCAGGATAGGGAACCTCTCGGAGGGGGTGGTGTGTAAGCGTCTATCAGTACCTACAGTGGTTAGTATAAAGCATCAAAAGAGTAAATCTTAATTATGTGTCTAAAATGCCCCAGTTTAAGTTTCTAAGACCTTATCATCATCTAAGATGGTCAGGATAAGGCGCCTCCTGGAGGGAGGTCGGGTAAGTCCTTAGGCCCTACTTGTGGATAAGCTAGCCAAGCGCACCGGACGCACAGGCCCAAAGAGTGGCCAACAAAGCACGTACATCCTCTGCTTTGACATCAAAATCCCATAGAGGGGCTCAGGAAGCACGTACAACCTCAGCTTCGCAAATCAAATCCAAGGGGGGCACCAAACATTAATACCTGAATCTAGGTTGATTCGGTTCTTCACAAATACCGGAAGGGAATTTTTGGTCTTCAATCTTTAATTGCTTGAACAAGGGTTGGTTTAGGTCTTCTATATTTATACCCGAATCTGGGTTGATTTGGTTCTTCACAAATGCCAGAAGGAAATTTTTGGTCTTCAATCTTTAATTTCCTAAACAAGGGTTGGTTTAGGTCTTCAATATTAATACCTGAATCTAGGTTGAATCAGATCTACAACAAGTACCGGACTGGGAATCCCGGTCTTATCTCTATACCCAAATATGGGTTAATTGGACTCTCAACAAAGACTAGAAGCGAGCTCTAGGTATCATATCTTAAAGCCCAAATCTGGAATGATCCTGGGGTAAATTACAATCGGATGTGGGGTTCCGGTCTCGTCACAAATACCCAAACCTGGATGAATTCAGAATCTTAAATATAAATAAGAAGGAGTTGTTCGACCCTCTCGATAACTTGAATATGGCTTAGAACTACACTTCCGTTATTACTAAGGATAAGCTCATGATCCTCTTGTTTGCTCAGGGAAGTGTCTCTAACCTATACGTTCATCAATTTATTTTTCAATATACCAGCACTTGCACAGCACAGGAAATAGCGTCACATTAAAACGTAAGTTCAAAAAAGAACCAGGGAAAAGATCCCAAACATCTCTAATAGAGTCCTATAACTGGGACTACTCCTTTTTCTAGGAAATCTTACATTGGGAGTTTTCCCAAAAATACCTGATACATAAGGAAGTCTTTTTACTAACACTTGGCACGAATAGGTCTCCTATCGTTACAACATCTTTTGTCATGATGGCACTGTTTCCAACAAAAAGTAATGCATCATATAAATCACACAACACACAGGTGTGTCCACTAGAAGTCACAACATAAATCGTTACATAAACACAATAGCTGTTTAAAAAGGGATTTACATTACAAACTTATGAGAGGAGTCTATCATTCTAAGTCAGGGTTTCGTAAGGCGAATTCCAAGGAAGCATAATTCTCCTTAGCTTTGTTTAGTTCATTTTCAAACTTGTCGATTTATTGGTATAGCCTACCTACCTCCGCATCAAAACTAACAAAGGGTTTTGCCGCTAGCCGACGTTGCAAATTATAAATAATCATATCTTTCTCCTTTAGTTGATTTCCAAATGGAACACCTGTTCCTTGAGATTCATGACAACTATCTTTTGAAGATAATACATCTTTTTATAGCCCGAAAGGGGAGCACTCTCAAAAATATCTTTGCAGCTAGCAATGTTCAAAGTTTCCTCTTTAAACTGTGAAGGAGGGGTTTGGATGTGGTCCTCCTTGTCATGAATGAGATGAAATATCGTACTACATAAAACACAAGCATTAAGTATGCATTAGTAATACCATGCATACCAAGAAAAGATAACCACATGAATTTTATCAATTCATACACATATACGCATATCGTCCACACTGACATATTAATACAACATCACAAACTACCATATGTCATAAATTCAACACTATTCGCAGATAAGTTAAAAATGCTTCATACAATAATACTTAAAACTCCCTGCTAGGTTGTTTTTGCAGGAAAATTCCTTGAAAATTCTCCACGTTTTCAAACACAAAGTCTAAAGCATTACTGTGGCTTATATCTTTGGGGAAACAGAGAAGTATCGTGACATGAAAAGATCGGTTATTAACAAAATTCAAGAAGAAGGAAAATATTTGGAGAGCGAGAGCCATACCTGAGTAACATCGACATCAGACCGATCAAGAGCCTCTTTGTTCTTAGAATCCAAAGAACCATACACCTTAGAAGGTGGTGCAGCTAGACTCTGAGTAATTGAAGTGCTCATGGAACCAGTAACACTCCCTTCATCATTAGGTAACTCTCTCAGTGTGGAAGTGGATATCCCATCACCCTTTCCAGATCCGTCCTGCCGGTCCATGTAATCTCTTATCCCCCTTTCCGTAATGATTTCTTCCTCCACCTCTTCCTCTGAAAACTCGTCAATAAATAAGAGAGATGCATGATTTATCTTGTCCATTGAAGGAATCGTATTATCTTGCCTCACCTGTTCAATCTTCACTAAAACTCAATCTCTGATAGAAGGTTCAATTGAAGAAAAATCAAATTCCGGGAGTCTTTTGTAACAATCATAAAAAGCAAGGATGAAGGCATCTTCATAATATTCCATGACTATGTTATTAATATGAACTTTCAGGAAATTGGAAATTCTGTCACTAGCCTCGTAAATTATTCTTTTCACGGTGGAAAGCTGGGTGTTTATCCTGTCCAACTCGGCGGCATAATCAACCTCCATCCCTAACTTTTCTTCCTTAAGATCTTCGACCTGCTTCTCCAACACTTCTTTAGCCTTTCTCTCCTTCTCCGGCAAGGTCGCTAGCTCCTTACGTTCGCGGTCACCCGCCGCCTTCTCCTGCAACAGAGTGTTAACCTTATCCGCCAGTGTTCTGTTCTCTTCTTTAAGGACATTAAACTCCGTTGATGAAGAGGAGGCTATCCCTCTGGATGCGTGCCAAGTTTTCATCACCTAAAGAAAAGAAATGGCTTGAGCCTCTCACAGAAACAACGTAAAAACAAAAGGCATTGGGAAGGATAAATCAATACCAAAAGTTGATCTCTTATTTGTTGTCGGTGGAAATATTCTGAATTCAAGGGTGATGAAGTTGGAGTAATGTTACCAACTTCAGGAGATGAGAGAGCAAGATTCACAAGCCTATTGAAATATGAGACTGGTGGAGGAAGTACGGGAAAGATAGCAGGCTGAGAAAATGAAGGCAGTAGGAGGCCAGGCCTTTCCTCACCTGGTGCTCTAAAGGTATCGAAGAAGACAGGGCTACTTACGGATTTACCCTTCGGGGAAATATTAGGGGAGGCTTCAACATCAACCACCTGATTGTCATCAACGGTAGTAGGATCGAAAGTCGGCCTTGTTTTCAGGGTAACATCAACGTCTTCTAGAAAACCAATTGGCTTATCATGCCTGGACTTCTTTGACGGTGATTCAATGTTGGACTGAGCAAGCCTCTTTATAGCTCTAACACTAGACTGGTTAAAGGCTGCGAGAGCGGATGCATCCTGGGAAGTTGAAGAACCTAGACAAAGAAGAGTTAAATTAGAGAAAATAAGAACAAGGAAACGAGAGAAAGAATGACAAACATTATCTAATCAAAGGTATGATCTCATCCAAATCACCTGAAAAGATGGGAGAGCCTGCTTTGAATGTGTTGGAACTTACCGACAGTCATTTAGAACCAGGGAATTGGATGTGAGGTTGCCTTAAGATCTTCTGCCCTGGGGGAATCAAATCCTACTGACAAAGCCTGTCGACGGTCAAAAGGAATGACCGACATATATGCTCCACCGGTGCTTTGAAGATAGCCTCGACAACTTTGAGCTTCCTCCATCGTTAAAACCATATCTTTAGAAGGGGGTTCGGTGATAAAAGAAGGATATAAATAAATGAAAATCACAAACATAAAGCAATTACTTTCAGAAACAAGAAGCTTACCATAGTCAACAAATTTTCCTGATATGCCAAGAGGGCATTTAACGAGAAAGAGCTGATCTTCCCACGACTTAGTTTTGCTAATGCTATCGCCAATCAATCTCCTTATAGGATTAGCCTCCATATTGGTGACTCCGAACTTTTAGAAAATCAGACCATATGACAAATAAGTTTAGGGCTCAAAGAATCTTGACCCGACGCAAGCGCTAGAGTTTCCAAGCATAAAAGATTTGTATATGTATTGTGCGAGAGTTGAATAGGATAAACTCTCAAATCACGTAAAAGCTTGTGTAAGAAAGATGGGAAAGGAAGAAAGCCTCCGTGCCAGATATTGATTGCCGAATACGCAGAATACCCTTTTGGAGGGTTTTTGAGGAAATTTGGGGAAGAAGCTACGATGGCATTAATTCCCGATATGCTAAAACTATCTAATATAGCCTTCACTGAATTTTGAGTGGTGATTGAAGACGGTCTTAGAGAAAATTCCTTCCTGGGACGCGAAGCCTTAGGAATCTTGGTCTTTTCCTTAGCAGGACTTTTGCTAGACATGATTCTGCCTGGTGACATCATTCCATCGCAATTCAATTAGTATACATATTCCTTACGTAAACGCATGCGTATCACTTATAAATAGATTGAGTATCATTACATCTTGTAAACATAAGGTTCGATTTGCCAAAAGACAAACCAAACCCAGACATTGGATATCAAAGGGGTTATACACATTGTGCTTTCGTTGGTGGACATCTGGCTTTTGATAACAAGGGAAGCAGATATCCTAACGTCATTAGTACCTCAATGGGAATTACATCGGAATTAGATAGTTCAATGTTATCACCAAAAAACTTACAAACAATGGAAGTGGATTAGCCCTAATTATGTTGGAATCATTTCGTATCGATGACATAGGATCTTAATTAGTGGAAAGGTTGCTTTCTTCTTGTGTATCTTGTTTTGCGTATCACATTTTCCTAAACAGGGTAATCTATGAAATAGGTGGCCACTCATATTGAACATTAGTCATGATGAAAAAGATTGTTATTGCTTAAACCTATTTTGTGATTAGCACGATCCTAATCGACTTCCCCGTCAATTTTGGTAAATGATTAAGATTACAACTTATAGTTGGAATAAAAATACTCACAAAGAATCAAGCTTTGATTTTCGAAGAGAAAATTTGAGTAGCTTTTAAGAGAAACGGTATTATTGCTCGAGAATTTGATTTGCAGATGAAGAGCGAAAACAAAGGAGAAAAAGTTTTTGTATTCATATTTCGAGGCCAATCTAGACCGTACAGGAAGAGACCAATCAATGCTCCCGATCGAGGGAGATCAAAAGACACAGAAATACCACTTCGGAAAAGTCAAAAAGGTTGACTCGAAAAGTCGAAAACACCCCTTCACTGGGGGGCAAATGTTACTACCAAAAGTAACTCTGAAACAAGCTGACAGTAAAGGGTTATCGGATGACCGCAAGCACATATGAATTCTTTAAAAAACTAGAGTCAAATACTAGAAGGAACCAAGAGCGGGAAGGAATGATCCGATAGCTGCTTAAACCGGCACCTTCCTGGGAAAAAGGAACTCAAAAGCTATAGAATACCAACAAGATCTATCCGGCAGGGTCTGTCCGACAAGGTCAATCCGGCAGGGGGATTCAGCTAGATCAATCCAGCAGAGGGATCCTATAGCGAAAGGTCACCCAAGTCGGAACCAAAGAGAGAGGGAAGCAAGAGCTCCGCTAAATTGAAACCCAAAAGGATGGAAGGGCTGTCAGTATTAAATTGCTTAATACCGATACATCAGGAGATGAAGACATCAAGAGTATTAAGCCAAACTACATAGAGATTATCTGGAATATGCTTCCGAAGCATCTACTGCATAAAGATCGAAAGGTTATATTGATAGAAAATAGACAAATCACCTAGAGCAACATTCCGGAAGATCAGGCTCTACCCGAAAACTCCGCCGAAAGGTAAACCAGAACCCCAGAAGGGATACAAGCTGTAACGGCTCCGGATTTCGCCCGACCTTAATCGATCGCTAAATCGACCAAGACCGTTCAAAACCCGAGTACGTTAACTTTGGGAATACAACAACATCGTAACAATAACAACAGACTTTTATAAACATCACAGTAATGTTACATCAGAGTACAGAATATCAGAGTACATCGAAAAAATACAACGGAAGATAAATCACAATATTTTAATACATTGCAGCGAAAACAATAAAATAGATACAGTGGAAGATAACTATGCTCTGGACACAGCTTTAAGCTTCAATCCAGCATCCTGCTCGAGATAAGAACCTATAGACAAACTACTCGACTGCCCGTGTGGAAAAGAGGGCACCCGAGTTTGCAAAGGTGGAAACAAACAACGGGTCAGTCATGGGACTGGTGTGGGAATTCTTAACTAATTTAACTAATAGTAATAAGGCAAATCCAAGGACCACGCCGTTAATGCGGAACGGGTTTTATTCCAATGGATTGCAGTGCATAACTTAAAGTAAATCGTTAAACAACACAATGCTTTTGAAAAAATGGAACCATCATAAGACTCAAGTCCCATCACACAATGCAACGCAAACCAGAGGATAGAATTTTACCTTATAATGGTCAAAAATGCTTGATACGTTAAAAACGAATTTGATATTATTATTAGTGTGTATATGTTTCAAAAACATTTCAAAGTAAATGTATCAATCCTAGGAAGCATAGCTACCATATACTATGCCTCCATACTAGTAATACAATCAAAACCGCATGAGATCGTATTGGAAATTGGGTTTCCATCATGAGTCAAGACTAGGGAGGATCTCCTTACCGATTCGAGACACTCTAGCTAATGTCTCAGGATTCCCCGCAGTTAACCCTTGGATCCTGCAGGGCCGGTCCACACATACAGCTTCGTGGATTGGCAATTCCTGAACACACGTTTCCCGGTCCTATAGGACCTATCATCCGAGGCGCCTCATTCCATCATCCACATAAGTAAAATGTCGGACCGTGTTAAAACCCAAACACCACTTCTAGCTAGAAAGAAACGTGCTGCTCTCCATGCGTTCCCTTTTCCCGTTTTAGACTCCGCCGGTGTGTGAGGCTCGCGAAGTCACGCTATACACAAAGCTATGATTTGATCATCCCACAAGGCCTGCTTTTCAACAAAGCCTTGATCATATGCATCTTAGCATGCCACATCATCACTCCATATCACACTACCAATCATTTGCCGAAATATATGAAAGGGTGTTAAGCAAGAGAATAAATTCTCCGCCACCAAACATTCATACATTCGACAAAAAATCAATAAATACAATATAAAGGAGTACAATGTCAGACACACATTCCATTTATAAGCTTATGCTCTGGGTCTGAGCGAAAGCCAAATCCGTACTAATCAACACTACGTCCGGACGGCCACCACTGTAGCCCCTTCAAGGTAGCTACTCCAATCACGGGCATCAGCAGTTGTCGTCCATTCGATGTGAAGATCGCTGGTCTTCAATCACCGTCTTCAACTCTTCGACTTTCATTCGTCGTATGATCATTTGAAATGAGATTGAACTCGGACTTTTCAAATGATCCTCGCATATATATATATATATATATATATATATATATATATATATATATTTAAAAATCATTTCATATCGTTGATATTAATTTATAACGATCAACCTTTATTTTTATTTATATAAAAATAATTAAATTCCATTTAACGACGCTACAAGTCAAAAGGCGACCTTGGCGTTGTTTTCGCCCAAAGTTGTTTTACACATTTCTCTAAATCTAACCGTTGGAATTTAACATAATTTATAATGTTGGAAATATCTTCCCAAGGCGAACCTAACGGTTACAGATTTGGGAAAATCCGACGGTCGGATATTTCGGTATAATCAACTAAAAGTACAATACTATAAAGTGAACTACCACGCTCGATTCGTTCCATTGAAATTTGTTTATATATGATTATATATATACTTACAATTTCTTCGGCCATTTCATTATTGTGATAATCACGACAAGTAAAGATATATGACATAACACATGATAATGTTTATTTTAATTCACATACACAACCTATCCATGCAATGTATATTTTTTTACTATTTTCAATCTACACAAACATGCAATTTCTTGTGCGTCATTTCTAATTCAACAAAAATGATTATTTTGTGTCATTCTTTTCTTTACAAGAAAAATGATATTATTTCTTTAATATTTACACATAAAAATGTAAATTTCATATCTTTTAATCCTTTTAATGAAACCAAATTCGTTAAAATGTAAATTTTCATTGTTATAATTTTTATTGAAAACCCATTTACATAAAAATATAAATTTCATATCCTTATCCTTTTCAAAATGAGAATCTAATTCATTAAAATATGAATTTTCACTTTAAAGCTTTTTACATGAAAATGTAATTTCCACCTTTAAATCTTTTACATGAAAAATGTAAACTTTCTCCCTAACCCTAAATGTAAATTTTCTTTTTAATCAAATTACATTAAAATGTAACTCTTCTTTTTAATCTAATTCACATTAAACATGTTGACTTTTCTAACAAAATGTTATTTTCATACAAGTGTGACATTTTAACAAAAAATAATGTTTTTATACTAATGTGACATTTTAACAAAAATGAAACTTTGCTCCTAATGCAACCTTTTTGACTAGAAATGATAATTTTTTTTAAATGCAACATTTTATAGAATAAAAATGTTACTTTCCTATGCTAACATTTTATATAATAAAAATGATCTTTTCTAATGCTAACGTCTTATATAAGAAAATGTTCCTGTATATATCGACATAAAAATGAGATTTTATTATGCAAACATTTTTATAAAGTGTTTATTTTCTAATGTTAACATAAAAATGTGATTAACATTACGGTGAAAAATTCCTATCCTTTTTAAATACATAAAAAGGTGATTTTGATTCTATTGTCCAATTTCTCTTTTTAATTACATTAAAAATGTAATTTCCATCACGACGATGAATTCTTACCTTATAATTACATTAAAAATGTAATTCTCTTTTCTTTTTAATCTTGATTACATAAAATGTAATTCTCTTACTTTTATACGATTATGTGAAAAATGTAACTTCACTCTAAATCTCATTCTCATTACGGTGTGAATAAGGTCATTTTCCATGTATTCTAATATCAAACAAAAGATCATTTACTTGTTAACATTTTTCTATGTTTTCATCATATCATACAAAAGCATATTTTATATGTAAATATTTTTTATTTATTTTTTTACCCTTCATATTTACATAAAAAGGATATTTTATGTTAAATCCTTCTTAACATTTTAACATAAACAAATAAAAGATAACTTTGATTGTCGTCAATTCTAGCACAACAAAATATATAAAGAGTTATATTTTGTGTAGTTAACATTTTATAACTAAATTGTTATTTTAACTAATCTCCACATTTTATATCTAAAATGTTATTTTTCTTTTACTTTGACAATTTTCTATTTAACAAAATGAACATTTTGTTATGACATACCCTTCTATTTAACAAAATAAATATTTTGTTTTACATATAACATGTAAATAAAAATAAGTTTACAAATTTTGCATTTTATTCACACATAGGATCTAAATAAAAATGTATACAACAAGTTTGTCTTTTTCAAATCTCTTTTTAACAAAAATATTATTTTTGTTCTCAACCATCACATTTAACCAAATGTACATTTTTATTTCAACTCCTTCCTTTAGACAAAAATGTGAATTTGACGCTACTAATATATATTGACAAAAATGTGAATTTAACTTTAATTACATAATAAAAATGTAATTTTTATTACAATGCAAATTTCTCTTCTTTATTACATGTAAAAATGTAATTTGTATTACATGTAAAAATGTAATTTGTATTACATGCCAAATTCCCACTTCAAAAAAAAAAATGAAATTTTATAATACATGTCAAATTCCTACTTCTTATTTATATGTAAAAAAAATGTAATTTAATTATATTCAATGTAAAAATATCGTCTTTTTATTTTCAATGTAAAAATATTGTCTTTTTACTTTCAATGTAAAAATATTGTCTTTTTATTTTCAATGTAAAAATATTGTCTTTTTATTTTCATTGTAAAAATATCTCATCTTTTCATTAACATGTAAACTCCTTTCTTAATTTACATATAAAAATGTAAATTTGAATCTATTCACAACTTCAAATTCTCAATTTTAATTTCATACAAGGTGTCATTTTAAATACGATATAAATTTCATGCCTTTCTATTGTATATACAATTGCAGATCTAAATAAATCAATGACTAAAATAACCATATAACTCTCAAACAAATCAATTACCCATCGCAACATCATAGATCAGAACCAATAACATACATAGCATGATTTATAAGAAAATGAAGTAACTAGATTAAAATTGATTAATTAAATCAGAATACTCACCTTGCTTTAAGCAGAATTAAAAATCCAAGTAAATTCAGAAATTGTCCCAATCAGTTCTAAGTCGAAGTATTTGCTGTCACGATTCACGCGGATCTGAAATTTTTCAGTTTGGAGTCGTATGAATTAATTATCAAATTTTGAATAACAATTACTTTTTAACAACTACAGTCGCCACAGACAAAAGCGTGGCAAAATATGAAATGAATTCCATACCTTTAGTTTCAGTTTTTGTTCAAAATTTTGGATCAAGATTTCTCTCTCTGTAGTTGATTGTTTTGCGAACGGTTTGCGGCAAAACGACCGGCTACGAGAGATCTACAAGCTCAGAAAATAGGGTGATGGATGGTGGCACATGGAAGGTGGGGTTTGGGTGCAAAGGCCGCGGGTTGGCGGTGCTCGTTCTTTGCCTACGGTCGATGAAAATGGATGAAACTTGTTGGAGATTAAAGAGAGTGAGAAGAGCTTCAAAAAGTTGCACTACGGCCTAAGTTAATTCTTTGTGGATTGGGAGAATTTGGAGAGTGAAAATTTTCGGCCATGGGTTTGTGCGTGCGGCTGTAGAACGACGGGGAAGAAGAAAGCCCGTACTTTGCTTCTTATTTATATTATTATTTAATTAGGTTTTTATCTAATTATCCAATAAAGATCCGTTTACCCACTTACTCCGTTTTCAGCCCAACGACTGTGTTTCGTAGCTAATAACCCCTATCCCGGATCCATCTAACTATGTCCCGCAGGCCCAAAAGGTCATCTGAGCCTCCGTTTTTCAGATTTAAAATTATTCTTTTATTTTAATATTCTGACGTATTCAAAAATCCATGGGAGCCACATACGGACTCCGAAAAATCCAAAAAAAAATATTTTTGGCTTCGTATTGACGATACGGTTCCAACGAGACTATTTTCGTTGAATTCTGAGACTGTTCGAAAAATAGCCTTTTTCAGGTCGATCAGTTTTTTAACTGTAAACTGACAAAACGTGTTATCTTCTGCCACGCTTACATACTCGTTCGAAAAATTCTGGAAAATTAAACTTAGCAATAATTCGACATTCCGGTTCCAACAAAAGTGGTTTCGTCGAAAACCGAGGTCGTTTGTAAGATGACTATTTTCAAGGCGTATATATTCAATATTAAAAATACATTTTTAAACAAATAATCTTCAAAACTCTAAACATATAAGTGCTTACTGTTTTTCAATGCAGTGACGTCATTTTGAACTCAATGGAAGTGGTTTCGAGTTCAAATTCCTTCGTATGCAAAAAGTAGCATTTTGACCTTTGTAAATTTCATAGCGACCTTTCTAAATTTTAATTTGGACATAACTTTTGATTCCTGCTATGAAATTTCAATTTTTCAGATTCGTTAGAAAGATATTTTTAAATAGATTCTAATATTTTTGGTTTCACTAAAATCCGTTAAATTTTGCATCATGTACAGTCGGTCAAAGTTCAAGTTTGACTTTTCAAACTACCGCGTTGTTTCTAATACTTTTTATAATTAAAATTAAATTATTCATTCTAACTTCGATTTAAATCAATCTTTAATCATTTTATTTTAAATAAATTATTTTAAATATCAAAACCCATTAAAATTAGTTAAAAATAAAATTTTAAATTTACCCCAAAATTCAGGGTTGTTACAGTCTCCCCCACTTCAAAACTTTTCGTCCTCGAAAAGGAACGAAGCTAAAAGTGTTTAATTATCCTACTCAAAATTTTCATTCTTTATTAATTTCATTAGTTGATTAGCTTTTAATATATATATAACTTTTATATATTCAAAAATCGTATTTTCTAAAATAGATTATAATTACAAATACGTATATTATAAGCTTGTTACTCTCAACTCATTCTAGGGCATTACTAACCCCATCTCTAATGAGTTTTCTCATTCTAGGATACTGCTGATCCTATCTCTAATGAGTATTCTTATTGGATATTACGAATCCAATCTCTGATGAGTCTTTTGTTCAGTTCAAATGAGTTGTATCCCAAAGATTTGAGCTAACACCAGCTCTGATACCAACTGTAACGGCACCGGATTTCGCCCGACCTTAATCGATCGCTAAATCGACCAAGACCGTTCAAAACCCGAGTACGTTAACTTTGGGAATACAACAACATCATAACAATAACAACAGACTTTTATAAACATTACAGTAATGTTACATCAGAGTACAGAATATCAGAGTACATCAAAAAATTACAGCGGAAGATAAATTACAATATTTTAATACATTGCAGTGGAAACAATAAAATAGATACAACGGAAGATAACTATGCTCTGGACACAGCTTTAAGCTTCAATCCAGCATCCTTCTAGAGATAAGAACCTGTAGACAAACTACTCGACTGCCCGTGTGGAAAAGAGGGCACCGGAGTTTGCAAAGGTGGAAACAAACAACGGGTCAGTCATGGGACTGGTGTGAGAATTCTTAACTAATTTAACTAATAGTAATAAGGAAAATCCAAGGACCACGCCGCTAATGCGGAACGGGTTTTGTTCCAATGGATTTCCGTGCATAACTTAAAGTAAATCGTTAAACAACGCAATGCTTTTGAAAAAATGGAACCATCATAAGACTCAAGTCCCATCATACAATGCAACGCAAACCGGAGGATAGAGTTTTACCTTATAATGGTCAAAAATGCTTGATACGTTAAAAACGAATTTGATATTATTATTAGTGTGTATATGTTTCAAAAACATTTCAAAGTAAATGTATCAATCCTAGGAAGCATAGCTACCATATACTATGCCTCCATACTAGTAATACAATCAAAACCGCATGAGATCGTATTGGAAATTGGGTTTCCATCATGAGTCAAGGCTAGGGAGGAGCTCCTTACCGATTCGAGACACTCTAGCTAATGTCTCAGGATTCCCCGCAGTTAACCCTTGGATCCTGAAGGGCCGGTCCACACATACAGCTTCGTGGATTGGCAATTCCTGAACACACGTTTCCCGGTCCTATAGGACCTATCATCCGAGGCGCCTCATTCCATCATCCACATAAGTAAAATGCCAGGCCGTGTTAAAACCCAAAAACCACTTCTAGCTAGAAAGAAACGTGCTGCTCTCCCTGCGTTCCCTTCTCCCGTTTTAGACTCCGCCTGTGTGTGAGGCTCGCGAAGTCACGCTATACACAAAGCTATGCCTAAATAGGCTATGCTTTGATTATCCCACAAGGCCTGCTTTTCAACAAAGCCTTGATCATATGCATCTTAGCATGCCACATCATCACTCCATATCACACTACCAATCCTTTGCCGAAATATATGAAAGGGTGTTAAGCAAGAGAATAAATTCTTCGCCACCAAACATTCATACATTCGACAGAAAATCAATAAATACAATATAAAGGAGTACAATGTCAGACACACATTCCATTTATAAGCTTATGCTCTGGGTCTGAGCGAAAGCCAAATCCGTACTAATCAACACTACGTCCGGACGGCCACCACTGTAGCCCCTTCAAGGTAGCTACTCCAATCACGGGCATCAGCAGTTGTCGTCCATTCGATGTGAAGATCGTCGGTCTTCAATCACCGTCTTCAACTCTTCGACTTGCATTCGTCGTATGATCATTTGAAATGAGATTGAACTCAGACTTTTCAAATGATCCTCGCACACACACACACACACACACACACATATATATATATATTTAAAAATCATTTCATATCGTTGATATTAATTTATAACGATCAACCTTTATTTTTATTTATATAAAAATAATTAAATTCCATTTAACGACGCTGCAAGTCAAAAGGCGACATTGGCGCTGTTTTCGCCCAAATTTGTTTTACACATTTCTCTAAATCTAACCGTTGGAATTTAACATAATTTATAACGTTGGAAAGATCTTCCCAAGGCGAACCTAACGGTTACAGATTTGGGAAAATCCGACGGTCGGATATTTCGGTATAATCAACTAAAAGTACAATACTATAAAGTGAACTACCACGCTCGATTCGTTCCATTGAAATTTGTTTATATATGATTATATATATACTTACAATTTCTTCAGCCATTTCATTATTGTGATAGTCAAGATAAGTTAAGATATATGACATAACACACAATAATGTTTATTTTAATTCACATACACAACCTATCCATGCAATGTATATTTTTTTACTATTTTCAATCTAGACAAACATGCAATTTCTTGTGCGTCATTTCTAATTCAACAAAAATGATTATTTTGTGTTATTCTTTTCTTTACAAGCAAAATGATATTCTTGCTTTAATCTTTACACATAAAAATGTAAATTTCATAACTTTTAATCCTTTTAATGAAACCAAATTCGTTAAAATGTAAATTTTCATTGTTATAATTTTCATTGAAAACCCATTTACATAAAAATATAAATTTCATATCCTTATCCTTTTCAAAATGAGAATCTAATTCATTAAAATATGAAATTTCAGTTTAAAGCTTTTTACATGAAAATGTAATTTCCACCTTTAAATCTTTTACATGAAAAATGAAAACTTTCTCCCTAATCCTAAATGTAAATTTTCTTTTTAATCAAATTACATTAAAATGTAACTCTTCTTTTTAATCTAATTTACATTAAACATGTAGACTTTTCTAACAAAATGTTATTTTCATACAAGTGTGACATTTTAACCAAAAATGATGTTTTTATACTAATGTGACATTTTAACAAAAATGAAGCTTTGTTCCTAATGCAACCTTTTTGACTAGAAATGATAATTTTTTTAAATGCAACATTTTATTGAATAAAAATGTTACTTTCCTATGCTAACATTTTATATAATAAAAATGATCTTTTCTAATGCTAACGTCTTATATAAGAAAATGTTCCTGTATATACCGACATAAAAATGAGATTTTATTATGCAAACGTTTTTATAAAGTGTTTATTTTCTAATGTTAACATAAAAACGTGATTAACATTACGGTGAAAAATTCTTATCCTTTTTAAATTACATAAAAAGGTGATTTTGATTCCATTGTCCAATTTCTCTTTTTAATTACATTAAAAATGTAATTTCCATCACGACGATGAATTCTTACCTTATAATTACATTAAAAATGTAATTCTCTTTTCTTTTTAATCTTGATTACATAAAATGTAATTCTCTTACTTTCATACGATTACATGAAAAATGTGACTTCACTCTAAATCTCATTCTCCTTACGGTGTGAATAAGGTCATTTTCCATGTATTCTAATATCAAACAAAAGATCATTTACTTGTTAACATTTTTCTATGTTTTCATCATATCATATAAAAGCATATTTTATATGTAAATATTTTATTTTTATTTTTTACCATTCATATTAACATAAAAAGGATATTTTATGTTAAATCCTTCTTAACATTTTAACATAAACAAATAAAAGATAACTTTGATTGTCGTCAATTCTAGCACAACAAAATATATAAAGAGTTATATTTTGTCTAGTTAACATTTTTAACTAAATTGTTATTTTAACTATTCTCCACATTTTATATCTAAAATGTTATTTTTCTTTTACTTTGACAATTTTCTATTTAACAAAATGAACATTTGTTATGACATACCCTTCTATTTAACAAAATAAATATTTTGTTTTACATATAACATGTAAATAAAAATAAGTTTACAAATTTTGCATTTTATTCACACATAGGATCTAAATAAAAATGTATACAACAAGTTTGTCTTTTTCAAATCTCTTTTTAACAAAAATATTATTTTTGTTCTCAACCATCACATTTAACCAAATGTACATTTTTATTTCAACTCCTTCCTTTAGACTAAAATGTGAATTTGACGCTACTAATATATATTGACAAAAATGTGAATTTAACTTTAATTACATAATAAAAATGTAATTTTTATTACAATGCAAATTTCTCTTCTTTATTACATGTAAAAATGTAATTTGTATTACATGCCAAATTCCCACTTCTAAAAAAAAATGAAATTTTAAAATACATGTCAAATTCCTACTTCTTATTTATATGTAAAAAAAAATGTAATTTAATTACATTCAATGTAAAAATATCGTCTTTTTATTTTCAATGTAAAAATATTGTCTTTTTTACTTTCAATGTAAAAATATTGTCTTTTTATTTTCAATGTAAAAATATTGTCTTTTTATTTTCAATGTAAAAATATCTCATCTTTTCATTAACATGTAAACTCCTTTCTTAATTTACATATAAAAATGTAAATTTGAATCTATTCACAACTTCAAATTTTCAATTTTAATTTCATACAAGGTGTCATTTTATATACGATATAAATTTCATGCCCTTCTATTGTATATACAATTGCAGATCTAAATAAATCAATGACTAAAATAACCATATAACTCTCAAACAAATCAATTACCCATCGCAACATCACAGATCAGAACCAATAACATACACAGCATGATTTATAAGAAAATGATGTAACTAGATTAAAATTGATTAATTAAATCAAAATACTCACCTTGCTTTAAGCAGAATTAAAAATCCAAATAAATTCAGAAATTGTCCCAATTAGTTCTAAGTCGAAGTATTTGCTGTCACGATTCACGCGGATCTGAAATTTTTCAGTTTGGAGTTCGTATGAATTAATTATCAAATTTTGAATAACAATTACTTTTTAACAAATGAAGTCGCCACAGACAAAAGCGTGGCAAAATCTAAAATGAATTCCGTACCTTTATTTTCAGTTTTTGTTCAAAATTTTGGATCAAGATTTCTCTCTCTGTAGTTGATGGTTTTGCGAACGGTTTGCGGCAAAACGACCGGCTACAAGAAATCTACAAGCTCAGAAAATAGGGTGATGGATGGTGGCACATGGAAGGTGCGGTTTGGGTGCAAAGGCCGCGGGTTGGCGGTGCTCGTTCTTCGCCTACGGTCGATGAAAATGGATGAAACTTGTTGGAGATTAAAGAGAGTGAGAAGAGCTTCAAAAAGTTGCACTACGGCCTAAGCTAATTCTTTGTGGATTGGGAGAATTTGGAGAGGGAAAATTTTCGGCCATGGGTTTGTGCGTGCGGCTGTAGAACGACGGGGAAGAAGAAAGCCAGTACTTTGCTTCTTATTTATATTATTATTTAATTAGGTTATTATCTAATTATCCAATAAAGATCCGTTTACCCACTTACTCCGTTTTCAGCCCATCGACTGTGTTTCCTAGCTAATAACCCCTATCCCGTATCCATCTAACTATGTCCTGCAGGCCCAATTGGCTTTGTATTGACGATACTGTTCCAACGAGACTATTTTCGTTGAATTCTGAGACTATTCGAAAAATGGCCTTTTTCATGTCGATCAGTTTTTGAACTGTAAACTGACAAAACGTGTTATCTTCTGCCACGCTTACATACTCGTTCAAAAAATTCTGGAAAATTAAACTTAGCAATAATTCAACATTCCGGTTCCAACAAAAGTGGTTTCGTCGAAAACCGAGGTCGTTTGTAAGATGACTATTTTCAAGGCGTATATATTCAATATTAAAAATACATTTTTAAACAAATAATCTTCAAAACTCTAAATATATAAGTGCTTACTGTTTTTCAATGCAGAGACGTCATTCTGAACTCAATGGAAGTGGTTTCGAGTTCAAATTCCTTAGTATGCAAAAAGTAGCATTTTGACATTTGTAAATTTCAAAGCGACCTTTCTAAATTTTAATTTGGGCATAACTTTTGATTCCTGCTATGAAATTTCAATTTTTCAGATTCATTAGAAATATATTTTTAAATAGATTCTAATATTTTTGGTTTCACTAAAATCCGTTAAATTTTGCATCCTGTACGGTCGGTCAAAGTTCAAGTTTGACTTTTCAAACTACCGAGTTGTTTCTAACACTTTTTATTATTAAAATTAAATTATTCATTCTAACTTCGATTTAAATCAATCTTTAATCATTTTATTTTAAATAAATTAATTTAAATATCAAAATCCATTAAAATTAGTTAAAAATAAATTTTTAAATTTACCCCAAAGTTCAGGGTTGTTACACAAGCTATCCATATTAGTTTACTTAGTATAGACACCGACAGTGGCTCTGAACCGGCAGCTATCGACATACATCATTAGGGCAAGCTCCTCTAATTATTCACGGGAAAACTGGAAGCCTGCATCTGGAAGCTTATAACCAAGAGAATACAACCAAGAGCTCATGTCAATCTAAAAGAAGCCCCAACTGACCGGAACCTTCACTACGGAAGCTATAATCAGCACCACAAAGCGGCCGAAAGCCAAAACATCCGATACCAAGGAGAAAAGCGACCGATAGAGGATCCTACAAGCCCAACGAACCAACAGCAGAAGGGGCCCCGAATTCTCTATAAGTAAGACCCCTGGGGTCACATTTTGGGGACGATTTTCTCATTCTTATTCTTGTACTCTTTTTCTCTAGAATAAACCCTAATTCTTAAATCAGTTTGGGGATTTCTTCTATTCTATTCTTGTATTCTAAATCAAAGATCGATAAAGAGTGAATCAATACTTATGATATTTCTTTATGAGTTTGTTATGCTATTTCCTAGTTGTTGTTGCCGCATCTACTATTTATTTCCTACGTATACATGAATCTTACCCAAGCCTTTCCGCAAGTCGGGTGAAACACCCCTTCCAACAAGCCTAGACCCTTCTTACAAGCTTAATCCTTTCCCTTAAGCTTAGACCCTTCACCAAGCATAGTGCAGAACCCCTTTCTACCATCCGTTAAGTTCTTTATTAAGGGTTGTGTTTAGGAATCCTTCTTTCCATGGTGATTGTTGGTTCTTGAATCTCTTAAGCGTGATGCTCACCCCGTTGGGGGAAGAGTAAATATTCTTTCGGATTGCAGACCTTGATATCTAGGAAATGGTGAACTAACTCAAACTTGCGAAGGCTAAACATCCTATTTTTTCCTAGGTCCACTTCCGTAGTCCTATCTCCGGTGTTGACGAAAAATATCGTTGACATCATATACAAGTTTGTGACTTCCTAACCTTGAAAATACGGTATTAATGAGCATTCTATTAATCAAACATGCACATGGGCGGAATTGGGACAAGTCATTCTAGGAAAATCAACTTCCGAAATAAGACATGTTATAAGATCTCTAGCTTTATAATGCATATCAGGAATCTCCTGTAAGTTAACCTTAAAAAAGAACATCCTAAAATTTGCCTAACATTTCAACTTTAAATTTGACAACTTGCCCATAAACACTCGACCATATCCAATTGTCTGAGTTGGAAGGTTCCTAAACAGCAAGGGAGCATAGATTGATAAAAAAACAAGTAGATTGCAAGAGGATCTACTACTCCTTTGCTATCATCATAATCAATTAACTTCTTGATTTTGGCACGAGTCAGTAAATTGTTGACATCATATTGTGTCAAACGATTTAGAAAGGTAAAAAGGACCTATATGAATTGTCTTTTGCTCCAAATTCTTTAGTAGGGCTTCATCAGCCGGTTCTTTCATCCAATTTTTGAGTTGATTGTCGGTAGCGAAACGTTCAGATGAATTTTGGGATGTGGTGACTTCAACCACCTTCTTTCTTTTGGTAAAAGGTTGCTTAGGAGCCATTGATTTGAGTTTTTGAGAGTTGAGGATTTGGGAAATTAAGGTTAGAGTAAAAAAAATTAAGAAGTAAAAGTAAAAATGAGTGGGAAGGGGTTAAAAACGATAAGTAAAAGGCATTTCTAGCACGAACATAGGTTTATTGTTTGGCGGCAAACTTTTGTCTTTACAAGGAATTTTTCCTCGAAAGTTTGTATAGACGTCTGTCGTTAACCATCAGACGTCTGTGCTGAGTATGTGATTATGATTCATATGTCACAGGTGTCTGGCATTCAATGAATATACGTCTGTGTTGTCAGGGTTAGATAACATGAGGCTCGCGACAGCGTCTGTTATTTGCGTCAGACGTCTATGCTGAAAGATAATAATTTTCAATTTTTAGACCACAATGGTGTCAAACGTCTGTGTAACCTTTATCAAATGTCTGGAAGTATATATTTTTATATGTAACTGTATTTTTAGTTTATATGAAATTTATTTTTAAAAAAAAGTTAGAAGAATGCATGCATTTATTGAAGTATAATAAAGACATTAATATATTAGTTAGATGATCGACTTGAATGAGCAGTTTCCTTGCTACTTGAGTTAGGTTCGCATTTAGGATCTTTAGACGCAGGTTTCAATGGCGACCACTCTGGACGTTTAGGATTGTGGCTACATGTTCCTTCTCCCAATAGATTTGTAGGAACAATACTGCCAGAAAAGGGTGATTCTTTGAAACAAGGAGATTTTTCGTGAATGCAACTTTTTGTGGGTGAATGTCCGCATACCAGGAACAAACTTTTCTCAAGAAAACGTAGATGTAGTCCTTGCTCTTTTTGCTTGTAGCACATCTCTTGCTGAAGTTCCGTCATTTCTCTTTGATAATGCGACATTTAATCCAATTTTTCATGCATAGAGTCTTGATAAGTAGAAGATTTGTATTTTATGAGCTTCTTGAGTAGTGGAGAGAGACCCCATCGAGTTCTAGGAATGGCCACTAGAGATGGTGGAGCTGGAGAGGTAGGCGTTGTGTGAGAGGAGAGGGAAGTTGAATTATAAGAGGATGTAATTTCAAGAGATGACATAGTAGAGAATTTTTATTTGATTATACAACTCCATAATCTTTTCTATTTATAGTTATGCATTTACTATATATAGGTTTTTATTTTATATAGCTTTCATTGTTTGTTTATTCTAAACCATCCAAGAGAATGAGGTTAAGAAATAAACTAGGAGAAAGTGAAGGAGCATTTTCGTCTGAAGAAATTTAAAAAGGAAACTTTTGTTTATAATTCAGAAAATGAACATATTCCTAATTCTCTTTTTTGTTTAATAAATGAAGTTTCACTTAAAGGCTTTGTAAAAATATAGGCAATTTGTTTATCCTTGGTAAGAAAATCTAACGTTATGCTTCCTTTTTCAACATTATCTCTTAAAAAGTGATGTCTAATGTCTGTGTGTTCTGTTCTGGAGTGGTTTATAGGATTTTAAGATAAGTTTATAGTAGTTGTATTATCACAGTATATAGGTGAGTTAAAAATATGTTTTCCAATTTTTTTTAATGTTTGTTGCATGTAAATTACATGAGATTAAGCCAAGGTAGCAGATATGTATTCTGCTTCGCAAGTTGAGAGTGAAACCGAATTTTGTTTATTACTAAACCATGATACAAGAGATTGACCGATAAAGTGGCAAGTACCACTTGTGCTCTTTCTATCTGTTTTTCATCCTCCGAAATCAGCATCATTATACAATACAAGTTCAAAGGAGCTACTTTGTGGATAGAAAAGACCGTAATCTCTAGTATTGGTTAAGTATCTCAAAATTCGTTTAACAGCTCTAAAATGTGATTCTTTTGGTTGTGCTTGAAATCTTTCACAAAGACATACACTCATCAAAACGTCAGGTCTACTTGTTGGTAAGTATAATAAGGATCCTATAGTACTACGATATAATTTTTGATCGAAATCTTTTTCATCTTCATCAGTATCAAGACGAAAAGTTGTACTTATTGGTGTAGGCTTTCTAGAAATTATTTTAATAACAAATCATTTTAGCAAGTCATTACAGTAATTTTCTTGATTTATAAAAATGCCATTTTTTAATTGTTTAATTTGAAGTCCTTAGAAGAAATTTAATACTCCCATGTGAGACATTTCAAATTCATTTTTCATTATATTTGAAAAATCATCACATAAATTTTCATCAGTCGAACCAAAAATTATACCATCTACATATATTTGAACGATCCAAATGTCATTTTGTATTCTTTATATAAAATGTGTTTTTATCAACTTTACCAATTTCAAAACCAGAGTTAATTAAATGTGATTTTAATCTTTTATACCAAGGACAAGGTACTTGTTTTAATCCATATAATGCTTTCTTTAGCTTATATACATGTTTTGGGATTTTTTCATGAGCAAATAAAGGAGGTTGTTCAAGGTATACTTGTTCTTTTGTAAAACCATTTAGAAAGGCACTTTTTACATCCATTTGAAAAAAAAATATTATGATGGACTGCAAATGCGAGTTGGGTACGAATTGCTTCAAGATGAGCTACCGAGGTAAAATTTTCTTCGTAATCAATACCTTTTTGGTGGTTATAGCCCTGAGCTACTAGTCGAGCTTTATTACAAAAAATATTTCTGGTTTCATCTATTTTATTCTTATAGACTCATTTTGTTCCAATTACAAATTGATTTGTCGGTCTAGGTACAATTTCTCATACTTCGTTCTTTCAAACTGATCAAGTTCTTCTTGCATTGCCAAAATCCATGATTCGTCGTTTGCAGTTTCCTTATAGTTCTTTGGTTCTATTGTCGAAATAAATGCAATATGGCTCATTTGATTTAATTTTGATGTCTAGTAGAAACTTTTGGATTTATAACACCTATAATGTTATTTATAGTATGATCTTTTAAAATCCGAGGAGGTGACCTTAATGTAGCTGATGATTCATTACTGTTTGAATTTATATTATTTTTAGTATGTTGTATTTTAACTTCTTCTTCATCGTTGTTTTTATTTGGTTGGAAATTTTCATCAAAAGATACATGCAAATTTTCTTCTATAGTATTAGTTCTTTTATTAAAGATCCTATAGGATTTACTTCGATCTAAATAACTAATAAATATTCCTTCATCAGCTTTTGGGTCGAATTTTCCTAAATTAGCTTTTGTGTTCAAGATAAAGCATTTTGAACCAAACGTTCTAAAATATGATACTATAGGTTTCTTTCCATAGAACATTTCATAACAAATATTTTTTGTCATTGGTCGTAGTGTTACTTTATTTAGTACATAACAAGCTGTTGCTATTGCTTCAGCCCAAAATTGCTTAGGTAAACCATTACTACTTAACAAAGTCCTAGTACATTCTTGTAAGGTTTGATTTTTTTCTTTCTACAACACCATTTTGTTGTGGAGTTCGTAGAAATGAAAAATTATGGCTTATTCCCTTCTTTTTTACAAAAATCGTTAAAGAATTCATTTTTAAATTCTCATGTATGATCACTCCGAATATTTTTTATTTTTAGATTCAATAGATTCATTATTCGTTTGGCAAAAAATTTGGACATTCCAAAAGTATCACTTTTATGTTTTAAAAACAATGTTCATGTATATCTTGAAAAATCATCCACTATTATAAATACATATTTATTATGATTTAACGAACGTGTTAGAGTAGGTCCAAATAAATCTAAATGTAATAGTTCTAAAGGTTGTTTTGTAGAATTATTATTTTTTGATTTAAATGAACTCTTCTTTAATTTTCCCAATTGACAAGCCTCACATAAATTATTTACTTTGTAATTAATTTTTGGTAATCCTCTAACTAGTTCATTTTTTGCTAATTTGTTAACATCCTTAAAATTTATGTGACAAAAATGTTTATGCCATAACCATGGATCATCGTGATTAACAGTTAAACATAAATCAGAATTTTACTTTACATTCATATTTAACACACACACACACACTGATTTAATTAAAAGGTTATGCTTTAAATTTTTATCGCAAAGTTGGCTAATACTTAAAAGGTTATGCTTTAAATTTTTAACTAATAATACATTAGGAATAACAGGAGATTTGGATATACTGATTTGATGACTTCACCAATACCAATGACGTATCATTTTGAATTATTGCCAAAAGTCACTGTGCCACCATCCATGTATGTTATATTTGATAACAAGTTTTTGTTTCTCGTTATGTAATTGGAGCAACCACTATATAAAATCCATTTCTCTTTTTTTTTTTTGGGTACCTGCAAGGTAAGAAAGTTTAATTGGTACCCACTTCCTCCGTTAGGCGGAGAAGGAAGCTATACCCATGTGGGTTTGGGGTCTTTAAAAACATATTTTGTATTTGTTGACGTGGGGAATTATCGCCGATTCAAGGCATGCCAACCTCGAGTGTATGTGTCGTAGAAACACGATAATCCTAATCCAAAGTAATGGAATGCAGGGAGAAATATAGAGGGATGTGATATTGAGGGATGCAAAATTCTAGTTTACCAAGCCAAATATCCTGAGTTTCCAAGGCCGTGTTGCACATGTGGATCTGAGCGTTTTTAGCGTGTCGATCCATCTTTTTTCAACATGCCAATAGTGCCAAATTGCCAAATTGATCGAGCCGAGTTTTGTACTCGGTTTTCCATGTTTTTCTCGTGTCGATCAGCCATTTTGAACGTGACAGATCCAATATTTGCCAAAGTGCCAGATCTTCGTTTATGCCTGATCTGACTGTGTCGATCAGCTGTTTTAAAGTGATCGATACATAAAAATCCAATATCCGGTAAAATACTTCCAAATTGCCAAATTTTAATGCCGTGATTAGCACAAACCATTTTTCGTGATAGACGCGTGTCGATCAACCATTTTTGAGTGCGCGACACTGCTTTTTACCAAAATCCATATATTTCTCTACGACGAGTTTTGCCATGTGATTGGACCGAACATCCTTCATCTGATAAGATCAGACTCAAATCAGATAACTATTTTATGGAATATCCAAAAGAAACAAATGGATATTATTTCTATAAATCCTCTAAGAATAAAATGTTTATCGCTCGAATTGGTATCCTTTTAAAAGAGACCCAGTCTCTAAGATACCAGTGGGAATGAAATAGAATTTGAAATGTCTCGGAAACCACAAAATACCATTGAATCTTGTATAGACAAGAAATTGAGTGGGAGTGACATAATAATTCTAATGTTATATATTGATAACACATTAATTATTGTGAATAATGTTAGTTTTAAAACAAGAAACATATACTGATTCTAAGAAAGCAAATGTTTGGGTTAAAAGTTCATGATTGAACTTAATTTATTGTTGATCCAATTATTAAAATTGCGATAACAATGTGGTTGTTGCTCAGGCCTAAAGACTTTAAACTCATTATCGATCCAAAACATATATTTAAGAAATATAATTCTTATGTGAAACTGTTCACGGAGAAAATGAACATATCTGCAAAGTTGTAATGTTGCAGACCTACTAAATTAGACTCTGAAGCAACAGAAGTTTAATAGTCACACTAGTTTCATGAGTATACGATACGTGAATGATTGACTCTAGTGCAAGTGGGAGATTGTTAGAGTTTATGCCCTAGAGGCAATCCATTTGATGAGATTGATAACACTATTGATGTTATTATCTTATTTGGAATAAAATATTCTGTTATGTTATATTTACTGCGTAATATAAATATTAACATAATAGAAGTCCTTAGAATTATAATATAGAATTATATAGTTCA
The DNA here is from genome assembly GCA_030737875.1 of Allium sativum. NCBI lineage: Eukaryota > Viridiplantae > Streptophyta > Magnoliopsida > Asparagales > Amaryllidaceae > Allium > Allium sativum. The sequence goes on from CM060921.1 coordinate 125,028,197, forward strand.
AGTAAGTGACTTGAACTTGAGATTATATAATACATTAAGTATTATTATTCTTAAATGTCCCTAGTCAAGTTTTATTGTTTATATAGCAGAACAATAAAACATTGAAATTAGTATGTTGTTTGACTGATGATCATGTCTCATTGATCATTAATATATGTGATATTAATGTCAAGACATGAATACGTATTGGAGAATAGCGAATTGGGCTGACCCGCCGTGAGAAAACTACATGGAATATAATTAATAGTATCATAAGTTATTCTCATAGTGACAGTTATGTAATAGTCCTCAGACTTAAAATCATTATAATTTTATTCGAGGATATTTGTATTTTGATATCATCTAAAGTTACATGTAACAGATTATACGATAAAGGCGATTATTGGATGCATCTCGAATTGAATGAAAATTATGAATGATCTAGATGGAATTCAACCATACAATATATTTGTGTTGATATTCATAGGCCTCTTAATTGAGTGAGACTGTGAAATGCATGGCCATGCTCAAGTATTGATTTGTTTTTAACAGCCTACTCATCATTAAGATAAACAGATTAAATTACAAAGAGGATGATACGATCCATGCCTCGAGTTTAATCTTGAATATATTGGTTAAAAGTATTATATTACATTGATATATTGGTCGCAGAAAAGGTTGTATCGAATAATTGATGTTATTATAACTTTGGTAGCAACAATGTATTGCTAGATGCCAATCACGTTTTATGATTTAAAATCATTGCCAATGTTGTAATAACCTATGTGGTCACACAGTAAAACATTATAAAAGAGAAATTATTTTGGACCAATAAAATATGTTGACATTTTAGTTGAGGCGGAATAAGTACTCAGTTTAAATCCTATTTTTGGTGAACTTCCATTTTATAAAAGAACTCACGTTTCCTTTTAAATAAGCGACTAACCGTAAATTAGGTAGATTAAATCAAAAACCAAAATCGACCGAAATCATTTTTTCTCCAAAAACCTAAATAATGGCGGCTAGTACTAGCCTCTTTTATCTTCCTTGACTCGATCTATGGAGGAAGTGTTCTTGTGGATATCTGTAGAGGCTCTATGTTTGGAGGGCTAGAATTAGTACAACCCAGTTCTATTGGATACAACATGTATAATTACACAAAATATACATAATACAAGATATTGCTGCACTCACACTTGTAAACACCAGCATAAGATATTTTAAGTAAGAAATAAAATTACTATAACTTTTGACGTCTAAATATAGTGGGCAACACATTATGCCGTTGGAACATAAAAAATTACGCGAAAAGCATGTCAAAAAAGGCTTTAACTAAAACACACATATACAGTGATCAGCAAGTCACTTGCAGTAACAAAATATATACAGCGATCAGCTAAATAAAAAAAACAATATAGGGATCTAGTTTGACAAAATTAATATACAAATATGAAAGCAATATACACAACGTAAAAAACATAAATAATGACCCACAACAGATAAATTTCAATAACAAAATAACATAGCATTTCATACACTCAAACTATGAACGTCCGCCAAACATTTCAAATAGTTGACCGACACCTTTGTACCAGACTTATCACAAAACAAAGTGCATTCTAACAAATAGAGTAGATAAGCATGATCAATGATTTCATAATCGTTTTCGCTCATTTCTTCTTCCCTGGAGATTTCATTGAATCTATCCAACAAAAAATTAAGCTTTACAGAGCTTGAGTAATGTAATTCTTTTCTTGCAACTTCGTCTGTAACTCCAAGATATTCCACTACAAAATATAATTCATACCTTTCACCACTACAAAAATATACCATATTACAACAGTGCAAAAAGGTTGTAAAAAGTTTTTACAACGGTGGAGTCACTGTCGTGTATTAAGAAGTTGTAATATACTTATATTTTTTACAACATTTCTGCACCGTTGTAGCACCGTTGTAAAATATGATATTTAACAACTTTTACTCACAGTTGTAATAAATTTTATTACAACTTTTATTCCCCGTTGTTGTAGACATTTAAATATTGTAAGACCATAGGTTTGACAACTGGTGATTACCGTTGTGACTTCTAGAATATTACTACTTTTTCACACCATTGTAAAGTGATTTATTACAACTTTTTTTTGCTGTTGTAACTTATACACACTGTACTGTTGTAACTTTACGAACTAATATTATTCAACTATAGATACAAATAATTGTAACATGAATCAATGACAGAATAAGGTAATTAACAACAAGTGAAACAACTTTTCCAGTGTAAATTACTACTTACAAGTGAAGTAATACAAACTTATATTACAAAATGAAGATTTGGACATATGTAACTTCAAATGTTCAAATTGTTATATAGTCTAGCACTCCTTTCTTGAAACCAAGAAAATTTTCGCCGACATGGTTACTGCCAAGTCCCATTTCAGTTTAACGGGTTCAAAATGCAGTTGGAAGGGTGGGCTTATTCAGAGCTCCAAATTGAAATCCGAGATCCGATAATGCGGATTCGAGTAAGAGAAGGATTCTTCGCTGCTGCTTTTATCTTCTTGTGTTTTCTCGAACAAAATGGTTGTCATGTTCAAAGAAACGCCTTCGACTATTGGGGAATGCGTGTTCAGGTCCATGCCTCAACTTAGCAGCTTTCTTCTTATGTGTGTGTTCAAGCAGTTCTTGATTTCATTGTCTGTTCTGCCTGGTAATCTTCCTGCTATCAACGACCATCTGTTGCAACGATAAATCATCCATGTTATTATTTATCTTGGCTTACAACAATCTGTTTTATAACCCAGAGAAATCTATGTTACAATTTTATTTCTTATTTTAAAAAAAAAGGAATATATGGGCATTTTAAAATATATCTGACTTAACAAACATTTTGGTAACACCGTTTTCATTTTTTTCCAAAATATATGAGTAAGGTTACATGGCTTTGTCCTATAATGGTACTGCAAACCAATTAGTAGTTCTAGCAATGAGTACTAGACACTATTTATGGCAATTATTACAGTTCTTGATGTTTTTATCAGTTTAGACCTTAGAACACTAAATAATGTGATAAATACAACTGTCATGATGTATAGCTCTTCAAGTTAAAACTAAGCAAAAAAGGTATATATATAATTTAAAAGAACAGAGAGAACATACTTGTTGCCAAGCAAGCTATGAAGTTTAATGATCAAATCATCTTCATCTTCAATAAAGTTTCCTCTTTTAAGATCAGGGCGCAAGTAATTGATCCATCTAAAAGCTTGCAACTCTTGCCACATCTAAGAAGACCTGCAGAGGGGAAGAAGAATGAATACTAGTCATTTTAGAATAGATTTAATAAAAAAAATTATTGAACAAATTTGTTTATCTGCACTAAACAAACCTTCCTTATGTTATACGCACAGAATGCCTATACAAAGGCGCTGATAAATTATGCCCACCATGCCAAAATTTACCGAATGGATACCCGGATTTATTACCTTCCATGACTCCCAGTAGTTTAGCTGAGTATTCCAGGAAGCAATGAGCGGCATGAGTCACAAGCATGCATAAATTCTTTGGCATTGGCAGACATAGAACACATGTTCCTTTGTCAAGCACAAAATCATCACTACTTTATATTACATGTTCGATATGGTCCTTGTCCTTTTTTAGCATGACAGAATATCTGATACAAGTAAATGAACCAGGAGACGGTGAAACACCTGAATTATCACCCTTAATGTCAACAAGTGTTAGGTCATTTCCTTCTTTTATATGCGGCAGATATGTTTTTTCTAAAGTTATTCTATTTAGCATCATGCAACTTTGTTAGCATTTCAAATTCTTTGCAGAAGTTTTTTTTTCATGTAAATATTATGTGGATACTTTGAATACTTTTGAGTTTGAAATCCAGATACTAACACAATAGAATGACTGATAAAGACAATCACACGATTAAAGAGGAAATCTATCAAAAAACATAGAGACCCAAACCCATGATTCATAACACATACTAAAATAGAGCTAACAATTTAGAATTGAAAATCTGTTAAATTTCAAGCTTACCCTCACCTTCAGATTAAAATTTAGACAGCAAGATCGGTCCAAGTCCAGTTCAGCAAATTGAGATCATGCTCACCTGAATTCGCATCAATAAGCAAATTACTAAACTATCCTCCATCGAGAAGCGAGCTAAAGCTGCCATTCACATCCATTAGTTTATCCTCCGCGCACTGCATATCAGATTCTGAAACGATAACAACTGGAGGTGGAGTTTTTGAGCGTTTTGGTTCGGAAGCGGAAGAAGAGGAAGGATCTGAAGCCCATTTAAGGGAGTTTCTACACGTACCGTAACCGACGGGGATGTTGTGGACGAGGTAACATCAGGTGGAATCGAAGGGTTTATAGAAAGCGACATGAGAGGAAGAAGAGGGAGTTAGGGAAGATGAGCGATGAGAGGAAGGGTGGAAGAAAGAGGAATCAGAGGAAATGATTTGTGGTCTAAATGATTTAGGGCCGGCTGACATGTGAGGAACAAGAGGAAGGATCTAAAGCTCTATGTTCGTACGTCTTGAAAATTAATATTTGCCGCCGACTTTTTCCACCCAAATTTCAAGTTCTCACCGCCTATTATTCCTAAGTTAGATCAAATTTTCATGTCATGAAATTTTTCAACGACAACTATCATAGATAATAGAATTAACTAATACTTGAAAATCTTGCATTAACTATAATATAAAATTCTTGATTTTTTTTAAATATTAAGTATTACTTCTGAATTAGGCCGGACTATCATGTTGTTGTTTACTGTTTCAAAAAAAAAGTATTACTTTGGGAATTATTAAAAAATATTACTATTATATAAATTTGTTAAAATTATAAATAGTGATGATTTTATAAGTTTATTAAAATTTTGTTTATTAATACTAGTGAATGTAAATTATAAATTATTTGTTAAACTTGTATGGTAATGTTTGAAAATTTTCTACTGAAGTACGTACTTGATGCCACCTTCATTTGGAGTTTTTAGCTTATGTGACTACAAAGAAAATGAAGCTAGTGACAAAGGCGACAAACTATCAAAATTAATTAAACAAAGAGTTAAGAAGAGAACAGAGAAGTAAATTGTACTGAGTAGATGGATATTATTTGCATTTCTAAGCAATTTGTGGATTTCAAGTATAAATGGATTAACTGGTTTTGTTTGTGCACAAGTTCTATTAATCTCAAAGTGCACTTCTTTTTTATTTTACTTTGTATGAACCGATAAGAAATAAAATGCCTGATTCCTTCCAAGTTCCGGAAAAAAAAACTTTCAACGTTTTTATGGTAGATAACTGAAATTGTCTATCAAAAATGCAACTTACAATGCTAAAATTTATTTATTATTAATTAATTGATTATTTACCGTTGATTAGTTATTACTTACTAATTAATTACTAGTACTTAATAATGAAGTAGTTATAAATAATTATTTTTAATTAAACATTTATTATTTATATATTGATTATTATTTAATAATTACTAATCGGTTGTTAATTAGTAATTATTAGTAGGAATTATTTATTTATTGAAGTATTTTAAATTAAATATTTATTATGTATTTACTGATTATTAATTAATAATTACTAATTTGTTGTCAATTACTAATTATTAGCATGAATTATTTATTTATTGAAGTATTTTTAATTAAATATTTAATACTAATATATAGGTTATTAATTAATAATTACTAATTAGTTATTAATATTAATATTAATTATTAAAAATTATTTAATGAAAGTAATTAATATTAAAATATAGTCATATACTACAACAGTTAAAAAATAAAAGTTGTGATAGACTTTTATTACAACTGTCAAAATAACACAGTTGTTAAAAATAAGTTTATAACAACTTTTCTGGAAAAAAGTTGTAAAAAACATTTATTACAACGGTTCTTATACCACCATTGTAAAATTAAAGTTGTAATATGGTGTTTTTGTTGTAGCGCACCATCTTTCGTATAAACAGAACGCTCAAGCATTTTGAGTTGATTGGACCGAGTCGGTCACGTATTTTTACAACGTCAGTTTTTCCAAATCCATTGGCGATGATTTTATGAATTGACTCCACTTCCAATCATTTTCCGAACACGTCGCGACTTCGACCAAATCGCTTTGTGTTTTCTGACGACATTTTCGATGCTTGATCTCGTCACTAGCCAGAATCTTTATGCGTGACAGCTTTGACCAAAAAACATGTCAACACTTTTCCCCCTAAAACATGTCTTGCTAGATCGAAGGAAGATGTGTTTTGAGAGAAAACCAGAAATCCAGAAACCAAAGCTAGGAGAAGTCCAAAGTGAACTTTTATATATAGAAAATCGAAGAGCCACGATCTCGTCGGATCGTATTAACCAGAAATCCAAAGCCAATAATCCAGAAATCCATGATCGCTCCGAATCGCATTATCCGTGAACCAAAAAGCCAGAAAGCCTGAAATCTGATGGAAGTCGGTGATCGCTTCGGATCGTCTAGAGATAACAGGATACCAGAGTAACTAGGGGACTACAGGGGTCCAATAACCTAAATAACCAGAATGTCTACAGCTAGGAGGGAGCGATCTTGTCGTATCACAAACGAGACTGCCATGGTAGCCAAAGTTTTCTGAGGCAATCCTGTCAAAGCAAGACGACCAAGGAGTGTCATATCCTTTCCCAAGGCGATCTCACCGAAGCAGGACGACCAATTGTTGTCATTTTTCCCAAGGCGATCTTGTCGAGGAAAGATGACTAAGGATTGTCATCTTTCCCAAGGCAATCTTGTCGAGGCAAGACGACTAAGGGTTGCCATCCATCCCAAGGCATCTTGTCGAGACTAGATGATCAAGGGTTTCCACTTTTCCCAGGGCGATCTTGTCGAGGCAAGAGGACCAAAGGTTGTAACTCTTTCCCAAGGCGATCTTGTTGAAGGAAGACGACCAAAGGTTGTCATTTTTCTTTCTTAAAGTTTGCAATCTGGTTCCAGATTTCATACTTCATAAGAAAGCGTCCTTAATTTGCGAAGTAATCTTATTAAAGTTATAAAACCTTCAAGTTTTCTGTAAAACTAAAATGAATACCTGACGGTTCGTCATTCGTAAAGTGCATGCCAAGGATCTCATCGATTCCCGTACATGGGTATGCGAACTTAGTCGTCTTTGATTTTAAATTCATTTGTGAAGGAGACTGGATGGTTTGTCGTCTGCCAAGTGCATGCCCAGGATCTCTTCGGTTCCCGTACATGGGTAAGCAGACTTAGCCGTTTCATCTCCAAAACCAGAATCCTCTCAAGGCGTCTTGCCGAAGCAAGACTACCGGGAGTTGTCAGAATACTTTAAGGCAATCCCAATAAAGCAAGATGACCAAGACAAGTTACCGTGTTCATGGCAGCCTTACGAAGGTAAGACGACCAAGAAAATCCAGAAAATATTCATTTTATTGATAACCAGGGGGTGATGGTATGTTATCGAGCCAAGAGCATGCCTATGGATTATAACAGCTCCTATACAGGGGTAGGTCGACTCAACCATCTACAATCCACAAAGCCAACAGAGATAAATCCTAGAGGTCGGAGCCCTTGAAACCAAATCCATGGGCCGAATCCCGAATACCCATAAATAAGAGAAAGCCAAGAGTGCTAAATTATGAGCACAAGAAGATGAGTCCATAACCCAAAGAACTAGGAATGAGAGAGCCATGAGTGGGAAGCCCATTATCCAAGAGACGGGAAAACTAGAAGAAGTCAAATCCAAAGCCTAAGCATCGAAGGATAGAAGACTAAGTAAATCCAAGACTAAGAGACCAAAATATCCACGAAGCGAGAAGAACCGTATCCACAAGTTAAAAGATATAGATGCTTGGGAGACTTGCATCCGAGACATCAGAGTCGGTAAGTGGTTTAGATGATAACAATGTCATTGGGATGAGTGCTAGTCCCAGGTCTATCCTGATTTCCATGAGAGGGTTGTGCCGGTCCAGGCACCACATCCCTATTCCACACAAACCGTGCCAGCTCTTCACGCTTGACACACTCTTCAATCATACTCTTGAGATGTCGACACTCTTTTGTGTTATGCCATCGAGATCATGAAACAAACAGCGTCGTCCAGAGTTCCTTTCTTTCTTTCTGAGTAGGCTCCCTGATGGGAGGCTTTTTGAAGGGAGCAGTGGGATGATCCAAATAGATATCCTCGGGGTTGCGAGTAAGTTCCCAGTAAGTCGAGAACTTAGGTGTAACACCACGTAATTTTGTTAACATTAAGGAGGATAAATTAAATAATAATTAATTTAATATTTATAATTAAGGAAAACGAACTATGCCATTGCGTCCGTCTCGAAATTCTGGTCAAGATAGACATTTGGTTTGCATAAAACGGACACCATATGGAGAAGTTGTGAGGGGTTTAAGTTTGTATACATGTACAAAGAATATATATATATATATATATATGAGTCATATAGGAGTCAGATATGAGTCAGCACCTTATCCAGAACAGTTCAAAATTCGAAATTGCGTGAAAACAGAATGGGCGGCAAATTTCTCGATCTAGGGGGTCGACTCCCTTAGAGGGGTGTAGACCTAGGGGTCAACCCACCAAAGGGGTGTCGATCCATGGGTCAACCCACCTACAGGGGTGTCTACATCCCTAGGGCTGACGTGGCATAGTCGGTATGGGGGCTGGCAGCTATAAATAAAGGTCCATTTTCACTTGTTTTCTGTTCTGAAATGCAATGGAGGCCAGATGCTGTCAATAGATGGACTAAACCTAATTCTATTCATCTTTTGCAAATCAAATTCTGAGATTCAAGCATAGATTCAACACCAACTTCTTTTTTGTCTTCTTAACAATCCAAACACTGTGAGTTGGTTACTTTTAGGTTTAAATGAATAAAAGTGAATCGTGAAAGACTATGATTTGGATGTGTTGTAAACTATGAATCTATGCTATTGTTAAATCTTATACTATGTCATGATAGATCAACTTCTCTAGATCTAATTCAATTGTGGTTATTTTATTATGTCGCCTTTGTGGATCTTTGATTTGTAACCATATTGTGATTAATTTAAATCTGTTAATTTGGACAGTCACAACATTGGTTAGATCTAATTCTTTATGTAAATCACCTTTCACCTGTCATATTGTGGTCAATTTAGATATGTTATAAATTGGACATTTGAATCCATATTTAGATCTTAACATGCTACTATGTCATCCTAATTATGTTAGATCTGTTTTTATGTCCACCTTATAATTATGCTAGATCTATTTTTATGTCCACCTTATTATGCCAAAACATGTCTGTGCCAGTATATATGTTCATATCAGCTTTGTTAGAATGATCACTATTATCATTTTTTTCATCACCTTTCCCTTTTTACTGTATATGCCTAGGCTACTTTCTAGCCTAGGTATGCCGCCAAAGATATGCGAATGCATTAGTTAAGGGACGGGGGAAAATATTAGATTTGGCATAACTTGATATGAATTTGGACATATAATCCGTTATGAGTATAATTGGACATTTAGGCATAATTGGAAATTTGAATGTTAAATTGGTTATTAATTGGAGTAATGAATAAATTTGGCATAAAATCAATTATGGACATAATTGGGAAAAAGTGGCATAAAACCTATAATTGACATAGGTATAATTAATAATAAATGCCTAGGATTACAATTAGAAGTTGTAATGGCACTTATGACACGAGGTTAGGTTGCATTAGTGGTGGAATTCTACTAGGACCCGATCGGCATATCCAGCAACCACTAGTGTTGAACCTAATGTGAGAGGTCTAAGTGCGCAAATACAAATCGGGGTATGACACGAGGTTAGGCCCAACTGTGGAATAAGTCTGCCCGGACCCAACCGGCATATCCAGCATCCACATGTTGTAGGCCTAATGTGGGAGGTCTAGCCCATTATGAACCATAATTGGACATGGTAATGAATTGGACTACTTAACCTAATTTAATCCATAGGGATTGTATGATTATGAACTAAAGTTAGGGTTATGTAAAATTGGTTGGATAGTGGATGGGTTAAGCAAATCTGGAGGGGGTGGGTAATATTTATATATAGGCCCACAAACTTAACATGATAAGGTTATGTAATTAAAGACACCTAGCAGTATACATAACCAGAGGAAATAATAAAGTTATGTAATTAAAGGCACCTTTTAGGTAAGCATAACTTTTAGAAATAATAGGGTTATGTAATTAAAGACACCTAGTGGTATACATAGCAGAAGAAAACCTAGTGGGGATACAAGAAAAAGGGGAGAGCTTGTATCATATTGTGTGGGACCCATTTCAGTCAGTAACCCAGAGTAGGTATCAAACAAAGTACTTCGTACTAGGCATAGAAGGGGCATGCTTACTGACTGGTTGTAAGAGATCCAAACGTGGAGGACAGTGTGGGTGGTGCAAACCGACCGGGCCATGTGCGTGGATGAGCTTGGAAAAGGGGGATAAGACGACCGTGACACCTGTAGATATGGGGATGTGCATATCAGTGATACGTTGCCACTTTTGGACGTGATACATCCTACCGTGGGGCCGACACAGAGTATCTACGAAGTAGGGAGCCGATCGATTAGGGTAGTACTTAGGGTATATTTGGACGTATACCCAAGTCTACCACCTTGAGGTGTAAGGGATCATCTCATTCTGGTTATACTAGCAATAGTGTAGAGTTTTCATTAGAAGCATATACACCTTATCCTGTCTACCTTATCACACCTGCCATTTATGTAGTGATCTTTCTTATCCACTTTATATGCATGTCATGCTACTTTTATTTATTTACTTGATAAAATTCACTAGACTCACCAGACTTATGTATGACCCTTTGTTTTCTCCTTCTTTCTTCCGTTTCCCCTCCCTGGTTTTCAGGGAGGAAACACTCAGGCTTGACCGTGATTCTGCTTATTTGCTGGAGCTGCTGATATGTATGGCTCAAGCTCCTATCCTTGTTGCTATGACTACATTTTGTTCTTGGGGAATTTTGCTTCTTTTATGTACTCAGATATTTTTGAAGTACAAGACAATAAATTTTATGTTGTAATAGGGTTTTATGTTTCAGACATGTGATGTTTTTGGACCATGGTGTCTTATGATAAATAAAGTTTTTATTACACTGTTATTCTATATATCTATCTTGTAATATTCTTTGTCTGTTTACCTATAACGCTTCACGAAACTTAATGCATTCCCTTTGTGAGTGACATTAACGGACGTGGGGTGTCACACTTGGTATCAGACCTGAAGGTTACTAGATTGGATAAAGTTTTTGAAAATTATTTTCAAAAAGATTTTGAAAGAAAGCATTTTCAAAAAGATTTTGAAAGAAAGCATTTTTAAAAAGAAAAGTCTGTTTTGAGAAACATTCCCCAAAAAGCCATATGTAATATCCTTCGGTCCTTTGTCTAAATCTCTTCCTTTTCCTTTTTAGCATGACTGGGGAACAAAACATTCCTAATATCCCAGAGGGCATCACGATACCCGGATGGTTCCGTAGGTATTTGGAGGCCACAACGCCTGTCGAAGGCCAAGGAAATGTTCCTCCCCCAGCTGCACCAGTCATTCCTCCTCCTCCCCCTCTAAAAGCAGATAACTTCGCCAAGATCTGCAAAGACTTCCGTGCTATGGGAGGGAAGCCATTCCGTGGGAACGAGACATTCGTGGAAGCGCAGAATTGGCTCAAGGAGACCGAGGACTTGTTCGTAATCTTCGAAGTAGAGGATAGAAGGAAGGTTTAGTTAGCCGCATGGCTACTGAAAGACGAAGCCTCATTTTGGTGGGAAGCCACCCAAGCTAACGTCCGGTGAAAAATTGGGAAGATTTTAGTCAAATGTTCGAAATGAAATTTATTTCCCAAGCCGAAGGAAGCATGCAAATTGAGGGGTTCTTAGCACTCAAATATGGAAACTTGACGGTGAAAGAGTATGTGAACAAATTCAACCAGCTAGCAAGGTTCGGGTTAGAGTTGGTGGATACGCCACACAAAGGGCTTTGCGGTTTGGTAAAGGGCTAAATGAACCTCTACATGGTTTGCCATGTCCCATATTCCAATGGGGGCCACTTTCGAAAAGCTTGTCGATATGGCCCTAATGCATGAGGAAGACAAGGGAGAAAAGAATGAAGCAAAGGCCAAGGAGACATCGCAAAATAGTAACGTGTGGCCCAAGAAGGGGCAGCAATAACAATAATAGCAACAACAACAGAAGAAAGGAGGGAAGAATTACAAAGGCAAGGATAAGAGAAAATGTCACAATTGTGGGAAAGAGGGTCACTTGATCAAAGACTGTAAGCGAAGAAAGAACTCTTGCTACAATTGTGGAGAGGTCGGACACTTTGCTAGGGAGTTCCCGAAGAAACAGGGATCACAGGGACAAGATCAGAGGACAGGGACTTCTGGAGGGCAGGTGCATGCTCTTGCGATTAGTGCTCTTGATAGAGGTAGAAAAATTTCCATGGAAGGTTTAATTTCTCTTTCAAACCATCCTTTTAGAACACTTTTTGATTCTGGTGCCTCACATTCATTTATATCAAGTTCTATAGTTGAATCTATACACTTAATTACTAGTATGGTAGTGGATCCCATAGTTGTTTCAAACCCCATTGGTGGTTCGGCTCATTTATCTATGATTTGTTGGGGTTTGAAAATATCTGTGTTGGGTGTCGAGTTTGAATGCGACGCGTATGTGCTCGGGCTTATGGGCTATGGGTTGATTCTAGGAATGGATTGGCTTGCCACATATGGTGCCATTCTGGATTATGAGAAGAGGGTTGTTAGGCTTCTGACTTGTCATGGGAGGACCCTCGAGATTTCTTGTGACCCATAAGGGTCAGTTATGCTTAGTTTCCTAGAGTCTCTTGATGCATCTATCGATGACTTGCAATCTGTTTCAGTAGTCCGAGATTATTTCGATGTTTTTGATGATGTTCAGCGTTTACCTCCGAGGCGTGTGATTGAATTTCGTATATATTTGTGGATAATGCAAAGCCAGTTGCATTGCCAGTGCGCCACATGGCTCCAAGAGAAAGGAGGGAGCTAAGTAAGCAAGTAGGGGAGCTACTTGAGAAAGGGTTTATCAGACGAAGCATATCTGAATGGGGTGCTCTAGTAGTATTCACGACTAAGGCGGATGGTTTGCTTCGTTTTTGTGTTGACTATAGAGACCTGAATAAACTCAGTAAAAAGAATAGGCACCCGCTCCCGAGGAATGATGATTTATTTGATCAGCTAGTTGGTGACTCGGTATTTTCCCAGTTAGACTTGGCCACAGGATTTCATCAATTGAGGGTGGCTAAAGACAACATAGATAAGACTGCTTTTAGAACTTCGGACGGTTTCTTTGAATGGCTAGTGATGCCTTTTGGTCTGACGAATGCACCCGCCTATTTTGTCAATCTGATGAGTAGGGTATTTCGAGAGTTCCTAAATAAATTTGTTGTAGTCTTTGTTGATGATATTTTGATCTTCTCCAAAAGCGAAGAAGAGCATGCCCAACATCTGAGAGAAGTCTTGAAAACTCTCCGTTACCATCAACTTAAGGCGAAGTTCTCCAAATGCCATTCTTGGAGAAAAGATGTGAGATTCTTAGGGCATGTAGTCTCCAAAGAAGGGATAGCTGTAGATCCCGCGAAGGTGGTTGCAATGCAAGACTGGCAGATTCCTAAAAATGCAACAGAGGTGAGAAGCTTTCTTGGGTTGGCAGGTTACTATAGGAAGTTCATTAAGGACTTCGCAAAGATATCAGCCCCACTCACCAGGCTGACGAAGAAGAACTTGGCATTTTCATGGGATATAGACTGTGATGTTGCTTTCCAACAACTGAAGAGGGCTCTGACAATAGCCCCAGTCTTGACCTTGCCTGATGGGAGTAAGGTTTTTACCGTTTACCCCGATGCGTGTGGTACAGGGCTTGGTGTGGTTCTGATGCAAGAAGGGAAAGTAGTATGTTATGGGGGTAGACAGTTGAGAGTTCATGAAAAGAACTACCCCACCCATGATCTTGAGCTAGTTGCCATAGTATTCGCATTAAAGACGTGGCGTCATTATTTACTTGAAGAGAAGTTTGAGTTATACACCGATCATAAATCTCTCAAGTATATATTCTCGCAGAAAGACCTCAATTTAAGGAAACAACAGTGGATGGAGTTTCTAGCTTCTTATGATTTTGATATTTTTTATACCCCTGGCAAGGGTAATGTGGTGGAAGACACACTAAGTAGGCAGAGGATGGCCTTAAGTCCTCTATTTGTGGAAAGAAAGAACTTGGAGTTCATATCAGCTTTTGATTTTAGACCCTCCATTGAGATTTTGCCTGATTTGTTTGCATCCTTGGAGATACGACTAACTCTTATGGATCAGATAGGAGCTTCGCAACAAGGTGACCCACAGATTTTAGACATTATGGAAAAGCTCAGAAAAAGGGAGACTTCTAGTCATCTCAGTAGATATGCCATAGATGAAAAGGGGTGGTTACAACGAGATTGAAGGCTTTGTGTTCCTTAAACTGGAAGCTTGATAAAGGCAGTCCTAGAAGAAGCCCACCATTCTAAGATGACCATTCATCCAAGCGGTGATAAGATGTACAGAGACATGAAAAGGGTTTTCTTTTGGGCTGGGATTAAGAAAGATGCAGCTGAATTTGTTTCTCAATGCTTAGTTTGTCAGCAAGTCAAAGTTGAGCAAAAGAAGCCTGGTAGTTTACTTCATCCTTTTCAAGGGTATGTTCTTAACTCCTTTTTAAAAGTTTGGTCAGTGTTTGTTTCTATCATTTGAGTATATCTTATCCATAGTATTTTCGACCTTTAGATAGGAATCCTATGGAAGTAAACATGTGTTTGAGACATGTTATGTTTGATGGATACAAGTGGACGCAAGTGTTTGCTAGTGGTTGCCTTTAGATGCATATACTCACATTAGGCACTAGATCGGCTCAATCACTCTCATATTGCATATGGATGTGTGTGCATTTTCTTTTCTTTTATGGATGGAAATGGATGAGTTAGCATATGGATGTTGCACTTGGACGAATGAGTGTGCACACATATAGAACTCACATGTTATAATAGGATTATTTGCATACATATTGGATTCATGGCACTAACATACATTGCATTAAGGAGGTCAACTGAATCAGTAGACCGCCTGATTTTCGCATTAGTATTAGGACATATACACACCTTTGCATATATTCATATAAGCATTAGAAATCTTTAAGGACAATGGATGCCAGTGATTGATGGATGAGTAAATGGATGATGGATGGTAGGATATGCATTCTTCTCAACTTGGAGATTTCGGGGACGAAATCCCTTAAGTAGGGGGAATGTAACACCCCGTAATTTTGTTAAGATTAAATAGGATAAATTAAGTAATAATTTGATTAATATTCATAATTAAGGAAAATGGACTGCGCCATTGCGTCCGTCTTGAAATTCTGGTCAAGATAGACATTTGGTTTGTGTAAAACGGACAACGTATGGAGAAGTTATGAGGGTTTTAAGTTTGTATACGCGTAGAAAGAATATATATATATATATATATATATATATATATATATATATATATATGAGTCATATAGGAGTCAGATATGAGTCAGCGCCTTATCCAGAATAGTTCAAAATTGTGTGAAAACAGAATGGGCGGCAATTTCCCGCTCTAGGGGGTTGACGGGTGTCGACCCAGGGGTCGACCCACCGTGTCGACACCCCTAGGGTTGATGTGGTATAGTTGGTTTGGGGGCTGGCAGCTATAAATAAAGGTCCATTTTCACTTGTTTTCTGTCCTGAAATGCAATGGAGGCCATATGTTGTCAGTAGATGGACTAAACCTAATTCTATTCATCTTCTGCAAATCAAATTCTGAGATTCAAGCATAGATTTAACACTAACTTCTTTTATGTCTTTTTAACAATCCAAACACTGTGAGTTGGTTACTTTTAGGTTTAAATGAATAAAAGTAAATTGTGAAAGGCTGTGATTTGGATATGTTATAAACTATGAATCTATGTTATTGTTAAGTCTTATACTATGTCATGATAGATATACTTCTCTAGATCTAATTCAATTGTGGTTATTTTATTATGTCGCCTTTGTGGATCTTGTTTTGTAACTATATGTAATGACCCGCATTGGCAGAGGTATTATAATTAATTTATTTAATTATTGAAATGGTGGTTTAGAGAATTTAATGGTCGTGAAATTTAATAATGATGAATATTTAATTAAAATAATAAATTAAATAAAATATTTAATTCTGAAATAATCAGAATTGGCTGAAATGGCGATATGGTGTGAACTGGATCATCTGTGATATTTAATTCAGCTTGGAATTGAATTTGAATAACGAATATATTATATAAACGACAGTTTGAACGTATAATTATATTATAATTATAATCGAGCTTGAAATGGCGCGGCAGTTCGCTATTTGGCGATTTGAACTTCAACTGAATGTACAGAGTTCGTTTTAAACCGGATTTCAGTGAAACAAGAAACGTGTGGAGCTGGTGGAGTATATCTTTCTAGTGGAAGAGAAAAATCGGGATTTCGTCATGTAGATTTTGATTCACGTCCAAATCAAATTTTAGAAAAGTCGCTATGGAATTCCTTTATAATTTATAAAGGAATTATTTATATTTTAATAAGGAATTTCAATATAAATAGAATATCGGGTTGACCAGATTTGAAATATCAAGTTATAAATCCCAGAAGAGCTGTATGGTATTCCACTGTGAATATAGACGATAATATTTAATTTTTAATATTTAATTTAATTATATATAAATATATTTATATATTTAAATGGGTCATCCAGAGCTTTAAAAATAGCCACTTTTGCAAACGAAGTCAGAATTCGACGAAACTAATTTTATTGGATCCGCAATATTAAATTATTGTTAGATTCCAAGTTTGGTGATTTTTAGAGTCACTGTGTGGCTGTACGGGTTTTTAGAGTGAAAATCAGTCGATATTCTAACGGTTAAAAATACGCTGTGTGAGCATACGGAGTCGGAATTCGACGGAACCAGTTTCGTTGGGACCGAAATGTCAAACTGTAACTGCATGTTCAGTTTCGTGATTTTTAAGTATCGTGTGTGTTCGTAGAGATTTTTAGAGTGCGGGAACGAATATAAAAGGAATAAAACTAAAATATCCTAAGAGATGGGTGACCCTAAATGAGACACACACTCATCGTTTCAGCCACACAAAGTATTCCCGTCCCCCTTATAACCGTTCTTTGGCCGCCGAATTTATTTACACAGCAAACCCAATTTTCTCTTTGCTATCTTCTAAAATCACATACAAGAAAAAAAAAGAGGAATTTGTAAATATATATATATATATCATAATACAAATATATATGAGATCCTCAGCTATCCCTCTTCGCTGCGATGTATGCTTTGCATGGTACGGTCCATTTTCTGGGATGCTCGAAGAGACAGCGAGATGCTAGGGTTGCGGAAACGAGGACGTTGAAGCGTTGATTGGCACAACTAAGGTCGGATTTGGGTTTATCAGTGAAAGCCGCGCCTCCCTTAAGCATTTGGTGGTATTCGATCAAAGTACGTGTCGATGGATTTCAGTGGTATTCCGTTGGTACTGTGCTACGGAAACTAGGTAGCGGGCTCGAGTGGCATACGATGGTGATGGACTTGAGGAGATTGAGGAGCTGGAGATAATGGTGATTTTAGTTCGATTTTTCATTGAGAAGGGGAAGTGCAGATTGGGATTGAATGGGTGAAAATGTGTTCGGTGGACTTACTGGAATCACGAAATCATTCGGGGAAGAAGAAGTCGGTCTGGTGTTTTAGTGGCTCTGGGCTTTAACACGGTGGATGGGCCAAAGTATTTGGGGTAAGGCCCAAGTGGTTAAAATAAAGTTTTATTTTAAATAAAAAATGTATATACAACTTATAATATTCATAACTTCGTGATACGATATCAGAATTGAGCGAAACAAGATCCAATAGGATCGTATGGACGGGAGCAACACAATGGAACCGACTAGGAGTGAAATAAGGCTCGTTACAATTTATAGCAAAATAAATTATCCGTCTGAATCAAGCGATGGTTATCGTTATTAACGATGATCGTCCATTGTGAGTAAATCTCACTAATTCTGAACAGTTTATAATTTCATGTTGTATTTTTAGAACTGTTAGATATTGGCTGGTTGACTGTGTGTTGACTGTTTGATTGAACTGCTAGTCAGTTAGTTGAATTTCTTTATTGATTCTGTTTAACATAATATAACATATGGAACTGAAAGTGATGTTATCTATATTGTTTAACATCTGTGATGCAGGGAGACAAGTTGGAGGAATCCAACTGGATTCCTCAACATTTATTTTACTGTTTTTCATATATTGTGATATATGATGTGTTATATAATCTGTTTTGGATTATGTGTGTTGGAATGATGTTGATCATTGTTATTCGATATTTTAAATATCATAAAAGACATGGGATGTAAAAAGAATTTATTTCAATGTATATTGAAATAAAGGGATTTTATAAAATCAACAGATTTTATAAAAGGAAATATTTCGAAAGTAAATAAAAGGGAAAAATGTTTTTAAAACGAATAGAGTTTTATAAAAGGGAAATCATTTGTAAAGTGAAGAACTGTTACTAAAAGTAAATCTTTATCAATGAATAGTTTAATCGAGTTAAAAGGAGTTAATCAATGTTAGTTTAATCGGAAGGAGTTAGTCGATGTTAGTTTAATCGGAAGGAGTTAATCGATGTTAGTTTAATCGGAAGGAGTTAATCGTTGTTAGTTTAATCGATTAGAGTTAAATCAAAAGCAGTTAATCGATGTTAGTTTAATCGATTAGAGTTAAATCAAAAGGAGTTAATCGATGTTAGTTTAATCGATTAGAGTTAAAGAAAATGGGTTAATCGAATATAGTATTTCGAATAGAAAGTAAAATGAGTTAATCGAATATAGTTTATTCGAATAGAAAGTAAAATGAGTTAATCGAATATAGTTTATTCGAATAGAATGTAAAATGAGTTAATCGAATATAGTTTATTCGAATAGAAGCAAATGAGTTAATCGAATATAGTTTATTCGAATAGAAAGTAAAATGAGTTAATCGAATATAGTTATTCGAATAGAAAGTAAAATGAGTTAATCGAATATAGTTTATTCGAATAGAAAGTAAAATGAGTTAATCGAATATAGTTTATTCGAATAGAAAGTAAAATGAGTTAATCGAATATAGTTTATTTGAATAGAAGCAAAGGAGTTAATCGAATATAGTTTATTAGAAGGAAGTAAAAGGAGTTATTGAATATAGTTTACTCGAAAGGAGTTAAGTGAAATGAGTCAATCAATAGCGTTAGTCAAATAGAGTTAATCCAATAGTGTTAGTCCAATAGAGTTAATTGATAAGGGTTAATCGAATAGAGTTAAGTGAAAAGAGTCAATCGAATATAGCTATTCGAAGGAGGGTTAAGTAAGGAAGTTAGTAAAAGGAATATAAAGTGAACTTTGCCTATTTCAAAGTTAGAAATGTTGTTCAGTTAAGGTCTGAGAGGTAGTTCTACCCCAACTTGATTGGCTTCGTTTTTAACTAAGGAATAGTTAAGGTTCGGCAGTAAAGGAAATGGTTTGAGTTGGCATAGCGATGTTTGTTTAAACATCTGTCTAAGTCCAATAAAGAAGCTTTGGAAATGTTTTCCAAATAAGAAACCAGAAATGTTTTCTAGTAAAGAAGACAAGAAATGGAGGTGTTTTCCATTGTTAATAACGTATATTTTCCAAATATAGAAAATAAGAAATATTTAATATAGGAAAACAGGAGATAAGTAAATTAATGAACTAAAGAGATAAATGTTGAATGATGTTTGATCGATATAAATTTCCATTTGGAAATAATATCGTTGGTTGCACACCTGTTTTTCTTCGATAGTTAAATCACAGACTATCGAAGTTTTGACCATTTTAACGTTGTTAATATGGAGAGACCGGTTGGATTATTATCCAAAGAACCACTCTGTATTGGCATAAGCGTTGTGAATCATATATGCCAAAGGAAATTGAAGACGGAGTTATGCAAGGGCTATCCTGTTTACAGAATAGTGCCTTCGATTCATCCTGTTCTTGGATGACTTGTATGGACGGAAGTCTGACAGAGTATTTCCAGATGATCATGTATATTGATTTCTCCAACCATACCAAGAGTGTAAGTGGAGAAGGAAACTTCTTTTAGCTAACACATAATGTATGGTTGAGGACGCCAATCGTTGATTTGATGGATTTGACGATGTGGCATTCAAAGTGAATCTGGTGTGATGATAAAGCGTAGCTTCTAGCCTCACATCCTGTAAATGACAGAAATCGGGTAGGAAGCATGGCTAAGTCGGTCGCACCGAAGTAGGGTGTATAATCACCTGATCTAGAGTTTCATTTATTTCTAAAAATCTATTGTTGATGCTGTCCCATTCGGGAAACGGTTGCTGATCCCAACCGTTGGTGATATACATTCGATACACTCAAGCGAAATGAGTGGTCGGTCATGTGTGGCCGGGTTGCAAGATGTTCTTGTTGAACCCAGAGTATTCCTCTCTAGAGGTACACTAGCGAAAGGTGGTTCCATACCTTGTCATAGTTGGAAATCCATTACCCAATACGTGCTTGCGGTTTTGACTGTATACTATATATGTAGAACGTGAGATGAAAGCGTTTCTGGTAGATGATTATTATATTGTGTTGATAGACATTATTATAATATCAAAAGGTTTTTGATACAAAGATATTTGGATTCTCAACAACAACAACAACAAAGCCATATATCCCAAACAAGTTGGGGTTGGCTAGATATTTGGATTCTCATAAGGGAAAAACCCGTTCCGTTATACGGTGTGGTCTTATGAGATATCGATTACCTATTTGAACTGTTTTAAAATGTTTTACTCACACCAGTCCATGTTGCGTGCTTAGGGCATGTGTCGCATGATAGGGGGTTCTCGCTTTTCGTTAGGTGTCGAACGGGAGACTCTTACCCCTACATGTCCCGAAAATGAGGGTAGGTTGTGAAGTCGAAAGGCTGGCCGTAAAACGTGGTGCTGGGGTACCAATGTAAGTCACGGTGGGGTATTACCCTGCTACTTTGGGAGGAGGAGGAGAGGATGGTTGCAAAGCCTACTTTGAATGTGCCTAAATTTGTATTGGCAGTCAAGTAGTCAGGATTTACAGATATACTGGAAGTGCTTAGAGCATGAGGCTTCAGAATCGTTATAGCTATAGTTATTTCCGCTGTGTTGTAAGTGTTGTACTTTGATAATGATATGTATATTCAAGTACAGATTTGTATTTCAAAGTTATGTTATGAAATATATTTATTCGTTCCGCTGTGAGATTCGTGTTACTCTGATATTGTGTTCTTCTTCTTCTTCTATTCTAAGTTTCTATCTTATCTTTCCTCACCCTCTAATTTCTTTCACTAATGACCGGTATTTTTTGATGTTTGGTTAGTCATCATTGAGTTTATGACGATAACCAAAGTCGTCAAAATCCCGGGTCATTACAGTTGGTATCAGAGCTTAAGTTAAGTTAATTACCTTGGCCCTGTGGCGTGACTCAGTAGAGATAGGGTTAGTAATACCCTAGATTGAGTTGAGTGTATATATACGAGTGAACGTATTTGTTATTGATATAAAAATTGTTTTATATTGTGGAGATTCATTGGTTGAGTTGTTTATGAGTTCTGGTCGATCAGTTTGATCCACTATATCGGTAGGAATTTGTAAACACTCGAATACGATGGGTCGGCACGATATGTTTTGAAAGAGGGTAAATTAAAATAAGTTTACCCAAGGTATATTTTGATATAGAGAAGATATATATGTCAAAATTATAATATAATGGATATATTGGTTGTTATTATAATCGAGTAAGATTATAAATTAAATGGTTATGTAAATAACCAATCAGAATTCATATAAGTGAAATACGTGAAATCAGATGAGCTGAATCTGAAATTTTAAACCAGAAATTGAGTTAAAACTCTGGAGAATTGGATAAGTGTTTGTAAATGGATTTGGATTAAAAATAAGGAAAATTTAAGATCCTGGGAGATTTTAAATTGTTTTACAAGCAGTGTGAATTATATTTTGAAATGAATTTCAAAGTGGAAATGTTTAGAAATGGTTTTATAGTATTGAACTCACTTCGATCGCTGGAAAATAGATTCCGATGATGACATCTGCATCATCAGTATTCATTTTCGAGTTGTAAGTGACGAATTACGACCAGAGATACTGTTTTGAATTTGTTTTGGGAAAGACAAGTTGTGTTGAATTTCAAAATGGGATTTATAATAAAGAATGAATAAAGGAAGTTTGAATAGAAATTGAATATAGAAATTCAAAGGGAGTTTGAATATATGAAATTCAGTGGAATTGAAATAGAGTTTGAGTATAGAAATTCAAATGGAATTTGAATATAGAAATTCAAATGGAATTCAAATATATAATTTGAATATAGAAAATATAAAGGAATTCAAATATAGGATTTGAATATATAGAATTTGAATATAGAATTCAAATGGAATTTAAACTATATAATTCAAATAGAATTTGAATAATAGAATTTGATATATAGGATTTGAATATATAGAATTTGAATATAGAAATTCAAATGGGATTAGTGATATTAAATTTGAATAGAAATTGAATAGAATTAACTAAGTCGAAGAGGAATTAGTTAATCGAGTTTTGAATTTGAAGTTGAACTTTGAAAGGTGAATTGGATTTGTAAATGGATATTCGAAATCGAATATAGAACTTAAATTTGAAATTTGGATTCACATTAGTTAATAAGCAAGTTAAAATATATTTGAACATGTCATGATCAAATATAAAAGAGAAATAGACTAAAGTGTTAATTAACAAATTAATTAACGAATTGAGTTGAACAATCAGGTATAGTTAAAATAGACTGGGCAGGTATAAATATACATGAGATAGGTATGGATAAGGTATGAAGGTATATAAATAGAATGCTCGACGAAAAGGTATGTATTTAATTCATATATGAGATTTTATGCGCCGTATCGGCTAGCCGCTTGGCTTTTTCTTTTTCTTTTGGATTGGTGAGGGCCATGGGAGGCTATTTGAAATATCCCGATGCTCCTAGTACAAAGGAGGTTATGGCGAATTTTTCCGGGAATCTAAGGAGTTAGAATATTTTTAAGATAATTTGATAGTTAGAAATCAACGTATCGATATATCTAGAAGTCGATAAGAAAACGAACTTAAAAATAGAATAGTAAAATCAAAAAGGAAGACTAAGAAAAAAATCTAGTAAGAATAGAAAAAGGAAGCGTATACGTGTTTAAAAGTGAATAAGTAGTTGTATGGTATTGATTTTTCGAGTAAGTAGTCATATATGTTTTGACGTTATAAATGTTATTCAGTCAAGGTCTGAGAGGTAGTTATACCCCAACTTGATTGATTTCATTATTAGCAAATAAATAGTAAGATTTCAGGCTCGAAGATCAATGTTGAATAAAAGTTAGTTGAATATAGTATTTGGGTTGTCGTAACGATGTTTTGCACAACATCCGTATTAACCCAAATAAGTGTAAGCTTGGAAATATAATAAACGATATTTCCTAAGTATAGAAATAAACGAGATCGGAAAAGAGATAAGTAATTGGAATATTTTCCAATTATAAATAGCATATATTTTCTAAAGTTTAGAAAAATAAAGGAAGGCGATATTCAGAAACGTTTTCCAAATAACGTAAAAGTCCAATATGGTTATTGAAAATATTTGGTTAACAAATATTGATAAAGAAATAGAGAAGTGATTTAACTAATGGAATATTAATTAAGGGCTCAGTGACATGTTCAAAAGGAAAATTTGATTTTTGAAAAGAGTAAACTGTTTAAAAACTCCCAGGGAAAGACTGTTTGAATTAAAAACAAATTTCACAGAAATTTGTGAAAGCAAAATTGAATTAAAGTAAAGCCAGTAAAGTGGTAACTGAGAGTGAATTAGAATGATATCAAGACAAATTAGATTATGAGATTCAAATTTGAAGGGTAATGTGATAATCAAGCAAGTGGGATTGATAAGAGAGTGGAATCAAGAATAAAACTTGAGTTTGAAATGAAACGTGGCTTGGATAAGAGAATGGTTGTAGTGGAGATAAAAGTGATTTCATAATTTGATTGGGATAACATTGGTATATGCTGAGTTGATAGCATATGAAAGTGATAGAGTTGATATGCCCGACAAAAAGGTACAAGTTTATATTTCATATGGTATGAGATTTTGATGAGCCGAATTGGCAAGCCGCTTGGATGTTTGATTTTCTTTTGGGTTGGAGATGGCCCAGAGTGACGAGTGGTGGTTTGACGTATTGACCAGTACAAAGGAGGTGCTGGCGAAATTTTTCGAAGAGTTAAGGCGTTAGAAAATTTTCAAGATTTTTGGAAATTTTCATTGATAAGAATTAATTAATATTTTAATTGAAATTAAACTGGTTCAGTTGAAACTGAAGTTAAGAAGTGAACAAATATGTTCTAACTAGTCGATAGGGTCGTTCTCTACCTTAGCAATTTCGAGGACGAAATTATTTTAAGTGGGGAAGATTGTAATGACCCGCATTGGCAGAGGTATTATAATTAGTTTATTTAATTATTGAAATGGTGGTTTAGAGAATTTAATGGTCGTGAAATTTAATAATGATGAATATTTAATTAAAATAATAAATTAAATAATATATTTAATTCTGAAATAATCAGAATTGGCTGAAATGGCGATATGGTGTGAACTGGATCATCTGTGATATTTAATTCAGCTTGGAATTGAATTTGAATAATGAATATATTATATAAACGACAGTTTGAACGTATAATTATATTATAATTATAATCGAACTCAAAATGGCGCGGTAGTTCGCTATTTGGCGATTTGAACTTCAACTGAATGTACAGAGTTCGTTTTAAACTGGATTTCAGTGAAACAAGAAACGTGTGGAGCTGGTGGAGTATATCTTTCTAGTGGAAGAGAAAAATCGGGATTTCGTCGTGTAGATTTTGATTCACGTCCAAATCAAATTTTAGAAAAGTCGCTATGGAATTCCTTTATAATTTATAAAGGAATTATTTATATTTTAATAAGGAATTTCAATATAAATAGAATATCGGGTTGACCAGATTTGAAATATCAGGTTATAAATCCCAGTAGAGCTGTATGGTATTCCACTGTGAATATAGACGATAATATTTAATTTTTAATATTTAATTTAATTACATATAAATATATTTATATATTTAAATGGGTCATCCAGAGCTTTAAAAATAGCCACTTTTGCAAACGAAGTCGGAATTCGACGAAACTAATTTTATTGGATCCGCAATATTAAATTATTGTTAGGTTCCAAGTTTAGTGATTTTTAGAGTCACTGTGTGGCCATACGGATTTTTAGAGTGAAAAACAGTCGATATTCTGACGGTTAAAAATACGCTGTGTGAGCATACGTAGTCGGAATTCGACGAAACCAGTTTCGTTGGGACCGAAATGTCAAACTGTAACAGCATGTTCAGTTTCGTGATTTTTAAGTATCGCGTGTGTTCGTAGAAATTTTTAGAGTGCGGGAACGAATATAAAAGGAATAAAACTAAAATATCCTAAGAGATGGGTGACCCTAAACGAGATACACACTCATCGTTTCAGCCACACAAAGTATTCCTGTCCCCCTTATAACCGTTCTTTGGCCGCCGAATTCATTTACACAGCAAACCCAATTTTCTTTTTGCTATCTTCTAAAATCGCATACAAGAAAAAAAGAGGAATTTGTAAAAAAAAAAAAATCAAAATAAAACCTCTTCGCTGCGATGTATGCTTTGCGTGGTACGATTCATTTTCTGGGATGCTCGAAGAGACAGCGAGATGCTAGGGTTGCGGAAACGAGGACGTTGAAGCGTTGATTGGCACAGCTGAGGTTGGATTTGGGTTTATCAGTGAAAGCCGCGCCTCCCTTAAGCATTTGGTGGTATTCGATCAAAGTATGTGTCGATGGATTTCAATGGTATTCCGTTGGTACTGTGCGACGGAAACTAGGTAGCGGGCTCGAGTGGCATACGGTGGTGATGGACTTGAGGAGATTGAGGAGCTGGAGATAATGGTGATTTTAGTTTGATTTTTCATTGAGAAGGGGAAGTGCAGATTGGGATTGAATGGGTGAAAATGTGTTCGGTGGACTTACTGGAATCACGAAATCATTCGGGGAAGAAGAAGTCGGTCTGGTGTTTTAGTGGCTCTGGGCTTTAACACGGTGGATGGGCCAAAATATTTGGGGTAAGGCCCAAGTGGTTAAAATAAAGTTTTATTTTAAATAAAAAAAATGTATATACAACTTATAATATTCATAACTTCGTGATACGATATCAGAATTGAGCGAAACAAGATCCAATAGGATCGTATGGACGGGAGCAACACAATGGAACCGACTGGGAGTGAAATAAGGCTCGTTACATTTTATAGCAAAATAAATTGTCCATCTGAATCAAGCGATGGTTATCGTTATTAACGATGATCATCCAATGTGAGTAAATCTCACTAATTCTGAACAGTTTATAATTTCATGTTGTATTTTTAGAACTGTTAAATATTGGCTGGTTGACTGTGTGTTGACTATTTGATTGAACTGCTAGTCAGTTAGTTGAATTTCTATATTGATTCTGTTTAACAGAATATAACATATGGAACTGAAAGTGATGTTATCTATATTGTTTAACATCTGTGAGGCAGGGAGACAGGTTGGAGGAATCCAACTGGATTCCTCAACATTTATTTTACTGTTTTTCATATATTGTGATATATGATGTGTTATATAATCTGTTATGGACTATGTGTGTTGGAATGATGTTGATCATTGTTATTCGATATTTAAATATCATAAAAGACCCTGGGATGTAAAAAGAATTTATTTCAATGTATATTGAAATAAAGGGATTTTATAAAATCAACAGATTTTATAAAAGGAAATATTTCGAAAGTAAATAAAAGGGAAAAATGTTTTTAAAACGAATAGAGTTTTATAAAAGGGAAATAATTGTTAAAGTGAAGAACTGTTACTAAAAGTAAATCTTTACCAATGAATAGTTTAATCGAGTTAAAAGGAGTTAATCGATGTTAGTTTAATCGGAAGGAGTTAATCGATGTTAGTTTAATCGGAAGGAGTTAATCGATGTTAGTTTAATCGGAAGGAGTTAATCGATGTTAGTTTAATCGATTAGAGTTAAATCAAAAGGAGTTAAACGATGTTAGTTTAATCGATTAGATTTAAATCAAAAGGAGTTAATCGATGTTAGTTTAATCGATTAGAGTTAAAGCAAATGGGTTAATCGAATATAGTATTTCGAATAGAAAGTAAAATGAGTTAATCGAATATAGTTTATTCGAATAGAAAGTAAAATGAGTTAATCGAATATAGTTTATTCGAATAGAAAGTAAAATGAGTTAATCGAATATAGTTATTCGAATAGAAGCAAATGAGTTAATCGAATATAGTTTATTCGAATAGAAAGTAAAATGAGTTAATCGAATATAGTTATTCGAATAGAAAGTAAAATGATTTAATCGAATATAGTTTATTCGAATAGAAAGTAAAATGAGTTAATCGAATATATTTTATTCGAATAGAAAGTAAAATGAGTTAATCGAATATAGTTTATTCGAGTAGAAAGTAAAATGAATTAATCGAATATAGTTTATTCGAATAGAAGCAAAGGAGTTAATCGAATATAGTTTATTCGAAGGAAGTAAAAGGAGTTATCGAATATAGTTTATTCGAAAGGAGTTAAGTGAAATGAGTAAATCAATAGCGTTAGTCAAATAGAGTTAATCAAATAGTGTTAGTCCAATAGAGTTAATTGATAAGGGTTAATCGAATAGAGTTAAGTGAAAAGAGTCAATCGAATATAGCTATTCGAAGGAGGGTTAAGTAAGGAAGTTAGTAAAAGGAATATAAAGTGAACTTTGCCTATTTCAAAGTTAGAAATGTTGTTCAGTTAAGGTCTGAGAGCTAGTTCTACCCCAACTTGATTGGCTTCGTTTTTAACTAAGGAATAGTTAAGGTTCGGTAGTAAAGGAAATGGTTTGAGTTGGCATAGCGATGTTTGTTTAAACATCTGTCTAAGTCCAATGAAGAAGCTTTGGAAATGTTTTCCAAATAAGTAACCAGAAATGTTTTCTAATAAAGAAGACAAGAAATGGAAATGTTTTCCATTGTTAATAATGTATATTTTCCAAATATAGAAAATAAGAAATATTTAATATAGGAAAAATGGAGATAAGTAAATTAATGAACTAAAGAGTGAGTGATGTTTGATCGATATAAATTTCCATTTGGAAATAATATCGTTGGTTGCACACCTGTTTTTCTTCGATAGTTAAATCACAGACTATCGAAGTTTTGACCATTTTAACGTTGTTAATATGGAGAGACCGGTTGGATTATTATCCAAAGAACCACTCTGTATTGGCATAAGCATTGCGAGTCATATATGCCAAAGGAAATTGAAGACGGAGTTATGCAAGGGCTATCCTGTTTACAGAATAGTGCCTTCGGTTCATCCTGTTCCTGGATGACTTGTATGGACGGATGTCTGACAGAGTATTTCCAGACGATCATGTATATTGATTTCTCCAACCATACCAAGAGTGGAAGCGGAGAAGGAAACTTCTTTTAGCTAACACATAATGTATGGTTGAGGATGTCAATCAGTGATTCGATGGATTTGATGATGTGGCATTCAAAGTGAATCTGGTGTGATGATAAAGCGTAGCTTCTAGCCTCACATCCGGTAAATGACAGAAATCGGGCAGGTAGCATGGCTAAGTCGGTCGCACCAAAGTAGGGTGTATAATCACCTGATCTAGAGTTTCATTTATTTCTAAAAATCTATTGTTGATGCTGTCCCATTCAGGAAACGGTTGCTGATCCCAACCGTTGGTGATATACATTCGATACACTCAAGCGAAATGAGTGGTCGGTCATGTGTGGTCGGGTTGCAAGATGTTCTTGTTGAACCCAGTGTATTCCTCTCTAGAGGTACACTAGCGAAAGGTGGCTCCATACCTTGTCATAGTTGGAAATCCATTACCCAATACGTGCTTGCGGTTTTGATTGTATACTATATATGTAGAACGTGAGATGAAAGCGTTTCTGCTAGATGATTATTATATTGTGTTGATAGACATTATTATAATATCAAAAGGTTTTTGATACAAAGATATTTGGATTCTCATAAGGGAAAAACCCGTTCCGTTATACGGCGTGGTCTTATGAGATATTGATTACCTGTTTGAACTGTGTTAAAATGTTTTACTCACACCAGTCCATGTTGCGTGCTTAGGGCATGTGTCGCATGATAGGGGGTTCTCGCTTTTCGTTAGGTGGCGAACGGGAGACTCTTACCCCTACATGTCCCGAAAATGAGGGTTGGTTGTGAAGTCGAAAGGCTGGCCGTAAAACGTGGTGCTGGGGTACCAATGTAAGTCACGGTGGGGTATTACCCTGCTACTTTGGGAGGAGGAGGAGAGGATGGTTGCAAAGCCTACTTGAATGTGCCTAAATTTGTATGGGCAGTCAAGTAGTTAGGATTTACAGATATACTGGAAGAGCTTGGAGCAGGAAGCTCAGGATCATTATAGCTATAGTTATTTCCGCTGTGTTGTAAGTGCTGTACTTTGATAATGATATGTATATTCAAGTACAGATTTGTATTTCAAAGTTATGTTATGAAATATATTTATTCGTTCCGCTGTGAGATTCATGTTACTCTGATATTGTGTTCTTCTTCTTCTTCTATTCTAAGTTTCTATCTTATCTTTCCTCACCCTCTAATTTCTTTCACTAATGACCGGTATTTTTTGATGTTTGGTTAGTCATCATTGAGTTTATGACGATAACCAAAGTCGTCAAAATCCCGGGTCATTACACTATATTGTGGTTAATGTAAATCTGTTAATTTGGACAGTCACAACATTGGTTAGATCTAATTCTTTATGTAAATCACCTTTCACTTGTCATATTGTGTTCAATTTAGATATGTTATAAATTGGACATGTGAATCCATATTTAGATCTAAACATGCTACTATGTCATCCTAATTATGTTAGATCTGTTTTTATTCCCACCTCTAATTTTGCTAGATCTATTTTTATGTCCACCTTATTATGCCAAAACATGTCTATGCCGGTATATATGTTCATATCACCTTTGTTAGAATGATCACTATTGTTATTTTTCCATCACCTTTCCCTTTTTACTGTATATGCCTAGGTTACTTTCTAGCCTAGGTATGCCGCCAAAGATATGCGAATGTGTTTGTTAGGGGATGGGGGAAAATATTAGATTTGGCATAACTTGATATGAATTTGGACATATAATCCGTTATGAGTATAATTGGACATTTAGGCATAAATGGAAATTTGAATGTTAAATTGGTTATTAATTGGAGTAATGAATAAATTTGGCATAAAACAATTATGGACATAATTGGGAAAAAGTGGCATAAAACCTATAATTGACATAGGTATAATTAATAATAAATGCCTAGGATTACAATTAGAAGTTGTAATGGCACTTATGACACGAGGTTAGGTTGCATTAGTGGTGGAAGTATGCCCGGACCCGACCGACATATCCAACAGCCACTAGTGTTGAACCTAATGTGAGAGGTATAAGTACGCAATTACGAATCGGGATATGACACGAGGTTAGGCCCAACTGTGGAATAAGTTTGCCTGGACCCGACTGGCATATCCAGCATCCACACGTTGTAGGCCTAATGTGGGAGGTCTAGCCCATTATGAACCATAAATGGACATGGTAATGAATGTGACCACTTAACCTAATTTAATCCATAGGGATTGTACGATTATGTACTAAAGTTAGGGTTAAGTAAAATTGGTTGGATAGTGGATGGGTTAAGCAAATCTGGAGGGGCCGGGTAATATTTATATATAGGTCCACAAACTTAACCCGATAAGGTTAGGTAATTAAAGACACCTAGTGGTATACATAACCGGAGGAAATAATAATGTTATGTAATTAAAGACACCATTTAGGGTAAGCATAACTTGTAGAAATAATAGGGTTATGTAATTAAAGACACATAGTAGTATACATAGTCGAAGAAAACCTAGTGGGGATGCAAGACAAAGGGGAGAGCTTGTATCATATTGTGTGGGACCCATTTCAATCAGTAACCCGGAGTAAGTATCAAACAAATTACTCCATACTAGGCGGAGAGGGGGCACACTTACTGACTGATTGTAAGAGAACCAAGCGTGGAGGACGGTGTGGGCGACGCAAATCGACCGGGCCATGTGCGTGCATGAGCTGGGCAGAGGGTATAAGATGACCGCGACACCTGTAGATAGGGGGCTATGCATACCAGTGAGAGGTTGCCACTTTAGGACAAGATACATCCTACCGTGGGGCCGGCACAGAGTATCTATGTAGTAGGTAGCCGATTGATTAGGGTAGTACTTAGGGTATATTTGGACGTATACCCAAGTCTACCACCTTGAGGTGTAAGGGATCATCCCATTTTGGTTATACTAGTAATAGTGCAGAGTTATCATTAGAAGCATATACACCTTATCCTTTCTACCCTGCCACACTTCCCATTTATGTAGTGATCTATCTTATCCAATTTATATGCCTGTCAAGCTACTTTTATTTATTTACTTGCTAAAAGTCACTAGACTCGCCAGACTTTATGTCTGACCCTTTTGTTTCTCCTTCTTTCTTCCGTTCCCCCCAAGTTCTCAGGGAGGAAACACTCAGGCTTGACCGTGATTCTTCTTATTTGCTGGAGCTGCTGATATGTATGGCTCAAGCTCCTATCCTTGTTGTTATGGCTACGTTTTGTTCTTGGGGAATTCTACTTCTTTTATGTACTCTGATATTTTTGAAGTACAAGACGGTAACTTTTATGTTGTAATGGGCTTTTATGTTTTAGACATATGATGTTTTTAGACCACGGTATCTTATGATAAATAAAGTTTTTATTCTGCTGTTATTCTATATATCTATCTTGTAATATTCTGTGTCTGCTTACCTATAACGCTTAACGAAACTTAATGCATTCCCTTTGTGAGTGACATTACAGACGTGGGGTGTAAGGCCCCGGATTTCTGACCGACTAACTTTAAATATTTAATATCGTTTTAAATATTGAGTTGATAATATAAATGAATTTTTATATTTAGTTAACAATTTAATTATCGAAATACGATTTATTTCGAATATATATAATCATTGTAATACGAAAATGAATTTAGTTGAATGCAAGATTTAAAACTGAATTGAGAAAACAATTCAGATAATCAATACAAACTTCTATTTGAATTAGAATAATAATATTAATTTATTTTGAAGAATTAATTGTTTTTAATTTAATTTATATTGATTTAAATTAATACCTCCTCCATACAATTAAATGGAGCTTCGAATCCTGCCCCAGTGGGTTCATAATGGTGGTTTAACCCTAGGAAGGTCTGTTGTTGGGCTCAAATAGGAGTTGAAATCAACGTGATAATTTAAATTAAAGGATAACTGTTCTAATTAAAATAAAATAGAATAAAATTTTATTATAAAAATAAATTTCCTTCACTCTTAAGAAAACAAAGTACACTGTGGTTATATGTACTTTAGCAGACCAATTTCCTTAGTGGTTAAGGAATCATCTTTTATAAATCGTGGTTCCTGTTCTTGTTATTTCTCTGTTGAAATCAAGACCAAAAGCTTCGAATCAAAATCAAATGGCCGACTTCATAATCATATACAGAAGGATAAAATAAATTTTGTTCCTTTTAAAACCCACACTTTCCTCTTTCTCAAACCCAAAACCAAAGCTCTAGTAAAAACAAAAACAAAATTGGCCGCGTCTTGGTTCTCAAATCGAATAGAGAAGCAAATAAAAAAAGGGATAGGAAGACCGCGATTGAGAATCATGAATCTCGTGGGGTAAAGCCTCACTTTGATGGCTTAGGAATTTGTGCGATCGACTACCAGTGATCGACAATGAACAACAGATCTAGGGCTGGAGCATAGGAGCTTTGTAGGCGGTGAGGGAGGGTTCTGAAGAGGTCGAGACACTTGTTGTGAAGAGAAGCACTAGGGTGCGAATTCAAGTGGAATTCCATACAAACTTTTGTCGTGCGACTGTCACTGGGGAAATGGGAATCACGATGATCTCTGGAGGTGGTAGGCGTTGGTGTCTGGAAGGCCTGCAGCAGAGATGATGGACTGGGAGGGTCATCACTGTTGGTAAATTAGGTATCGCAAGTTTCAAGTGTTCGTTTTTCACTGCAGATCGAAGTAAAAAGGACGTCGATCTATTTTTTGGGCAGTGCGATGATTAATAGGTATATTGGGGAGGTTCAGAAATTGGCAAATGAAGATGTTTGGATCCGTGACTTTGAAATGGTGGATACACGTAACAAGAAATGGGGTGGGACATTTGAGGAGGCCCGAATTTTGTTTGTTGTGCTTGGGTTTGAACTGATGTAGAATGAAGTTCATGAAGTATGGGAAGGAGGTTCAGGCAGATCTTGAACTTGGAAGGAGAGCAGTTTCCAATTGTTTAAATGGTCAAAGGGAGAGCAATAAGGGATTTTGCCGAGGTAAAGAGTTTTACTGAGAGATTTTCATTTGTGTTGAGGGTGCAAGTGGAAGAGGGGGGCGTTGAAATGCTAGTAAGGGCGAAGGGGATTATATTAATGACAAAATGTTGATTAAGGAGGTGGACATATTTCGGAAGAAGGATATTGAAATGATGATTATGGTGATTTTCTAAATTTAAATATAAGAATTTGATTTTTAATTTCTTTGGATTAGTTGATAACTTTTAAAACAAATTCTAATTCAATTGAAATTAGATGTGAATACTATCTACTTCATTGAGTTCTAAGGACGTGCGCTACTAGTTGGAATGGGTACGGGATTTTTCAGGACCAATGATGAATTTTATATTAAATCGAGCATCGTTCGGTTTAATTTAAAATAGGAACGAGCTGCAATAAAAATCACGGTGAGTAAATCTCACTAAAAATTTATTTAGAATTATTTTATTAGTTAAAAATAATTAGTTGTTAGTTTTTTTCATGGATTGAAATATTATTGTAGCTATTATATATATATTAGTTATTTAGGATTGGTGTTTGTGGTTATATATATATATTGGTGGTTGGATGCCGCGGTACCATTAGCGGATGCCCGCAGTATCATTAGCGAATGACCCTATGCTACCCACACTATGATAGTGGATGACCTTCTATACCGCGATATCCTGCCTCGAACCAGGGTGGGTATTATTTATGTTGGCTAACGTCTGTGGATGCAG
The DNA here is from genome assembly GCA_030737875.1 of Allium sativum. Lineage (NCBI taxonomy): Eukaryota > Viridiplantae > Streptophyta > Magnoliopsida > Asparagales > Amaryllidaceae > Allium > Allium sativum. Next base: position 125,062,577 of record CM060921.1, read on the forward strand.
GAAAACAGGTTGGAGGGATCCATCTAGATTCCTCAAAAATATTATTATTTGTTTGTTTCATATATATTATCATATATGATGTATTGGAAAATATGTGTATAATAATTGGGTGTTTTTGATTGGTTGAAGGTCACTGGCTCTAAATGTTGATTTATAAATATATAGTGAAAAAGATATTTCGAGATTTGAAATGGGAAATCTATTTTTCAAAAATAGAATTTGAATTTCCAATGAGTTAAGAAATATTTACTTGTTTTGAATAATAAAAACAAGTAATGGAATTTATAAATGATGTTTATAAATTTAATAATACAGGAAATTGAAGTGGTAAATTTATAAACGATGTTTATAAATTAAATAATTGGGGAATTTAAGTGAGTTTATAAACGGTGTTTATAACTGAAATGGAAAAATTGTCATTTTGATAATTTGGGAAGTCTAAATTAAAATGTGAATTTAAAAAGGAAATTTATTTTTACAAAGTAAAAATTTAATTTCAATTTGGATTTGAAATCAAGACATGTTTAAATATATATAAACAAGTGATATAAACGATGTTTAAAACTAAAGAAAAATTATCATTTGGGTAATTTAAATATTTAAATTCGAATATGAATTTAAAATGAGAATTTAGCGATCGTATTAAAAAGGGAACCATGAAATTTATTCCGACATTCAGAATGTAAATTGAATTAAAAAAATCCATATGGATTTATGATATGAATTCGACTATGTCGGATTTATTAAAAATATATTATTTCTAGAAAAGAATATTTAAAATGTATTAGATATAAACTAAAATTAATTATGCAATAAATTCTATATATAGATAAGTTATAATAAATAGAATATTCAAAAATAAGCATTTGGTTTTTAAACAGATTTCAAAATGGAACTTGTTTAAATATATAAAACAAGTAAATTTATAAACGATGTTTTTAAATATGGATAATTAATTATAAAGAAATGATTTGCAAGTTTAAATTCAATTATGGATTTAAAAATAGAAACTGAAATCATTTCGAAAAGGAAATGTCTGTTTTTATTCTGGAATCCAGAATATAAAAGGAGTTGGATTTCAAATGGAATTTGAAATGGAAAACTTTTTATAATATATAAAACAAGGAAGTTGGATTTACAAACGATGTTATAAATCTAGTAAAATAAATTACCAGTAGATAATTTAGACGTTTAGATTTAAGTATGAATTTAAAAGTGAATTGGAAAGTGTTTTGAAATGGGACAATTGATTTTATTCTAGAATTCGGAATATAAACTGAATTGAGAAAAACCAACGGATTGATAATTGGAATTCGATTATATTGAATAAAATAAAATAATTTATTTCAAAGGGAATTGGAATTCATTATAGGAAATTAAGTTATAGATAAATTTATAACGAAGTTATGAAATAATCGGTGACTAAGGAAAATTAGAAATATTAAGTTGAATTGGGAAAGTTGGTTTAATACATATATATTAGAATGGAGTTGAAATTTATTTATAAATGAAATTTAAATGTTTATTGTGACACCCCATGTCCATTAATGTCGCTCACAAAGGGAATGCATTAACTTATATGGAGCGTTTTAAGTGTGTATAGAACAGAAACTTAACAACAAGACAGATATAAAACAGTACTTAAAGGTTTAAAACTTTATTCATTGCAACGGTAACAGATAAGTTTGATTACATCATCAAAAAACTAAAGACCAAAGTCAAGTACATAATAACCATCTTGATTAAATCATAGTACATAAAATGAAAGACATAACCCCAACATAAAATAGCCATAAATGAGATAGGCTGATCTTTTACTTCAATGATCCAAGCAACTTCTAAAAGCAAGAGATAAAGCTGTCCAAATCAAGCTCTAATAGTGCTAGTTCCACCCTGAGCACCTTTGGGGGGGGGGGGGGAGAGGAAGAAAAGAGGTGGAAATAAGGCGGCAGACATAAAGTCTGGCGAGTGCGATAACTTTAACAATATAATTATCAAAATAACTAGACTAAGGCATAAGTTGGAAAATAAGGAAATGACTGTGAACAAATGGGTATGGCAGAGCAAACAAAGGAAATAAGATGAACAAAGATAACGTTAAAGGCACACGTAAACCACTATAAGATAATTACAATACTGCACCACCACTAGTCACCCTAAAGGTTGATCCCGGCTACAAAACTTAATAATGATAATGGTAGTTTCGTGTACCCCTAGCTACCTTCATAGGTGCCGTCTGCCCCTATCTCCACTAGGTGTACCCACTACCCTCATTCGACCGGCTCCCTAACTCGTAGATACCCGTGCTGGCCCCACAGTGGGGTGTATCACTCCCCAAAGTGGCAACCCGATACTACCGAAAATGCACGGCTTATATCTACACGATGCAACAACGTCTTACCTACCAGCCCGGGTCCACACACGCATATGAACCCGTTGGACTTGCGTTGCCACAGCTGACCCGTTTTGACCTCTTACAATCAAATCTAGTGCGCGTGTCCCGTCCTCGACTTGGGTTGAGCCCACAAAGATACTTGATGGGTTACTGGTTTGAAAAGGGCCCCCATGCATGACACAAGCCTTCCACCTATGCTTGGTCCCCTCTAAGGTTTTCCCACTTAACCCCATTCTTATTCATGTCTTCTTACATGTTTCAATCTTGGTTAAGTGCATCTAATCGTATTTCAAATGTCACCCAAGGCACCCACTTAACTTCACATGCCACCCAAGGCACCTACTTAACTTCACATGCCACCCAAGGCACCCACTTAACCCCCTCATGTCCCACCACATGTTTGTCTGGTTAAGTGTTTCTTAATTCATTAACACCGTAACCTTGTAAAGACCTCCCACATTATACTGGCATTTGTGGCAGCTGGATTTGTCGGGCGGGTCCGGGCAGTCTTACACCACAAACGAGCCTAACCTCATGTCATTACAACTGTTACACATTTAATTTATACCTAAGACCTCCCACATTAGAATGGCATTTGTGGCAGCTGGATTTGTGGCAGCTGGATTTATCGGGCGGGTCCGGGAAGTCTTACACCACAAACAAGTCTGACCTCGTGTCTTAGGCGGTTTATTATTACACATTTCATTTAACCACAAATTGGATTAATATCCCTAATTTGAATTGTTAATCAATTCCAAATTTAACTATGTCCATAATTGACACCTTAATTATGTCCATTTATTTATGGTATATAAAATTATACCAATTAACATCACAAATTAATTATATGCCATTTAAGGCATTTATGCCAATTCTCAATATTAATTATTTTAATATTATCCCATTGCCCCACGTTGTACGTTCGTACATGAAATTTAAGGAATATATTAGGCTGGCCAAATAGCCTAAATTTATAAAACGTCACAATTTGTGCAATACATGAAAATAGATTTAAATATCACAATTAGTATGTCTCATAAAAATAGATCTAAAAAGATAAACTTGCATGATTGGCATAATTTGTATAATCCATAACTAACATATATGTAGCCACAAACTAGCATGGACTAAATTATGTACACGGTGTGATTTGCATAGATTATTACGCATAAAGGTGAACTTGCATCGTGTATAGACGTATAAATCACAATCTAGCATAAACTATGTATTACAATAGATCTAAACATGAGTGTCAAGTTGTATGTATTGATTTGGGTTTTCACCTAACTTACATATAAACCACATACAACTTGCATACGAATTACTAACATCACATACTTGCATATGTATACTAACATAGGATTTACATATATGATTCACTTGCAATTTTATATATGATTCACAAATGAACTTGCATATGACTAATATCCCACTTGCATAAAGTTCCAATGTTCTAATATAATCAAATTACACATATAAGATCAAGCATAAGGAATAGATTTACTAAATTAACTAACTTGTTTATATGTTTACAACATAGGTGATAATAACTAACTATGCCACATGAATCAAGGGACAAAATCTCATAATCCAAATATAAACCCATCAATATTAATTTAAGAATTATCTTGTTTATGAAATCATACTCACATATGTCTTTGCATATACTTTAGGTCCAAACTTACATATAAAATAGATGTCATAAATCAAATTAAACGTACAAAGTTGCATATGATTCTCATTAAACTTGCATATGATTCATGTATAAATTAACACATCCAAACTTGCATATCAAGTTAAACATACATATGAATCAAGTTGAACTTACATATGATTTAACATATGAATTAATTCCACAAACATAACCAAACTAGCATATGAAGCATCATTATGCATTGATTGTACATAAGCCTACAATTAACATTAATTTACAGCATAGATAATAATATAACGGTCAATGATTCACAACCACAATCTCATCATCCAATTTATAACTCAACCTAATTAAATAGTTAATTATCTTATTAAAGAAATCGAACTCACAACTCAAAGAAGGTCTTGAGTTCTGAAATCTGAGTTTTGAAATTGATTTAGCTCTCCTTTGAAGAAGACAAATTCGTTGTTGTTTAGATTTGAGTTGAATAGAATTGAGTTGATTAGCTTCACTCTCCCTCTAATTAGTGGCGGCTACTCTAGGTTGCAAGGTGACAGCATGACGGCCATGATTCTAATTTTTATTTGATTTTAGGGTTTGAGTCTACATGTGTTTATATAGAATTTAGGATTAATTTAGGCCATCCGATCACCCTAGAATTAACCACAACCATTCAGTCAAGATAGGGTGACAAGTCAGCCCTAATGACTCAGCTAGGAGTCAGAAAATCGTCATCAAACAAATCTGGCCGGGGGGAGGGGAGGGGGGGGGATAGTCGACCCCCTGGTCGACCTGTTTGGGTAGGTCGACCTGGCTCCTGGCGGGAATTTTCCCGCCTAGCCCAATCTGAGTCTCAATTTGAATCTTTGAAATCTGTTTGAATTTTTCTGAAACTTCCGATCGCCATAACTTCTTCATACGAAGTCCAATTCACGCAAACTCGGACTCTATCTCAACCAGAATTCCGAGACGAACACAATGGCGTAACCCGTTTCCCTTAGTTCTCACATCTGAGATTAATTATTCTTTAATTTGTTAACATTAATATTAAAATTACGGGGTGTTACATTCTCCCCTCCTTAAAGGATTTTGCCCCCGAAATCTCCAAGTTGAGGAGAATGCATATCCTAACATCCAATCATCCATCTACTCAACCATCAAACACAGGCATCCATTGTCCTTACAAAATTTCTAATGCTGTATGAACATATGTCAGAATTGTGTATATATGTTCCTTATCTAATGCATAATCAGGTGGTCTACTGATTTAGTTGACCTCCTTAATGCAAATCATGATAGTGCCATGCGTCCATTATGTATGCGAAAGAATCCTATTGATACATATCATTTCTACATGTGTGCACAACCATTCATCAAAATGCAGCATCCATGTGATAACACAACCATTATACATCCATTCATTAAATATGCACACACATTTATATGCAGCAAGAAGGTGATTGAGCCGATCTAGTGCCTAAGTTGTGTGTATATGCATCCACGAGCAACCACTAGCAACCACTTGCATCCATTTGCATCCATCAGACTTAACATTTCTCAAACACATGTTTCAACCATATGGTTATTCCTAACTAAAAGATCGAAGATGTCATCGCAAAGATAATACTAAAAGATAGGACAAGTATCAACAAAGCGGTAGAAAAAGGAGAGATTAAAACATACCCTCAAAAAGGAAAGGGTACAACGTACGCATCTTATCTTCCGTTTCCCAAGTCGCGTCTCTTTGATCGTCTCCCCATTGCACTTTGACCAACTTGACCTCTTTGTTGCGAAACTTTTTGACCTCCAACCCGAGAATGCGTGTAGGAGCTCGTATGATCGTGGCATTGCGCTCTACTCCCACTTCCTCGAGCGTACTCGGCTCTACCACTTCCGCCGTATCATGTAAACACTTCCTCAAATGTGACACGTGAAACACGTCATGAACACCACTAAGCTAGTTGCCTCTTCTCATGTCCCTTCGAAATCTAGGATACATAACCTCAAAAGATCTTCAAGGATTCTGTTCACCCCTTTCTGTCCATCCATCTGTCTATGGACGACAAGCGATGCTCGTACTTACCGCCTTTTGAATATCACCTTTTCCTCTTGCACCGAAAACTGCTCCAAGCCCTGTCTCGCAAGCACCGGTATATATATATTGTGAACGGTTTGTTTCCATCTAGCAAAGTTAAAACTGGGGCTGATATCTTCGCAAAGCCCTTAACGAACTTCCTATAGCAGCCCGTCTCTCCTAGAAAACTTCTTATTTCCGTTGCTTTTCTTGGAACCTTCAATTCTTGGATTGCTACCACCTTCGCGGGATCCACAGCTATCCCTTCCTGAAAGAACACGTGTCCTAAGAATCCTGCCTTCTTCCTAAAAAAAATGGCATCAACATAGGGTCCTAAACAATCCATTACTTCACATCTTTCTCGAGTCCCACTCGAGCCATCTCATAACCCTGTAGAGTATTGAGTCTAACTCGGGGCAGTCCATACCATCGAATAGTCTTATCATGTCACGGCTACACATCACTTCTCGAGAAAACCAAGATATCATGCAATAAAAATTGCCACAACTATTTATCTCACACAAACCATCCTAGTTGAACTCGACATTCCCCAAGCACAAGCCCCAAAGGCCTAAACCAATATCAGACAAGCACCCAAGGAATACCTCCTCCGAATTCGGACAATCTACGTGAGATGATACTAGGAAAGCAACCAAACAATTGAGCACCCCATTCCGAAATGCTTCTTCTTATGAACCCCTTCTCAAGCAATTCTTTCACTTGCTTACTGAGTTCTCTTCTCTCTTTCGGAGTCATGTGGTGCACTGATAATGCAATTGGCTTTGCATTATCTACTAGATATATTCGAAAGTCTATCTCACGCCTCGGGGTTAAACCTCGAACCTCTTTGAAGACGTCACTATATTCACAGACCACACGAACAGATTTCAAATCATCATTGGATACGTCAAGAGATTCTAGGCAGCTAAGCATTACTGGACCTCTAGGGTCACAAGAAATATCAAGGGTCTTTCCACAACGAGTCAACAATCTAACTACCCTTCTTTCACAATCTAGGATGGAACCGTATCGAGTTAGCTAATCCATACCTAAATCAAGCCATAGCCCATGAAGCCAAGAACAAAGGCGTTGCATTCAAACCCAACGCCCAAGATAGACACTCTCAAATCCCGACAAATCATAGAAAGATGAGCCGAACCACCAATAGGATTTGAGACTACTATGGGATCCGAAACTAGACTAGTATTTAGGTGCAGTGTTTCAACTTATGAAGCAGATACAAATGAGTGTGATGCGCCCGAGTCAAACAAAGTACGAATAGAATGATCAAATAGAAAAACTAAACTTTCAATGGAAATTGTTCTACCTCGTTCTTGCAGCGGTGGGGCCAGGAGAGCCTGGACCTGCCCTCTTGCCTGCCCTGGTGCCGTGAGAGCCTGAAGCTGCCCTCCCGAGGTAGACCCTGCCCTCTGCCCTTTCTTTTGGCAGTCCTTAATCAGGTGTCCTGCCTCGCCACAGTGAAAACAACCAGTCTTTTTCTTCTTCCTACAGTCTTTTCTTAGATGGCCTGGTGTCCCGCAGTTAAAGCATCTTTTCTTTCCCTTGCCATTGTTGTCTTTACCACCCTTCTTGTTCTGCTGTTGCTGTTGCGATTTCTTTTGATCCCCTTTCTTCTCGGGTGCTTTATTAGCATTGGCGCCTTTCTCCTCTTCATGCATAAGCGCCATGTCAACTAGTCTCTCAAAGGTAGCCCCCATAGGGATGTGGGTCATAGCTAACCCATGTAGCGGCTCGTTCAAACCCTTAACAAATCTCAGGGCCTTCTTTTCGGGTGTATTCACCAAGTCCAAGCCAAATCTCACCAATTGATTGAACTTGTTGACGTATTCTTTCACTGATAGATCCCCTTGCTTTAATGCCAAAAACCTTTCCATGTATAGATTCTCTTTGGCCCGTGAGAGAAACTTTGCCTCAAACCTACGTCCGAAATCCGGCCATGTATCAACTGGACGCTCCCCATTAGTGACCTCCCACCAAAATGAGGCCTCATCCTTCATTAACCAGGCAACTAAGTGGACCTTTCTTCCATCTTCTACCTCAAAGATTCCAAACAATTCTTCCACCTCCTTTAGCCAATTTCGAGCTTCAACAAACGTCTTCGACCCATGAAAGGGTTTCCCGCCCATTGCCCGAAAGTCCTTGCATATCTTTGCGAAAGTGTCAACACGAGGAGGAGGAGGAGGGGGAGGGGGAGGAGGAGGAGCATTTGCTGGGCCTGCGACATTGGCCCTAGCTTACAGATACCTTCTAAACCATCCTGGTATCGGTATCCCCTCGGGTATCTCGGGAATTCCAGACATACTGAAAAGAAAAATGAAGAGATTCAAACGAAGAATTCGAAAGAAAGATATATGGCTCTTGGGTGTTATGTTTTCAAAATAAAATTTTCTCTTGAAAATACTTTCCTTAAAACGTACTTTTGAAAGCATTTCTTTATAAAAGTGCTTTTGAAAAATAGTTTTTCAAAATTCATATCTGTTCTGGTAACCTTCAGCTCTGATACCACGTGTGACACCCCATGTCCATTAATGTCACTCACAAAAGGAATGCATTAACTTCTATGGAGCGTTTTAAGTGTGTATAGAACAGAAACTTAACGATAAGACAGATACAAAACAGTACTTAAAGGTTTAAAACTTTATTCATTGCAGCGGTAACAGATAAGTTTGATTACGTCATCAAAAAACCAAAGACTAAAGTCAAGTACATAATATCCATCTTGATTAAATCAGAGCACATAAAATGAAAGACATAACCCAAACATAAAATAGCCATAAATGAGATAGGCTGAACTTTTACTTCAGCGATCCAAGCAACTTCTAAAAGCAAGAGATAAAGCTGTCCAAATCAAGCTCAACTAGTGCTAGTTCCACCCTGAGCACCTTGGGGAGGGGGGAGGGAAGGAAGAAAAGAGGTGGAAACAAGGGGGTCAGACATAAAGTCCAACGAGTGCGATAACTTTAACAATATAATTATCAAAATAACTAGACTAAGGCATAAGTTGGAAAATAAGGAAGTGACTGTGAACAAATGGGTATGGCAGAGCAAACAAAGGAAATAAGATGAACAAAGATAACGTTAAAGGCGCACCTAAACCACTATAAGATAATTACTATACTGCACCACCACTAGTCACCCTAAAGGTTGATCCCGCCTACAGAACTTAATAATGATAATGGTAGTTTCGTGTACCCCTAGCTGCCTTCATAGGTGTCGTCTGCCCCTATCTCCACTAGGTGTACCCACTACCCCCATTCGATCGGCTCCCTAACTCGTAGATACCCGTGTTGGCCCCACATTGGGGTGTATCACTCCCCAAAGTGGCAACCCAATACTACCGAAAATGCACGGCTTATATCTACACGATGCAACAACATCTTACCTACCAGCCCGAGCCCACACACGCATATGAACCCGTTGGACTTGCGTTGCCACAGCTGACCCGTTTTGACCTCTTACAATCAAATCTGGTACGCGTGTCCCGTCCTCGACTTGGGTCGAGCCCACAAAGATACTTAATGGGTTACTGGTTTGAAAAAGGCCCCCATGCATGACACAAGCCTTCCACCTATGCTTGGTCCCCTCTAAGGTTTTCCCACTTAACCCCATTCTTATTCATGTCTTCTTACATGTTTCAATCTTGGTTAAGTGCATCTAATCGTATTTCAAATGCCACCCAAGGCACCCACTTAACTTCACATGCCACCCAAGGAACCCACTTAACTTCACATGCCACCCAAGGCACCCACTTAACCCCCTCATGTCCCACCACATGTTTATCTGGTTAAGTGTTTCTTAATTCATTAACACCGTAACCTGGTAAAGACCTCCCACATTAGACTGGCATTTGTGGCAGCTGGATTTGCCGGGCGGGTCTGGGCAGTCTTACACCACAACGAGCCTAACCTCGTGTCTTTACAACTGTTACGCATTTAATTTATACCTAAGACCTCCCACATCAGACTGGCATTTGTGGCAACTGGATTTGTCGGGCGGGTCCGGGCAGTCTTACACCACAAACGAGTCTAACCTCGTGTCTTAGGCGGTTTATTATTACACATTACATTTAACCCCAAATTGGATTAATATCCCTAGTTTGAATTGTTAATCAATTCCAAATTCAACTAAGCCCATAATTGACACCTTAATTATGTCCATCTATTTATGGTATATAAAATTATACCAATTAAAATCACAAATTAATTATATGCCATTTAAGGCATTTATGCCAATTCTCAATATTAATTATTTTAATATTATCCCATTGCCCCACATTGTACGTTCGTACACGAAATTTAAGGAATATATTAGGCTGGCCAAATAGCCTAAATTTATAAAACATCACAATTTGTGCAATACATGAAAATAGATCTAAATATCACAATTAACATGTCTCATAAAAATAGATCTAAAAAGATAAACAAGCATGATTGGCATAATTAGCATAATCCATAACTAACATATATGTAGCCACAAACTAGCATGGACTAAATTATGTACACGGTGTGATTTGCATAGATTATTACGCATAAAGGTGAACTTGCATCGTGTATAGACGTATAAATCACAATCTAGCATAAACTATGTATTACAATAGATCTAAACATAAATCTAATCATAGATCTAAACATGAGTGTCAAGTTGTATGTATTGATTTGGGTTTTCACCTAACTTACATATAAACCACATACAACTTGCATACGAATTACTAACATCACATACTTGCATATGTATACTAACATAGGATTTACATATATGATTCACTTGCAATTTTATATATGATTCACAAATGAACTTGCATATGACTAATATCCCACTTGCATAAAATTCCAATGTTCTAATATAATCAAATTACACATATAAGATCAGGCATAAGGAATAGATTTACTAAATTAACTAACTTGTTTATATGTTTTCAACATAGGTGATAATAACTAACTATGCCACATGAATCAAGGGACAAAATCTCATAATCCAAATATAAACCCATCAATATTAATTTAAGAATTATCTTATTAATGAAATCATACTCACATATGTCTTAGCATATACTTTAGGTCCAAAATTACATATAAAATAGATGTCATAAATCAAATTAATCGCACAAAGTTGCATATGATTCTCATTAAACTTGCATACAATTCATGTATAAATTAACACATCCAAACTTGCATATCAAGTTAAACATACATATGAATCAAGTTGAACTTACATATGATTTAACATATGAATTAATTCCACAAACATAACCAAACTAGCATATGAAGCATCATTATGCATTGATTGTACATAAGCCTACAATTAACATAGATTTACAGCATAGATAATAATATAACGGTCAATGATTCACAACCACAATTTCATTATCCAATTTATAACTCAACCTAATTAAATAGTTAATTATCTTATTAAAGAATCGAACTCACAACTCAAAGAAGGTCTTGAGTTCTGAAATCTGTGTTCTGAAATTGATTTAGCTCTCCTTTGAAGAAGACAAATTCGTTGTTGTTTAGAATTGAGTTGAATAGAATTGAGTTGCTTAGATTCACTCTCCCTCTAATTTGTGGCGGCTACTCTAGGTTGCAAGGTGACAGCATGACGACCATGGTTCTAATTTTTATTTGATTTTAGGGTTTGATTCTACATGTGTTTATATAGAATTTAGGATTAATTTAGGCCGTCTGATCACCCTAGAATTAACCACAACCATTCAGTCAAGATAGGGTGACAATCAGCCCTAATGACTCAGCTAGGAGTCAGAAAATCGTCATCAAACAAATCTTGCCGCGGGGGGGGGGGGGGGGGGGGGGCAGGTCGACCCCCTGGTCAACCTGGCCCCTGGCGGGAATTTTGAAACCTGTTTGAATTTTTTTGAAACTTCCGTTTGCCATAACTTCTTCATACGAAGTCCAATTCACGCAAACTCGGACTCTATATCAACCATAATTCCAAGACGAACACAATGGCGTAACCCGTTTCCCTTAATTCTCACATCTGAGATTAATTATTCTTTAATTTGTTAACATTAATGTTAAAATTATGGGGTGTTACATTTATGTTTAAATATAATTAAAACGAACTCGCCACAGCGCTGTAGTTCATAAATTGGCGTTTCGAACTTCAATTGAGTATATAGAACTCAAAAAGTCAGAATTCTTTGAAAAAAGAATTGTCAGGACCGGTTGAGTAATAGTTCTCTAATGGAAGAGAAAAATCTGAATTTCGTTGTATAGATTTTAAGTTATGTCAAAATCAAATTTCCAGAAAAACAGCGCCATAATTGTTATAAAACCATAACGGTTTATTTAAATTAATGTAAAGGATTTTAAATGAATAAAATCCGAATTTCCATTCGAAAAATCCAGACTTGAGTTATAAATTAAATATGAGCTCAAGTGGAGTAAGTGAACTAATTTTTGAAACAAAAATCAGATTTTTAATTATTGAATAGAATTAACTAATTAGAAAAATAACTAATTAACGGATTTTTGAATCAGAATTAGGCTTTGGATAAGTACGTGGGATTTTGTGAATTCATATTCGAAATCGAATATGAAAATTGAACTAAAAATAAAATTCAAGCAAATCAAAATGGTATATGAATGAGATATGTTCCATTAAAAAGTGGAATAGGTAAAAGAGCTAACTAAAGTATAAATTAACGAATTGAGTTAAAATGACCAGATTGAGTTGGAATAAATTAGAAATGGAAGCATATGTGTTAAACAGGTATGGAATGAAGTCTATAAAGATTTTAATTCGAGTGCCCAACAAAAAGGTACATATTTAAATTGTATATGAGATTTTACGCGCCGAATCGGCAAGCCGCTTGGCTTTTTGATTTTCTTTTTGAATGGAAAGGGCCTAGAGAGGCGTTTTGTGGTTTTACTGAGTGACCCGTACAAAAGAGGTTATGGCGACATTTTCCGGAAATTTAAGGAGTTTGAATATTTTAAGAAGATTTGATAATTAGGAATTGATATATCGATATATATAGAATTGGATAATGAAACAAAATTAAAATAGAATGTTATAAACAAAACGGAAATCAATAAATTTAATCCGATAAAAATAGAAAGAGAAATATATACACGTTTAAATGATATGGATAATTGTTAACATGATGTTGATTGTCCGAGTTAAGTGGTCTTGTCCGTTTTGAAGTTAAGGATGTTTTCAGTCAAGGTCTGAGAGGTAGTTATACCCCAACTTGATTTATTTCATTTTTAACCAATAAATAACAAGATCCAGCCTCGAAGAGAAATGGTTGAATAAGAGTTAGTTGAATGCAGTATTTTGGGTTGTTTGTAACGATGTTTTACACAACAATCGATTTAACCCAAGTAAGTGAAATCTTGGAAATATAAAGACAAATATTTCCTAAGTATTGAAATAAATGGATGGTCATGAAAGAGATAAGTAATTGGAATGTTTTCCAGTTATAAATAGAATATATTTTCTAAGTATAAAAAAATAAAAGAAGGCGATATATGGAAATGTTTTCCAAATAGCGTAAGAGGCCAAGATGATTATCGAAAATATCGTGTTAACGAATATAGTTAAGAAAATGGAGAAGCATTTTAATTAATGAAATATTAATTAAAAGGCGCAGTGATTTGTTTGATGCTTTGAATAAATGTTTGTTTTTCTTCGATAGTTAAATAACAGACTATTGAAGTGTTTGCCGATATCGTTGTCAATATGGAAAGATCGGTTGGATTATTATCCGAGAACCACTCCGTATTGGCAGTAGCTTTGCGAATCAGATTATATGAAGATAATCGAAGACGGAGTAGAGTGCAAGGCCTTTTTCTATTAATGGAAATTGTGCCTTTGGTTTCGTTCAGTCCCAAAACGAACGTATATGGACGAATGTCTGACAGAGTATTTCCATTGATCGCATATGTTGTTATATACAAATATACACGGTGGCAGAGAATTTATTCTCTTAGAATAATATCCATAATATATTTGTGCAAATCAATTAATGATTAACGAATCTGACAATGTGGCATTCAAAGTGATTGTGCTATCAATGAATGGTAAGCAATCGTAGCCTGAGGCCTCAACAACTGGGAGATGACAAAAATTGGGCAGGCAACATGGCTAAGCGGGTAGCTCCCAATTAGGGTGTATTATCACCTATCTAGAGAAATTCATTTCATTCTTTATTCTATTTGATGTTGTCCCATTCAGGGAAAACGGTTGCTGATCCCAACCATTGGTGATATATATTCGATATACTCAAGCGAAATGAGTGGTCGGTCATGTGTGGCCGAGTAACAAGATGTTCTTGTTGAACCCAGTGTATTCCCCTCTAGAGATACACTATCGGAAGGTGGTTCCATACCTTGTCATAGTTGGTAATTCATTACCCAATAAGTGCTCTTGGTTTTGATTGTATATTATATATGTGGAGCGTGAGATGAAAGCGTTCTACTAGATTTCTATTTATTTGATTTAGACACTATTATAATATCAAAGAGTTTTGATATAAAGACTATCAGTTCTTTCAAAAGGATTTTTGAAAGTTAAAACAAGTGTTTTGGATTCTCATAAGGGAAAAACCCATTCTGTGTTATACGGCGTGGTCTTATGAGATGTCCTTTATTTTCTCAAGCTTTTTTAAATTGTTTACTCATACCAGTCCCATGAATGACCCAGAGTTTATTTTATTTTGTTTTACCTAAACTCTTAGGTGCCTAAATTTGTACGGGCAGTCAAGTAGTTCAGGATTTTATAGATTTATCTAAAGGAGCTTGGAGCAGGAGGCTTCAGTGTTAGATATGTAGTATTTTTATTCCGCTGTGTTGTAAGTGTTGTACTCTGACAAGTGTATGTTATACAGTTATAATTTTGTATTTCAAAAGTTATGATATATGTTATATTTTATTCCGCTGCGATGTGAGATTCCATGTTGTTATTTCCGTTCTTCTTCTACCTTTTTTTTCTAAAAAAAGATGATTTGTATTTCTGTGATATTTGGGTTGGACGTGTGATGTATGTAGTCAACTCAGATAATACAGATTTGCGGGCCATTACAGTAGGTATCAGAGCTGGTTGCTTAATTGGTACGCATGATAGGGGTTCTCGCTTTGTGTTAGGTGGCGAACGCGACACTCTTACCCCTACATGTCCCGAAAATGAGGGCTAGTCTAGTTGCAAGGCTGGTCGTAAAAGAAGTTCCGAGGTACTAATGTAAGCCACGGTGGGATATTATCTTACTGCTTGGGGGGTTGAGGGATGGTTGAAAAGCCTACCGAAATCGCCGGGTCATTACAATTGGTATCAGAACTTAGGTTGAGCGAATACCTAGGCTTTGGTGGGTTGTACTCATTAGAGATAGGGTCAGTAGTACCCTAGAATGAGTTGAGTGTATGTATACGAGAGCACGTATTTGTTAATCGATATAAAAATCGTTTTATATTATGTTGGCTTGTCTATTAAGTGGGTTATGAATTCAATTCGAATCGTGGGACGCCACGAAGTCGATATGAATATAAACACTTAAAACAAAGAAATTTGACACAATATTGTTTTAAGTTGGTAAATGAAATAAATTTACCCAAAATTCTATTTTTGATATAAAATGAATAATTTTCTGAAATTATTATGTTATATGGATGAGTTGGTTGTTGTTATTATAATCAAACGAGATTATAAAATTGGAATGGTTATTTATAACCAAATATAATTTGTACATGAATAAAATATGCAAATAGGATGAAATAAAATTTTGGTTGCGTTTTTTATAGGTCCCTATTAAGTTTCAAAATATAAAAAAAACCGCTGATAAAAAGAATATAAAATACATCCTTGTTTTTGAACTTCCGCTCAAAAAATACCAGATGTACCCTAAAAAAACTACCCAACAACGATACGTCATCAATTACTCAGTCAATCCTTCCTTCTATCTCGCTGAAAACCCTAATCCCACAATTCTGCAAATCGTTTGATCACTCCAGGCGTCCATCTCCTACGATCAGACATCGCCGTCGATCCCCCTTGCAACAGCCGCCGCGCCGCCTAATGATGGATCCACCGCCGTCGACAAACCCGCATCTTCCTCCTACTTCACCTGTACAGCCCCAAAACTGCACCCAAACGCGATGTGACCACCGCTGCCGCCCCTAACTGGACTGCCTCCACCTCAGGCGCCGTCTGCTTCGCCTCCTCCAACACCTAGCGCCGCCATTTCCCCCCAAACCCACAGTAAGTTTTCTTAACTTCTTTTATTTTATTTTTTTAATATTATCACCTAATTATTGCAAAACAGTATGCATCTATACAGTATTGTTGCAAATAAGTGTGCATTTATTATTCTTTTAGCTAAAAGCTAATATAGATGCATTTTTTGGCAAAATGTGCATGAATGTATGCAGTTATTGACAATAATTCCATATTTGTATGAAGATATTTTAAATATCTACATGCTTGTATGCATATATTGACTACATTTGCGTGCTTTTATACAAAATATCAAGTATATTTGCATGTTTGAAGTCAGATATTAATAATATTTGCATGCTTGTATGTAGATATCCATTTATTTTTGCATATTTGTATGCATGTAATGTACAAACTTGTTTTAATTTATTTATTGTTATGTAAATAATAGGATACTTGTATACTGATATTTCGAAAACCTGCATACATACTAGTATATAGATTGTAAGAATGATTGCATATTTATACCCTTGTTATCATACCAAATAGAATTATTCAAAAAGGTGTTAATGTTTTATAAATTTCTGCAGCGTTGATTATGGCATGTTTGTTAATAACATGATGAAACAGAGAAGTGAGAACCAAGAAATCATTGAAGATGATGAAGTATATGGTGTTGTGGTTGTTAATGAACAACGTGCTGAGCTTGCTAACGAAATTCTCAACTGTAAACTTTATAGTCGGACTGTTGATAATAATATGTTGACGCAGAAGTTCTTCGAGATTTATGTATTGAATTAAGTTCTACTTCTTTTTCATGATGGTATGAAATGTTGCTTTCTTGTGTGCAGTTATAAACAATATATTGCATACTTTTATGCAATTTTTTCAATAAAATTGGTTACTTAACTGCAAATACTTGTAGCATTACTTCAGAAAACGCTACTGATATTTTTTTAATTACTTACTGTACGATCAGTACTTCAGAAGACTTTTGTAGCAGAAAACAAAATTAATACTGTAGAATTCGATGACTAAATTAACAAATTCAAGACTAAATAGGGAAGAAATAATGAAAGCTAAAACAGAGTTTACACACAAAATGAAAATTTGAAAACTTGCATGCACATAATAAGAATACTTTCATACATCTATGCAACAACAAAGAATATTTGTATATATTATCAGGTATAAAAAATACTTCTGTACCGACATTTAGCGACTATGAATTTATTCATACATATACGCACTTATACAAAATATCAACAAAGTTAATACAAATATTCAGTATATCAACAAACGACATCTCTCACTACATCAACAGAACTATAAAAATACAGACGAATAGAGCAGCTATCATTGACAAACTTCAACAACACCAAGTCAGCAACATCAGCAGTAGCACTGTTATACAAACAAGAGATTCAACAAGAAGTAGACAAATTCAGCAGTAATTATTGTATAAAATTACATAAACGTGTTCAAAACAGTAATAAAAATATGCATACATGTATAAAAATATCAGTAATACTTGCATACCTATGTGCAAATTTTAACAAAAGTTATGCATACTAATATTTATAGTGGATGAAAAACACTGGTAAAATGCATATATTAGGAATATATGCATGAATGTATGCAACTTGTCATCATACACGCAAGCAAACATAATTTCAAAAAGAGTATATAAGTACACATATATACAGAATATATGCATACAGTTATGCAAATTTCCTGAACATATGCATGATTTTATACACGTATTCAGAATTAAAGAAACAGACCCTATAGTGAAAAATTAATAATCACGACTGTACAATCAATAATAAAAAGATAAATTTATCACCTAATTAAATTATCCATCATCAAACCAAGACAGTTTAATAACATCAGAATAATTAATTAAAAAAAATAGGCTTGAAATTGCCACGATTTTGATATTTTTTGTTCAAGCGACATTAAAATTAAGAAAGTCGGCTTTGTAATTTAAACTTTCTTCTTCAATCGTCTGCATCACCAATACACCAATATTTGCAGGACCACTAGATGAAAAAAAAAATCAGGTTAATATGCATTAATCAAACAAAAATACAAAAACAAATTCAGTTAATTATAACTATATGCATTCATATATGCAAGTAATAGAAATATATGCGTACTTATATGAAAATTTTAAGAATATTTGCACAAACTATAATAAAAAAATAATTCAGAACACCTGTAATATATCTAACTTCGCCGTCATTCCCCCCTGCAACAGCCGCCGCGCCGCCCACCGATGGCTCCACCGCCGTCGACAAACCCTCCTCTTCCTCCTCCTTCACCTGTACAACCCAAAAAATGGAACCCCTCCGTGAAGTGAGCACCGCCGCCGCTCCTGAGTGGACTGCCTCCACCTCAGTTGCCGTCTGCTCCCCCTCCTCCGTCACCCAGCGCCGTCGTTCCCCCTCCTGCGTTCTGTAAAAATCGATCGATCAAAAATCCTCACAAAGAAGCAGCCGCCATTAGGATGTAAAAACCGCACCCTAAAAATTTAATCGCAAATAAAGGAGGAGTCGCCATTACACAGAACTATTTGATTGTGGATAAAATAAAACCCTAAAACGTGTATCGTATTACATAAATTACGGCATGAATTAAGAGAGAAAGGGCATACCTGTAAAAAAATGAGCGGCTATTTGAAAATAGGGATGAAATTTATATGTTTCTAAAGGGGAGGATGTGAGCCTAATTAAGTTTAGTTTTAAGGATGTGAGACTAATTTTCACTAAAATTTAATTCGAACCAAAATTTAGAATTTAAATCCTGGGAAGTTGGAAAATATTTTCTGAAGTATACTAGAACAATATAGCTTTGTTTTAAAAGGATTCTGAATGCGTTTTGAAAGTGATAAAACACTTAACTTGCTTTAGTTGCTGGAAAATAATTTTGATGATGACTGCAGCATCATCAGTGTTCATTTTCGAGTTTTTAAGTGATGAATTGCTACCTTTGTAAAGTTTTGATGAAAATTTGTTTGAAAGAAAACAAATTAGTTTGATAATTCAAATGTTTTTAATTTGAGATGGTTAGAACATATGTGTATGTATTTATATGATTTCAGAAGGATCTGAAATGAAAACCCGGGAATTGGAATTTTGGAATTTAAATTTAACTTAAGAAAGTTAAATGGATTGAAGTGAATAAATTGATCGGGATCAATTTGAATGAATTTGAATATATATGAATGGAATATGATTTGAATGTATGGGTTGTAAATCATTCAGATAAAATGAATGTAAGCATCTATGATGTGCAATATGAGTGAAAACCAAAAGTTTTGGTTGAACTAAATTTGTTGAAAGATGAAATGTTGAGTTTCAACATAAATGAGTTTTGAAAAGTTAATGGGTTTGAAGCACTTTTCCTACCTTAGTAATTTCTGGGACGAAATTCTTTTAAGTGGGGAAGAATGTCACGACCTAGATTTCCGATCGATTAATTTAAAATATTTAATATCGTTTTAAATATTGAGTTGATAATATAAATGAATTTTTATATTGAGTTATCAATTTAATTGTCGAAATATGATTTATTTCGAATATATATTTATCGTAATACGAAAATGAATTTATTTGAATTCAAGATTTAAAACTGAATTGTGAAAACAATTTAGATAATCAGTACAAACTTCTGTTTGAATTAGAATAATAATATTAATTTATTATTGAAGAATTAATTGTTTTTAATTTAATTTATATTAATTTAAATTAGTACCTCCTCCATACAATTAAATGGAGCTTTGAATCTTGTCCCAGTGGATTCAGAATGGTGGTTTAACCCTAGGAAGGCCTGTTGTTGGGCTCAAATAGGAGTTGAAATCAACATGATAATTTAAATTAAAGGATACCTGTTCTAATTAAAATAAAATAGAATAAAAATTTATTATAAAAATAAATTTCCTTCACTCTTAAGAAAACAAGGTACACTGTGGTTATATGTACTTTCGCAGACCAATTTCCTTAGTGGTTAAGAAATCATCTTCTATAAATCGCGGTTCCTGTTCTTGTTATTTCTATGTTGAAATAAAATCCAAAAGCTTCGAACAAAAATCAAATGGCCGACTTCATAATCAAATACAGAATGTAATATACTGACTTTTCCGTACCCTTTGAGTTGACAATCACAAGTCACGTCCAACCCAAATTGCACCGAAAAGCAGATAATTATTAGAAAGAAATTAGAGAGTGAGATAAGAAAGAAAGAAATATTAAAATAGAAGAAGAAGAAACACAACACAAAATCAGAGTCTCACATCGCAGTGGAACAAAATATAATATAGAAATAAAATTTCATTGAGAGTTTGAAATAAAACTTACAATCATCATAGTACATCAAAACATCTGGACAGTTATAATAATCTGTCCTCATATACAACACATAGCGGAATAACTATATATCATACACCTGAATTTCTGCAGCTTGTCTCTTCATATCCGATAACCTGAACCTGTACAGCTCGGTCTAACTCGAGAATTACAAACACCGGGTCAGTCTGGTGAACCAGAGTGAGAAAAACACACTAAGTTTTAAGGAATCACACAACTTGAATTTAACATTAAAATCCTTTCGAAAGAAAAGGATAATCGTAAGACCGAATCCACACGTAAATACGGACGTTTTTTACCTTACGATAACCCAAAAAACTTTTGAAAACAATATTATTATGATAGTGTCTAAATACAAATAAATAGAATCTAGCGGAATGCTTGCATCTCACGCTCCACATATATAGTATACAATTAAAATTGCGGGCGCTTATTAAAAATGGATTTCCTGGCAAGGTATGCGACCACTGTAAGGACCCTTAACTTCCCCGGTAAGGAAAGCGCGGATACTTCGAGAACAACACACAAAAGAACGCAGACAGAAGAACATTTCATTGTATATTACAACAATTCCATCAGAATACAAGAATATACAGAGTATAAAAAAATATTACACAGGAAATATCAGAGGTTTAAATTACATTTAAATACATCGCAGCGGAAAACAATACAATACACAACTAGAAGAGATATATGGATACAGAGCTTTTCGGATATCATTCCAGCTGTAAATCAGGATCCTGTGAAAATAAATCTACAAAACCAAAACTACTAGCTACCCGTGTCAAAATAAGGGCACCCAGAGTATAGGTTAAAACAATAAACTCCAGGTCAGTCATGGGACTGGTGTGAGAACTAAAACAGTTATTAATCTTTATTTTAAAGTTAGGTAAATAAAGGGACCATGCCGTATAACACGGAACGAGTTTCCTCCCAAGAATACCAGTGCATAAAACAAACAGCGCAATGCTAAATAAAGAAAAATGAAGCTATTATAAGACCCAGGTCCTATCACACAATGCAACGCAAGCCAGGGGATAGGGTTTTACCTTATAATAGCCAAAGAATGCTTGATACGCTAAATTTCATGTTTTAATTCTTAATCATACTCCAACCGTAAATTAGTAAGATAACAATTCCCTAAGTGTTAACCCCGAAGGCCGAAACCAACATCAGACTAATACCCAGGAAACCACCCATCTTAGCTCGTTTCCAGTTAGTTTCTGATTTTATAGACAATCAGAAATATCAATCACAGACGGCATAAGCGCCCATCCCACTATGTTGCCATATATAGGATTACAACTAAAATCGAAACGTCACGTATTGGAAGTTGGATTTCCATCGGTGAACCAAGGCAAAAGATAGTCCTTACCGACTTCGAGACAATCTAGCCCATGTCTCAGGGTCAGAGCGCATCGACCCTTGGATCATCAGGGCCGGTCCACCGATGTGGATTAAAATGCCTGAACACTGCGTTTCCCCGCCCTTTAGGGCGTAAATGAGCCAACGAATGACTCCATCGGCTTCACATAGTCACCGATATATCTGAGGTGCCTCGCAACAGTACCAACCACACAAGTCAAACTCGTCAGGGCATGTAAAACCACTGACGCCACTTCTAACTAGAAGGAAACGCATGCCCTCCCTGAGGTCCTCTCCCGTTTCTGGTCCACTACCGGGGTGTGAGGCTCGCGAATTCACGCTACACAAAGCTACGCCACAAAGGCCGTGCCTTGATCATCAACCACAAGACTTTGCTTTTCAACAGAAGCCTTGATCATTTGCATCTTAGCATGCCACACAGGCAAACCACTCCGTGCAACCGATATCAATCACATAGAATGAAATCCAATGTCAAACACACAGTCCATTTACAAGTCCGTTCTGGATCTGAACGAAACCAGGGGCACCTTGTACCTCGCATATCCATCGATCTCCAAGTACGTCTGGACGACCACTAACTGATTCCCTCCTCTTGGGTGTACGACCCAATCAAGATCATCAGTAATCACCCAAACGACGTGAAGACCTTCGGTCTTCGACCACCGTCTTCATCTTCGACTTATCGTCGTATCAGTTATTCAGAATGGGATAAACCCGGTCTTTCCGAATAACTCGCGCATATAATAAACAAGTGTTACGCAAACACAACATACGTCTCATTCCAATTCATCAGTCACTAACCATAAATTAGCAAGAGAATAATTCCCCAAATATTAACCCCGAAGGCCGAAACCAACTTCAGGTCAATACCCAGGAAACCATTCTTCTCACCTAACCGACAGTTAGTTTCTAAATTTCACATTCTTAGGGAAAGGTTCCCATTAATTTTATCAAAGATAAATCCTTTCAAATTTATTCTTTATTCTTCTTTCGAATATCGATTCAACTAGTCGGGATTAACGAACCTTACCGAAGTAATCATTTATTTTAATTTCCCAACCCCAACCTATTCATCCCATGAAGTACAACTGGTAATACTTCATATCTAACACCACGGTGTTATCGGTAAATTCAATTACCATTTCACGTTCAAATCTAATTAAAGATTTAACTATCGCCTGGAGCAAAACTGGGGATACTCCATTCTCGTTCTTTTCAATCTAATTAAAGATTCATTAAAACTCCACTTAGTTTTAATCTTTAACTGGGTTAAAGATTCAGTGTCATTTAAAACACGGTTCACGATAAACCCAAAATCACATCACATTTCAATCAGTCCCTAACCGTAAATTAGCAAGTGAGCAATTCCCTAAGTATTAACCCCGAAGGCCGAAACCAACATCAGATCAATACCCCATAAACCATTCAACTTAACTAATCTCCAGTTAGTTTCTGATTTTCTTAACTCCTTTGGGTCTAAGAACAGTATTATTGAAGATACCATTCACGACAACCCAAAATCACATTCCATCAATTTTCGGGTTAAAGAACAAGTGTTATTTAAAACACTGTTCACGATAAACCCAAAAATCAATACCAATTCAATTCCAATTAAATATTATTTAATTGGTTCACTTCATTAAATCTAAATAAAAAGATTTATTCTTTTTCTCAACTGGGTTTAAGAACAGTGTTAATGAAGACTCCATTCACGACAAACCCAAATCCCATTTGATATCAAATACAAGGCTCTGAATAGAAAATATACCGGCTTATATTCAATATCAAATTCTACGACCAGCAAATATCGTATTGGAAATAACGATATTAATATATCTTTCAAATTCCCATAACAATATCTGTATCATCTTGAAATCCAACATCGAAATATTCCGGAGACAATTTCGATTCAAATCCATTCCAATTCAATTATTGGAAATTCTGGTTATTTTCAAAACCATTTCAAATCCAATTTATTTATTTTAAAAATAAATAAATTATTATTCTAGTTCAAAACTAGTTCATTTCGATAAAAATCTATTTTTATCTTCAAATATGGGATTTTTCATCCTAGTTCTTCCCGAGTCATTTCTTATGATTTTACACAAATTACTGATATTTTTAATAATATTATCAAGGCCCGTACATTCGATTTCCATCAACGGCCATCGAACTGCACTTACAGCGATCTTTTTCAATTTTGATTTGGACATAATTCCAAATCCAACCGTTAGATTTCAAATTTCTAATATTCGTTAGAAAGCTCTTTTCGATACGACCCAACGGTTCCGGTTTTAGGAGAATCCGACGGTTGGATCTCCCGCAATGTCCATTCGAAGTCAACGGTCGAAATTCGCGAACTACCGCGGCGCGGTGCGTTCTATTCAGGCCATTATATTATATATATAATATATACTTCGTCGATTTCCTTTTTAAAACGAATTTTATAAATTGTTTTAAATTTGTTTCAAAAACAGTTTCAACTTCCTTTTAAAATTCAAATCAAAATTGAAATTTTCAATATAAATTCGTTTTAATTTCATTTCAAATCGATTTCAATTCAATTTTAATTTAATTCAAATTTCAATTTAATTCAAATTTCAATTCATTTCAATTTAAATTGAATTTCAATTCATTTCAAATTAATTCGAATTTCAATTCGTTTCAAAATATCAGATTTCGAAATCACTTTCGATGTTCATTATAAAATGTATAAAATCGATATAAATGTCGTCCACGTCAGAATGGCGTAAATCTAATAAACACGGCTTCATATATTTCTATTTTCAAATATTTCTTTTCAAATATTTCTATTCAAATATTTCTCTTCAAAACTGGAATGAGGCCTAATCAATTTCCATAGATTTTATTTCTATGGATTTCCATACAACGCATGTATATATCAACAATGACAAATAATCAACCATAATCCAAAGTGCATTCTACAATGTATAAGCATCAAATATAAATATTTAACGCTTATAACAGCCTGTCAATCAATCGATCGACATACAACTAATTATTTGGATTAGTGTACGTCATATATCATCCCAATACCCGTGTAGGGTTTCAAACAATCAAACACAGATTTTATTTGTGCAGTTGGGCGATGTGTAAAATTTATCGTCCCAATCCATATCAGTCAAACGTGTGTATATAAACAAATCGTCCGACTTGTTTATAAATATTTATTTTATATACACGTTAAAATTTATATTTTTAACTATAGAATATTTTCCACTATAAAATATTTTATTTCGTTTCACATCACACAATCAACTACGCATCAAAATCAAACAAACAAGCATACAACCCGTCCATGGTCTGTGGACGATGGGTGTCGGGTGCTACTAAACACCGTCTGCATCCTAGTATATATTTTTAACTAGAAATTTAAATTAAAGGTGAGGAATTCTCACCGAGGGTTCCACTCCTCCATTCTTTCTTTTTGAACGGTTTGAACTTGTTCCAAATTCCAACTCATCTTTTTCACGCTGTTCACATATAAAAATCACATTTTTATTATCACTACACGTACATAAAAATCGAATTTTTATCTTCACTTCATATATATATAAATCGAATTTTTATCTTACTACACATATAAAAATTATATTTTTATTACTCTACATAAATAAAAATCATATTTTTAATCTTCACATATAATAAAAATCATATTTTTAATCTTCACATATAATAAAAATCATATTTTTAATCTTCACATATAATAAAAATCATATTTTTATTCGATAAAAATTTCGCCTTTTTATTACATGAGAATCGTATATCCCAATTCAAGGAAATCATACGTTTAAAACATAAGAAAAATCTATTTTTATTAAAACAAGAAAACATATTTCTTTAACAAAGATCATATTTTTTTTCTATAACAAAGACCATATTTTTTTAAGAATATATAAACTGATTTTTTTCCTTCTTTTTTTTTTTAAAAAAACTAATCACCTAGAAAACAACTAAAAATAAGGTAGTAAAAACTTATAGGCAGTTTCTCTTTGGGGTGGGGATGGCAGAGCATCGGAAGGGTGTTGCGCGGGTCTGGGGAAGAGGGGGCTCAGGTGATCGGCCATGGCGGCGAAGGAGGTGGTCGCGGTTCCATTTGGGTGGGGTTTCCAATAGGGAAAAGGGGCGCGACGGCTTTTAGGAGGGGGGCTCCGATGCGACTGGAGGGGGAGGAGGAAGCGGGAGGGGAATCGGAGGGGGGGCGCGCTCAACGAGGCGCGGTGGCGCCACCCATGGAGGAGCGACGGCTCCTCCGCCTTCTTCCCCCTTTTTTTCCCTTTTTTTATTTTCTTTCGATTGAAATGATATGGGGGGGCTGAGAGTATAGAGAGAGGGGGGAGAGGGTTTTATTTTATTTTATTTAATTAATTTAATTTCAAAAAGGTACTTTTTATTTCGACCTCGAAATAGGCCCCACCGCCTATCATCCCTAGCGTTTTACCCCCATTCCGAACACAATGAGATATGTATCGTAGGCTGATTCGACTATTTCGATCAGTTTTCCTCAAAATCAACATATAACTCTATATATTGAGTTTGAACGCGCATTTCAATTTACTGGGGCCACATATGAACTCTAAAAATTCTCAAAAAATATTTTCTAACTTCGTAATGACGATACGGTCCTAACAAAACTAGTTTCGACGAATTCTGAGACCGTTTGAAAAATGGCCATTTTCCAGTCGATTAAAATCGACTGAAACTGGCCAAACGCATTTTCCTTTGCCACGCTCACATATTGGTTCGAAAAATTATGAAATTTGAAACCTAGCAATAATTTGACATCATGGATCCAACAAAAGTGGTTTCATCGAAATCCGAGGTCGTTTGCAAAATGGCCATTTTCAAGGGCTGAAATTCCATAGCGAGTATTCTAAAATTTCAACTGGACGTAACTTTTGATTCCCGCTATGAAATTTTGATTACCCGGATTCGTTGGAAAGATATTTTCAAATAGATTCTAATATTTTTTGTTTCGCCAAAATCCGGTTTATTTTGCACCCGGTATGTTCAATTGAAATTTGAAATCGAATTATCGAACTACCGCGCCATTTTCAATTCCTTTTATAATTATAAATAATTATTTATATTCTAACGACGACGTATATAAATATATACGTTCGAATCTATTCAAAATAAATTTTTTTGTCATTATTATTTAAAATAATTCATTTTAAATATTCAAAATTCATCAAAATTGCCAAAATAAAAATTTTAAATTGCCTTAGAATTTCCGGGTTATTACATCCACCTTCCCGACAATGTACCTCTGGAGATGAATACATTGGGGTTCAACAAGAACATCTCGCAACCCAGGCTAAACATGACCGACCCCTCACTATACTTTGAGAGTACCAAATATATCATTACCACGGTTGGGGGCCGGCCAACCGAACCGATGGCATACATACATAAATAAAAAAGGGACAACCGAAGGCATTTGATTTCACCAGATCAAGTAATGATATACCCTTTTGATGGGTGCAACCCACATAGCCATGTGACCCACCCGATTTTATGCCATTTCCCTATTGATGAGGCTAGAGGTTAAGCTTATCCTTCAGAACAACACATCTCCATCCACTTTGAATGCCACATCGTCGGATCCGCTAGATATCACTAATTGATGTTCACAAAAATACTCAAATTGATAATAGAAGTGCACTTCTCCGCCATCAACTCGACACGTTTGAAGAAATCAATGTATGTGATTCCTTTGGAAATACTTTGTCGGACACTCGTCCATACAAGTCATCCAGGAACAGGATGAACCGAAGGAACCCTCCTACCACATCTAAGGAATCACCCTATAGATCGATAGCAAGTAGTCCTTGCAATCCGTAGATTCCAATCACGACAGAATCACTGCCAAAAATATATCTCTTGGGATCAGCCAGAGAAATTCAACAGTAGTTCCTCCGCTCATGAAGATTTATGGTCTTCAATTGCTCCATCTCGATTAGCATCTTCCACATATTCGTATTTATTGGTCGGAATGGTTTTCGAATATAAATTCGATCCCGGTCTTTCCGTACCAACACACGTTGGGCCTGATTTTGATAGTTGTTTATTTAACTATGAAAATAAATAATTAAAAATAAAACCAAATGGATCCATTGGTTTAGTACACAGCGTCACTTGGCCTTTTAAAAATAATATATTGGTAGCAATACCAAAATAATATATTGGTTTTAATATATTAATATTCTCAAATCCTTTATTTTAATACTTCGAAAAATATCGTAAATAATATTCAATTTTCCTTCAACTCTCATTTCAAAATATTACTAAAAACATTATTTATTATTTATCATTTGAAAATCGATCCAACTTATCATTCTTAAACAACCGTTAGAAATCTCCTTCTCGTTTCGTTATTTGAGCACCATAATCGTCACTTAGCCTTTTAGAATAATCCATTCTAAATCTCATATCTTTGTTTTGAAAATACCGTTATATTTTCACAAACTCTCCTTTATTATTTCTTTACTATAGAAATATCATTTTAAGCCCTTATTAAATTCCTTTACTTTGGAATTCTTATATATGTATATTTCCAACTTCATCAAATAATGTTGCATTATTATTTCACAAAATAATTCACTTCTAATATTTCCATCATTACAACTAATATCATCCTCCGATAATCCTGAAGTCGTTCAAGTTGGGGTATTTTAATTACCTCTCAGACCTTAATCAACAACGTTCTTATCTTAAGATAAATACGAGTTGTAATTCAAAAAGCCATATTCATTCTAATACCGACCAATACCAGTTCACTATTTTATTAAAAACACAGTTTTATACAACCTTCTTACTTTTGAAATCTCCCTTTTAAATATACTATTATTAACTAAATTCATTGATTTAGTAGATGATAAATAAAACATCAACCTTTAAACTTCAACTTCTTTAAACTATTTATCTTATTATCCAGATTCTTATTACAAATTACATTTCCAAAACTTTTACCAAATTCAATTGCAAGAATACCTTTACTTAAACCTTTTAATTATTTCCTTTGGAAAAAAAATCTTGTTTCAATTCCCATCCGTTTCACTTAATGCCATCATTAAGTAACGTTAATTTAAAATTAACGCTTTAAATTCACATCTCTCTTTATAAGCTTGTTTACACAACTCTGGTTTAATATAAACCCTTTTTTTCTCGGTTTCCTTTTCTTAATCAAAACATTTATTTTAAGCTTATCGCATTCTCTTAAAATCACTTTATAAGTTCACTCACCAAATTCGATTTAAAATATAAACCGTTCGTAGGCTTACTTAGAAATTCAATTATATTTCATTACCACTTCGATTACTTAAATGAACTTCATTTAAGGAATAACTCCTCAACTTATTATAATTTACTTTATCACTAACTAGAATAAATGTTAAATTTCCCTTTTAAAAATCTTATTAAGTTAAACAATTATTCGTTAAATTATTCCATTAGATTAATTAG
This sequence comes from Allium sativum, assembly GCA_030737875.1. Taxonomy (NCBI): domain Eukaryota; kingdom Viridiplantae; phylum Streptophyta; class Magnoliopsida; order Asparagales; family Amaryllidaceae; genus Allium; species Allium sativum. The sequence continues at coordinate 125,092,126 of CM060921.1, forward strand.
TGCAAACTAATATAATTTAATAATCAATTTCCACTAAGTTGGCTTGGTCAACTTTAAAACATGATTAACTCGTTGATTAACCCTAACTCTTCTTTTCATTTAAATTAATTAATAATATAATTAATTTAAATTATCCATTTACTTCGATTATTATTAAATAGATAATTATCGATTAATATAATCCCAAATTAATTATTACTTACAAACAATTAATCCTAATTATTAATCGTTACGTTTATCCTTGCTCCCCTGCTTATCCATCTTATTAATATAAGAATTTGTTTTATAAATCATTTAACAATTACGACGAGGCACGTGCTTCGCACACGGTATATTTTTGATACAAAAATGGTATTTGTGGTTAAAACGATCAATATATGCGTGTGTTTCGCACACGGTATATTTTTGATACAAAAATGGTATTCATGGTCAAAACGATCAATATATGCGTGTGCTTCGCACATGGTATATTTTTGATACAAAAATGGTATTTGTGGTTAAAACGATCAATATATGCGTGTGCTTCGCACCCGGTATATTTTTGATACAAAAATAGTATTTGTCGTTAAAACGATCAATATATGCGTGTGCTTCGCAAACGGTATATTTTTGATTCAAAAATGGTATTTGTGGTTAGAACGATCAGTATATGCGTGGGCTTCGCACATGGTATATTTTCCTTTTTATAAACTTCATTTAAAATAATATATTTAAAAAAAACTATAGTCATTTATAAAATAAATTTTATAACTTCATTTCTATCGATTGACCTGACAGTAAATTGATCTTTATAAACGATTATAATTTATGCCATCTACTGCCAATTTCTCAACCAATATTTCTCATTGGTTAATATCAAGGGTTCAACAATAATCAATAATCAATCCATCATCCAATCAGGTTGGTTAAACCGTACATGTGATATAATATGAAAATAAACAATAAATTTGAGGAATTCGGTTGGATCCCTCCAACCTGTTCTTCCCTGTATTCACTACGACAATCTATAATAAACATGAATGATTAATTCAACTGGTAACGGTGAACTAACAACAATTCGATCATTCAATTCAATTTTAAACGTTTATATTATTATAAACGTAACCAACAAGGTAAGTTACCTCCATTGGAATTAATCGTTAAAAATAACGATTTCATTTAAATCAAACAACCGTTTGATTTAAATAATATATCTTTAATATTCAGCAAACAACCAAACAATCATCAATTGGTCAATAAATAGCAAGCATAGCACACAAATATTAAAACCCGACTCATATAACATATAAGTTGGAAACTGAGTGAGTTTAACTCACCTTGGGTTTCCATTCGTCGTTTAAACAACTTGTTTTAATTAAATTAAACAACCATTTAATTTAATTAAAAACTATTGTTGCTACCTGTGGTGATCAAACCAACTCAGTCACATTGTGCTTGTTAACGCGATTCTAACGCCTCTTGAATTGTTAAATTCTGATAACATATGAGCATGTTACAAAATTTAAACCTATTGATTTAAATAAATTAACTAAACCTTAAATAAAATTTTATTTAATGTCATTTAAATTATTATAATAAAACGTTGGCCATAATAAATATTCATTAGGCATGTTAAAACATGGTTGGACCCTTTTTAAACTTTAAGCACATTAATGCAAAAGTTGTTGGTAACGTGTATATATACTAAGTGATATATATTGTGCCACATCATAAATATAATTTGGCACTATTAGGCATCCCACATTCATATATATACACCTATAATTTGGCGAACAAATGGGCCATGTTACATTAAATATGGGTTAACAAAATTAGACATATATATAATACCTCACCGTTACTGTAATTATTCTTCCATCCTGCTATTTCTATGCAAGCCTTTCCATCTCTTCCCATATTTTTTCATATGACACGTCAGCCTTTTCCATGCAAAAAAAAAGGATCAACATATTTCACCTTCCGCGTCTCACGTCCTAGTCCCCATGCTTTTCATTCTTCTGTTTCGTTTTTTTTCTTTTTTTTTCCACTTGCGTTTTCCCTTTTCATCAGCACCCACCGATCTTCTTACCATCCGCATACACAGATGACGCACACGCACTTCTCCATTTGGTAAAGGCCACCCATTCTCCACGGTACAGGCTTTCCCACTCCCCTGTACAGTTTCTCCTTCCCACTTTTACTTGCCTGCTAGTGTGTATACCCATCCTATGCTGCTCCATGTTCCCATAATCTTCTCTCGCCCCACTGATCTTTCCACGTTCACTTCATATGCATTGACAGCCACTCCATGCACCCGTGACCATTCCATCACCGCACTTCAGGCCCTATTTTCTGACCGTCGTCCGACCTTCCCTGCGCTGCTGCGCACCTCCTCTCCGCCCCTACCTTCTCCTATCCTTATTTCTAACTCGCCTGGGCACCCTCTCAGCTGAAACTCATTACTTGCTTGGTCTAAACAAGGTTGTGGGAACCTTTTATATTTTTCGTGAATGGAGTTTCTGGAGTATCCTATTGTAGAAGTTTGGTTTGTTATATTTTTGCTGCTGAGTAAAATGGAGTTGCGTTTAGATTTTCTGCGTTATTTTGGTGGAGGAAAAATGGGTTACTTCGTGACTAGAAATAAGAAAAAGCACGGAGAATTAGAGTTTATATTTATATTGAAAGAACTCCGCGGGAAGCACGACATGCAGATTGTTTGGTCATCACAGCTTTAATGTTGGCGCTGAGGCATGTATATATAGTTAATAGGCTAGCTGTGTTTTCTCTTGTCTGTGATTGTAATGGGTTATTTCCATCGGTTGGTAGCTGAAAGACTAGGATGAGTACAACTTGTGTTTTCTTTTCATATGTACGTGGCTAGTACATTTTTGTTGAGGTGTGTGTACTTGAATTCTTTACTTAGATATTAAGAATGCAGGTAGGTAGGCCTGGTGGATAGTTGAGGTAGACAAATAAAGGTAGCTTTAGGCTATACGTGGTAGTCTAGAAATTTAAATAGGTTAGTTTTTTCTTGAACTTGAAGAGTGTGTGTGTGTGTGTATATATATATATATATAAAATCTTGTTTGGATTTTAACATATGCAAAATAAAAATAGGGTATGTACGTCTGGCTTGTTGTGTGTGTTATCTTTTCTTGTGCGCCCTTTCATTTACTTTGGTATGAAGTAGATATATATTTTTCACTTAATACAGTATGAAATTCTACCGCATATTATCGTTGTTTACCGCTATTTACGTTGTGCGTCAAATATAGGCATCGTTACACAAAATCTCTAAATGCAACGAAATTTGACACACTGTTATGTCTAGACGATACGGTCCTAATGAAATTTGTTTTATTGAAAACCGACTCCGTTTGCAACACAACATCGTTATTTTAATTTATCGATTCATAGTTAAAATCTCGTCTATCGATAAAACTACTCCGATTGGCCCCAAACTGGAGATATATCAATAATTAGCTATACGTATTTCAATAAAATTCATTTCGTCGAAAATGGAGGTTATTTGGAAAACAAATATTTTTAACGCTTATATAACATCGATATAATATTAATTTAATTGAAAACAATTAAATAAAATAATAATAATAATTTACTATTATTATTGAATATAAAAATGTATATCACTTCAAACTCAACCAATGTAGAATTTAACTCAATATTAAAATTTCCGAGTCAAACGATATCCAAATATATAGAAATTTCTTATTAAATAAATTTATGACGATTTCCGTGGAGACTATTTCAAAATTTGAATCGGACATAAGATACAATCTATAACATGAAATTCAGATTTTTCTCTTTTATATGAAAATTATAATAAAAAAGATCCCAACGTTTCTTGTTTCACGGAGATCCGACTTAAAACGGAATCTGTATATCAAATTGAAGTTCTAAACTCAATATTACGAACTACCGCGCCATTTCGAGCTCGGTTTATATTATATACAAATTTTGCGTTCAAAGTTCGTTTTAAATAACGAATTCAATATTAAATCCATTAATATTCCAAATAAAATATTTAAATAATAAAATATATTAAATATTTGACTTTCAAAAATACGGGACATTACACAAAAGGATAAAATAAATGTTGTTCCTTTAAAAACCCCCACTTTCCTCTTTCTCAAACCCAAAACCAAAGCTCCAGTAAAAACAAAAACTAAAATGGCCTCGTCTTGGTTCTCAAATGGAACAGAGAAGCAAATAAAAAAAGGGATCGGAAGGCCGCGATTGAGAATCGCGAATCTCGTGGGGTGAAGCCTCACTTTGATGGCTTAAGAATTTGTGCAATCGACTACCGATGATCGACAATGAACAACAGATCTAGGGCTGGAGCGTAGGAGCATTGTAGGCGGTGAGGGAGGGTGCTGAAGAGGTCGGACACTTGTTTTGAAGAGACGCACTAGGGTGCGAATTCAAGTTGAATTTCATAAAAACTTTTGTCGCACGACTGTCACTGGGGAAATGGGAATCGCGATGATCTCTGGAGGTGGTAGGCGTTGGTGTCTGGAAGCCCTGCAGCGGAGATGATGGACTGGGAGGGTCATCACTGTTGGTAAATTTGGTATCGCAAGTTTCAAATGTTCGGTTTTCACTGCAGATCGAAGTAAAAACGATGTCGATTTATTTTTTTGGGCAGTGCGATGATCAATAGGTATATTGGGGAGGTTCAGAAATTGGCAAATGAAGATGTTTGGATCCGTGACTTTGAAATGGCGGATACACGTAACAAGAAATGGGGTGGGACATTTGAGGAGGCCCGAATTTTGTTTGTTGTGCTTGGGTTTGAACTGATGTAGAATGAAGTTCGTGAAGTATGGGAAGGATGGTTCAGGTAGATCTTGAACTTGGAAGGAGAGAAGTTTCCAATTGTTTAAATGGTCAAAGGGAGAGAAATAAGGGATTTTTCCGAGGTAAAGAGTTTTACTGAGAGATTTTCATTTGTTTTGAGGGTGCAAGTGGAAGAGAGGGGCGCTGAAATGCTAGTAAGGGTGAAGGGGATTATGTTAATGACAAACTGTTGATTAAGGAGATGGACGTTTTAGGAAGAAGGATATTGAAATGATGATTAAGTTGATTTTCTTAATTTAAATATAAGAATTTGATTTTTAATTTCTTTGGATTATTCGATAACTTTTAAAACAAATTATAATTCAATTGAAATCAGATGTGAATGCTGTTGATTTCATTGAGCTCTAAGGACTTGCGCTACTGGTTGGAATGGGTTCGGGATTTTTCGGGTTAACACCCCGTAATTTTAAATATTAAAATTAACGAATTAAAGATTACTTAATTTCAAATGTGAGAATTAAGGGAAACAGGTTACACCATTGCGTTTGTCTCGAAATTCTGCTTGAGATAGAGTTCGAGTTTGCGTAAAACGGACAACGTATGAAGGAGATATGGACGAACGAAGTTAGGCAGAAAAACCGGAAACAGACCAGAATGTAAGTGCGCCAGTACAAAAATGCACTGGCGCACCTGCCAAGTGCGCCCATGTCGGGCTAAAAACCTGCACAGATTTTTGGAGTGTTCTGATCTGAACAGTGAGTCATTGCTGAGTCACTAAGGCTTAGGTGGCTATCTGAATGGTTCTGGTTATTCCTAGGTTAATCCGACGGCTCTTAATTAATTAATCTTCTATAAAAAAACCCTAAACCCCTAACCCTAATCACACAAATTCATAACAAGAGCCTCCATGCAGTCAATGGAGAACCTAGAGTTGCCGCCATACACTTTCAACCCTAAAGCAAGATAGAGGCTTGAATCAAAGTCAAATCAAATCTAAGTAACAACTAAGTCTACATCAAAGGCGAGCAATTCAATTTTAGAATACATATCCCAGAAAGACAAGACTGTTCTTTTTTATTGTGAGTATGATAGCTTTCACAAAATAATTCATTAATTTAATTATGATAAGATATAATTGGGATTATAAGAATATGATTTTGGATCATGTGATGTAAATTATATGTATGTTTGTGGTGTTGAATCATATGTTAGTTCTTATGTGAATTTTATGCAAGTTGGATCATATGTTAGTTCTTATGTGAACCCCATGCAAGTTGAATCATATATCTTATGCAAGTTTGTGGTGATTGGATCATATATTCTTATATGAATCTTATGCAAGTTTGGGTTGTTAAAATATATGTGAAACATGTATATGCATATGCTAGTTTATGTGACATTAATCTATATGTTTAGATCCATATGCAAGTTCACACCTTTATGTTTGGATCTATAGCAGTACATAAGTTATGCAAGTTTATGCCCATCACCTATGCTAGTTTTGTATCATATGCTAGTTTGAATGAAATTCATATGCAAGTTATTGGCTATGTAATCTTATGTCATGATCCTTAGATCTATTTTATGTGTTATGTGATGTTGTTTTTATTTTTACAAGTTAGACTATTTGCGAGTCTAACATATGTCATATGAAAACGTACAAATAGCGTGGGGATGATAGGATAATATTGAATATACATAAAATTGTGAATTAGCATAAAATGGCCTTAAAAAGGCATATAATTAATTTGAAACATTAATTGGCATAATTGGTATTTATGGACATAATTTTAAGAGACAATTATGAACATAAATAAATTTGGAATTTATTGACAAATTTGAATAGGGATATTAATCCAATTTGGGGTTAAATAAAGATGTGTAATAATTAACAGCCTAAGACACGAGGTTAGACTCTTTTCTGGTGTAAGACTGCCCGGACCCGCCCGACAAATCCAGCAACCACAAATGCCAGTCTAATGTGAGAGGTCAAAGACATGAATTAAATGCGTAACAATTGTAAAGACACGAGGTTAGGCTCGTTTGCAGTATAAGACTGCCCGGACCCACCCGACAAATCTAGCAACCGCAAATGCCAGTCTAATGTGGGAGGTCTTTACAAGGTTACGGTTCTAATGAATTAAGTAACACTTAACCAGATAAACATGTGGTGGGACATGGGGGTTAATTGGTTGCCTTGGGTGACATGTGAAATTAAGTGGGTGCCTTGGGTGGCATGTGAAATACGATTAGATGCACTTAACCAAGTTGAAACATTAAGAAGACATGAATAAAAATGGGGTTAAGTGGGAAACCTTAGTGGGGACCAAGCATAGGTGGAAAGCTTGTGTCATGCATGGGGGGGCCTTTTCAAACCAGTAACCCATTAAGTATCTTTGTGAGCTCGACCCAAGTATAGGACGGGACACGCTTACTGGTTTTTTGATTGTAAGAGGTCAAACCGGGTTAGCGGTGGCAATGCAAGTCCAACGGGGTCAGGTGCGTGCGTGGGCCCGGGCTGGTAGGTAAGACGTTGTTGCATCGTGTAGATATAAGCTGTGCGTCTTTAGTGGTATCGGGTTGCCACTTTGGGGAGTGATACGCCCCACTGTGGGACCAACACAGTTATCTATGAGTTAGGGAGCCGATCGAATAGGGGTAGTGGGTACAACTAGTGGAGATAGGGGCAGACGGCACCTATGAAGGCAGCTAGGGGTACACGAAACTACCATTATCATTATTAAGTTCTGTAGGCGGGATCAACTTTTAGGGTGACTAGTGGTGGTGCAGTATAGTAATTATCCTATAGTGATTAGGAACGAGATTAACGCCAGAATATTCCTCTTATTTGCTTTATCATGCCCACTTGTTTCATGGTCATATATTATGTTACCAGTTTATGCCTTATCCTAGTTACTTTAATAATTATATTGTTAAAGTTATTATACTCGCCGGACTTTATATCTGACCCCCTTGTTTCCGCCTCTTTTCTTCCTTCCCCCCCGGTTCTCAGGGTGGGACTAGTTCTAGTGGAGCTTGATGTTGGATCTCTTTCTCTCTTTTTTGGAAGTGCTTGGATTGCTGAAAGTAAAGTTCAGCTCATCTCTTTTATGGCTACTTGTGTTGGGGTTTATGCTTTTTATTTTATGTACTCTGAAACAATTTTTCAGGATGGATATTAAGTGTACTTGGTTTATGAAGTTGTTGTAATCAAACTATTTCTCCGCTACAATAAAAGTTGTTTTAATTTTTTCAAGTACCATTATTTATATTTGTCTTGTTATATTCTGTTCTATACACTAAATACGCTCCATGGAAGTTAATGCATTCCCTTTGTGGGTGACATTAATGGACGTGGGGTGTTACACGTGGTATTAGAGCTGAAGGTTACCAGACCAGATATGAATTTTGAAAAACTATTTTTCAAAAAGCATTTTATAAAGAAATACTTTCAAAAGTATGTTTTATGGAAAGTATTTTCAAGAGAAACGTTAGTTTTAAAAACATAACCCCTCAAGAGCCATATATCTTTCTTTCGAATTCTCTGCTTTGAATCTCTTCATTTTCTTTTCAGCATGTCTGGAATTCCCAAGATACCCGAAAGGATACCGATACCAGGATGGTGTAGAAGGTATCTGGAAGCTAGGGTCAATGTCGCAGGCCCAGCAAATGCTCCTCCTCCTCCTCCCCGTGTTGATACTTTTGCAAAGTTATGCAAAGATTTTATAGCAATGGGCGGGAAACCTTTTCACGGATCAGAGACGTTTGTTGAAGCTCGAAATTGGCTTAAGGAGGTGGAAGATCTATTTGGTATTTTCGAAGTAGAAGATGGAAGGAAGGTCCAATTGGCTGCTTGGTTAATGAAAGACGAAGCCTCGTTTTGGTGGGAGGTCACGAATGGAGAGCGTCCAGTGGAGACATGGATGGATTTCAAGCGTAGGTTCGAAATGAAATTTCTCTCACGAGCAGAAGAGAATTTATATATGGAAAGAGTCTTGGCGTTGAAGCAAGGGGATTTATCAGTAAAGGAGTACGTCAACAAGTTCAATCAGTTGGCAAAATTTGGCTTGGAATTGGTATACACACCTAAGAAGAAGGCCCTAAGGTTCGTTAAGGGTTTGAATGAGCCACTACATGGGTTAGCTATGACCCACATTCCTATGGGGGATACCTTTAAGAAATTGGTTGGCATGGCGCTTATGCATGAGGAAGAGAAAGGTGCTAATGCTAATAAGGCACCGGAGAAGAAAGGGGACCAAAAGAAACCACAACAGTAAAACAAGAAAGGCGAGAAGAACAAAAATGGCAAAGGAAAGAAGAAGTGCTTTAATTGTGGGACACCAGGCCATCTGAGCAAAGATTGTCGGAAAAAGAAGAAGACTGGTTGTTTCCACTGTGGAGAGGCAGGTCATCTAGTTAAGGACTGCCCAAGGAAACAGGGGCAAGGGCAAAGAACTTCTGAAGGGCAGCTTCAGGCTCTCATGGCACCAGGGCAGGCAAGAGGGAAGATTCAGGCTCTCATGGCACCAGGACAGAAGAGAGGTAGAAACATTTCCGTTGAAAGTTTAGTTTTTCTGTTTGATCATCCTGTTCGTACCTTTTTTGACTCTGGCGCTTCACACTCGTTTGTATCTGCTTCGTTAGTTGAAACGCTGCACCTAAATACTAGTCTACTTACGGATCCCATAGTAGTCTCAAATCCTATTGGTAGTTCGGCTCATCTTCCTATGATTGGTCGGGATTTGAGAGTGTCTATCTTGGGCGTTGGGTTTGAATGCAACGCCTTTGTTCTTGGCTTCATGGGCTACAACTTGATTCTAGGTATGGATTGGCTAACTAGATACGGTGCCATCCTAGATTGTGAAAGAAGGGTAGTTAGATTGTTGACTCGTTGTGGAAAGACCCTTGATATTTCTTGTGACCCTAGAGGTCCGGTAATGCTTAGCTGCCTAGAATCCCTAGACGCATCCAATGATGATTTGAAATCTGTTCGTGTGGTCCGTGAATACAGTGACGTCTTCGATAAAGTTCGAGGTTTACCCCCGGGGCGTGAGATAGACTTTCGAATATATCTAGTAGATAATGCAAAGCCAGTTGCATTACTAGTGCGCTACATGGCTCCAAGAGAGAGAAGAGAATTCAGTAAGCAAGTGAAAGAATTGCTTGAGAAGGGATTCATAAGAAGAAGTATTTCGGAGTGGGGTGCTACAGTCGTTTTTTATACAAAAGCTGATGGTTCACTTAGATTGTGCGTGGACTATAGAGAGCTGAATAAGCTAACAAAGAAGAACAGGCACCCATTGCCGAGGATAGACAATTTATTCGATCAGTTGGTGGGTGCTTCAGTTTTCTCGCAACTGGATTTAGCTACAAGGTTTCATCAGCTAAGGGTGGTTGAAGATAGCATTGATAAGACTTCCTTTAGAACACCTAACGGTTTCTTTGAGTGGCTCGTCGTGCCTTTTGGTTTGACGAATGCACCCGCATACTTTGTTGATTGAATGAGTAGGGTGTTTAGGGGGTTTCTAAACAAGTTTGTGGTAGTCTTTGTAGACGATATTCTGGTTTTCTATAAAAATGAAGAAGAGCATACCCTACATCTTAGGGAAGTCTTAGAGACTTTACGAGCGCATCAGCTAAAAGCTAAGTTCTCTAAGTGCCATTTTTGGAGAAAAGAAGTGAGGTTCTTAGGACACGTGGTCTCTAAGGAAGGGATAGCTGTGGATCCCGCCAAGGTGGTGGCAATCCAAGATTGGAAAACTCCTAAGAATGCAACAGAAGTAAGAAGCTTTTTAGGGCTGACTGGCTATTATAGGAAGTTCATTAAGGACTTCCCAAAGATATCAGCCCCTCTCACTCGATTAACAAAGAAGAACTTGACTTTTGCTTGGGACGTTGACTGTGACGATGCTTTCCAACGTCTGAAGAGGGCTTTGACGACCGCTCCAGTTTTAGTTTTGCCAGACGGGAGTAAGACATTCACTGTATATACCGATGCTTGCGGGACAGGGCTTGGCGCAGTTTTAATGCAAGAGGGAAGGGTGATATGCTATGGTGGAAGACAGTTGAAAGCCCACGAGAAAAATTACCCTACCCATGACTTAGAGTTGACGGCCATAGTTTTTGCGCTTAAGTCATGGCGTCATTATTTGCTTGGTGAGAGGTTTGAGTTGTATACAGACCATAAGTCGCTAAAGTACTTATTCTCTCAGAAGGACCTAAACTTGAGGCAACAGAGGTGGATGGAGTTTTTGACATCCAACGATTTTGAGATCGCATATACCCCTGGCAAGGGTAACATTGTAGCCAACGCCTTAAGTAGAAAGAAGTTAACTTTAAGTCCTTTGTTCGTAGAGCGGCAGAGTTTGGAGTATATATCTTCCTTTGACTTCAAACCCTCTGTCGATTATGTACCCGGATTATTGGCATCGTTAGAGGTGCAACCTACACTTTTGGGTCGAGTTGGAGAGGCACAGCGAAATGACCCACAGTTGGTTGAGGTAGTAGGCAAGCTTATAGGAGGGGAGTCCTCGAGTCATCTTTATAGATATGTCATAGATGAGAGAGGTTGGCTACGTAGAGATGGAAGACTTTGCGTACCACAAGATGAGAGTTTGAAGAAGTCAATTCTTGAAGACTCACATCGCTCTAAGATGACCATACATCCCGGTGGTGATAAGATGTATAGGGATATGAAGCGAGTTTTCTTTTGGGCCGGAATTAAGAAGGACGTGGCCGAGTTCGGTTCTAGATGCTTAGTGTGCCAGCAAGTCAAGGCAGAGCAAAAGAAGCCCGGAGGTTTGCTCCATCCCTTAGAGATTCCTCTTTGGAAATGGGAAAGCGTTTCCATGGATTTTGTAGATGGGTTACCAAGATCAAGGAAGGGTAATACGGGGATTTGGGTAATTGTAGACAGGCTTACCAAAAGTGTCCATTTTATTCCCGTTAAAAGTAAAAGGACCGCCGCATGGTTAGCATCTGTTTACCTTTGAGAGATAGTTTGTTTGCACGGCATACCCTCTAGCATTGTGAGAGATAGAGATCCCATTTTCACAAGCGAATTTTGGAAAAGCTTACAAGAGGCGGTTGGGACACAATTATGCTTAAGTACCGCTTATCACCCTCAAACGAATGGCCAGACCGAGAGAGTAAATCGGATTCTATAAGACCTTCTGAGACTATTCATCATAGACTTTGGAGGAACATGGGAAGAACATCTTCCACTAGTGGAGTTCGCCTATAATAATAGTTTTCAGGCTAGCATTGGCATGTCACCTTTTGAGGCTCTTTATGAACGACCGTGCTGATCACCTACATGTTGGTGGGAATCCACGGATAAGGTTTTGCTTGGACCCGACATGATTAGGGAGACTTCGGAGAAGATAGACCTGATTCGACGGCGAATGAAGACGGCGCAGGACCGACAGAAGTCATATGCTGATAGGAGACGAACCGATCTTGAGTTCAATGTTAGGGACATGGTTTTTGTTAAGGTGTCACCGTTGAGAAACATAGTCCACTTTGGATCAGTAAGGAAGTTGGCACCAAGGTTCGTAGGACCCTTTCCAATTGCAGAGAGGATTGGGCAGATGGCGTATAGAGTAAAATTACCAGAGAAGCTCAGCGGAGTTCATGACGTGTTTCACGTTTCGCATTTGCGTAAGCATTTACACGATACGGCGGAAGTGGTAGAGCCGAGCACGCTCGAAGAAGTGGAAGTAGAGCGCAATGCCAAGATCAGACGAGCTCCTACACGCATTCTCGGATCGGAGGTCAAAAAGCTTTACAACAAAGAGGTCAAGCTGGTCAAAGTGCAATGGGGAGATGATCAAAGAGACGCGACTTGGGAGACGGAAGATAAGATGCGTACGTTGTACCCTTTCCTTTTTGAGGGTATGTTTTATTTTCTCCTTTTTCTATTGCTTTGTTGATACTTATCCTATCTTTTAGTATTATCTTTGCGATGACATCTTCGATCTTTTGTTAGGAAGAACACTATGGTTGCAAACATGTGTTTGAGACATGTTATGTTTGATGGATGCAAATGGATGCAAGTGGTCGCTAGTGGTTGCTCGTGGATGCGTGTACACAGACCATAGGCACTAGATCGACTCAATCACCTTCATGTTGCATATAAATGTGTGTGCGTATTTAAATTAATCGATGTATAATGGTTGTGTTATCATATGGATGATGCATTTAGATGAATGGCTGTGCACACATGTAGAAATAATATGTATCGATAGGATTCTTTCGCATACATAGTGGATACATGGCACTATCATGATTTGCATTAAGGAGGTCAACTAAATCAGTAGACTGCCTGATTTTGCATTAGATAAGGAACATATACACACACTTCTTGCATATGTTCATACAGCATTAGAAAACTTGTAAGGACAATGGTTGCCTGTGTTTGATGGTTGAATAGATGGATGATTGGACGTTAGAATATGCATTCTCCTTAACTTGGAGATTTCGGGGGCGAAATCCTTTAAGGAGGGAAGAATGTAACACCCCATAATTTTAAATATTAAAATTAACGAATTAAAGAATACTTAATTTCAAATATGATAATTAAGGAAAACGGGTTACACCATTGCATTCGTCTCGGAATTCTGTTTGAGATAGAGTCCGAGTTTGCGTAAAAAAGACACCGTATGAAGGAGATATGGACGAACGAAGTTAGGCAGAAAAACCAGAAACAGACCAGAATGCACTGGCGCACCTGCCAAGTGCGCCCACATCGGGCTTAAAACCTTCACAGATTTCTGGAGTGTTCTGATCCGGACCGTGAGTCATTGCTGAGTCACTAGGGCTTAGGTGGCTATCTGAATGGTTCTGGTTATTCCTAGGTTAATCCGATGGCTCTTAATTAATTAATCTTCTATAAAAACACCCTAAACCCCTAACCCTAATCACACAAATTTATACCAAGAGCCGTCATGCCATCAATGGAGAACCTAGAGTAGCCTCCATACACTTTCAACCCTAAAGCAAGATAGAGGCTTGAATCAAAATCAAATCAAATCAAATCTAAATAACAAATAAGTCTACATCAAAGGAGAGCAATTCAGTTTCAGAATACAGATCCCAGAAAGACAAGACTATTCTTTTTGATTGTGAGTATGACAGCTTTCACAAAATAATTCATTAATTTAATTATGATAAGATATAATTGGGATTATAAGAATATGATTTTGAATCATGTGATGTAAAATATATGTATGTTTGTGGTGTTGAATCATATGTTAGTTCTTATGTGAATTTTATGCAAGTTGGATCATATGTTAGTTCTTATGTGAATCCCATGCAAGTTGAATCATATATCTTATGCAAGTTTGTGGTGATTGGATCGTATATTCTTATATGAATCTTATGCAAGTTTGGGTTGTTAAAATATATGTGAAACATGTATATGCATATGCTAGTTTATGTGACATTAATCTATATGTTTAGATCCATATGCAAGTTCACACCTTTATGTTTGGATCTATAGCAGTACGTAAGTTATGCAAGTTTATGCCCATCACCTATGCTAGTTTTGTATCATATGCTAGTTTGAATGAAATTCATATGCAAGTTATTAGCTATGTAATCTTATGTCATGATCCTTAGATCTATTTTATGTGTTATGTGATGTTGTTTTTCTTTTTATAAGTTTGACTATTTGCGAGTTTAACATATGTCATATGAAAACGTACGAATAGCGTGGGGATGATGGGATAATATTGAATATACATAAATTTGTGAATTGGCATAAAATGGCCTTAAAAAGGCATATAATTAATTTGAGAAATTAATTGGAATAATTGGTATTTATGGACATAATTTTAAGAGACAATTATGGACATAAATAAATTTGGAATTTATTGACAAATTTGAATAGCGATATTAATCCAATTTGGGGTTAAATACAGATGTATAATAATTAACCGCCTAAGACACGAGGTTAAACTCTTTTGTGGTGTAAGACTGCCGAACCCGCCCGGCAAATCCAGCAGCCAAAAATGCCAGTCTAATGTGAGAGGTCAAAGGCACGAATTAAATGCGTAACAATTGTAAAGACACGAGGTTAGGCTCGTTTCCGGTATAAGACTACCCAGACCCGCCCAGCAAATCCAACAACCGCAAATGTCAGTCTAATGTGGGAGGTCTTTACAAGGTTACGGTTCTAATGAATTAAGTAACACTTAACCAGATAAACATGTGGTGGGACATGGGGGTTAAGTGGGTGCCTTGGGTGGCATGTGAAATTAAGTGGGTTCCTTAGGTGGTATGTGAAATACGATTAGATGCACTTAACCAAGTTGAAACATGTAAGAAGACATGAATAAAAATGGGGTTAAGTGGGAAACCTTAGTGGGGACCAAGCATAGGTGGAAAGCTTATGTCATGCATGGGGGGCCCTTTTCAAACCAGTAACCCATTAAGTATCTTTGTGAGCTCGACCCAAGTCGAGGACGGGACACACTTACTGAATTTGATTGTAAGAGGTCAAAACGGGTTAGCGGTGACAACACAAGTCCAACGGGGTCATGTGCGTGCGTGGGCCCGGGCTGGTAGGTAAGACGTTGTTGCATCGTGTAGATATAAGTCGTGCATCTTTAGTGGTATCGGGTTGCCACTTTGGGGAGTGATACATCCCACTGTGGGACCAGCACGGGTATCTACGAGTTAGGGAGCCTATCGAATGGGGGTAATGGGTACAACAAGTGGAGATAGGGAAGACGACACCTATGAAGGCAGCTAGGGGTACACGAAACTATCATTATTATTATTAAGTTCTGTAGGCAGGATCAACTTTTAGGGTGACTAGTGGTGGTGCAATATAGTAATTATCCTATAGTGATAGGAACGATATTAACGCCAGAATATTCCTCTTATTTTCTTTGTTATGCCCACTTGTTTCATGGTCATATCTTATCTTACCAGTTTATGACTTATCCTAGTTACTTTAATAATTATATTGTTAAAGTTATTATATTCTCCAGACTTTATGAATGGCCCCCTTGTTTCCGCCTCTTTTCTTCCTTCCCCCTCAAGGTTCTTAGGGTGGGACTAGTACTAGTGGAGCTTGATCTTGGATCTCTTTCTCTCTCTTTTGGAAGTGCTTGGATTGCTGAAAGTAAAGTTCAGCTCATCTCTTTTATGGCTACTTGTGTTGGGGTTTATGCTTTTTATTTTATGTACTCTGAAACAATTTATCAAGATGGATATTAAGTGTACTTGGTTTATGAAGTTGTTGTAATCAGACTATTTCTCCGCTGCAATAGAAGTTGTTTAAAAATTTTCAAGTACCATTATTTATATCTGTCTTGTTATATTCTATTCTATACACTAAATACGCTCCATGGAAGTTAATGCATTCCCTTTGTGAGTGACATTAATGGACATGGGTTGTTACAAATGATGAATTTTAAATTAAATCGAGCATCGTTCGGTTTAATTTAAAATTGGAACGAGCTGCAGTAAAAATCACGGTGAGTAAATCTCACTAAAAAAATTATTTAGAATTATTTTATTAGTTAAAAATAATTAGTTGTTGGTTGTTTGCATGGATTGAAATATTATTGTGGCTAATATATATATATATATATATGTATGTATGTATTAGTTATTTAGGATTGGTGTTTGTGGTTATTATATATATATTTTGGTGGTTGGATGCCGTAGTATCATTAGCGGATGACCCTATGCGACCCACGCTATGATAGTAGATGACCTTCTATACCGCGATATCCTGCCTCGAAGCAGGATGGGTATTATTTATGTTGGCTAACGTCTGTGGATGCAGAAAAACTGGTTGGAGGGATCCAACTAGATTCCTCAAAAATATTATTATTTGTTTGTTTCACATATATTATCATATATGATGTGTTGGAAAATATGTGTTTGATAATTAGGTGTTTTTGATTGGTTGATTGTCACTGGCTCTAAATGTTGATTTATAAAAATACTGTGAAAAAGATATTTCGAGATATAAAATGGGAAATCTATTTTTCAAAAATAGAATTTGAATTTCAAATGAGTTAAAAAATATTTACTTGTTTTGAATAATAAAAACAAGTAATGGAATTTATAAACGATGTTTATAAATTTAATAATACAGGAAATTGAAGTGGTAAATTTATAAATGATGTTTATAAATTAAATAATGTAGGGAATTTAAGTGAGTTTATAAATGGTGTTTATAACTGAAATGGAAAAATTATCATTTCGATAATTTGGGAAGTCTAAATTCAGATGTGAATTTAAAAAGGAAATTTATTTTTACAAAGTAAAAATTTAATTTCAATTTGGATTTGAAATCGAGACATGTTTAAATATATATATAAGTAATATAAACGATGTTTAAAAATAAAGAAAAATTATCATTTGGGTAATTTAAATTCAAATATGAATTTAAAATGAGAATTTGGCGATCGTATTAAAAAGGGAACCATGAAATTTATTCCGACAATCGGAATGTAAATTAGATTAAAATAAATCCATACGGATTTATGATATGAATTTGACTATATCGGATTTATTAAAAAAAATATTATTTCTAGAAAAGAATATTTAAATTGTATTAGATATAAACTAAAATTAATTATGCAATAGATTCTATATATAGATAAGTTATAATAAATAGAGTATTCAAAAATAAGCTTTTGGTTTTTAAACAGATTTCAAAATGGAACTTGTTTGAATATATAAAACAAATAAATTTATAAACGATGTTTTTAAATGTGGAAAATTAATTATAAAGAAATGATTTGTAATTTTAAATTCAATTATGGATTTAAAAATAGAATTTGAAATCATTTCGAAAAGGAAACATCCGTTTTTATTCTGAAATTCAGAATATAAAAGGAATTGGATTTCAAATGGAATTTGAAATGGAAAACTTGTTTTAATATATAAAACATGGAAGTTGGATTAACAAACGATGTTATAAATCTAGTAAAATAAATTATCATTAGATAATTTAGACGTTTAGATTCAAGTATGAATTTAAAAGTGAATTGGAAAGTGTTTTGAAATGGGACGATTGATTTTATTCCAGAATTCGGAATATAAACTGAATTGAGAAAAATCAATGGAATGATAATTGGAATTCGATTATATCAAATTAAATAAAATAATTTATTTCAAAGGGAATTGGAATTCATTATAGGAAATTAAGTTATAGATAAATCTATAATGGAGTTACGAAATAATCAGCGACTAAGGAAAATCAGAAATATTAAGTTGAATTGGGAAAATTGGTTTAATATATATTAGAATGGAGTTGAAATTTATTTATAAACGAAACTTAAATGTTTTTGTTTATATATAATTAAAACGAACTCGCCACAGCGATGCAGTTCGTAAATTGGTGTTTTGAAGTTCAATTGCGTATATAGAACTCAATATAAGTCGGAATTCTTTGAAATAAGAATCGTCAAGACCGGTTGAAGAACAGTTTTCTAATAGAAGAGAAAAATCTGAATTTAATCGTATACATTTTGAGTTATGTCAAAATCAAATTTCCAGAAAAACAGCGCCATAAACATTATAAAACCATAACAGTTTATTTAAATTAATATAAAGGATTTTAAACAAATAAAATCCGAATTTCCATTAGAAAAATCCAGACTTGAGATATAAAATAAATATGAGCTCAAGTGGAGTAAGTGAACTGATTTTTGAAACAAAAATCAGATTTTTAATTATTGAATATAATTAACTAATTGCAAAAATAACTAGTTAATGGAGTTTTGAATCAGAATTAGGCTTTAGATAAGTACATGGGATTTTGTGAATTCATATTCGAAATCAAATATGAAAATTGAATTAAAAATAGAATTCAAGCAAATCAAAATGGTATATGAACGAGAAATGTTCCATTAAAAAGTGGAATAGGCCAAAGAGCTAACTAAAGTATAAATTAACGAATTGAGTTAAAATGACCAGATTGAGTTGGAATAAATTGGAAATGGACGCATATGTGTTAAATAGGTATGGAATGAAGTGTATAAAGATTTTAATTCGAGTGCCCGACTAAAAGGTACACGTTTAAATTTCATATGAGATTTTATGCGCTGAATCGGCAAGCCGCTTGGCTTTTTGAGTTTCTTTCTGAATGGTAAGGGCCCAGAGAGGTGTTTTGTAGTTGTACCGAGTGACCCGTACAAAGGAGGTTATGGAGAAATTTTTCGGAAATTTATGGAGTTAAAATATTTTAAGAAGATTTGATAATTAGGAATCGATATATATAGAATTCGATAATGGAATGAAATTAAAATAGAATTTTATAAACAAAATGGAAATCAATAAATTTAATATGATAAAAATAGAAAGAGAAATGTATACACGTTTAAAAGATATGGATAATTGTTAACATGATGTTGATTATTCAAGGTAAGTAGTCTTGTCCGTTTTGAAGTTAAGGATGTTTTCAGTCAAGGTCTGAGAGGTAGTTATACCCCAACTTGATTGATTACATTTTTAACCGATAAATAGCAAGATCCATTCTCGAAGAGAAATGTTTGAATAAGAGTTAGTTGAATGCAGTATTTTGGCTTGTTTGTAATGATGTTTTACACAACAGTTGATTTAACCCAAGTAAGTGAAATTTTGGAAATATAAAGATAAATATTTCCTAAGTATTGAGATAAATGGATGGTCATGAAAGAGATAAGTTATTGGAATGTTTTCCAGTTATAAATAGAATATATTTTCTAAGTATAGAAAATAAAAGAAGGTGATATATGGAAATGTTTTCCAAATAGCGTAAGAGGCCAAGATGATTATCGAAAATATCGTGTTAACAAATATGGATAAGAAAATGGAGAAGCGTTTAAATTAATGAAATATTAATTAAAAGGCCCGGTGATTTGTTTGATGCTTTGAATGAATGTTTGTTTTCTTCGATAGTTAAATAACCGACTATCGAAGTTTTTGCCGATATCGTTGTCAATATGGAGAGACTGGTTGGATTATTATCCGAGAACCACTCCGTATTAGCTGTAGCGTTGCGAATCAGATTATATGAAGATAATCGAAGATAGAGTAGAGTGCAAGGGCTTTTTCTATTAATGGAAATTGTGCCTTCGGTCTTGTTCAATCCCAAAACGAACGTATATGGATGAATGTCTGACAGAGTTTTTCCACTGATCGCATATGTTGTTATGTACAAATATATATGGTGGCGGAGAATTTATTCTCTTAGCATAATATCCAGAATATATTTGTGCAAATCAATTAATGCTTAACGGATCTGACAATGTGGCATTCAAAGTGATTGTGTTATCAATGAATGGTAAGCAATCGTAGCCTCAGGCCTCAATAACCGGGAAATGACAAAAATCGGGCAGGCAGCATGGCTATGTGGGTAGCTCCCAATCAGGGTGTATTATCAGCTATCTAGAGAAATTCATTTCAATCTTTATTCTATTCGATGTTGTCCCATTCGGGAAAACGGTTGCTGATCCCAACCGTTGGTGATATACATTCGATATACTCAAGCGAAATGAGTGGTCGGTCATGTGTGGCCAGGTTACAAGATGTTCTTGTTGAACCCAGTGTATTCTCCTCTAGAGATACACTATCGGAAGGTGGTTCCATACCTTGTCATAGTTGGAAATTCATTACCCAATAAGTGCTCGCGGTTTTGATTGTATATTATATATGTGGAGCATGAGATGAAAGCGTTCCACTAGATTTCTATTTATTTGATTTAGACACTATTATAATATCAAAGAGTTTTGATATAAAGATTATCGTTTATTTCAAAAGGATTTTTGAAAGTAAAAACAAGTGTTTTGGATTCTCATGAGTTAAAAACCTGTTCCGTGTTATATGGCGTGGTCTTATGAGGTGTCGTTTATTTTCTCAAACAGTTTTAAATTGTTTACTCATACCAGTCCCATGACTGACCCAGAGTTTATTTTATTTTGTTTTACCTAAACTCTTGGGTGCCTAAATTTGTATGGGCAGTCAAGTAGTTCGTGATTTTACAGATTTATCTAAAGAAACTTGGAGCAGGAGGCTTCAGTGTTAGATATGTAGTATTTTTATTCCGTTGTGTTATAAGTGTTGTACCCTGACAAGTGTATGTTATACAGTTAAAATTTTGTATTTCAAAAGTTATGATACATATTATATTTTTTACCGTTGCGATGTGAGATTCTGTGTTGTTATTTCCGTTCTTCTTCTACCTTTTTCTTCTAAGAAAATGATTCGTATTTCTGTGATATTTGGGATGGACGTGTGATGTATGTAGTCAACTCAGATAGTACAATTTGCGGGCCATTACATGGGGTGTCACTAAGTTCCGAGTAAATCGAGAACTTAGGTTGCTTCCAAGCCATGCTATGATCATTCCCCAAGAAGGTTTACTAACAGCGGAATCCTTTTCTTTTTCAAAGTTGAATGGTTTCCCGCCTTGAACTGCATTAGCCTCAAGAACCTGTTTATTAGTTCTCGCATCATCTTCCTGAAAGAATCTTTTTTGCTTCAAAATAGAACTCGCCAAGATCCCTTGGCAGGTCCTGACACAATGAAGTCTTGAAGTCATATTTATTCAAAACACTAGATACTACGACCATCAAAACCATATATGGATCGGGCCTGTTAATTGAAGCCACCGAAGCCACCGCAGCATTAAACCGTTTCAAGAATTTATGCAAAGTCTTGCAGTACTTCTGCTTAATTCCATTTAGAGTCATAATGCTTTTTGAACGAGCGATGTGAACTCTGAACTGTTCCACAAACTTACTGGACAAAGCATTCCCATGAGTAAAAGTGTCCGTCTCCCACTGCTGAACCACGTAGCCGCAATATCTGTCAAGTAAAGCAGAAAACACATTTCCATGACACCTAACTAAGCAGAGTGAACCTCCGTAATCCTACCGCATCAAGTGATTGGTCGGATCCTTCCGACCATCATAAGCTTCCAATACCGGTAGTTTGAGGTCCGGTGGGCTACGAGAATTCCTTATATCCAAAGAAAATGGATTGCGAGTAACACATCGAAGTCTGAAGAAGAGGCACCGCCTCAAGTGAATAGATGAATAACATCTGCAATTTGGAATCCATTACCAAAAGCAAGCAACTGATTCAGATTATCCAAAGCGACACTAGTGCCCCCAGCATTTAAGTCCAAATTAGGAATCAGTTGATAGCGAGAAGAATATTCGGTTGAATTTCAACCTAAGGAGCCGCATCAGGACAATCCTAGCTCTCAAAACCATGGGAGCACTACCATTTAAAGCTGCGTGCACTGGCGCTTGAGTAACATTAACAACAGCGGACTCCGTACCTGACCACCCAAAGTGTCATGGGGTGGAGTGATGTCGGGATTAAGGGTGCCTTCGAGTGTAGTTGGGCACCATTTTGAGGAACGACGTCGGCCTGCTGATTAGTTTGCGGGGTTAACCCCCAAGTCCCGAGTCGTAGCTTGAGGAACACTAGTATTAGTTCCAACAATGTTTTCCTAGCAAGACGGCTTTCATGGGTTTCCAAATCTAGCCCCAATCCAAGCAACAAAGTTGTTCAACGCTTCATCCTGTCACTTGAGTCGAGCATTCAAATCCGTAGCTAAGTTCTAAATCATCCCATCGACATCTTCATGAGTGACGTAACTTGAGGGAACTCCAATCGAAGAAAGTTCTTGACTTCCTTCACCTCCTACAACTTGAGCTTCAGCAATAACGTTGAGTTTCTTGCGCTTAACCATGATAAAAAGCGAGTAACAAAGTCGAAGTCAGAAACTGAAACCAAATATGAAGGTGAAATCCGAAGACAAACCCGAGAATCGAATCCAAAGTAGAAGTCAAAGTTGTGTCCCTCCCTTCCTGGCACGCCAAAGTGTTGATGTGGGGAATTGTCGCCAGTTCAATGCACGCCAAGCGTTGAGTGTTGTGTTGTAGAAACACGATAATCCAAATCCAAAGTAATGAAATGCAGGGAGAACACAACCTTTTATAGTGGTTCGGCACTAACGCCTACATCCACTTCATAGTAATCATTCATCATATAATTGCTGATTACAAAAGTTGTACAAGTTCAAAAAATATTTGAGTACAAATCGTCCTGATAGAACAACAAAATACTAGTTAATTCTAAACTTTGACCTAAATACCCTTCTTCTTCTTCGTTGAGTGAAAAATATGTTGATTTGGTTAACGATGTCCAAAAGATAGCTCCTATGTCCAAAAAATCCAAGAACAATCCAAAGGCAGTGCAAAAGTCCTTGTAAATGTCCAAAAGTAGAAGGAAAACGTGTATGCAACATTTTAGAGGTCCAAGCTATATCCAATAGCCATGGGGAAGAAGGTGGCAATAATTAATGGTGCTTGAGAGCTTCCAAAGTGTCCGAAATCCAACCCTATTGAAGAATGAGGTAGAGGGTATTTATAAGTAGTGGATTAGGTGGCACAGTACGAAATTTCACATCCTTGGGAGGAGGGATATGAAAATTCGTATCCTTCAAATTCGTATCCTTCAAATTCGCATCTAAGAAATCACTTCAGAAATCCATGCCCAAGTCCAAAAAATCACATCCCCTGCCTTTTAATTTTTGCATCTTGCAAATCCATTGAAAACACATGTAGATCAAGGAAAAACAGCTGATTCACATGGTATATCATCATGCCAAGGATTTTGGCATTTTCCACTTTGCCAACATCGCATCCCTCTCCTTCGAAAATCCTCATACTAGAAATCGTGCTAGACACGATGTGCTCCATCAAAAATTTCGTGATCCGCTCGTGTGATCTTCGATTGCCAGAGCTGCATGGCATTTGCCAAAAAGTCGTATCCCTCTATTTTCCAAAATATCGCATCTAGGGATGTGATGCAGAACTTATGAAAGATCACATCCCCTTATGTCGATCCACACATTTTAACTTAACAAACATCGCATCCCCTACCTTGCCAATTTCTCGCATCCAGAAAGCTCGAGGCGAATACGGGGATAATGCTGCTAGGGCCATTGCAATCAGAGGATTTTCGCACCCCTCTAGGATGCGATAATAAGGGATGTGAAATCCCAGTTTACCAAGCAAAATCTCTAAAGTTACCAGGGTCGTGTTGCGCACGCGGATCCGAGCATTTTTAGCATGTCTATCCATCTTTTTTCAATGTGCCAAATTGCCAAATTGATCGGGCCGAGTTTTATGCTTGGTTTTCCATGTTTTCGTTGTATCGATCAGGCATTTTGAACGTTCCAGATCCAGTCTTTGCTAAAGTTCCAAATCTTCGTTTTCTCTTGATCCAACAGTGTTGATCAGCTGTTTTAAGGTGATCGATATGTGAAAATTCAATATCTTGTAAAATCCTTCCAAATTGCTAGATTTTAATGCCATAAATCGCGTAAGCCATTTTTCATGATCGACGCGTGTCGGTCAGCTGTTTTTGATTGTGCGGCACTGCTTTATACCCAAATCCATATATTTTTCCATGATGAGCTTTGCCACGTGATCGGACCGACACGCTCAAGCATTTTGAGCTGATCGGACTGAGTCAATCACGTTTTTTTACTGTGCCAGTTTTTCCAAGTCCATCAACGATGATTTTATGAACCGACGCCACTTCCAATCCATTTCCGAACACTTTGCGACTTCGACCAAATCTCTTTGTATTTTATGACTACATTCTTGATGCTTAAGCGCATCACTAACCAAAATCTTGATGTGTGACGCTTTGACCAAAAGCGTGTCAACAGTATTGTAAACTACATTTTGTAGAATTTTTTAATGTGCTTTGATCTAATAAGCTTATTATTAGATTTAGGAATCCATATTTCACCTCCTTCGGTTCTTCTACCTTTTTATTGAGAATTTTATTTTTTAACTTTTTATAAAGAAAATTGTAGTTTTTAGGTTTTAAATCCTTTTAAAAACCTAATCCATTTCTATTTCCAGAAGGTTTTGAGTTTTTGATTAAATTATTTAAATTTTGTTTTCCTTTATTAAATTTGAAACATTTGTAGCAATCTTTTCCAACTCAATTTTGAGTTTTGAAATTTCTAAAAGTGAAACTTCTAGATTACAATTTAAAGTTATGTTTTTGTCCAAAATAATATTATTTTCTATGTTAAATTTTCCTACTTCATTTGATAATTAATCATTTTCTGATGTTAACTTTTTACATCTATTCTATGCATTTTCTAATTCTTCTTCTAGAATGGTTTTCTCATCTTTTAATAATCCTGTCTCAATTTCCATTATATTTATTCTAGAAATTTGTTCTTTGTTCAATTTCTTTTGCTCTCTATATTTATCATCTAATTCCATACTAATTTCCAAGATTTCGTTATAAGTAAGCTTAGGACATAGTCACATATCTCATCCGTGTCTGCCATAAAACACAATTCTCTTGTTCTGTGACGCTGTCACTATCACTATCTGATGAGGAAGAGTCAGAATCATCCCAAGTAACTTGAAACACTCTTCTTTTCTTTTTAAAATTTTCATTTTTATGTTTCTACTTTACTTTAATGATCTTTGGACAATCTTTCTTCATATGACCAAATTCGTCACACGTAAAGTACTTGATTGATGTTTGGTTTGCAGAGCTTGGTTTTCCATCCTTTTGGAATTTAGTCATTTTTCTGAACTTCTTGAACTAGCTGTAGTTTTTGGCTATGAACATGATTTCGTCTTCGTCTAAGTTGGAATCTTCATTATTTGTTGGAAAACCTATGCTCTTCTTTTCGTTGTTTTGTTCCTTTCTTTCATGAAAGTTAGCTTCATAGGACATTAAATTTTCTATCAATTCTTCAACTTTAATTGTTGAAAGGTCATTAGCTTCTTTGATAGCTAATACTTTCATTTCCCACTCAGATGTTAAAGAATTGAGTATTCTAAAAACTAGATCAAAATCAGTGAATTTTACTCCTAGAGCCATTAGATCGTGTTGAATAGTCTAAAATTTTGAATACATATCTACTATGGTTTTACCCTATTTCATTTTAAAAGGTGAAAACTGATTTTGTAAAATAGAAATTTTAGTTTGCTTGACTTTAGTAGTACCTTCGTGTGTAATTTGTTAGGTATGCCAAATGTCATATGCAGTGTTGTATAACATTACACATGAAAACTCAATTTTATCTATATCACAAAATAAGACATTCATTTCTTTTGTATTGTTTGAAATTGTTATTTTTTTAGCATCGGTCCACACACTCATTTCAGTGGTTGGTGCATCATACTTTTTTTGAGTGGCAGAACAAATTTCCAAATCGTTTTCTTCCATAAAAATTCGCATATGAGTTGACCGATATGCATAGTTTGAAACATTGAAAAGTTGGGGACGTTGTGTGGACTGACCTTCTTGAAATATACTTTCTATTTTAGTGTGATACAAATACGTGTTACTGTATTTTGATTAAAATCTTGCTCTGATACCAACTGAAAGAGTATATTCGGATCGTGTGTATGTGTCTAACTATAGAAAGTAAGGTAATAATAACTAGTAAATAATAAAGTAAGAAGCAATCACACCTATATTTTATCCTGATTCGGACCTCCCATCCTATGTCCAGTCCCGAAGTTCCCCTTCGGCTTTCTAACTATCACAAACTGCCCTCGCTTTGCCTGGAGGAATATGCTTACAGATGAATAGTTTGCTTTGACAATAATGTGTTCTTTACAACACGTATTTTGACTGAATGGTACAGTGATATCCTATAATCTTCTTATATTGATATGAGTTAAAGAGATTAGAATATAGAAGAATTTACGCGCTATTTGGAAAGATTTTAGAAAAATATTGGGTATAAAGAAGTATATAGAATATAGAATAGGTTTAGAAAGTTTAGATGATTGAAATCCTTGAATCTAAGTTATATATATAGTAATTGAAAAGTTTTTCCGAAGAGATTCAACCTTTGAGTATAAAAAATTTCGTTTGAAACATTGTTTCCTTTTAGATCTAAAGTTAAGGTTTAATAAAAAATTGTGACTGTTCAGAATGAGAAGAAGCCCTTTCACAAATAGGAAGTCGTTGCTCAGGACAAATGTCTGCCCATATGGTCAGACGTGTGTCAATGTATTCTGGATTTGATTCGAACACATTGACAAACGTCTGTACATATATAATAGTAGTCTGTATTGTCAGGAAAAATTTCCTAAGGCCTTCTACAGACGTCTGTCATATATAACAGACGTCTGTGCTTAGTCCAGGAAATTTTCCAGGACTATGTATCAGACGTCTGTCATATATAAACAAACGTCTCTTTATGCGCAGACTACACTATATTTTGTATTTTAAAGTTCTTATCAATTCAAAGAGATCAATAGACTAATAATTATATCTAATTCTGTTTCCTTAATGAATTCCTTGAGTATGTCTTGTGCTCTTATATGTGTCTTCATCTCCTGCTTGTATGCATCCTGCATTGATATATGATATACTATGTATATACTGATTGTATAGTTGTTGTGATTAAAAGCTTAAAATAGAGGATCTAACATAACTAATTCAGAACCTAGGCCTGTCAAACAAAGAATAAAGCTTAAGTGGCTTGATGAGTTTGTTGGATTGAGCATCGAAGGCATTAACTTCAATGATATGGAAATATATTCTTTAAATGTTGTACATGATGAACCATGTGATTATGGAGAAGCTATCGCAATAGTTAATAGTTATAGTAGGTTAGTTGCTATGAAGGAGGAGATTGAATTATTGCAGAGAAGTCATATTTGGGATTTGGTGCCTTTTCCCACTAACAAGAGATTTATTATATGTGAGTGGATTCGTAGAGTAAAGATGGTGAAAATGGTAATCTCAAATATAGGGCAAGATTAATTGCAAAGGGGTATATTCAGAAGAAGGAGGTAGAGTATCGTGATACCTTTGCTTCAGTGATTAGGCATACTTCTATTTGTATTCTCTTGGCATTAGTTGCTCATTATGATAAGAAATTAGAGCAACTAGATGTCAAAGCTGCATTATTGCATGGTGATTTGGATGAGGAAATTTATTTAAAGCAGCCAGAAGGGTTCATTAACAGTAGCAAACTAGATTATGTTTGCAAACTTAACAAATCTGTATATATGGACTAAAGAAATCTCCTAGGCTATGGTATAATAAGTTTGATAAGTTTATGCTTTCACAAGGATACTCTAGAAGTTTCAAAGATCGGTGTGTTTATTTTAGAAGATGTGATGATGATATGATTTATTTGTTGATATATGTTGATGATATCCTGATTGCATCTCGGGGTATGGTTAGAATTAAGCAGTTGAAAGCGGAGCTCAATAGAGAGTTTGACATAAAGGATTTGGGAAAGTCAAAATAATATTGGGTACGGAGAAAAGCAGGTATAGGAAACAGAGGGAGTTAAGGTTCACTCAGGTGAAATACATTGAGAAAGTCCTCGCTCGATTTGGAATGGAGGAAGCCAAACCGGTTGGTATGCCATTAAGCTCTCGTTTTAAGTTGTCAAAAGACTTATCTCCCTCATCGGAAGAAGACACAAGGTACACAACTAACGTACTTATTCTAGTGTTATTGGTAGTCTTATATATATGATGGTCTGCACAAGACCCAATTTGGCCATGCAGCTGGTGTTGTGAGTCGATATATGAGACACATCCATTAATGTCACTCATAAGAGAATGCATTAAGTTCCATGAAGCGCAATAGGTAACAGTACACAAATTTACAGAGCAGATATAAAATAAAACGCAGTCCTCAAAACCGGTTACATCAACCACTTACAAAGTACTTCAAATCTGTCTTTTAAACAAAATAACATAATGTCATAAAACAAACCCATATCCTTGCGACAAGCCATGATGAAATAAAGTCAGAAAGATACATCTCAAAAAATCCAAGTTAAGTCCAAGCTGCTACAGAAAGTCCTAGTCACTGTTGAGTGCTTCCACTCTGAGGATCTAGGGGGGAAAGGAAGAAATATGCAAAAAAAGGTCAGATATAAAGTCTGGCAAGTTCCAGTGATTTACAAACATGCGTAAATAGGAATGCCAAGACAGGTAAATAAGAATGGATGAGAAAAGTACAGTGTTATGAAAGGTAAACTAAGCTAAGTTGAATAGCATGATGGACAGAATAACAGGAATAACTTATGATCGAGTAATGCTTCACATTTATATCCAAGGGTAATGTTTGAACTTACATGTTTCATGTCTTAAGTCTTCATCAATACATACATAACAAGTTCAACATGATCTCATATCAACAGGACTAACAACAGGAATAAATAGGCAGGTACATGATTAGGTGTTAACCTAATTACATAACAATATGATTAGGTGTACCCTAATTACGTAACAGGATTACGTGTTAACCTAATTACATAATGCAGGATTTGGTGTAACCAAATTACTACCCAAGCGATCGACTCCCTATTACCCAAATACTGTGTGGACCTCGACAGTAGGGTGTATCATTCCCTAACCAAGCGACTTATAGAACATAACAATGTCTGTAGGTGTTATAGCGTCTTATCTTCCCTAGTCGGACCCATGCACGCTCATGGCTCCACCGGAACACGCCTGTAACCACCCTCATGTGAACCTCTTGCTATCCCGTTTAGTAAAGCATGCCCTGGCCCCTACCTAGTGTAAGGCCCTGTCTAATAAGATACCAACAAGGATACTAACTGATATGGTTTCCAAACAGTAGATTGACACAAGCCAAGCCCCCTAAGCTTATGCCCCCAAGTAACTAGGACTTAAGAGTCCCGAAAACGCGATACAACAGCAGAACGAGGGACCTCTTAGCTTATTAATACTCATATTTAACTTAGCAGGTTTAGGTTTATTAATAAGTATGGTTGTAATTGTTACATGTCGATAAGTGTACAACCCTTCCTAAAACACCTGCCCAGATGTATACAATTCTCTTAACATTTTAGTTTATCAAACTACATCTGGTAGTTACCCTTTTCATAACATGTCAATTTTACTTAAAGTCTGTTTTAAGTCAAACTTAACATGTCCAATTCATGTGCATAATATTCATTAATCATGTTCCCAATTTATAACGTACACAGGTTTATGCATATCTCTACCAAGTTATAGCAACATATACACATTATCCCTCTTATTAGTTTACATCAAGTCTAACATGTGTATATTTGTCCTTTTTCCCAAAAATACAGTCAACCAGTCCCAATCAATTAACATGCCTAATTTCCTTTTTATGTCATTCATTATTGCCCCCAATTATACGCACACTCTAATCGGGTATAGCCTAGGCTTCTAAAGGCCTAGGCTTGGCGTAAAATAAAAAGGGAATAGGGAAAGAAGAATAGAATCACATAGGCATGTAGGTAAGACTGGAAATAAACATAGAAAATGGGAAAAGGAAGATAGATACAGTTAACTTGTTATTTATCTAACATCACAGGCATATGTATAAATTGTTTAACATCACAGGCATATGTATAAATTGTTTAACATTACAAGCATGTACATATATAAATGATTCTATTGGCGTAGGCGATTAACAGTGTAAACATGTATAACATTTATTTTACTAGCACTGTAGACCTTAACCAGTTTTATTTAACTGTCATGTTCAAGGCCTAAGAAGTCAGATCTGTAAATAATTGTAAGTCACAGTAAATCTTGGTTAAGAAATTATATACCACTATGCCGTAAGAAGTCCAAGTCCAATCCAAGTCCAGGTCTTGATGGTGCTTCCGTTTAATCCAATCTCTAGCAGCATTCCTCCATTTATATGATTATAATTTTCAGAGTAGTTTCAGAGAGGAAGATGATATGAAGAAGTTGTGAATTGGGAATGAGGGAAGCCATCTATTTATAGAGTTACAAAATCAACCCTTAGATTTTAGGTTTTAAATCCAAACCGTGCAAGTTATGCTGAGTCAGCAACGAAACAGTGCACAAAATAGTTTAGGATCGTATAATGAATTTGCCCAGAACCACAGTAGGTCGACCTAGCCTCTTATGGGTCGACCTATAAGTCGACCCGGGCTGATCTTTGGGTCGTCCCCCGATGGGAATTTTCCAGCTCATTGTTAGTTTGATATTCTGGAATTTATTTGTTTATATACAAGTTTATTATGTGTATACAAACTTCTAAAGCGCCTAACTTCTTCATACATTATCTGTTTTACACAAATTTGGGGTCTCTTTGAACCAGAATTATGAGATGAACGCAACGGTAATTCCGGTTTTGTTTAATAATTAAATTAAGTTATTCTCAATTTATCATCTTTAAGCATGATTATAGTGTGTTTAAATTTTGGGGTGCTACGATATATGTCTAACCCAAGCAAAGAGGACTGACAAGAAGTGAAGTAGATTCTTAGATATCTTCGAGGCACTTCTTCGTGGGCTTGTTATACAGTGGAGTAGGTGGTGACATATCTCCTAGAGAATACTGTGATTCTGATTTTTCTGCGGATTGAGATGCTAGAAAGTCAGTGTTGAGCTACGTTTTTACACTTGGCATAGGCTCGATTTCATGGACATCAAAGTCGTAGTCTATCGTAGCTTTGTCGACTACCGAATCAGAGTTGATGTCAATTGTAGAAGAAACAAAGGAAGAATTATACATACTTTAGTTATTGGATGATCTTTCAATGACGAAGCGGACATTATAGCTATTTTCTAATAGTTAGAGTGTGATTCACTTGTAGAGAATCAAGTTTATAGTTCATGGACGAAGCACATAGATGTCAGATGTTTCTTTCTTGTAATTGAAGAAGAACGAAATATGATCAAACTAGTGAAGTTGTGTACTTTGGATAATCCTTTAGATATGATGACAAAGTCTCTTTTAAAAGACAAGTTTGACCATTGCTTAAATTTGATCAGTTTGCTTCCCAAAACTTGAGCACCATGGGACGCTGACCCAAAAACTAATTATGTTAATTTATGAATATATTTAAATCGAGGCGGAGTGTCAAATTTGGATGATTTTAATCTATGCCAAAAAAATTATGGAGAAGATTTTAATTGATTCTCAAAATCAATTAATTATAGGAAATAAATTAGAAAGATATGAGAAGATATTTTATTTGATTTGATAAATCAATCAAATTTGGATATATATGGCTACTAATTTGGATGATATGAGAAGTGATATTATTTGATTTTAGGGATCAATCAAATAGAAGTATACGTTGAAACAAACACAAATATGCAAGATTTGTGTTGAAACATAATCAAGGAAATATAGAAACTTTTCATCCTTATGTTCATGGAAGTCTTTAACCTAATTCATACAAATAAAGAGGCATTTGCTCATCTTTTTCATCACAAGCTAATAGTGCTCTCTTTAATATATCCTCAGTAAGATCCTTATTTCTGTATCAATTATAGGGTGAGAAATTTATACTGAGTGTTTATATTCTTCTCTTATTATACTCCCTCCTGAACTGAAGAAGAATAAGAGAAGTTGTCAGGTCTTTGTGGACGTAGGATATTCATATCCATACCATGTTAAATCTACCTTGTCTCTTATTTCTACTACTATTTCCGTGAGACTGCATAAATGATTTTTAAGTTTCATTAGTATCTAAATAGACAATTTCAGATCCTGATCAAATATTAACACTTCCTCTCAAATTAAAATAAAATACACTGCAAACTTTATCATTATAATAAAAATATTGGAAAATATATTATTTTATTTTTTTTGGTTTTGTTTTTTATCTCTATATAAATCTATTGATAAAAATATTTTAATTTGGTTTTAATTTGATAAAAAGGTGTAAAAAATATGTTTATATATTGATAAACACATATTACTAGATTACAAAGTAAATCATATTATCACTGGAATAGTCATACGTTAAAAACTACAAAAAACATTCATCTCTTTCTAAAAAAGTCATGCAAGTAGAGTAGGAATTCACAACTCAGAAAAAATGGAAAAAATAATTTTGATGACATCAAAACCATTTTATTTTATTTATAAGTTAATTTCATTTGTTTATCATTTTTTTACTAGTGTGTGTTGACCCCGCCTTTTTGCAAGGCAGTCACACATCAATCTTTAGCTACCAAAGTACTAGGGACTCAAGTACGAACTATTGAAGGTTTGGAACAATAAGGATGAAGTCACGAAACTTAGGAAAAATTAAGGAATTTGACTAAGTGTTTCAGAGTCAACACGACTCCCGGAAACATGTTCGGATCGATGAAACTCGCGGAGTTCGGGAAGTGATAGAATTGGCTAAGTGTCAGGGGTCGGTATTGCCACTACCATCAACAGAATATATACTTGAATGAGTGAAAGATTCTCCTCTATAAATTTGTCCCTTTAACACCTTTAACTAATCATCATGGTCTTGCTCACTCTTGTTCCTTTCCATTAGAATCGACTTTATCTCCGTAGCTACAAGAAATCCTTAAGCTGCCTCATACGGTGGTTGCAAATTGAAACTAGAGAGAAACTCTAACTGTCTCCATTCAGTGATTGCACTAAGGACAGCATTCTTCCGACTCAAAGCGTCGGTCGCGGCCTTACCCCTCCCAGGGTATACTGGGTGGAAAAATCAAAATATGCAAGATATTTCATACATCTCTAATGTTGAAGGTTCAAATCTACTTGAGAAAACAAATACCTAAGATACTTGCGATCATTTAACAAATCAAACTTCTCTCCAAGAAGATAACGACTCTACATCTTAAGGGCAAAAATCACTACTGCTATCTTTAGATCATGTACGGGGTACCTTTTCTCATGGTTCTTGAGTTGTCCAAGGCAACTACTCTACCCTCCTGCATGAGTACCGCTCCTAAACCGGTCCCACATGCATCCGTAAAAACTGTGAATATCTTGGTTCCATCTACCATAATGAGAATAAGTGCACTTGTGATAGATTCCTTCAACCTCTCAAAAGCAATTCCACATTTCTTAGTTCATACATACTTCTAATCCTATTCCATCAATTGGGTTAGAGGAATTGCAATCTTCACGCAATCCTTAATAAATTTTCGATAGTAACTTGCTAACTCAAGGAAATCCTTACCTTGATCGCGTTGCAAGGTATTTTCCACTCTTGGACTGCATTACCTTTGTGGTGTCTACTGCTAACCCCTTTCCCAAAACAACATGTCTTGGAAACTTAACTTCTTTCTTCCAAAAGTGTCATTTTGAGAATCTAGCTATAAGTTGGTTCTCTCTCAGAATTCCAAGGACCCTTCTCAAGTGATCCTCATGCTTATTATGTTCCTTGGAAAAGATAAGGATATCATCCATAAATACTACCACAATCTTATTGAGTATGCCTCAAAATACCCTAATCATAAGGTCTACAAAGAAAGCGACGACTTTCATCAAACCAAAAGGCATAACCTCCCATTTAGACAGTCCATCTGGTGTTAAACATGGTCTTGGGCTTACTCTCTTCCAAAATCCTTAATTGGTGAAATCCAGTAGTTAAGTCTAACTAGGAAAATATTTGTGCTCTTCCCAAATGATCAAACAAGCTGTCAATCTTTGGTAAGAGATATCCATTCTTCTTAGTCAACTTGTTAAGTTACCTATAGTCCACACATAATCTTAAAGATCCATCAGACTTTGTGGCAAACACTACCAGTGCACCCTATTCAAAGGTACTCCTTTGAATAAACCCTTTTTGCAATAATTCCGAGATTTGTTTGTTAATTTCTCTCCTTTCCTTAGGAGCCATGTGCCTCAAAGGCAATGCTAAAGGCCTTATATTCGCTTCGAGGTGTGTTTTAAATAATATTTCTCGGTGAGGGTGGAAGTCCTTCAACCTCCTCAAAAACATTGGGAAACTCACATACTATTTGTATCGAAGATGGTCCTTCTTAATCAGAAGATAAGGAAAATTTCCCTGTCCTACAAGGAATCTCTAAGCTGCGGCCTCTATGGCTTCCTAAACAAACCACTCTCCTATCGCAATTAAGCACGTCCCATAAAATGAGAGTCACTCTATTCCTAAAATAAGACTATACCCTTTAAATTCATGTACATACACATCGCAAAAGAAGTCGACATCGCCAATGTCCAATACTAGGTCTTTACAAACAATAGGTAGCTGCATAGTCCCTCCGATAGGATTAGACACATCTATCAGATGGCTAGCAAAGGATAAGCGAAGTTTCAAAGAATAAACAATCTTCCTAGAAATAAAGGTGTGGGTGGCTCTGAATCAAACAGGGTACATAAAGAAATCCCTAAGATAGAAAATATACCTTCCAACGCAGGCTGTCCTTGATCTCTAGGGGGGCTGACTTCTAATCGACACTACTTCCAAGGCATAGTTCTGACCACTCTGCACAACCTTTGGTGTAACACCCCGAATTTTCGAATAATCAGATTAACTAAATTTAAGAATACTTAATTTCAAATGTGGGAATTAAGGGAAACGGGTCGTTCCATTGCATTCGTCTCGGAATTCTGCTTGAGACAGAATCCGAGTTTGCGTAAAACGGATATCGTATGAAGAAGATATGGACGAACGAAGTTTGAAAAAAAATGCACTGGCGCACTTAGGAAGTGTGCCAGTACAAATTTGCATTGGCGCACTTCCCAAGTGCGCCCAGGTCGAGAGAAAACCTGCACAGCCATCTGGTTCGAACGGTGAGTCAGTGCTGAGTCATTTCTGACTAGTTAGGGAGTCATTAGGGTTTCTGGATAGCTCTAATCTGGACTGAATGGTTTTGATTAACCCTAAGAACATCCGACGGCTTAAATTAATTCAAAACTCTATAAAAAGACCCATAGACTCAAACCCTAAATCATAATTAAAACTAAAACTATGGCCGTCATGCTGTTGTCTTGAACCCTAGAGCAGCCGCCACCAAATTAAAGAGGAAGAACAACAATCAAATCAGAACTACTCAACCCTAACAGCGAATCTTCATCAAAGGAGCGCTAATTCAACTCCAGAAATCAGAATTCAGAATTCAAGACTGCTTTTGAGTTGTGAGTTCGATAGTTTTAGCAAAATAATTAGTAATTTAATTAGTTTAAGTTATAACGCGGATTGTATGGATGTGATATGAAGTACTGATTGCATGTTGTAATTATGTTGTAGGATTGTGATTGAAATATCTATGATGTTATGTTGTGATGCTATCATGCAAATTTATGTTGCCATCATCCATGATGTAATTTTATATACAATCAAATCGTCATGTTTCTTATGCTAGTTTGCGATATTGATTATGTAGGAAACTTTAGATGTTGATTCAAACATGAACCATATACAAGTTTGGGTAGAATTATATGTGACCTTACATGATTATGGTACCTAGTTTATGTGAGAGTTTAATTGAAAGTTAGGCTATGACATGATACTTTACATGTTAGATATTAGTTTACACCATTGTTGCGATGTATAAATCACATATGTGAATTTATGAGTTGGATATGAATCATGTTTTGTTATTACCTATGCAAGTTTACCCCTTTTAGATATAGGTCTATGACATATGTTGTCTATCCAAGTTTGTGGCCATTATTTCATCAAGTTCACACCTTTAGATTTGGATCTATGTTATACATGATGTTTATGCAAGTTTGTGGCCATTATCTCATCAAGTCACACCTTTAGATTTGATCCATGACATATGTTGTTTATGCAAGTTGTAATTTTAGCCTATGCAAGTTTTAGATGTAGAACATCATTCACATATGCAAGTTCACCCCTATGTTAGATCTATGTTTTAATTATGTGTATATATGTGATGTTTTCTTTTATTTCATGAGTTAGACTATTCGAGTCTAACGTATATCTTTACGTTAAACAAACAAACGTACTACGTGGGGGAAAAAGGGGATAATATTAAAAAAAAAAAAATTGGCATAAATGCCTTAAAAGGCATAAAATAAAATTGTGGTGAAATTGGTATGATTTTACATACCATAAATGGATGGACATAATTGAGTCAATTATGGACATCGCTAAATTTGGAATTGATTGATAATTTGAATAGGGAAAGTAATTCAAATTTGGGGGATGATTAATTAGGAGTAATTAATCGTCTAAGACACGAGGTTAGGCTCTTTTGTGGTGTAAGACTGCCCGGACCCGCCCGGCAAATCCAGCTGCCACAAATGTCTATCTAATGTGAGAGGTCTTAGGCATAAACTAAATACGTAACAATTGTAAAGACACGAGGTTAGGCTCTTTTGTGGTGTAAGACTGCCCGGACCCGCCCGGCAAATCCAGCTGCCACAAATGCCAGTCTAATGTGAGAGGTCTTTATGAGGTTACGGTCTTAATGAATTAAGAAACACTTAACCAGATAAGCATGTAGTGGGACATGAGGGGGATAAGTGGGTGCGTTGGGTGGAATGTGGAATCTAGTGGGTGCCTTGGGTGGCATTTGGAAATACGATTAGAAACACTTAACCAAAATATGAAACATGTAATTGCAACATGAATAAGAAGCGGGTTAAGTGGGATGTACTAGAGGGGACCAAGCTTAGGTGGATAGCTTGTGTCAAGTAAAGGGGTCCCGTTTGAACCAGTAACCCATACGTATCTTTGTGGGCTCGACCCAAGTCGTGGACGGGACACGCATACTGGGCTTGACTGTAAGAGGCCAAACCGGGTTAGCGGTGGCAACGCAAGTCCAACGGGTTCATATGCGTGTGTGGACCCGGGCTGGTAGGTAAGACGTTGTTGCATCGTGTAGGTATAAGCCGTGCATTCTTTGTTGTATCGGGTTGCCACTTTGGGGAGTGATACACCCCACTGTGGGGCCAACACGGGTATCTACGAGTTAGGGAGCCGATCGCTTGGGGGTAGGACTTAGGGTACACTTAGTTCTGTCTATTTCTGTTGGTACCGTCTGTTTCTGTTGGGTGGCAACACCTGTCTGTTTCTGCGTGGTACCGTCTGTTGGGGTGGTAAAGGCCCATTACTAGTGTACACCTAATTCTACATTCTGTTTCCGTAGGGATTATTCTGTTTCCGTATCTGATTGTGTTTCAGATTCTGTTTCCGTACCTTCTGTATGTTAGGGTGGTAAAGGCCCATTACTAGCATTCTGTTTCTGTATAGATTATTCTGTTCCGATCCTATTTCAGTTTAAACATTAGGGTAACACCTAATCCTGTTTTACTAGTGGTGGTGCAGTATAGTAATTATCTTGTAGTGGTTTAGGTGTGCCTTTAACGTTATAGTTGTTCATCTTGTTTCCTTGTTTACTCTGTCATACTCAATGGTTCATGGTCATTTCCTTACTTTCCAACTTATTCCTTAGCCTGGTTACTTTGTTAATTATATTGTTAGAGTTATCGCACTCGCTAGACTTTATGTCTGACCCCCTTTTTCCATCTCTTTCCTTCCCCCCCCCCCAGGTGCTCAGGTTGGAACTAGCACCAGTGGAGCTTGATTTTGGACTGCTTTTAGAAGATTGCTTGGATCGCTGAAGTAAAGTTCAGCTTCTCTTTATTTATGGCTATTTTGATGATTGGGGGATTATGTCTTTCAGTTTATGTACTTTGTTTTATCAAGATGGATATGATGTACTTGACTTTAGTTTATGGTTTTTGATGATGTAATCAAACATATGGGTTTATCCACTGCAATGAAATAAAGTTTTAAATTTTCAAGTACTGCTTATTTCTGTCTTGTTGTGATTTTCTGTTCTATACTTACTTAAAACGCTCCATTGAAGTTAATGCATTCCCTTTGTGAGTGACATTAATGGATGTGGGGTGTTACACGTGGTATCAGAGCTAAAGGTTATCAGATTAGATAAAAGTTTTGAAAACATTTTTCAAAAAGGTTTTAAAAGAAAGTATTTTCGAAAAGGAAAGCCTGTTTTGAAAAACATTCCCCGAAAAGCCATATGTAGTATCCTTCGGTCCTTGGTCTAGAATCTCTTCCTTCGATAGGATAGGCGAATGCTCTCACGGCTGATGGATAGGATAGGGATAGGAAAATTTATGTAGAAGGTTTAATTTCCTTATCTGGTTATGAAGTTAAGACTCTTTTGATTCTGGCATTGAGACTCTGCACTTTAATACTAGTCTTGTTTCTGATCCCGTAGTTGTTTCAAACCCCTTGGGTGGCTCGGCTTATTTATTGGTGATTTGTAAGGGTTTGAAATTATCTGTGTTAGGCGTCAATTTTTTTTTTTTGAATGTGACGTTTGTATGCTCAAGTTTATGGGCTATGGATTGGTTCTTAATGGAACAGTTTTTTTATGTAGAGGGTCGTTCTAGATTTTGAGAGGAGGGTCGTTAAGTTTCTAACTTGTCATGGGAAGACCCCAAAGTTTCTTGTAACCCGCAAGGGTCTGTTATGCTTAGCTTTCTGAGAATCATTCTGTAATCTGATCTGTACCAGTAGTCTGTAAGTATCTGAATATTTCTGAAGGATAGGGGTTTCTACTCGAAGCATGAAGTAGATTTCCAGTTTTGATATTGTTTAATGGGGGTAATTATCTGAGTGGCAGTCTGATGTTGATTTCGGTCTTCGGGGCTGAGACTTAGGGAATTATTCTCTTAACCGATGTCAAATGGGGACAGAGCTTTGGTTTTAGTTGTACCATTTGTTTGTATCCCATCAACCGAATCTTTGACCTTTAGATAGGAAACCCATGGATGTAAACATGTGTTTGAGACATGTTATGTTTGATGGTTGCAAGTGTTTGCTAGTGGTTTCCTGTGGACGCATATACACACACATTAGGCACTAGATCGGCTCAGTCACTTCATATTGCATATTGCATATAAATGTGTGTACATATTTAAGTTAATGGATGAATAATGGTTGTACCATCATATGGATGTTGCATTTTGGTGAATGGTTGTGCACACATGTAGAAATAATATGTATCGATAGGGTTCTTTCGCATACATAATGGACGTATGGCACTATCATGGTTTGCATTAAGGAGGTCAACTGAATCAGTAGACCGCCTGATTTTGCATTATATAAGGAACATATACACACATTTCTTGCATATGTTCATACAGCATTAGAAATTCTATAAGGACAATAGATGCCCATGTTTGATGGTTGAGTAGATGGTTGTTTGGATGATAGGATATGCATTCTCCTTAACTTGGAGATTTCGGGGACGAAATCCTTTAAGGAGGGGAGAATGTAACACCCCGAATTTTCGAATAATCAGATTAACTAAATTTAAGAATACTTAATTTCAAATGTGGGAATTAAGGGAAACG
Source organism: Allium sativum (assembly GCA_030737875.1). Classification (NCBI taxonomy): domain Eukaryota; kingdom Viridiplantae; phylum Streptophyta; class Magnoliopsida; order Asparagales; family Amaryllidaceae; genus Allium; species Allium sativum. Next base: position 125,132,017 of record CM060921.1, read on the forward strand.
GGTCATTCCATTGCGTTCGTCTCGGAATTCTGCTTGAGATAGAGTCCGAGTTTGCGTAAAACGGATACCGTATGAAGAAGATATGGACGAACGAAGTTTGAAAAAAAATGCACTGGCGCACTTGGGAAGTGCACCAGTACAAATTTGCATTGGTGCACTTTCCAAGTGCGCCCAGGACGAGAGAAAACCTGCACAGCCATCTGGTTCGAATGGTGAGTCAGTGCTGAGTCATTTCTGAATAGTTAGTGAGTCATTAGGGTTTCTGGACAGCTCTAATCTGGACTGAATGGTTTTGATTAACCCTAAGAACATCCGACGGCTTAAATTAATTCAAAACTCTATAAAAAAGACCCATAGACTCAAACCCTAAATCAGAATTAAAACTAAAACTATGGTCGTCATGCTGTTGTCTTGAACCCTAGAGCAGCCGCCACCAAATTAAAGAGGAAGAACAACAATCAAATCAGAACTACTCAACCCTAACAGCGAATCTTCATCAAAGGAGCGCTAATTCAACTCCAGAAATCAAAATTCAGAACTCAAGACTGCTTTTGAGTTGTGAGTTCGATAGTTTTAGCAAAATAATTAGTAATTTAATTAGTTTAAGTTATAACGCAGATTGTATGGATGTGATATGAAGTATTGATTGCATGTTGTAATTATGTTGTAGGATTGTGATTGAAATATCTATGATGTTATGTTGTGATGCTATCATGCAAAGTTATGTTGCCATCATCCATGATGTAATTTTATATACAATCAAATCGTCATGTTTCTTATGCTAGTTCGCGATATTGATTATGCAGGAAAGTTTAGATGTTGATTCAAACATGAACCATATACAAGTTTGGGTAGAATTATATGTGACCTTACATGATTATGGCACCTAGTTTATGTGAGAGTTTAATTGAAAGTTAGGTTATGACATGATACTTTACATGTTAGATATTAGTTTATACCATTGTTGCGATGTATAAATCACATATGTGAATTTATGAGTTGGATATGAATCATGTTATGTTAGTACCTATGCAAGTTTACCCCTTTTAGATATAGGTCTATGACATATGTTGTCTATGCAAGTTTGTGGCCATTATTTCATCAAGTTCACACCTTTAGATTTGGATCTATGTTATACATGATTTTTATGCAAGTTTGTGGCCATTATCTCATCAAGTCACACCTTTAGATTTGATCCATGACATATGTTGTTTATGCAAGATGTAATTTTAGCCTATGCAAGTTTTATATGTAGAACATCATTCACATATGCAAGTTCACCCCTATGTTAGATCTATGTTTTAATTATGTGTATATATGTGATGTTTTCTTTTATTTCATGAGTTAGACTATTCGAGTCTAACGTATATCTTAACGTTAAACAAACAAACGTACTACGTGGGGGAAAAAGGGGATAATATTAAAAATATTTAATTGGCAAAAATGCCTTAAAAGGCATAAAATAAAATTGTGGTGAAATTGGTATGATTTTACATACCATAAATGGATGGACATAATTGAGTCAATTATGGACATCGCTAAATTTGGAATTGATTGATAATTTGAATAGGGAAAGTAATTCAAATTTGGGGAATGATTAATTAGTAGTAATTAATCGTTTAAGACACGAGGTTAGGCTCTTTTGTGGTGTAAGACTGTCCGGACCCGCCCGGCAAATCCAGCTGCCACAAATGTCAGTCTAATGTGAGAGGTCTTAGGCATAAACTAAATACGTAACAATTGTAAATACACGAGTTTAGGCTCTTTTGTGGTGTAAGACTGCCCGGACCCGCCCGGCAAATCCAGCTGCCACAAATGCCAGTCTAATGTGAGAGGTCTTTATGAGGTTACGTTCTTAATGAATTAAGAAACACTTAACCAGATAAGCATGTAGTGGGACATGAGGGGGTTAAGTGGGTGCCTTGGGTGGCATGTGGAATCTAGTGGGTGCCTTGGGTGGCATTTGGAAATACGATTAGAAACACTTAACCAAAATATGAAACATGTAATTGAAACATGAATAAGAAGTGGGTTATGTGGGATGTACTAGAGGGGACCAAGCTTAGGTGGACAGATTGTGTCAAGTAAAGGGGGCCCGTTTCAACCAGTAACCCATACGTATCTTTGTGGGATCGACCCAAGTCAAGGACGGGACACGCATACTGGGCTTGACTGTAAGAGGCCAAACCGGGTTAGCGGTGGCAACGCAAGTCCAACGGGTTCATATGCGTGTGTGGACCCGGGCTGGTAGGTAAGACGTTGTTGCATCGTGTAGGTATAAGCCATGCATCCTTTGTTGTATCAGGTTGCCACTTTGGGGAGTGATACACCCCACTGTGGGGCCAGCACGGGTATCTACGAGTTAGGGAGCCGATCGCTTGGGGGTAGGACTTAGGGTACACTTAGTTCTGTCTGTTTCTGTTGGGTGGCAACACCTGTCTGTTTCTGTGTGGTACCGTCTGTTGGGGTGGTAAAGGCCCATTACTAGTGTACACCTAATTCTACATTCTGTTTCCGTTGGGATTATTCTGTTTCCGTCTCTGATTCTGTTTCAGATTCTGTTTCCGTACCTTCTGTATGTTGGGGTGGTAAAGGCCCATTACCAGCATTCTGTTTCTGTATAGATTATTCTGTTTCGATCCTATTTCAGTTTAAACATTAGGGTAACACCTAATCTTGTTATACTAGTGGTGGTGCAGTATAGTAATTATCTTGTAGTGGTTTAGGTGTGCCTTTAACGTTATAGTTGTTCATCTTGTTTCCTTGTTTACTCTGTCATACTCAAAGGTTCATGGTCATTTCCTTACTTTCCAACTTATGCCTTAGCCTAGTTACTTTTTAATTATATTGTTAGAGTTATCGCACTCGCCAGACGTTATGTCTAACCCCCCCTTTTTCCATCTCTTTCCTCCCCCCCCCCCAAGGTGCTCAGGTTGGAACTAGCACCAGTGGAGCTTGATTTTGGACTGCTTTTAGAAGATTGCTTGGATCGCTGAAGTAAAGTTCAGCTTCTCTTTATTTATGGCTATTTTGATGATTGGGGGATTATGTCTTTCAGTTTATGTACTTTGTTTTATCAAGATGGATATGATGTACTTGACTTTGGTTTATGGTTTTTGATGATGTAATCAAACATATGGGTTTATCAGCTGCAATGAAATAAAGTTTTAAATTTTCAAGTACTGCTTATATCTGTCTTGTTGTGATTTTCTGTTCTATACTTACTTAAAACGCTCCATTGAAGTTAATGCATTCCCTTTGTGAGTGACATTAATGGACGTGGGGTGTCACATTTGGTTTGGGTAGTTCCTTGCCAAGTGCCGTCTTCATGACAGTTAAATCACTTTTCTTTGAATTCCGCCTTTGTTAGGTTCACTCTGGAGTCCTTTGCCTTATGTCCTTTCTAGTGGCATCTAGAACATGTCTTGGCCTCCTTCTTGAATTTGCTTCCCTTCTTCTTCTTAACCAGAAATTATTCTTCTATTTCTTCCCAATACTTGAAGTACTTTCTCCCTTATCATTCTTAACCTCCTTAACATTCTCAGTTGAATATAGAATAACCGCCTCAACAAGGGCTTCAAACGTAGCTCTAAACGTAAGTTGCGCCAAAAGCATCTCCCTCAACAGAGAATTCAATTCTTCAACAAACCTAATGGCTTTGTCCATTGGGGTGTCTACTAGCCCTCTTCCAAACTTAGATAATTCTGTAAACTTTGCTACATACTCTTTTTGTTCCAACTCCCCTTGTTTCAACTTGATAAACTTTTCTAGTTGTATGTTCTTCTCCACATTAGTTAAGAACTTAGTCTCAAAATGGGTTCTAAACTCTGCCCAAGTAAACACTCCACATACGTTCTCTTATGAAATTAGGTTCCACTATTCCATGGACTCTCCTTTCAAATTCCAGGCTGTTACCCTACACTTAAATTAATCATCCCATCGGTAGCTTCAAAGATCCTTCCATACTCGGAGATTCACAGTTTAGCTTCAACAAAGTTCTCAGCTCCCAAAAATGACTTGCTTCATAAACTTACAAAATATTTACAAAGGTGAGGGAAGTTGAAGGCCCCTTCAGCGGGCTGAGTTGCTAGTTCTTCTTTGTCAGGATTGGCGGTATGGACCTTTTCATCAGTTCTAAGGTACTGTTGAAACCATTCTGACAATTAACGAGGCCTTGCCATGTTCCCCTCCTCAGCTTGATTGTCGGCCATTTCTATTATCTGAAAAAGGAAAAGCCCTTCAGTGGACTGCCTACGATCGTATCAAGGCCTAAAACAAAGAAAGATAAGGTTGCGTAGTATAATTGCATATGTTTTTTTTGGGTATAGCACACATATATATAGTTTTGAAAACCTTTTTAAATAACAAATACGTCTCTTATACATATATTTCCCTGTAATCGGATAACCTATACTCTGATACCAAATGGACAAACCCGCCCATAGTGGGCCTAAATTACGACCCTAAAATGGCCCATCGGAACTTAGAGACACCCTAAATGGATCATTGGTTCCTATAAGGAAATACTAAAGAGGTATCATGGAGCGATACAGACGATAATCAAACTCTCATACAGCGAAAGGGATAAAATATAACATCATAAAAATAGATGTGCCATTATTAAAACCACAAATTCAGATACAATAAGTCTCAAAAGTACAAGGTACATCAATTATTCATTATCCAAATTACATAACAACAAAAATAATAAGGCTACTGCCAGTATAACTAAATGTTCGAGAGGCTCTTCCTCCAAATAGTCGTCCCTCATTCCCAGTCAATAGCCTCACCTCCTAACCTGTTAAAGTTAAGAGGAGGGAGGTCAAAACATAAAATTCTGGTGAATGAAATGCATATGAGTTTAGGATTAACCAATCCCTAAATTTGGCAGTATAAACTCTTCATGTTATGTCTATGTAAACAACATAAACAATCAAACGTATAAGGAAGACATCCTAATAGTTACGTAAGGTGTTAGACCAAAAAGTGGTTCTAACACCCAAATTGATTAAAAGCAAAATGAAATGAGATAAAAATAAAAATGAACACACAGGATTTATAGTGGTTCGGCGAAGAAATGCCTACGTCCACTTGTTTTTCACTATTTTCAATGATTCAGTTGCAAATACAATGAAATACTCACTTGATCTCTCTCACAACTCACTCACAATCACTCAATTGTTTGAAAACAAATAATGAAAGAAGATTTGGATTTTCCGGGATCGCTGGAATTCGGGTTATGAAGGTAGTTGAACTCTCCAAGTGCCAGAAAAAAGATCCTTTTCTTTGTCTCCAGACGGGGTATTTATAGGTGTGAATTTGCTCAAAACCCGATCCGGATCGGAGCCACGTGTCGTCCATCCCATTAGCCTCGGGTTCGGATGAATTACTGTGTTGACAACACATCAGAGTAATGAACGTTATGGGCAGGAACTGGTCATAACCGATCCGGATGTTCAGGCGCTTATGCAGGGGGGAACGATACGAAAAATGGGTTCGGGTCGGAGATATATATATACCAGGGGTTCGGATCGGGATATCCGATCCGACCCGGATTGTTTTGGTGACAATCCTCTCTTCTCTTTATTCTGCTCCGCTCCGACCTATCTCTGTAGCAATTGGGTGGCTTTCCGATCCATCTTGAAGGAGACTGCCCTCCGATCCAAACACGCGCTCTCTGCCTTCAAAAGCAATAGCTCGCCGATCCGAACAGGAAATTTTATCCATTCCGAACCGATACGTTGCTTTGACCCGACCCGAATGATTGCAGCTGTCTGATCTAGGCTGTAGTGTCTTCTCCGATCCGAACCGAAGTCTTCTAATTAAAAATGCTCTTCAATGTCTGATATCTTGACTTTGTGTTGCCTATTTCACAAATTAGGCTAACACTTTGCCCCCTCAAAGGATGCTTCTGTTGGAAATGGAGCATGCTTTGATTGCTGTTGCACGACGCCTTCATCCTTCTCTTTGAATTCACATGCCAAGTTGTCGTACTGCATCCTGTTCGGTTCGGATTCCGACCCGAACGGATTTCTGGTTCGGGTTCCGACCCGGACGGATCTTCTTCTTCCTATACTCTGCAATGGATTAGTGGGCCAAGCTGCGTCATTGGGCTTTTCGAGCCGGTCCGAGCAGGAATACGAATAGTCAGCTTGTTCTTTATATAAATTTACTTCACTTTTCTTCTTTTCTTTTATTCACTGTTCTTGCCCAACCGAACCGATTCCACATCGAAACCCTAGTCTTTCCAAAAAAATTCAAAATTCTCGCTTCAATCTTTGAACCAAATACATAGGTAGTCTTGCAATCTCGAATCTCATTGCCATAATTGTTTTTAATTTACATTCGCAGTTAAGTTGAACGATTCTAGCAAGGTACTTGACTAATTCCATCGCCACGGCTTCCTTCATCCTCCGCCTTCGTCGTTGATGGCATCGACGCCATTTCGAGGCGTTGGTGGAGGGTGTTGAGATTCGTCGTTGAATACTTGAGTGCTTAAGCACTTGATTTTAATTAAGGCTTGGGATATCGAGTTGAGTTCGCTTCTTAAGAGGAGGAAGAGGAAGGAAGTTGAAGGAGATCGGTTCGGGTGGGGGGAACAGTAGGAGAAAAAGGGAAAGAGAGAAATTCACAGAACCGGACCGGGTCGGAGCAATAAGGCAAAGAATTGGGACTTAGCTTGTTTGACCGGGTCGGATCGGACCTATGAATAAAATGGAGGTCAAGACTTATGCGCTCGGATCGGACCGGGTTGTGAAACAAAAGAGAGAATAGGTGCATGGTTATTCAGGTTAATCCGACCCGCCCCGAAGGTCAATCCCCAAACCGATCTGGATATTTCTCTCTGAGTGTGAGCCTTTGCTTTAAGCTAACATGTGACCTTGCCTATCCGATCTGAACCTGATGTATACATCCGAACCGAAAACTACTCAATCCAAAGCACAAACCTTTGTCCAACTATTTAAAACAATGCTAGATATAACTTCCAACTTCATGAACAGTTAGGATAGTGCCTTGCGGACATAAACGAACATTATGAACTACTCTGACTATCACTTTCTCTTCAAAGTTTCGTCTTACATTGTTGCACCTTTACTTTGCATTTCTCACATTCGCTGCACACATTTTAGTTCACACATGCACAGGGGGTACGGGCTAATTTACTCTAATTCGTGCTATTGCTTCTTCAATAGTTCTATGACAATGAGACCCAGACGCTCTTCCAGACTAGCTGAGAGGAAAGAAGCCCCGGAAACTTCTAACAAAATCACTCTCGAGGATATATCTTCTCCTTCGGATCCAGAATGGGACAGTGAGGGTCCAGATTACGGGGTTGGAAATCGAGAAAGCGACGAGGTGTCTTCAGAGAATGAAGTTTCTCTGGGTTTTGAGGAGGAAGGAGGGATTGGTGACGATTGAGCCCCTGATGAATTTGAATCGGCCATTATATTGGAATCACCTCCAGACTCCGTTGAATCAACAATCGACAACGATCGACTTGTCCGAATTTGCTTAAAGTACGGGATAATGAAAAAGGACACTCTAGTGCCTTCACGCTCTGACCGTCCCCACAACCCTCCAGAAGGATATATGACGGTCACTCGATTGATGTGCATGGTCGGCGCCGTTCCTCCATTCTCTCGCTTCATCGTTGACTTTTTAAGACAAATGCGGATTGCCCCCATGCAGTTGCATCCCAATTCATATGCCTATTTGCACACCTTGTACATAGCATATCGTGAAATCTTAGGCATAGAGCTCACGTTTGATGACGTTCACTTCTTCTATAATTTCAAGCATCGGACTCGAGAGACTCCATCTTTCTGCTACTTTGAGTCGGTTCCAAAAAGGAAGATAATCTCAGCACCATTCAGCAGTAAAGCTGGAGATTCCAGACTAGAATGGTTCTACGTGAAGCGACAGCCTGGATGCGCCAGGAGGTGGACAAAATCAAGTAAAGCACCGATTTTCCAAATCCGGGCTCTATACACTCGAATCATCACCTTAAATTGTTTTCCTTTTCGTTTGCAGTCGACAATCCCAAACAGATATCAGATCAGGTGTTCTTTGATCGGATGCACCGACTTCTTAATGGCGATCAGAAATTCTTGACTATCGACGAAGTCCTTAAAGACGAATACCTTCACTTTCATGGGCTGTTATCCGTTTTTCGTAGCATCGGTCATGGGACGGCTCCATACGCATACATTCCTCCAGTGGAGGTAGTCCCAGAGACAGGAGAAGGCTCAGGAGTTCCTACAGCGCCTCTTCAAACTTCACCTTCTCCATCTTCTACACAAGATGATGAATTGGCTAATCTGGCCGAAGAGCATCGTGAAGGATATACTGCCCCCGAGGAGGCTACTTCTCTGGAAAAGTCAAAATCCTCCCAAGAGTCGCCGCTGCATGCTTCCGAGGGGCATGTCCCTAGTACTTATGAGCAAATATTTCAGGGTTTGGGGGATCTCCCCCTACCTGAGACTATATACACTTCAGAGGATTTCAGGAAGGATCCTTTAGTCTTCACCTCTTCTGAAGAGACCACTCCCGCTAAGGCCAAAGAGCCTGCCCGTACTAGTCTAGCTTCAGACTCGGGTTGGTTGGGGGGAAACACACCACTTAGGATACACTTTATATAACGGCATTAGCATTCATTGCACCTCTTTCTTCGTGAATCCATTAATTCTAAATTTCGTTTGTTTTATCGTGCAGGTACGATGTCTCGATCCTACTACGATATCAGGAAGCTTCGTCGCAGCATGTCCAATCCTCCTCAGGACGTCGAGTATGATCGTCGTGATGATCGTGGCAGAGATGAGAGAAGGCCTTACAATCCCTATCGTTCTCGACCCTCACGTTCTCGCTCACCAGTTCGGCCGGAACAAGAGAAATACAAGGGTTATCAAAGCCGTAGGGAAGAGGACATACCACGATCTAAAGACTCCACTTCTTCCCATGAAAAGCGCAGTAGAGAGAGAACTCCTCCAAAAGAAACTGGGTCTCGAAGTAAGCACAAGGTCCCTGCTACTAAACGACCTAGGACAGACAAAGAGACTACCGAATCCTCTTCACACAGGGACACCGAATTAACAATCCCCGCTCCTCCCCCACTAGATGCGGAAACTGCAGTAAAGCGGGCATATTTGGAGGAGCAATTTCCCGAGCACTACATCGAGACTTTGACTTTTTTACCTGCCCTTGAACCCATTTCTTCTAAGTGGGCAGATGAGGCCAAAGCAAAGATTGATGCGGTGGAAAAGCAGTATTCTGAGATGTTTAAATATTCACGCAATCTTTCCAGAATCATCCGCACTTTAATCACAAATACCGACTCAATGCAAAAGACCGCGGAGGAGGATGCCAAAGCCTTAAAAGCTCTAGGAAAAGATTTGGAAGACACTCAAGCCCAGCTAGTTGTCGCTCAAAGGGACGCTTCTAACTTCAAACAACAATTCGAGGACATGCAAAAGCGTTATCATGACTTGCTTGAATCTCACACTCAGGAGCGTTCTGAATTAAAAAAGCAAGCTGACGAGGCCAAGTCAGAAGCTGCTAAGACACGCCTTGCTTATGCTGAGCTTGAACGTAAAAACGCCGAGTTAGCAAAGAGGAGTGCTGAATTAGAAAAGAAGAATGCCGACTTGGCTTCAAAGCTATTGGAGGCAGAGAACAGAGCTGCCCTTGCTGAGGGCAATGTGGAGTGTGCTATCAAATCTGCGGAGGAGACCCGCAAGCAACTATCAGAGGCGGAGGTTGATATTCAGGGTTTCGGCGAACTAATGATTGAATTCTTCGCACATATTATTCGTCGCCGAAACATTTCTTGGATCGAGGACTATCCATCCACTCTAGTTCAAGTGTGGAATCAGATCATCGAGTGGGAAAAAGAGGAACTTAAGGTCGATTCCATTGACGAAGATAAGCTAATGGAGAAATACTTGAGGGATGATGAACCGGAGCGCCTAGCTGAAGGGCGCCGCCTTATTGCTGAGGCCATGGAAGAAGAGAGACGGAAGTCTAAACAAAAAACTGCTCTCGAAGCTGGTTCCTCTTCTTCTGCCCCTGCAACTTCTAAAGTAGAGGGGTATGATCCTGAAAATCCGGGAATTCCCCGAACAACTCTGCTATCCCCTATTCCTGAAACAGCACCAGAGGTAGTAGTCACCCCTGCCGAGAGGTCTTCGGAAGGTATCCCTACCTTTTCTCCTCAATTTGCCAAGGCTATTTCTACCTTTCGCCACGTGATTGAACAATCGATGAAAGACCCATTGTTTTCGCCTGAGTTGATAACTGTTGCTTCTCATTCTGTAGGTGTTGAATCATCCGAAAAGACAGATGTGACTCAGGGAGCCACCGCTGGGGCAAAGCCCGCAGAAAAGGCCAAAAAAGGGGAAGACAAGGCTGCTTCTATAGACTTGGGAGAAGGAAGTGAGCCGACTAAGACAACCACTCCCCATGATGAAGAAGTGATAGCAGCTTTAAGGGATGATGGCGGTGATGGGGGTCAGGAAGAGGAACCAGAAGTTGCAATAATCGGGGAGTCAAAAAGTGCTGATGACGTTACCTTGGCTGCAATGAAGGCTGATCAAGACAAGCGCTTGCAATTAAAGGCCGAAGAACTAGACCCTGAAGCCCTCAAGCCCCTCGCAGTTGTGGACGCGGGATCAAGGTTAGTTGTTAAGCTCTCAACTAGATCTATTACAGAGGAACTCGCTAAAAAATCTTCTCTTGATTCCAGCGCCCCGCCTTCCGGGAAGAAGTCTACTGGCTCCAGCACCGCATCTTCAGGAAAAAAGAAGTCAAAGCGAATCTTGACGGAGGCTGAGAAAGAAGCAAAGGACGCGGAGAAAGCCGCCAAGAAATCCAAGGCTCATTCAAAATCTAAATAGTGGATTGCCTTGTATCGTTTTAGCATTTAGTGAATCAATAATTGCTACTACAAAAGTAGCTCCTACACTTTCTTTTTTAGCTATTTTTCTATACAAATTCATTCATTTGTAAATAAAAATAACTCATTTTTTGCAATGTTTGTTTGTTAGTAGTGCTGCACTTATGTAAAAATGCATGTCTATAGTTATGAAACGAAGTTGTGGAGGGGGGAAATATGCGTATACATACGTGTCCCCAGTCAATTCCCACAAATTATTTAATGCTTAATCAAGCAATCTGAATGCTCCCGATTCTCTGACGGGATATCACTTCCTGTGTCGTCAGAACCTGTCGTTTTTTCTGGCATTTCTTTTATACTCTCTCTCTTTCTCTTGAGAGTTAGAGTTCGAGCTTAGTCATCTATTCATTCCCCGGTCTTTCAACGGGGAAAGATTTCTTTCTCAGCGCTCAGTCGGAGACGCCTTTATACTCTCTTTCTCTCAGGAAAGTTAGAGTTAGGAGGAGAATTTCTTTTTCAGCGCTCAGTCGGAGACACTTTTATACTCTCTCTCTCTCTGGAGAGTTAGAGTTAAGAATGTCGTTTCCTCATTCTTTTACGTCTTATCGCACAAATAGTCGTTGTGCTTCTTTTTATGTCTACACTGTTTTCAACCTTTTTAGGCTGTGAGTTATCCTGTATTTTATAATCACAACAGAATAACTGATTAATGTATATATGTAATGCATAAAAGTAAATAACACACAGTATTTTTATAGTGGTTCGGCTAAGTCGTAGCCTACATCCACTTTATAGTTATTCATTCATATCGTCAGATTTTCCCAAGGCAAGTCGTGCCTTATTACAGAGTTCATAAGAAAAATAACACAAAGTACAGCATTTCTAATCCAAATATCGCATTAAGTGTTGGGCATTCCATGCTCTGGGGACTTCTTCGCCATCTACGGTCGTTAACTTGAAGGTTCCTTTTTCAAGTTTCCGTTGGATGACAAAGGGTCCTTCCCATTTTGGACCAAGGTGAGGAAGGGATGGAAAGACTCTCTTTAGCACCAAATCTCCTGGTTCAAAAGTCCTGAGGCGAACTTTTTTGTCGTAATAGCGTGCCATCTGACGCCGATGTCTTACCGCACGCAAATCCGCTTCGTCCCTTTTCTCTTCGACTTCATCAAGAGACTCAAGTAAGAGTGCATGATTCGTCATCGGGTCATAATATGTCACCCTGTGGGAAGGAACTTCTAGTTCAACTGGAATTACAGCTTCTGAGCCAAAGGAGAGAGAGAAAGGGGTATGACCGGTGGCCGTTTTAAATGTTGTTCGATATGCCCACAAAGCTAGGGGCAATTCATCAACCCACTTTGCCTTTGCACGCTCTAATCGTTTCTTGAGGATGGATTTTATTACTTTGTTTATTGCCTCTACTTGCCCATTCGATTGCGGATAGGCAACTGCAGTATATCGTTTGTCTATCTTATACTTCTGGCAGAAATTTCTGAATTCAGTACTATCAAATTAGGTTCCGTTGTCAGTTATAATCGTCCTTGGGATTCCGAACCGGCATATAATATTTCTGACCACAAAACTTATCACCTTTCTTGCCGTGATCTTGGTCAAGGGCTCAGCTTCCACCCACATCGTAAAATAGTCCACGGCCACTATTGCATACTTAGCTCCTCCTTTAGCAATTGGTAGAACTCCAATGATATCAATTCCCCACGTGGCAAATGGCCAAGGACTCACCATTGATTTAAGTTGGGTCGACGGTGCCCTGGGGATTTTGGCGAATCTCTGGCACTTATCGCAGCGTCGTGAATAATCAGCTACATCTTTATTAATCGTAGGCCAGAAGTATCCGTATCGCAATATCTTCTTTGCTAAAGTTTGACCTCCTGTATGATCTCCACACTCACCTTCGTGTACTTCTCTTAGTACACGCTTGATGTCGTCGTGTGCTATACATCGTAACAGGGGTATAGAAAATCCTTGCCTATAAAGAGTATCATCTTGTATGACATATCTGGTAGCTTTGCGAACTACAGCTCTTTTCTCACTCTTCTTTGATGGGAGTGTCCCATTCTTAAGGAAATTCTTAATTGGAGTCATCCACGACTCCTTCTCTGGTTCCGCTTCAAAAGCGAATTCAATTTCCATTGACTCAAAGCTTGGCGATTCCAACGTTTCAATTGGAATTATTTCAGTCTCTTCTGGATTGTCGGAACTAGCCAGCTTTGCCAGCCTATCCGCTTTCTGGTTTTCAATTCTGGGAACGTGTGTTATGTTGTACCGCTCTAAGCTATTCAATAGCTCTCTCACTTTTCTGAGGTAGGCGATAAGTCGAGGTCCTCGAGCCACAAATTCCTCTCGCACTTGGCAAACAACAATTTTAGAGTCACAGAATATGTCTAATATTTTTACTCCGAGGTCTTTAGCAAGCTTCAGCCCGGCAATCAGGGCTTCATATTCAGAGTCATTGTTAGTCGCCGAAAATTCTAATCGCAGGGTGTAATATAACGACCGTCCTTCGGGAGTAACTAAGACGATTCCAGCTTCGGACCTTCGGTCGTTCTTGGCTCCATCTGTATATAGTTTCCACGGATTTATCTTTAACTCATCCTCGGACTTAACCACTCTGTCATTGATTACTTCCTCCTCTGGAATGGTGAACTCCGCAATAAAATCTGCTAGAGCTTGCCCCCTGATTGACTTTCGTGGTTGAAAATTCAAATCAAACTGACTTAGTTCTATGTTCCATTTGATCAACCTTCCCGATGCTTCGGGTCTCTGCAACACCTGCCTTAAGGGCTGGTCGGTGTATATGGTTATTGGATGGGCTTGGAAATAGTGACGAAGTTTTCGGGATGCGATCTGGAGGCTGTAAGCGAGCTTCTCAATTTTTGGGTAGTTGCGCTCTGCCGCTGCTAATTTCTTGCTTACGTAATACACTGGCCTTTGTACTTTGTCTTCTTCTCGAACCAGGGTTGTGCTGACGGCGTGAGCCGAGACTGCCAAGTAAACAAACAATTCTTCGTGATCTACGGGCTTTGATAAAATCGGCGGTTTCTCTAGCAGTTCCAATAAATTTCGAAAGGCCTCAACGCAGTCCGGAGTCCACTCGAAGTTCTTCTTTCCTCTTTTAATCAAATCAAAAAACGGAACACATTTGTCTGTGGCTTTGGAGATGAATCTACTCAGCGCCGCTACTTTCCCTGCAAGACTTTGGACGTCTTTAATTCTCCTCGGCTCTTCGATATTTCTAATCGCTGCTATCTGGCTAGGGTTGATTTCAATTCCTCGAGAACTCACAATGAAGCCAAGGAACTTTCCCGATGCCACTCCAAATGAGCATTTCAGAGGATTCAATTTCATCCGGTACTTTCGCAGGATACCAAACATTTCCGCCAAGTCTTGCGTATGGCTGGAGGACTGTTTCGATTTGACAAGCATATCATCCACATAAACTTCCATAGTTTTTCCTATTTGATTATAAAACATTCTGTTCACCAAGCGCTGATAAGTAGCTCCAGCGTTTTTCAATCCGAATGGCATTACAACATAACAATATAATCCCAAATTCGTAATGAAGCTCGTATGTTCTTGGTCTGGTACGTGCATAGGAATTTGGTTGTATCCAGAATATGCGTCCATGAAAGAGAGAAGTTCATGACCTGCTGTCGAATCTACAAGCTGGTCAATCCTGGGAAGTGGGAAACTATCTTTTGGGCAAGCTTTGTTTAAATCTGAAAAGTCAATGCAAGTCCGCCACTTTCCGTTTGGCTTCTTTACCAAGACGGGATTCGATATCCAGTCGGGATATGTCGAATCTCGAATAAATCCATTCTGCTTCAACTTCTCTACTTCCTCTTTGAGAGCAGCCGACCTCTCTGGGCCCAGCATGCGTCTCTTTTGCTTCACAGGCGGATGCTTCGGGTTTACATTCAATTTGTGACTTATAATGGATGGCGATATCCCACTCATGTCAGCATGGGTCCAGGCAAACACGTCTAAGTTTGCCTTCAAGAAGTCCGTTAGTTCTTTAGCTCGACGTGGATCCAATTGAGAACCAATCTTCAAAACTTTTGTCGGATCAGCTTCATCAATGGGAATTTCCACTGTCGCTTCATTAGGAGTTGCATTCCTAGCCTCTGGTTCCTCGTCTTTTCTGGGATCCAGGTCTTCAGGCGTTCCTTTGGGCAACTCCTTTGGGGTCAATTTCTCTAATTGCTATGCCGAGCCCCCCTTTGAGGGAGACGAGGCATCTTTACTCTCAACGTTAAGTCCTTTCATCAACATCTTTAATTCAGCCACATAGCAGGCCCGTCCGGAAACTTGATCCCCTCTCATTACTCCAGTTCCGGCTTCGGTTGGGAACTTAAGTAACAAACACCAAGGGGCGATACAAACTCTGAATTCAGCAAGGGCAGGCCTCCCCAAAAATGCATTATAAGGCGAATCTACGTCCAATACTACGAACTGAAGCATCCACACTCTTCTACGTTCTCCTTGCCCCAGGGTCACGGGCAACTCTATGTATCCCATGGGAGCTGTCGACGCCCCGTTGAAGCCTCTGATCCATCCTTCACATGGCTTCAAATCTTCAGATTCAAGCTTCATCTGATCAAATGACTTTTTAAACAAAATATTAACAGAACTTCCGTTGTCTACTAATACCTTATGAACCAAGGCCGGCCCAATGGTGGTAGTAATAACCAACGGATCGTCAGTGGGTGACTGAATCCCAGTATTATCTCGGCTGCGGAATACCACGTCGTCAAACATGGTCTTCTGTTGTTTTATGGGGGTGATATCTTCCAAATCATCACCTTCATTCACGTCTAGATGCTTGGCAGCATTTACATATTGATCCATTGATCTGAAACTTCGGATTGCCGGGTGAGGTCCGCCCACTATGGAGTTGATAACAATTCCTTTACCTTTCTGCTGCGCTGTAGGCTTGGGAGCAGGTAGAATCTGTTTTGGAGCCTGCTCTCCTTGCCCCCTGTCCCTCGGGGCAACCTTGTATTCATCCAACTTCCTTTCACGCAGCAGCTTCTCAATCATATCCCTCAAATGCCGACATTCATTGGTTGAATGCCCATGAGTTCCATGAAACAAACAAAATTTCCCTGTTGCCATTTCTTTCTCGGTCGAATCACGAGGTGGCGGTCTTTTGTACTGCAAAACATTGTACGTATCCAGGTAAATATTCTCCAGGGTGTCGTTCAATGGTGTATAATTCTCATAGGTCTGGAATCGGGGTCTTTTGTTAGGATCACTTCCCCTATTTCTGTTTCTTCTGTTACCGTTCGGATTACGGTTATTGTTGTTGTTACCCCCGCTTCCAGCATTGTTGTTTCCACCCTTGTTTCCTACATTTACTTCAACCTTGCCAGAACTTTCCCCAGACTGCTTCACGGCGATATTACTCTGCACATTTTCCTTTGAAGCCGTCTCAGACTTTCTCTTTCGGTTTGCCCTGGCCTCCTCTCGCCTTAGATAAATATCGGCTTTTTCGTAGAATATCTCCCTTGTGGAGGGTGTTTTCCCAGAAAGGTAATCTCCAAACTCAGATTCAGGATCGACTCCTTCCTTTAATGCCATCAGAATAGTGGGCTCATGCGGGTCACTGACCTCAGTCACAGCTTGGTTAAAACGGTCAAGATATGCCCTCAAAGACTCTCCTGGTGCCTGCTTGATTCTCGATAATTCAATAACACTTTTGGACTTTCGGGCATGGAGTTGGAACTGGTTCTTGAAACGCTCGCTTAGTTCCTTGTAATTCGAAATCGAACAAGGAGGAAGTCGGGTAAACCAGAACAGCGCCACATCTTCTAAGTAGATTGGGAATGCTTTGCACTTCACTTCATCAGGGGCAGCAGCAGCATTCATGAGCCACGAGTATCGCATCAAATGCTGTCCCGGATCAGTCCTTCCGTTGTACTTGTCTATCTGTGGCAAGTTAAAGGGTCGGGGAAATTGGAAGTCGAGGATATCGTCGGTGAAAGGAGTATGGCTTCGCTCAATGCCATAATCTTCATTTGTATAGTTCCGGCTCTCGGACATGATCTGGCGAACCATTGCCTGCACATCTGCATTAGTTAGGGGCCGCTCAGGTTCCCTGGCCCTAGTATCCGAGTTCCTTCTGGGCTCTGGTTCAGGAGATGCCCTTCTTCTTCGAGCTGCTTCTGCTCGATTCCGTTCCCTGCGCTCCCGGTCGATCTCGGGAGGAGGGGACTGGAGTCTTTGCCCCCGTGTGGGGTCATTGTTTCCTAGCGCTCGTGCAATATCCTCACGAGATCCCAAAGATCCAAATGTCAGCTACTCCACATTCTGAGGTCGTTCGAGCGGCCTTCGTTCACGGGGCCGCTCCTCCTCGGAAGATGAAGATTGATCCACTGGTGTGTGACGAACCGGTGATGGAGTTCTCTGTCGACGGAGTTCACTAATCTCCCGACTCATGAGCCTCATATTTTCCTGCATCATGAGATTAGTGCGCTCGTGGACTTTCATAGCCTCCCTTGTGCTCTCAAGCATGTCAAGTAAGCGCGAGAAATCTCCTTGTGTGATGGGCGCAGATGGATTAACCTGATCACTAACCCTGGTGGCTGGAATCGGAGCATTCGTAGGGACTCGAGTGGAGGTTCCAGCTTCACCAAGCGTCGGATCGGATCAGAGGTAGGAGGTCGGGTCGGTTCGGAGCTGGGGGGCCTGGTCGGATCGGTACGTGGCAAGCTGCTCGGGTCGGTTCAGATTGGGGGAATGCACTGCTTCAGAATCTCCTACCCGGATCGGATTGGAGCTCTCCCCCTGTTGGCGGCTCGGATTTCCTGCATTGGTTCTTCCTGCTGCTGAACTCTGCCCCCGAGACCTTGTTACAACCGCATTTTGCTGATCTTCGCCAGCTCCATTTCCTCGACCAGATTGAACTTCTTTGCCTTTTCCTTTGGCCATGATTCTTTGACAATCACTTCAACAAATATAAAAGAGCGGAGAAACTTAAGGATTAACTTCTTTGAACTCAACGGTCCAAAAAGTAGAAAGAAATCCCAGAAAATAAAGAATTCAGATGAGGATTCTCAGTGAAACCACCAAAATGTTAGACCAAAAAGTGGTTCTAACACCCAAATTGAATAAAAGCAAAATGAAATGAGATAAAAATAAAAATGAACACACAGGATTTATAGTGGTTCGGCGAAGAAATGCCTACGTCCACTTGTTTTTCACTATTTTCAATGATTCAGTTGCAAATACAATGAAATACTCACTTGATCTCTCTCACAACTCACTCACAATCACTCAATTGTTTGAAAACAAATAATGAAAGAAGATTTGGATTTTCCGGGATCGCTGGAATTCGGGTTATGAAGGTAGTTGAACTCTCCAAGTGCCAGAAAAAAGATCCTTTTCTTTGTCTCCAGACGGGGTATTTATAGGTGTGAATTTGCTCAAAACCCGATCCGGATCGGAGCCACGTGTCGTCCATCCCATTAGCCTCGGGTTCGGATGAATTACTGTGTTGACAACACATCAGAGTAATGAACGTTATGGGCAGGAACTGGTCATAACCGATCCGGATGTTCAGGCGCTTATGCAGGGGGGAACGATACGAAAAATGGGTTCGGGTCGGAGATATATATATACCAGGGGTTCGGATCGGGATATCCGATCCGACCCGGATTGTTTTGGTGACAATCCTCTCTTCTCTTTATTCTGCTCCGCTCCGACCTATCTCTGTAGCAATTGGGTGGCTTTCCGATCCATCTTGAAGGATACTGCCCTCCGATCCGAACACGCGCTCTCTGCCTTCAAAAGCAATAGCTCGCCGATCCGAACAGGAGATTTTATCCATTCCGAACCGATACGTTGCTTTGACCCGACCCGAACGATTGCAGCTGTCCGATCTAGGCTGTAGTGTCTTCTCCGATCCGAACCGAAGTCTTCTAATTAAAAATGCTCTTCAATGTCTGATATCTTGACTTTGTGTTGCCTATTTCACAAAGTAGGCTAACATAAGGCCTATATGTAAATCAAAGGATGGACGTACTTACGGCCACTTAATACCCACACAATAATATAAGGGCGGACATTCTTTATAGTCACTTAACACCCCACTGGAGGGCTATTCCTAGTCTCATAAGGCCATTTACTAATTTATTAAGGGTGGTCATCCCTATAGTCACTTAAACACAATGGCAGCCCCTAACAACTTAAGACCTCGTCTCTAACGTCAATGTCATAATGTATATACTCTCTTTGTAGGTCGAGAAATAGTAACGACCACTTACCACAAGGTTAGGGTCAGGAACTCATTTTAAGAGAACCCTCTCGGCGGACCTTCCACTTACTATCTACCTGTCCCTACGGGTGAACTCCTAGCCACTTAATACTTCCCTTAGACAGTGGTTCCTTTTGGCTATATATATACACATACACATACATATATATAGTCCCTGGGTCATCTCTAACTAGCCCCCAGATAAGAACTGGACATTAATTAGAGAACTACCTTACTCACGTTCTCGTCTAATAAATGCATTTAATACCTTATAGGAGAAAGGCGGACTCAACAACCATTTAAATCCACGGGTCCTATGACTTAGTTCCTGAAACAAGGAGTGAACCTTAGGAAGGGACCTAGTCCTAACCACTTAATGCCCAAAAGGAGAAAGGTCAGCCACTCAATACCTTTTTCCCAAGATATGCCTACTTTTCACACAATATATATGCATACTAGACATTCCACATTAGACCGACCACTTGTAGATGTTGGATTTGTCGGGCGGTTCCGGGAAAGATTCTACTACAAGTTGGGCCTAACTTCGTATCATAACGTATTAATTACATTGGCCCATGACACTTAGACCCTCACATTAACCAGGCTTACTTGTAGATGCTGGATATGCTGGTCGATTCCGGGAAGGTTTCTACTACAAGTAATGGTCAAACTCCTATCTTGTGTCATTGGTATATCTAAGGCCATTTACACACACAAATATACAAATTTGTATAGGGATATTTCAATTTAAATTCCTAATTTCATTGTATTTGTTATGCACTTAATACATATAATTATTACATTGTTTACGCTGTGTGTGTGTGTGTGTATATATATATATATGTATGTATATATATATATATAAGTGTGAATTAAGCGAACACAATTAACATCCTAGCCACATTTTGAAAATGTCAATCCCTATTTCCAATTAGAGGTGTACAAGTTATTATTTCCCATATTTCCTTCAATCATGGCATAAATGTATATTAGCATATAACAATCAAAATGGGGAAAATAACAACACAGAACTAGCAACCTAATTTTGAATTGACTATCCAAATAATAAAAGAAAAAAAAGTGCCATATACCAAATATATGAGACCCCACGTCTGTTAATGTCACTCTAATGAGAATTCATTAAGTTTCGTGAAGCACGATATGTAAACAGTGACTAAATGTACAAGACATATAAATAATGCAGCAGAAAATCCTAAACTTTTATTAATCAAAATACATGGTTTCAATTCAAAGTTACAACATTATATTTTTCTCAAATACTAAAAAGCAATCTGTCTCGTAATCAGAGTACAAGAAACATAACAGTATCCCTCAAGTGCCATTACAATAAGCATGAATAAACTAAAGAAAATACTTGCAAAAGAAGAGCTATCCAAGTCCAAGTAGAATAACGATCTCAACTACTGACCACTCCCACTATGAGAACCTACAGGGGAAAGAAAGAGAGAGAAGGAAAATAAAAAGGGTCAGACATAAAGTCAGGCGAGTTCTAGTAATTTATAGCATATGTATATGAAAAGGTGCCAATACAAATCAATAATACTGAAAGAGAAAGTGTAGTAGAACACGTATATACGTACGAGGTAAACGAGATGTCAAGACAAGATAAAGGTAGATTAAACTTCTCATTCATATCCCAAGATTTAAACTAACTGCACCAATTTTACTAGTACTAACATGGTTAGGTGTTACCCTAATACTACCCATGCGATCGACTTCCTATTACCCGAATATTCTGTGTCAGCCCCGACAATAGGGTGTATCAGTCCCTAACCCAACAACTTATAAAACACAGCCAAATCCGTAGGTGTTTTGATGTCATAGGTCCCATAGTCGGATCCATGCACGCTCATGACTCCATCAGAAACGCGCCCCTAATACCCCCAAAAACCTTGAACCTCTTATAATCAAGTTCAGTAAAGCGTGCCCTTACCCCTACCTAGTGCGAGGTACAAATCATGATACCAATAGGGATACTGACTGATATGAGTTCCACACAACTTGACATAAACCAACCCCTAGGCCCGTGTCCCCATGTATCTAGGGTTTAAGAGTCCTGATAACCTGATACAACAACTAGACTTGGGACCTCTTTAACTTATTATTATTTAACAAGTGTTACTTAGCAGGTTTAAGTTCAATAATAAGCCCGAATGTACATTTATCCAAATGTTATTAGTGTACAACCCTTTTTCACCCTACAAGCACCTGCCCAGATGTACCACTAAATTTACAGTGTAATTTACTTAGTTTCCATATCTGGTACAATTCTATTCTTACATGTCATACTTAATATCACATTAAGTCCTATTTAACTGATTATCATGTCGCATGTTCTTTCTTACATGTAATTAACCCATCTTTAAAATAATAACATGTAATTATCCAAACATGTAATTATTTAAGCCAGATAGGTTAACATATAATTATACCAATTAGATTAACATGTGATTATCCCAATCTTAATATGTTAATAAGCAATTATCCCAATTCTTACAGTCGAGGGTTCTAGTACATAATACGCCCAATTTCCCCCATTTATTTATCATTATTCCAATTTATGTCATTTATATGTAATTAACGTAATAGCCTAGGCTTGAGTAGCCTAGGTTCAATGTAAAATAAAAAGGAAAAAGGGAGAAACATATCTCAGACTGAGTAAACAGGCATAATAGAAAGACTGTAAATAAATGAAAGGCATAATAGTGATAAGGAAGATTAATGTTCATATTTTGACTTGTAGATCTAAATAGGAAAACACATATAACATATATATAGTGACTTTTTTAGGCACTGTCCATATCAGATCCAATCTTATTTACTGTCTAAAACCTTTTTAAATAATCTAGTCTAAAAATCACATAGAACTCGCAGCAGGACTTGATGAAGAATCTGAATATATTATAGAGGAAAAAATGTCCACTTTAATCATGTATGTATGCAAGTCTTGGTGTTGTCTCTGTTCGATCCAATCCTTAGTAGTGTTCCCTAATTATATGTTTATGTTCTTCATAATAATTTTATAGAGGTAGAAGAAGATGTGAATAATTTGTGTGAGATTGGGAATGGGAGAAGCCACTTATTTATAAATCACATAGAGCCAACCTCAACCTTTAGATTTTTGGTTTTAGGTCCAAACCGTACACATATTGCTGAGTCAGCAATGAATAAGGTCTCAAAAACTGTTCGGGTACGTACTCAGAATCTGCTTGGATCGGGGGTGGGTCGACTTGGCCCTCCTTGGTTCGACCTATGGGTCGACCCGGGCTGAGCGTGGGTCAGCCCCTAATGAGCCTTTTTCCCACTGCGTTTATTTCAATTTCTGGAATTATATATTTTATTATATATATACATATACATATACATATATATATATGGCCCCTGTATGTATACAAACTTCTAAAGTCATAACTTTTTCATACGTTATCCTTTTACGCAAACTTGGGGTCTAACTGAACCAAAATTCTGAGACGAACGCAATGGTGATGTCGGTTTCACTAAATTCTGAATATTTAATCAAGTTAATGCCAAATTGTTATCTTTAATTTATGGTTATAGTGTATTAATATTTTGGGGTGTTACATTCTCCCCCACTTAAAGGATTTCATCCCCAAAATCTCCAAGTTAAGAAGAATGTACTATCCTAACAACCACAACCATCTACTCATCCATCATCCACAAGCATCCATTGTCCTTAAGAATTTCTAATGCTTGTATGATCATATGCAAAAGTGTGTGTATATGTCCTTACACTAATGCGGAAATCATGCTGTCAACTGATTCAGTTGACCTCCTTAATGCAATGTATGTTTGTGCCATGTATCCAATATGTATCCAAACAATCCTAAATATTCATATAAGTTCTATATGTGTGCTTATTCATTCATAAAATGCAACATCCATATGATGACCCATCCATTTCTATCCATAGAAAATTTAAATGCACACATATCCATTTGCAATATGTAAGTGATTGAGCCGATCTAACGCCTAGTGTTTGTATATGCATCTATGATCAAACACTTGCATCCCTTTGCAACCATCAACCATAACATGTTTCAAACACATGTTTCCAACCATTGGATTCTACCTAAGGGTCGAAAGATTAGAACAATAGGATACTAAACTTGAATGATAGAAACAAATGCAAAGTAAAAAAGCTTTGGAAAAGAAGTCAAGAACGTATTTTCAAAAAAGAAAAGGGTATGAAGCGCGAATCCTATCTTCGGGTTAGCATGTTGCATCTTCGCGGTCTTCTCCCCATTGCACTTTTACTAATTGGATCTCCTAGTTACGTAGCTTCTTGATTTCTGATCCAAGGATATAAGTAGGAATCCTTCTTACCGATGCTTCCTTCTCAACTTCCATACCTTCAAGTGTGCTCGGCTCTACCATCTCTGCGTATCATGCAGGCATTTCCTCAAATGGAAAGCGTGGAATACATCGTGTACGTCTGCCAGTCTAATTGCTAACTTGATCCTATAGGCTACCTGACCTATCCTCTCTACTATAGGTAAAGGCTCTATGAATCTCGGCGCCAACTTCCCTGCTATGCCAAAGCGGACTACATTCCTTAGCGGTGAAACTTTGATGAAAACCATATCTCCCACTTCAAACTCCAAGTTGGTACTCCTTTTATTGGCAGAAGAATTCTGTCGATCTTAGGCTGCTTTTATTCTTCTTCGAATAAGGTCTATCTTTTCTGAAGTCTCTCTTATCATGTCAAGCCCTAGTAGAAGTCCGTCAGTAGACTCCCACCAATAAGTCAATGATCGGAAAGGTTTGTCCGTATAGTGCTTTGAAGGGTGCCATACCTATGCTCGTCTGATAACTATTAATATATGCGAACTCAACCAATGGGAGATGCTCCTCCAAGTCCCTCCGAAGTCAAGTATACACAGTCTTAGTAGATCCTCGAGAACTCTATTAACCCTCTCGGTTTGCCCATCCGTCTGAGGGTGATAAGTTGTGCTAAGTCTTAACTGTGTACCAAGAGCTTCTTGCAAGCTCCTCTAAAATTCACTAGTAAATATGGGATCACGGTCACTTACTATACTTGAAGGTACCACATGCAGTCAGACGATCTCTTTGAGGTAAACTGAAGCTCGCCAAGCTACCATCCTCTTGCTCCTGCTTGGGATGAAATGAGTGCACTTCGTAAGTATATCCACTATTACCCAAATGCTCGTGTTGCCTTTCCTTGATCTAGGTAGTCCATCAATGAAATCCATAAATATGATCTCCCATTTCCATTGCGGAACATCTAAGGGTTGAAGCAATCCACCAGGTTTCTTTTTTTTAGCCTTGACTTGTTGACAAGTCAAACATTGAGCCACGAATTCTGCTACGTCTTTCTTCATGCCTGTCCAATGGAAAACACGCTTCATGTCTCGATACATCTTACCACCGCCCGAATGGATAGTCCTCCGAGAGTGATGAGCTTCCTCTAGCACTGCCTTAAGCAATTCCAAAATTCTAAGGACACACAGCCTAGAATTAGGGACACACAACCTTCCATCTTGTCTTAGCCAACCTTTTTTGTCTGCAGCATATCTAGCTAATTGACTAGAGGTTTCTCCTTGATTGAGTCTGTCCAAGATTTCCTTCAACTGCTGGTCCTCTTGCTGCAAAGATCCAATTCACTCTAATAGAGTAGGTCGCACCTCCAACGATGCCAACAAACCATGTATGAAATCCATAGATGGCTTAAAATTAAAGGTCGAGATGTACTCCAAGCCATTCCTTTCTACGAATAGAGGACTCAAGGTAATCCTCTGCCTACTCAATGCGTCCGCTACTACATTACCCTTTCCTGGGGTATAAGCTATCTCAAAGTCGTAGGATGCTAAGAATTCCATCCATCTCTGCTGCCTTAGGTTGAGGTCCTTTTGAGAGAACAAGTATTTGAGCGACTTGTGATCCGTGTATAGCTAAAACTTTTCTCCAAGTAGATAGTACCGCCAAGACTTGAGTGAAAACACTATTGCTGCTAATTCCAATTCATGAGTGGGGGGCAGTTCTTTTCATAAACCCTTAGTTTCCCACTTCCATAGCATACTACCCTACCCTCTTGCATCAGTATGGCACCTAATCCCATGCTGCAAGCATTTATGTAAACTGTGAACGTCTTGCTTCCTTCGGGGAGAGTCAGAACTGAGGCTGTTGTCAGAGCCCGTTTCAATCTTTGGAAAGAAACCTCAGCATCGAAGCTCCAAGCAAAAGTCAAACTCTTCTTTGTCAGATGGGTAAGTGGAGCAGAGACTCGTGCAAAGTCTTTAAAAAACTTTTTGTAATAGCCCGCCAATCCGAGGAAACTTCTTACTTCCACTGTATTCTTCGAAGCCTTACAATCTTGCACTACAATGACTTTAGCAGGATACACTGCTATCCCTTCCTTGGAGACCACATGCCATGTGAACCTCACATCCTTCCTCCAAAACTGACACTTAGAAAATTTGGCTTTAAGTTGATGCGCTCTAAGTGTACTTAGAACCTCCTCTAAGTGTTGGGCATGTTCTGCTTCGCTCTTGGAGAAAATCAGGATGTCATCTACGAACACCACCAAGAATTCATTTAGATACTCCCTAAACACCCAACTCACCAAGTCTACGAAGTATGCAGGTGCATTAGTTAACCCAAAAGGCATAACCATCCACTCGAAGAAACTGTCCGGAGTTCTGAAAGCTGTCTTGTCAATGCTAACATCCGCCAATCTGAGCTGATGAAATCCTGTGGCCAGATCTAGTTGCGAGAAAACTGAAGCACCTACTAATTGGTAAAACAAGTGATCTATTCTTGGGTAGAGGGTGACTATTTTTCTTAGTTAGTTTGTTCAGTTCTCGGTAATATACACATAAACGGAGAGAGCCGTCCACCTTGGTTGCGAAGACGACTGGAGCTCCCCATTCTAAAATACTCCGCTTAATGAATCCTTTTTCCAACAGCTCGCCCACTTGTTTGCTGAGCTCCCTCCTCTCCTTGAGAACCATGTGGTGCGAATGGCTACACATTTTCCACCAAGTATTTCTGGAAGTCTATCTCCCGCCTTGGAGGTAACACCCTAACTTCGTCGAACATGTATGGAAATTTGCCAACTATGGGTACTGATTGAAGATCATCAATGGAAGTGTCAAGAGATTCTAGGTAACTAAGCATCAATGACCCCTGTGGATCACAAGAAACTTCGAGAGTCCTTCCATGACAAGTAAGAAGTCGAAATACTCTCTTTTCGCAATCAAGGATGACACCATACATGACTAGCCAAGCCATGCCTAGAATTAATCTGAAACCCATGAAACCAAGAACGTATGTGTCTCATTCAAATTCAACGCCTAGAACGAAAATCCCCAAACCCCTATATATCATGGATAAATGAGTCGTTCCTCCTATGGGGTTTGAGACTACAATGGGATCAAAAATAATACTAGTACTTAGGTGCAGATTTTCTACAATTGCGTTGGATATGAATGAGTGAAATGTACCGGAATCAAAAAGAGTTCTTATAGGATAGTCTAAAAGAGAGATAAAACCTTCAATTGTGACTTTCCTAACCTGGTCTGGTCCTCCAGCATCTAAACTGTTAACATGCCCTCCAGGCGTTCTAGCCTTCTGTCCTTTTCTCTAAGGGCATTGTCCCTTGAAATGTCCAAGTTGGCCACAATGAAAGAAAGCATTCTTCGTTTTTCTGCAGTCTTTCACAAAGTGTCCTAAAGCACCACAACCATGACATTTCACTTCTATTTTGATCTGATCTTTTTCGGGCTTTCCCCCTTTCTTGTTATTATTATTCCACCATTTCTTTTTCTCTGTTTTAGGCTTCTCTTCCTCTTTCTTTTCTTCCTTCTTTCCTTTTTTGCTCTCCTCGTGCATTAAGGCCATGTCCACTAGTATTTCAAAGGTTGCTCCCATTGGTAAATGCATCAGTGCTAACTCTGGGAGTGGTTAGTTTAATCCCTTAGCAAATTCAAGGCCTTTTTGTGAGGAGTATTTACTAACTCCAATAGAAATCTTGCGAATTGGTTAAAAGCGTTGATATACTCCTTTATAGTCATGTTCCCTTATTTCAAGTTCATAAATTTCTATATCTGCATTCCTTCTTCGGCTTGTGATAAGAACCTTGCCTCAAAGATAACTTTAAAGTTATCCTAAGTAGCTATATCTAGTTCAGCTTGAACTGTTTCCCACCAGTATGATGCTTCATCCTTAAGTTGAAAAGATGCTAAATGGACTCTCCTCCTATCACTGAGATCCAACAAGTTGAACACATGCTCCGTTTCTCTTAATTAATTTTGTGCTTCTACAAAAATTTTGGTACCGCGGAAAGGTTTTCCTCCCATTGCACTGAAGTCTTTCCAGAGTTTAGAAAAGTTGACTATGGGGAGGAGGAGGAGGCGCTACTGTGGCTGCAGCTAGGGGAGGAACATTCTCTTGTACCCCAACATGCGTCATAGCTTCAACGTATTTACAAAACCAGGTGGGTATGGAATTCCCTCAGGGAAGTTAGGAGCCCCATACATGCTGAAAAAGGACGAAACAAGAATTTAGAAAGAGAATCGAAGGAATATTGTAATTAACTTGAGGGGATTTTGCTTTTCAAAAATCACTTTTATTTTGAAAAGACTTTCCAAAAACTTTTTTCCTCTGACCTTGTAACCTTAAGATCTGATACCAAATGTGAGACCCCACGTACGTTAATGTCACTCTAATGAGAATGCATTAAGTTTCATGAAGTACAATAGGTAAACAGTAACTAAATGTACATGACAGATATAAATAATGCAGTGGAAAAACTTAAACTTTTATTAATCAGAAAACAAGGTTTCAAATCCAAAGTTACAACATCATATTTTTCTCAAATACTCAAAAGCAATCTGTCTGATAATCAGAGGACAAGAAACATAACAATATCCCTCAAGTGTCATTACAATAAGAATAAACTGAAGAAAATACTTGCAAAAGAAGAGCTATCCATGTCCAAGTAGAATCATGATCTCAACTACTGACCACTCCCACTTTGAGAACCTGGGGGCAAGAAAGAGAGAGAAGGAAAACAAAAAGGGTCAAACATATAGTCTGGCGAGTTCAAGTAATTTCTAACATATGTATATAAAAAGGTGTCAAGACAGATCAATAATACTGAAGAGAAAGTACATGAAAACATGTATATACGTACGAGGTAAATGAGATGTCAAGACAAGATAAAGGTATATTAAACTTCTCATTCATACCCCAAGAGTTAAACTAAATGCGCCAACTTTACTAGTATTAACATGATTAGGTGTTACCCTAATACTACCCATGCGATCAACTCCCTATTACCGAATATCCTGTGTCGTCCTCGGCAGTAGAGTGTATTAGTCCCTAACCCTATAGAAAACAACCATATCCATAGGTGTTTTGATGTCTTAGGTCCAGTAGTCGGATCCATGCACGCTCATGACTCCGTCGGAAACGCGCCCCTAATATCCCCAAAAAACTTAAACCTTTTATAATCAAGTTCTGTAAAGCGTGCCCTTATCCCTACCTAGTGCGAGGTACAATCCATGATACTAACATGGATACTAACTGATATGGGTTCCACACAATTTAACACAAGCTAACCCCTAGGCCTGTGTCCCCGTGTACGTAGGATTTAAGAGTTCCGCGATAACCTAATACAACAACTAGACTTGGGACCTATTTAGCTTATTATTATTCAACATGTGTAGCTTAGCAGGTTTAAATACAATAATGATCATGGTTGTAAAATTTCATTTATCCAAATGTTATTAGTATACAACCCTTTTTCACTCGACAAGCATCTGCCTAGATGTAACAGTAGGTTTGCAGTGTAATTTACTTAGTTTCCACATCTGGTACAATTCTATTCTTACATGTCGTACTTAATATCACATTATGTCCAGTTTAATTGATTATCATGTCACATGTCCTTTCTAACATGTAATTAACCCATCTTTAAAAGAATAACATGTAATTATCCAAACATGTAATTATTCAAGCCTAATAGGTTAACATGTAATTATACCAATTATTTTAACATGTGATTATCCCAATCTTAATAGGTTAACATGCAATTATCCCAATTCTTACAGTCAAGGGTTCTAGTAAATAATATGCCCAATTTCCTCCATTTATGTATCATTATTCCAATTTATGTCCTTTATATGTAATTAACGTAATAGCCTAGGCTTGAGTAGCCTAGGTTCAGCGTAAAATAAAAAGAAAAAAGAGAGAAATAGATCTCAGACTGAGTAAACAGGCATAATAGAAAGACTGTAAATAAATGAAAGGCATAATAGGGATAAGGAAGATTAATGTTCATATTATAACTTGTAGATCTGAATAGAAAAACATGTATAACATATATATAGTGATTATTCTAGACACTCTCCATATCAGATCCAATTTATTTACTATCTAAAACCTTTTTAAATATTCAGGTCTAAAAATCACATAAAACTCATAGTGAGACTTAGTGAAGAATCTGAATATATTATAGAAGAAAATGTCCACTTTAATCTTGTATGTATGCAAGTCCTGGTGTTATCTCTGTTCGATCCAATCCTTAGCAGCATTCCCTCATTATATGTTTATATTGTTTAGAATAATTTTATAGAGGTAGAAGAAGACGTGTAGAATTTATGTGAGATTGGGAATGGGAGAAGCCACTTATTTATAGATGCACAGAGCCATCCTCCGCCTTTAGATTTTTGGTTTTAGATCCAAACCATACACATATTGTTGAGTCGGCAATGAATATGGTCTCAAAAACTATCCAGGTACGTACTCAGAATCTGCCCGGATCTGGGGTCGGTCGACCCCTGGGTCGACCTATGGGTCGACCCGGGCTGAGCGTGGGTCGGTACCTAACAGGCCTTTTTCCCGCAGCGTTTATTTCAATTTTTGGAATTATATATTTTATTATATATATATATATATAATACATAATATATATACGGCCCCTGTATGTATACAAACTTCTAAATCCCGTAACTTCTTCATATGTTATCCGTTTTACGCAAACTTGGGGTCTATTTGAACCAGAATTCTGAGATGAACGCAATGGTGATGTCGGTTTCACTTAATTATGAATATTTAATTAAGTTAATCTAAAAGTATTATCTTTAATTTATGGTTATAGTGTATTAACATTTTGGGGTGTTATACAATATATATAATTCTTGTTTTTAATGTATTCACTTTTATGTATATTTACATAAAAAACTTAATATTTGAATATATTGTAAAAAAAATATGTTCAATTACTCTATTTTAGAAGAAGTAGAGGTTTTAACTTATTCAGATTTACAATTCCATCCAAATCTTAACCTTTTGTACAAAACCATACATATGAAACTGCATAAGAATTAAATAAGATGAACCCGACAAAACATAGAGAACTATACAACAATGATCATGCTTCTCTTTTATTAATCCAATAATCCCAAAACCACAAACACAAAAATATTGACAATTTCTTCATAACAACATAAACAAAATGGAAGGTTTGATGGGGTTCAATGTTGTATTCTTTTCGTATGAACTCAAACCCTGCTAGGCACAATAATCCACATCTTAACTAATAAATTATAGGAAAATAGAAAACTCAGATGGATTTCACTCATAGTGCTATTAGGCAGAGCAATAACAGGATTGAATAGAATAAGATTTGGATTTGGCTTTCTTGAACAAACATGCTCCAAACTTTCATATATATATATATATATATATATATATATATATATATATAAGAATCACATATTAGAATCTTATATATATGAATCTAAATTCTAGAATAAATCTAAATCTATGTTAGCATAGAATAGAGGAGATAGAAGAAAACCTAACCCCTTTTTCGTTTTTGGAATTAGAGATGGTAGAAAGGCATTATGGAGGCATGGAGAAGAATGGTTGTAGGATTTTGAGTGTGGGTTTGAGGTCCTATTTATAGTCGACATCATGCATATGGATCGTTAGATTTAATAGATTAAATCAAAGTAGTCCATTTGATAAAAATTATAAATAAGTTCCACTTTAGAACAACCATCACTAGGCTCCCCTACAGAAGGGCGATCGACCGCTCCTGTAGGAAGGCAGTCGACTCCCTTCTATGGGGGCGGTCAAACTCCCTTTTAGGATCGATCCCTAGAGAGGAATTCTTCTGTACGTTTATTTTTATTCGTTCGCTGATTGATTTGTTACCTTAATTTAATTATTCTTATCCCCCTTTGTGTATAAATATATACATATAAGTTTGAATTCAAAAGGAATATTCTTTTTGTGCTTATCCAAATTAATATATTCCTACTTTGTATATTTATTTGTTTGAAACTCAAACTTTTTACGTAAATATATACACACAACTTAATTTATTTATATCTTTTGCATACAGACTCTATTTTCAGTAAATAGAATATGAAAACGGATTAGAATTGCACCATAAACGCAACTACGATATTTTCGTGGCCTAATTCCAAATTGTTAAAAATTCGATTTTTAGCCCATTAAATTATTATTATTTATTTTAAATTAAATTAACTTAAGTATAATTTTACGGGATGTTACAGATATGCCCGGTGATAGAAAATGGCTATATTATATGATGCCAAATTTTTAACTTCACTCAAGCATATCTCTCAACCATGGTAGATTGATAAAGGCAAGATTGTCTAAGGAAAACTCAAAGGACTTCCTGCGATTGACCGTAAGGGAGTTGGGGCAATCCGCTATATCCTCATTCCAAAATAAAGATGTACTACCACCAAGGCTCAAATCAATAAGATAGTGATTGACATGGACATCCATAAAGGTTTCGAAAGTAGCAATGCCAACAAAATAACTATAGTTGAGCTCGTAGGAGAACTCCACTGAAAGGAAAATATTCTTTCTCAAAAACCATAGATCAATCATACCAATACGATATAACCCCCTTCAAAAAGATACGTGTGCATGGACTGATCTCCATGCTAAGACGGAAACAAATTAGAAATAAATCTTTTTTACTCAAATTTTCTGGAGATCCCGTCAACATACAAAGGTAATCAGCAGGTCTCACACATGTGAAATATAAAAGAAAATACATGGAAGCCCCATGATTTCTATGATGTAGAAATGACAAGAAGAGATGGAACTCGATCGGATCAGAAAGGGACGGATGATCGGATTCAAAAGATAGCCATCTGATCCCTCTCGTGGAAACAAAAAAGAAAGCATTAATGTTGAATTTCTTCAGCACATAGTGTGGACTTTAGTGTGGACTTCTAGTCTGCACAGTAGGATAAGATAGACGAATTCTAGTCCTTGACTCAAAATCGCCACTATAATTAGCAAACCATAAGGATCTCAAACATTTTTTGATTTTACTTCAAATTCTCAAATTACTAGAGATATCAAAACCATTTCAAGTTC
Source organism: Allium sativum (assembly GCA_030737875.1). Lineage (NCBI taxonomy): Eukaryota > Viridiplantae > Streptophyta > Magnoliopsida > Asparagales > Amaryllidaceae > Allium > Allium sativum. Next base: position 125,164,602 of record CM060921.1, read on the forward strand.
CAAAAAACCATTTACTTCTTATTTATAAAACATTATAGAGTTATTACAACTTTACTTTACTCAACTTTATTTACCACTATTGCTGGATTTTAAATGTTACTCAGTTTCGTATAAGACCCAATTATTGCAAAAATTGCTCATTATAGATTAATTACAAAAATTACTATATTTTTACAATTTAAACTTTTTATTCATCCATAACATCAAAGAACATATTAAAATAAAATTTTCTTAAATTACATTGGCTACTTTGTTAATTTTTAAAACTTGAAAATTTAAAATTGGTACTTAAAGTTCAATTCTATTTACATTGATTGAATTTCAAATTTCATCAAAATATAAATTAGGAATAAAATCACTGGATGATTACAAAATCATTCTTAAAAACTCAAATTTTAGTAAACCCTTTATATCAACTTAAATATGCAAACCAATTACCTAGAAGGAATGCATAAATGAATTTTTATTTTTCAAAAATTATATATATTGGTTAATTCGCATGTCAACAGTGCTCTTAAATCATGTTAGGATCATATCGACCCGAGGCATCCTTTGTCTCAACCAAAATTCTTAAACCATGTCTAAGAATGTCAGCATAATCAATAACCACATTTATCACCATATTTCTAACCACCCTTATTAATAGTATCATTTAATGATTCCATCTTTAGATATTTAAATATGATACACTAGTTTTATTGTCTTACATATTTGTAAGAAATACACCTTAAATAATCCTCATAGTGTATTTATTAATCTTCGTGCGCAACTGAAACTACCAACTGGTTTCGATGTGCATTCTGATTCATTTACGTTATTTATATTGGTTATCAATAAAGTTATACCAATTTAGCTCCACCAAAAAACAATAAGAAATAAAATTCTAACTTTGGCAATCTTATAGAGCAAGTTGAGTGTTTACACTTCATGATAACAATACGATATTACATGGGAAGGAAATCTCAAGTGTTACAGAAAAACAAAGCTAGAAATTCCCATATTTTCAACAAAGGTTCTATATCCCTTAAGATGGTCATCCTCTCTTGAGGATATCCAATAAAGCAAACATGAGGTACAAGACAAACCTAGATCGGAGGAGATTCACAAGCAAAAAGAGTCCGAGATACATCCATATAATTTATGCACTTAAGAAAAGCAAAACGTGCTGAAATCTCTAATGATTTTTGAAGGATATTCGATACACAATTTATCACTTAAGGCTACTCGAATTATAAGGTTTATGGATCTACGGATGTGACTCCGAGTTGGGGAAGCTGACCCTTATTTAAAACATATAAATAATTCTACAAGGATATTTAAATGACAACATGCAAGAGGCAAATAAACATATAGAAAATTAGAATATGAGATGTATTGCCAACATCTCGTGAATCCCAAAAATAAACAAGGATGCTCAATAACCCTAATCAGTATCACACTACACTAGGACAAGACATTTCTTTTTCTAAAAAAAAAATGGTCACACTGCACTAGGACAAAATATGGGTTTTTTTATGAAAATTGGTATGCTTTTATTAACTTATAGAATAATAGTACAAAGCCAAAGTAAACTAAAACAAATATACAAAAAAAAAAGATACATAAACCAAAATACAAGCATAAAATAGAAATTAAAATAATGGATCCATAATGAGGTCAACTTCAAATCCTGGGAGGCGCCCTATATAAGTTTGTTGCAGTTTACTGCCAAAAAGGTGATAATGATCCCATTTTCCACTCATGTGCAAAACTGCCCAAAAGATATGTGATAAGCTTTCTCTAGAAAAACCATGTACTCAACTAGTGTGCTTTATCCCAACACCCACGTTCTTAACTGATGCATACATGTTCAATAACTACTGCTACACGTTATCATCACCCTCATTCTTATCAAATGCTAGATTTTTTACCACTAGAAAACACATGTTAGATCCAAGAAACCATCTATGAACATTTCTCCATCCTACTACTCAAAACTACTAAATTGGGAACACATGCTTTTGATCAGTAGTCTTTGGAATGCCTATAGACGTCTGCTTTGTTTCTAATATAAACCATGACCGTCTATTTATTATCATTGTTGCAAATTTAATCAAGACCAAATGGAAAAAATTATCATCGAATCTCTACTTGTACCAGATGTAAAAACTTATGAAATAAATACGAAATCTCAAAATATGGGACATGCCAAAAATTTAATTGTAAACTTACTTAACAATTATCATCACTTGAACCAGTTAGGGCCATTATACTAGTAGAAACCCGTCACAAATCCAAAAAATGAGCTTCTTTGATACTTGATAGTTCGATTAACTTACAATTTTCGGGCAAAAATACATAAGCGACAATTTAGCAATAAACTTAGCGAATAAAAATAATTTTCTATTAGAATCAGCAACCTCAATAATCGATATTTGAAGTCGTATTCAACATACTATAAACATCTAAATCTCATTATTCGAGTAGATCCCATAAAGTAGTTTTATAAGATTCCTAGAGTTTTACCATAAAATTGAAGCATATATATTTATTTAGCAATTAGGGATTCAGACTTCAAAAAGTTTAAGCTAATGTGTCCCCATCATCAACAATAAACATCCCATCAATCAGTAGTCCAAAGGGTTCATCATCACAAGTTATTCCAATAGGGTGACAGTAATGCATCCATGTTAAAAAGAACTCAAATAAAGAATTCACAAGACACTAGAAATTCTCAAAATAGAAAAGGATACCTTCGAGATGCGATGGTCTGCCGGGAGGATTCCCCACAATGAGTTCTTTAGAATTAACCTTTTTCCCAACTTGGGGCACGAGAAGATCTTGTGCCTATCTTTCATGAAGTAGCAACACATAAGAGGTTTGGGGGCAATCACAAGCAAGGTGACAAACTGAGCTGCAATTATTGCATGCCCATTACCCAAGGTATGCTACAATACAAGGACTAGGGTCAATATGCTTTCCTCTTATTGTTAAACAACGATGATCTAAATCCACGGGGAGTGAGACTTTTGTTTCTAGAATTCTTTTGAGTTGCGAACTCATCCTCGGGCTCTTTTCCTCTCTCGACTGCTTCATAATGGAGAGTCTCCATTAGAAATTTTGAGTTGGTGAGTGAATTCATTTTATGTGAAGGAGATAATCAAGTAGTAGATGGACACTGAATACTATGAATCATCACTTTAAACTGTTCGGCGAACATGTGAACCCTGTCTGGTGGCAAATCACTAATCTACCTATCACTGAAGTTGCCAACATTAATTTTCTCATCCATATGTTGGAAAGCTAAAGTAAGGTAGGATTATTCATAGGACAAGATATATCGACCGAATTCAATAGGAAGGGAATACTATAGATAACACCCTTAGACATATTTCCCCGAAAGACACACAGAAGGATAAGGACTCTAGTAAAAATAACTTGAGACATGGATGATATTTTTTCCATATCGTACCTCGATGTAATGTATTTTTTAACCGTTCTATGTTTCTACAATTTTTTCTTAATCTCAACTCTAATACTATGTTGTAATGCCTCACCCCGAGACCAACCCAAATAAAGAGAATTACTGAGTAATACTGTCTATTAGAGCATAGAGTATAGCTGGTTAGGAGCGACCACTCGTAGTCTTGTATTAAACAAGTCACAAGTACATCAATGATGTGCTCTCCTTTCTTCTTCTTTTTTCCATGTGCTTTGACGTACTTATGTAATAAAAAAAACTACGATGGCTATAAGATCAGTTCTAGACAAGACATATACTACATAATATATTATAGTTCAGAAAACAATGTCACACCCACAGGTTCATACATATACATACATCAGATATAGTACAAAATAATATACATAGGTCCATCCCCAAAAGAATAAGTACAACAAATAGTGTCTAGCACGAACATAAGTACAGACTAAACTTGCTTAAAAGGAACAAAAGAGAAGAAGTCCATTGCTAAGTAAAGCTAATAAGTGAAGTAACAGCTTCAAGTATTACTGGCGAGATCTCAGTCTGACCTGAGCATTAACACACAAGGGTCAGTCTAGTTTAACAGTGAGAATAGATATACAAAGATAGTATAAGGACACAAATGGATAACTCTTCTTGATGAATGTAAACGTTAAGAGTGAACCAAAGTAGTAGATTGAAATCTAGCATCAATGAGAAGGTTCCATTTAGGGTACATACTCGGCTTTAAGCTAAGTATACAATATCTTTATCAATAAACAACAAAGCTGTTGATGGGCCTTTCGGACTTCCCATCAAGGCAAGCAGCGCGGTAGATCCGTATACAAAGTCTTCGAAGTAAATGGGGAAAGCCCATTCTCCTAGGCCACTTTGTCCGTAGAGTGCGGCCCAGAAGGAGCTTGAGATGACCAAGCCTGATCAGTTGTGATTCGTTCATTTAAAGTTCAAAAAGCTAGCCTGAAGAATAGTTCATTGGCAGATCTTTCCAGTTCAAATCGCCCAAAGTAGACGGATCGCAGGCCGCCTCATACCAGATATTTGGGAAGGAGCACCGATTCTTCAGCAGATACTAAATCATTTAGCCATAACTATTCTTTTGGATCCAGTGACACATGTAGATAACGGCTAAGTGTTGTATCATCTATAAATACCTGTGTTTCGATTCAGAAAAAACATTGTAATTGTAATAAAAAAAGAAATAATATATAAAGTGGAAGTAGGCACCGTCTTCGCCGAACCACTATAAAAACTCTATGTGTGATCTTTTCAATTCCTGTGCATTGTTTATTGTTATTAATCTTCACCTATTCTCTACAAAGTTCTTCTCTCTGGGTGTTGAACCAGTTTTTGGTATCAACATTTTGGTGCTTTCACTGAGAATAGATTTTCTCAGGTCAATCCGGATTTTTGCTCTACATTTGGATCACCAAGTCCAAGACGGAAATCTTGTTTTTGTCATTGCATTGATTTAGCAATGGCTGGAAAAACGGTTCGCAATACCGGAAAGAATCCACAAGTTGGAGCATGGACGGAAGCAGCTGGTAGGACGGATGACCCTGAAGCTACTTCGAATCAGCCTACGTTACCCCCTGGAGGGGATATAGCTCCATCTTCTGCTTTCGCCACTTGAGACGAATTCATGGCTATAGTAGATCAGCTTAGGGAAACCACAGACGCCCTAAGGGCCCACTCTCAAGAGAATGCCGCAATGCGTGAAGACATGACTCGCATCGCGAGGCAATCGGAGGAATTCAAGAATCAAGCTCAGGATGCTCGGGGTCATCATCTCCCTTCCCCTCAGCTGGATCGAGTGTCAGGAAGCTCATCTTCATCAGAAGAAGGCAGAGACCCACGTCAACTTTGACGTCCGTTAGAGAGAACTGAAAACGTCCGGCAACCACGGACGGAAGAATCTCAGCATTCACCAGATGAACGTGACCAAGGGCATGCTGATCAGGTCGAGTTAGAGGTTGTCGATCCCATAGCCCCGCGTCATTGGGAGGCGTCCCCTCTTGCAAATCAAAATGCTGGTCAAAGAAATCGGGCCCCTGTACATCCTCCCTGGAATCTTGTGATTGACCAAGGAAACCGGAGGAGAAGAAACGCCCAGACGGCATTTCCTAATGAGGGGGTAGAAGAAGTCCATCGGTTGATGAGGTCGACCCAGATACGGTCGTCCAACCGAATTTAGCCGCTATGGTACGACAAATCATGAACGACAGTCGTGGGCATAGGAACGAAGACTGGGGAGTCGACCGAAGCCATACGCCATTCACTGATGACATTTTGCAAGACGAATTTCCCAGGAGATTCAATGCCCCAAATGAATCAATATGATGGAACTATAGACCCACAACAACACCTGATGAGATATTCTTGGCCATGGAAGTAGCAGTTGCTCCTGACACAATTAAATGCAAGGCTTTTCCAATCTTCTTAAGCGGGATTGCCCTTGTGTGGTTTTTCCGTTTGCCCGCAAAGTCAGTTCCTAGCTTTAAAGACTTAAGTGAAAAAATCCTAACTCAATTCCTCCTTCACGTCACCAAATCAAAACACGTCATGGCTTTATCAGCAGTTAAGCAAGGAAGAGGAGAATCCCTAAGGAACTATCTCAATCGGTTCAATCGGGCGGCAACCGAGGTCAGCAACCCCAACCACGAAACTGTTTTGATGGCCATGGTCGATGGCATCGACAAACAAAATGAGTTTGGAAAACATTTGATTGGAAAGCCACCTACCACGATTGAAGCTTTCTATGAAAAGGCTCATATCCGATTGAGGCAAGAAGATGCACAGTTGGAGGAAGGAGATGGTTAGATGGGCGTTGTCGATCCGTCAGCTCGAAACAACGTCGCTGTTAAACAATCTGGGGATAACTCGGGGAAAGTCGAGGTGAATGTCGAAAACTGTGGCGAGCGCAACGGTGAAGGGTCGAGAGAAAACGGAGGAAATTCAAAGCAAAGAGGGAACTCCCGAAAGCGCCCTCGCTTCCAGGTGTTTGACACGTATACTACATTAAATGATATGTTAGAGAACATATATCTCGATACCTGCAGTACGATGCAGTATAAGAAGCCGCCCCCACGAGAGCCTACGGAGAAGGAACAAGCAACCGGGAAGTACTGCTTATTCCATGACATTTACGGGCATACGACAAACGAGTGCCGACATCTTAGGGACAATGTTGAAAAGATGATTCGAGAAGGGAAACTCGACAAATACAAAATAGCTCCAACGGACAGGGGCAAGGAACTTCATTACCCAAGCAAAGTCAGCCAGCACCTCGTGCTAATCCTTAAGAAAAAGGGAAAGGAATCGTTATTAACGCCATTGTGGGAGGACCACATCCGGCGGAGCATAGCATTAGGGCCATGGAACGATATGTCAATGCCGAGAAACACCTCGACGTCGAAGAAGTAAACCCCCACGAGGCCGCGAGTCCCGTCAAACAAAGGAGGACAATGGGCGAGGATATCGTCTTTCGTGACCGCGATCCAGTTGGTATAGAAACCCCAACGATTGATCCATTGGTGATAACTGCCATCATCGGCCCAACTACTGTCTGAAAGGTTCTGGTAGACAATGGAAGCTCAGTGAACATCCTATTCAAACAAACCTACGAACAAATGAAGTTAGAAACAAAGGACTTAGAGTTATATGAAGGTCAAATACGTGGTTTCAATGGAGCGTCCACCAAACCTATCAGTCAGGTCAGACTATCGGTGGAGTGAGGAGATGGAGAAAGATGAAGAGTTAGGATTCTACCATTTGTGGTAATGAATATCAACTCGCACTATAATGCCTTTTTGGGACGACCTGCCCTGGCGGTATTCCGAGCTTGTATCGCCCCTTGGTGTTTGCTTTTGAAGTTTCCTACCGATAATGGGATCGGAACTGTGCGAGGAGACCAAGTAACAGGCCGAGCCTGTTATATGGCAGAGTGGAAGGAGTTAAGGAGCAGCGGCAACAAGGAATCTGAAAAATCTTCTCCCCTAGGGGAGGGGAAGGAACCATAGCAATTACAGGAAACACCTCGGCCAGGACCATCGTCCTATGAGGTCGAAGACATCGACCCACGGGATGACGATGAGTCGGGGTGTAGAAAAGAGGCTCCAAATGAGGCCACTATAGAAGTCCCGATCGATGACTGTGATCATATTAAAGTTCTAAAGATCGGGTCTCATCTTGATCCCTTCCAAATAAAGGAACTAAGTGAATTCCTTCGGGCGAATTTAGACGTATTCGCCTGGACCCACGCTGACATGTGTGGGATATCTCCGTCAATTATAACTCACTCCCTCAGCATCGACCCAAAGTATACTCCTGTAAAACAGAAAAGGTGAATGTTGGGCCCTGAAAGGTCAAGAGCTTTAAAAGAGGAGATCGGGAAGTTACAAGCCAATGGATTCATCCGGGCTTCAACCTATCCCGAATGGATAGCCAACCTGGTATTGGTGAAGAAGGCTAATGGGAAGTGGAGAACCTGTATTGACTTCTCCGATTTAAATAAGCCATGTCCTAAGGATAGCTTCCCGTTACCCAGAATAGATCAGTTAGTCGACCCCACCGCCGGGCATGAGCTACTTTCATTCATGGATGCATATTCCGGATACAACCAGATCGCCATGCACGTCCCTGATCAAGAACATACCAGCTTCATAACCGACCTCGGACTATATTGTTATGTGGTGATGCCTTTTGGACTAAAAAACGCAGGAGCTACCTATCAAAGGCTAGTTAATCGAATGTTTCATGATCAAATTGGGTAAACGATGGAGGTGTATTTAGACGATATTTTGGTGAAGTCGAAACAATCATCCGAGCATGTGAACGACCTGTCAAGGATGTTTAACATCCTTCGGAAATATAGAATGAAACTAAATCCGTTAAAATGTTCTTTTGGAGTGGCGTCGGGCAAATTCCTCGGCTTCATTGTAAGTTCCCATGAAATCGAGATCAATCCTGATCAAATTGCAGCCCTTAAGGGAATTCAGGAGCCTCGCCGAATAAAGGATATTCAGAGTTTAGCAGGAAAGGTAGCAGCTATGGGATGATTCATCTCAAAAGCCACTGATAAATGCCTGCTCTTCTTTGAACTGATAAAAAGGGGGAAACGGAACTTTGCTTGGACGCCCGACTGTGTCGAAGCCTTCCGAAATCTGCTTAACCATCTTGAAAAGCCTCCTATTCTATCCAAACGTATCGACCATGAAGACTTGTTCGTCTATTTAGCAGTATCTGCACATGCAATTAGCTCAGTCCTGGTCCGCGAAGAGGACCGAGTGCAACGACCGGTCTATTATGTGAGTAAGGAATTGACCGGAGCCGAACGTAATTATCCTAGAATCGAAAAACTGGCCTATAGTTTACTAATCACGTCGAGGAAGCTTCGGCACTACTTCCAGGCCCATCCAATTAAAATATTCACTGATCAGCCTCTTCGACAAATCTTACAATGACCAGAAGCAAGCGGGAGACTGCTAAAATGGAATATTGAATTAAGCCAGTTCGACATAACGTTTATTCCTCGGAAGTCAATCCGAGTACAAGCCTTAGCTGATTTCATAGCAGAATTTACGACCCCGGAGGAAGAGTGACAAGATGATGACCCCGAGCCTATGAAGGTCGATCAGGAGCCAATCAGCTGGAAGCTTTACACGGATGGGGCCCGAAATAAACTGCGTTCGGGAGCCGGCATAGTACTTTTGTCCCCTGAAGGGCGCTTGATTTATTATGCTCTGAGGTTAGAGTTTTTGGCAACCAATAACGACTCTGAGTACGAAGCCCTGATTGCTGGGCTCAAACTAGCGAAAGACTTGAAGATAACATCGCTCGACATCTTTTGTGACTCCCAGCTTGTAGTCTGCCTAGTCCTAAAGGAATTCATTACCCGAGGAGAACGACTGACTTCTTACTTCAAAGAAGTCGAGAAGTTGCAGCGGGACTTCGATCGATACAGCATTTCCCATATTCCTCGGGTAGAAAACCGGAAAGCAGATAGGCTAGCAAAACTGGCCAGTTCAGACTATCCGAACGAGACGGAGTTAGTTCCCATAGAAATCTTGAAAGTACCAAGCATTGACCAGATGGATGTCGATCAGACGGATGTCGATCCCGAAGAAGAATCATGGATGACTCCCATCAAAAATTTCCTTCTCCACGGGCAGTTGCCCGAAAAGAAAAACAAAAGGCGAGCTTTGGTACGACAAGCTTCCAGGTATCTTGTTCAGCAATGCCAACTCTATAGAAGAGGGTTTTCTATTCCTATGTTCTGATGTGTAGCCAACAATGACATCAAAAGAATACTGCAGGAAGTACATGAGGGGGATTGTGGAGCACACATCGGGGGGCAAGCCCTGACCTGGAAAATACTGCGCTATAGATACTTCTGGCCGACCGTTAATAAGGACGTCGCCAAGTATGCCAAAAAGTGCAATAAGTGCCAGAAGTTTGCGCAAATCCCACAGGCGCCCCCAAAGAATATTACCCAGATGACAAGCCCTTGGCCGTTCGCTATGTGGGGAATTGATATCATCGGAACTTTGCCTATTTCGAAAGGGGGTGCTAGGTACGCGATTGTGGCAGTTGGCTACTTCACAAATTGGGCAGAAGCCGGGCAGATGACTACGATTACAACAAAGAAGGTTATCAACTTTGTCGTCGAGAACATTGTATGTCGATATGGAGTAACTCGAACCATTGTCACGGATAACGGAACTCAGTTTGATAGTCTGGAATTTTGATATTTTTGTGAGAAATATCATATTGAGAAGAAATACACCGCAGTCGCGCATCCTCAATCCAATGGTCAAGTTGAAGCGGTCAATAAGATCATTAAAACCATTTTGAAGAAACGGCTGGAACGCGCTAAAGGAAAATGGGTCGACGAGTTACCCTTGGCATTATGGGCGTATCGCACTACCCATAAGACCGCTACAGGGAATACACCCTTTGCTTTGTCATACGGGTCCAAAGCAGTCCTTCCGATCGAGCTTGAAGTCCCAACTCACCGGACGACCTACTATGATCCCCTGACTAATTAGGCACTTCTCTTGACGTCCTTGGACATGGTCGATGAAAAAAGAGAGGAAGCGAACCTTCGTGCCCAGGCCCACAGACAAAGAGTCACTCGATATTGTAACCAAAAAGTACGACCAAAGACCTTTGAAGTAGGCGACCTGGTCTTGAAACGAATCTTTCCAATCCCCGTGCATATGGGCCCGAAGTGGGAAGGACCTTACGTCATTCAGAGAAAGCTCGATGATGGAGGTTTTAGATTAACAACTGTGGATGGCGAGCCGTTTCAAAGAGCATGGAATGCAGAGCATTTACGACATTATCTCTCTTAGAATTTATGTTTTTGCTTTCTTTCTGCATTTAGATTGTTGATTTATTTGTTTCTTAGCATTGTGATAAGCGACCAACATTAATCGCCGTAGCATATTAATAAGAGTCTCCGTTCCTGCTCTGATTTGTTGTAATTATAAAGAGCTAGTGATTGCAATTGAATGACTTATCTTACAACTTTTACCTTGAATAAATCTAGGATAAAAGTCGATGTCCATCCGGGCATACTGATCGACCATCAGGACTCAACTCCCAACCTCATTGACTTGAGGAAGAGTATAAACGACAATCGAGCGTGAATGGTGCACCTTGACAAAAGACCGCTCAAACAATAAAACTTTACCCTTTATTGACCAAAGGATTAGTATAAAAGCCTGATGGCGCCCCTGCTTAATTGCACCCAAACCTCGATTAAGGATGGGACTTCTTGAGTTCGACGGGAGATCATCACTCAAGTATCTACCTAACACTGGGGGCAAAAGAAATAGCAAGCACCCCCGACAAGGGTAAAGGGTGACTCACCCTTGAAATTGACAACATAACCATGAGATTCACACGACATCTATGTTACACATGTTATCATTACTTACGAAATAAGTTGATTTTCATTCATAATACCCTGATATCATCACAAAATATTACTGCATGACAGGTACCATTCAAACAACGATATCAGACATACATCATTAGACAGTTACACAGAAAAAGAAAGTCCTAAATAGGAGGTGGCATTAGTCCTTGCTCCACCATTTCAGCCAACTCTTTCTGCCTGATCATCTCCAGCATTTCTTCAGTGGTCATCACATGTCTCGACCCTCCAAGTGTGCTACCAAAGGGACGAGGAGTCGAAGCAGAAGCCTGTGGATTCATCGAGGTAATAGGGAATGGAGCTGCAGGAAGAATGGTCGGAGGAACAAACTGGAGAGGCCTGGCGGTCACATGATCTTGGATAGGTTCTGGTTTTGCGGTAGAAATTCCCTTGTCTTCCTGATCCTTGATCTCGGCCATGGATGGGTGATCCTCTCTTTTGAACTCCTCGACGATCTCGACATCGGGAGATACCAAGTTGATCTCCTCCACTCTTGCAGTCTTGTCCGTTTCATCCATGGTGCCTTTCTTCTCAATAGCAGATCCTACATCTCCACTGTCAGCAACCGGAGAAGTCCCTATAGAAGAAAGGAAATATATACAGATTAGGAGGAGACGATGGATTTTAAAAAAGAGGTGGAAGGGGGGCTTGCCTTCCATGATAGAGCCGACCACCTGTCCTTCCGCGGCCTTGACTTTATCGGAAGAAAAAGTAGAAGACGAACCCTTTTCCATAACCGTGTGCGCAGAAGATGCGGGAGCATAGGGCCGACTGTCACTAGCTTCGGTTTGGGAAACCAATTTTCCTTTCGCCTTGTGACGTTCCGCTTCTGCTATTCTCTTTTCTTGATTTTGTGCCTCCACCACGATGGCACGTTCCCTATCATTCAAAATATGGGTCATTAATGACGCCTCATCCACTAGACGTCCCTGTGCCGTCTTCTTCTCTTCCCATAAGAGTACCTTCCATACTTCGACCAACGACCCGGGAAATCCCGGCATCCAAGACAAATCCCTATGGCGAAGGAAATTTTCACAAAACAAGAGAACTTGGAAATCATGTCCCTTATTCAACTCAACTTTCTCTCGAGCGTGCTCAGCCTTGAGGGTCTCGATTTCAACATTATGATGAAGCTTCAAATTGCTAGCAGACTCGATCGCTGCGGCAGTATTCTTCTTAGCCTGATCCTTGGCTAACTCGGATGAATGAAGGGTAGCCATTAAATTCTGAATTTCAAGATCAAGTCGAGCTCTATCCCTCTTCAAGGTTTCAATATCTTCTCTCATAGAATTGCATTCATGTCCTCTCTGTTGAACCTGAATGTTTAAATCTTCGACCTCTCTCCCATGCTTTTCTTTATCTGCCGCCGCCTGTAGCTCTTGATCCTTGATTTTCTTCTCTAGGAACCCAAAGGTCCTCTTACCACTGTCAACGTCCTTTTTAAACTGCGATCTCGGCGAGCTTACCCTTTAATGCTCTACTTACTTGCTCGGCATATTCCAGCATAGCGTCATATTAAGATAGGGCATATTCCAAATTATTGCGCTTGCGGCGACGAAAGCTATGGGTTAATGGTTGTATTTCGGGGGGTGGCCCAATCTCAGAAAAAATGAGATTGGGGAAATTTCGTTCTAATTCTTGGAATCGATCGGCGGAAGAAGTTCCAACTGTAGGACTAGGACGATGTATCACTGTTTGAGAGGGCTCGACTACTTTTCTCTCCGCGGGATTGTGAGAATTATCTTTTTTCCTTTTCTTGGGCGCACGATCCAACTCTTCCATATGTCCCGACGTTCGATCGTGTCTTCTCAAGCATCTCTTTTTTTGTCCATCCTGATCCTCGGGCAGTTCGTCCTTTCCTCCTTCCCTCGATTCTTCCTTTTTTCCTTCCTCGCCCCCTCTCACGTCTTTTGTCTCCCTCCTTTTGCTATTATCGTCTTTTTCGTTGCCACCTTTTTCAGTGCATAGCAAAGTAGCCTCCCCCAACCCAGTGTCCATTGGGAAGGAGGCAAACAGATCTCCATAAAACTCTTCATCGACACCTGCAAGGAAAGCAAAATGAAGCAAGCGATCCTCGATTTATACATAAGCATTTTATGTTGTGATACGCAATAAACCTTATAATCATGACAAGATTATACCTCCGATACCGCCTTATCTGTCTGGAAAGGACATTCCTTCAGTTTTGTTGGCAAAGAATCGATTTGGGTCTAAGCTTTGAGGTGAGTGAATAATGTTAGGCATTTGAAGATTTTCCAACCTTGGAAGAAGTGTTGCTTCAAGCCCCGCTTGTAAGTCATGAGTCGAGGGGAAGTCATCCTCAACTCCCGAATCTTTCGAATGAACCCCGATAGGTTCCTCTTTGTTTGTTCCCCTTTGAGCCTCCTTGGGAGTTCTCTTGGTAGCAACCTTTTCTTTTTGTCGACGACCGACCTCATCACGAGAAACTTCTTGAAACTTGACCTTTCGAATTCGCCTTTTGAAAGCGGGCTTCTTCAAACTGGATTTCTCTTTCTTTCCAGAAAAAGGGCGAGTGGGGGATTTTTCAGTCGAACGAATCACATGTTCGTCCTCCGCCCCTTCGTGACTGGGGGCACCTCGTCTTGAGTTGACACTGTAGGGTCAAGTTCGTCTTTTGTCGATCCCCTTGTCCTACTTCAGTCGAGTAGGGCATATCGGTGCAAGTTTTTATCGGTCAGGCAGTTCCAAAACTGCCGTTCGCTCCTTCTTTATCCTGATTAATCGCTCGTGGCGCTCTTTAAAAATTTCATCCTCAGGTCTTACAGGCTCAGCCTCTATATATAAAATAGGATGATCAGAAAGAATTTTTTTTATGGAATAGGAGTGTATAAAGAAAAGGGGAAAACCCACCACATTTGAGCCAGTATCGAGCACACCTCGGTTGCTACATAATCCAAAACCAATCTCGCTTGGGATCACCCGCCTTGCTTGGGACATCCTCGATAATCTTCCAGCCCCGAATAGCTTCAAAATAGAGTAAAGAGGGAGACTGTGTCTTATTGTGTCTAAAGTTAAAGAGAAAGGCTATGTCATCAAAGGTCAGAGGATAACCCAGATATTTCAGATATAAATAGCAGGTCAATAGCAAAATTCCATAGGCTATTGGATGAAATTGCATCAGAGCTAAATTCATCCGACACAGAAAATCGACAAAGAAAGAAGGAAAGGGGGGAATGGCTCCCACGTTGCACATCGGAAGGGAGATTGCCATGTAACCCTTTGGGGATTTTGAGGTCTTGCAGCCTTCTCAGGAACAAGAACATCGTTAAATGAAATATTGTGCTTTGCGGTTAAATGCTGAAGTCATCTGAGGGTAATTTTGGATTCTTCTGCCTCCGGAGGATTCCTCAAAATCTCCACGCCTGGGAGCATATCGGGTGCCAGCGGAATGGGCACCGCTTCAACTAGCTCGACTACTATTGGAGGAACAGACAATGGATCCATCGACCGACTTTTAGGGTCGTTGCCAAAAGTAGGCTCTGATTGACCCAAAGACTCTGAAGAACTGTCCATTCTCATAGAAAAAGGAATCTCTCCACCAGATTCTTGCTCACGGGTATCACGTGTTATAACCATTGACCTATGAAGAACTTGTGGCGTAAGGATAAAAGAAAAGCACAAAAGAAGAAATAAAGTCAGGATTTCTTTCTACAAGCATAGCCTTAGTAAACCGTGAATAAACAAGTGATGCAGTTTAGATTATGCAGGAATCGGTATCCCCTACGTCACCCTTTTTAGCATGGTCACGTGCCTTAGGGTTCGAAGACACTTTGATTCACAAAAATGCTTGGAAAAGGCGGGATCTTTTTGACTTACCATCAAAATCAGGGTTTCCTCATCAACGGGTCTTATCCAAAGGACAGAAGCCTTGCCTTGGGGAACCGCATCACCGCTGACTCCGGCGGTTTGATGCAGAAAGCCTCCGACGATTGGACCCAATCGAACCCTAAATTATAATGAACGAGGAGGGGAGACTCCGTGCAAGAATGGCATTTGATATAAAGGATGATTCATACCTGAAAAGATGACTTTAGGTGGAGGTGATGATCGCTAATCGTCTCTCTTTCTGGAATGGTAAATTAGCCCCTGTAGAGATTAAAAGTAAAAAAGAAAAAGGTAAATGGGATTTTACTTTTATAATAAAAAAAAAGAAGAGCGACTATTCCAATTCAGCCAATATGATTGGACCAAGCGGACGTGTAAAGAAGTTGGAGGGCTAGAGACAATTGATAAGACGGGAAGACTGGGAGGCGTCATCATTATCTGAACTAGTTCATAGTTTTGAAACAATTGATGGGACTTGATGCAATTTACAATGCCCATTGAATGAAAATTAAAGTAACCGGTGAGACAATCGGCATACAGAATCTGACTTGAGATATATAACAACAAAGTATGTTTCTTACTAAACGAACCATACTTTGGGGGGCAAAGTGTTGATGGGCCTTTCGGACTACCCATCAAGGCATAGCAGCGCGGTAGATCTGTATACAAAGTCTTCGAAGTAAATGGGGAAAGCCCATTCTCCTAGGCCACTTTGTCCGTAGAGTGCGGCCCAGAAGGACCTTGAGATGACCAAGCCTGATCAGTTGCGATTCGTTCATTTAAAGTTCAAAAAGCTAGCCTGAAGAATAGTTCATTGGCATATCTTTCCAGTTCAAATCGCCCAAAGCAGACGGATCGCAGGCCGCCTCATACCAGATATTTGGGAAGGAGCATCGATTCTTCAGCAGATACTGAATCATTCAGCCATAACTATTCTTTTGGATCCAGTGACACGTGTAGATAACGGCTAAGTGTTGTATCATCTATAAATACTTGTGTTTCAATTCAGAAAAAACATTGTAATTGTAATCAATATATATATATATATATATATATATATATATATATATATATAAAGTGGACGTACGCACTTCGCCGAACCACTATAAAAACTCTATGTGTGATCTTTTCAATTCCTGTGCATTGTTTATTGTTATTAATCTTCACCTATTCTCTACAAAGTTCTTCTCTCTGGGTGTTGAACCAGTTTTTGGTATCAACAAAAGCTTAGTACATCAATTTCGTCGAAAGATAATATATATAAAACTCAAATAAGTTTAAATGATTCTAGTGTAAACTTAAACAACAAAAATCATCAATAGGTATGGATAAAGATCCAATATCAAACACCACTAAAATATGGTCAAGAGATCGAAATCACCAATACAACGTATTAGATCCAGTCATCATAATATTTAAGTAAAGTCCCACCGTTAACAAATCATCAATGTATGACTCTAAGGTCAGCATCATCAAAGAAACAATTCATCAAATAATAGTTCAGATACAAAATATTATGATATTTCATGTGCAAATAAGCTTCTCCCGAGCATTTCTAAGTAACATACATTGAGAGACTCGTCAACCTGCCCACATCAGAAATTAAGAGATTCAAATTCTTTCTATCGAAGCCCAATAGCTTGATAATTTGAATAAGTGACTCAACATCCCTTATTCTGGCCCATCAGCCTTCGTCAGACACCGAACACCGAAAAAACTTTGTACGTATATCTACATATGCACGGGACCCAACAGCCCCCGGTACTGCACAACAACAAGCATCAATATGTGTTGTAGACTCACAGTCAGTAACAAAGTTGTGGTAACTATGTGTCCTATACCACACGTTCTCACCACTGGTTCACTACCCACTAGTAAACTCCACAATGGAAATCTTCAAAAATATCAAATCATCAAAAACATCAAACCATAAGCTTCAATTAGACGCATTTGGGATTAATCGATTTCATATACCATCATGTCCCTTACCACAGGGTTTACGATACTGTTTAATCTCTATTACACCATATTGAAGTGTGTAGAATGTTTGAGTTTATATATGTGGAAAATACTTGGTTACGAACTGAGTTTATAAAATAAAATTTGAGACCAAATGATTTTATTCTTTTAAACCTCTTATAATTTCAAAATTATGTTTGTACTATTTCTTTGAGACCGTTTCTAATTGAAAACAAAAGGAATGAAATCATTTTGTCCAAAAGCTATAGAGAAATCTGTAACTACCCGTATTTTTGAATAACATGTTATAACATAAATCAAGGCAGAATTAAACTGTAAAATCTGAATCAAGGGAAACGGGCTATGCCATTGCGTTCATCTCGGAAAAATACGCGAAATAGAGTCCGAGTTTTCGAAAATCGGAGTCCGTATGACCGAGATATGGCCTCGCGAAGTTTCACGAAAAATTCAAATTTCAAAACAGATTCAAATTTCAGAAAATTCGGGGTAGGCGGGAAAAATCCCGCCCAAACCAGGTCGACCTGGGGGGGGCCAGGTCGACTGGGGAGTCGACCCCAGGGTCGACCTGGGGGTCGACCTGCCTGGTCGGACCCAGGCAACCTGGTGCACCATTCTGGCTGTTTTGACCTGTTTTGTTGGCTAGTGACGGGATTTGATGGCTCTGATTGAATCTAGGGTTAATCCTATGGCTAATACTATCCTAATCTTCTATAAAAAGACCCCTAAACCTAGCCTAAATCACCATTATTCAATCCTACAACTAAACTATGTCAAATTTGTTTCTCTCATGGCCTCCACTCTCATGCTAAAATTCCTAAGTTTATTTCTATGAGAGATTGTGAGTTCATACAAGTGTTTTCAAGCTTGTATGAGTGTTCTTAGTTTGCATTCAAGTCAAGTTGCAACATTTCTATTTCAAAGCAAGGGTTTTTATTGATTTGGCTCAAGGGTTTTTCATTGGAGCATTCATATTTGGGTCTTTTTGGTGATTGCATAAGGGCTTCGTCTCAATCTTTATAATAAATATTCATTTGTGTCTTCATAGCATTGTAGGCCCTTTTCTACTTTCTTTTTATTGAACTCTAAAGTTAAATGAATGATGCAAGTTTGGGGTTGATCATTATGATATGCAAGTTTGGTTGATCATTATGATATGCAAGTTTGGTTGATCATTATGATATGCAAGTTTGGTTGATCATTATGCTATGCAAGTTGGTTTAATCATTATGTATGACACATGTTGCTATGTTATGCAAGTTTGGGTTGATCATTATACACATGATATCATGTTATGCAAGTTAAACTCGAGGTTGTGAGCATAAAGCTCCAAGCTTTATATTAAAGGTTGCATTTTGGCAACATGAAAGTTATAATATCCCTTATGATAACTTGCATGTGAGGCTAAATGCGAACTTCTAGCAACTTCTACATGTCATTTATCACCATGTATCACTCATATGCTAAGTTTGGTTTTATGCATACTTTTGAAGCCTAATAATGCAATATGCAAGTATATGAACATATGTACATTTCATATGCCACCATGTTAAACTTGTGGCTTCAACACCTTTTTGTCATGATTATGCTAAGTTCCCTATTTTACCCTTTATGCGTTGTTGCGATTATGTAAACGATGGGATTACGTTGGGGTTGGGTAAAATTATGACATGAACATGATTTTTATAACATAACATGATATGTTAACATGTAATTATGTTTTGGAAACATAATGGACATGACACTTAGAAAATTTGAGTGTGGCCAACTCGAGGTTGGGTTGAGTTTGTAGCATAAATCTACCCGGACCCGCCCGGCTTAACTAGTGGCTACAAACAATATGACCCAATGTGAGAAGTTGGTCATGTTGTGCTCGAACCCGAGGTTAGACCAAGTTGTGGTGTAAAGCTACCCGGACCCGCCCGGCTTAACTAGTAACCACAACAAAGTCTAATGTGAGAGGTTAAATCACATTAAGTTAATTAATGCCTCCTGATTAGGGTTAAGTCATGGTCCACTTAATACTTAATCGATTTGGGCTTGATGGGTTAATCGGGGTTAAGTCATGAACCTTGGGTACACTTAACCAATTTAATCCACGTTTGGATCGGGTTAACCACATTTAACCCGTTAAGGAAACCCTAGTTGTGTGGTCCTTTTCAGCAGTAACCCTCTTGATAGTATCATAAGACCCTAGGACTAGGCTAGGGTGGGGCACGATTACTGGGCTGACATGTAAGCGACCAAAACGACGGCTGAGTAGGTGCGCCGGTGCAGGTCTAGGCGGACTATGGTCATGCACGTAGTCTGGAGTTGGAAAATCAGGCATGGGTACCAGTAGATCTAGACTGTGCATACTTGATTGGTGTCCGAGGTTGACACCCTAGGACTTGATACACCCTAGGGTGGACCTAGCGCAGTTTGACTACATTGCATGTTTGGGCCGTTTGACACCGACACTTGACGAGTTAGGCTTATAGGGAGCCGATCAACTAGACCGTGTAGTTGGACCTTGATTTAGGTCACCTCATGATGTTGGGCCAAGCTTGGGCCAAGGGATCAATTCTTGTTCTTACTTGACATGTTAGAATGCTAGTACACCCGTGGTGCAAAACTTAACCTTGATTATGCGATGACACCTTTATCTATCTTGTTAGTTAATCATCATGCCAGTATGTTGTTGTCCTTATGTTCATCTCAGCTTCTCATGCCAGTTAACTTTACTAGTTCATGGACAAATAGTAGTAGGGCTTACCAGTCTTTTTGACTGACCTATTTTCTTTCGCCTCTTTTCTTCCGTTTCCCCCCCCTCAGGTTCTCAGGGTGGGAACATTGGAGCTTAGCTTGGATCTTTACTGCTTGCTTACTGGATTTGCTCATGTACGGTTTTGGACATTGAGCTAGCTATGGTTTATCACTTCACTTTGGGGATAGTACTTTATGTATTTCAGTTTTTCAGTTTATGTTTTTCTCTAGACTTTGTTTGTTGGAAAATAATGATCAAGTACTTTGTTGTAACATGACTATGGTTTTGAAATGCTAGTTTGATCCGCTGCTTTATTTACTCTGTTTTACTTATATATATGTTCTGTCTTGTGATATCTGCATGCATGTTTACCTTGTTTAACGCCCCTCCAAAGCTAGTGTGCTTGCAAGAGTTACCCTGGCGGAGGTGGGGTGTTACATTTGGTATCAGAGCATAAGGTTTACAAGATTTGAGCAAAAGTGTTTTTGAAACTTACCTTTTGAAAAACTATTTTCAAAACCAATTAAGTATTTTCCAAGAAAAGTTTAATTATTTTAAAAAGGCTATTCCCCAAAAGCCATAGCACTATCCTTCGTTTCTTCGTTCTGAATCTATCTTTTTCTTCGTTTTAGTATGGCCGATCGCTTTAACATCCCGGAAGGCGTACAAGTACCCGTCTAGTTCCGGAGATTTATGGAGGCAAGGGCGAATGAAGCCGGCCCCGCGAACATTCCTCCTCCTTCCCCCGTCGCTAACATCTCTCCTCCTCCCGTAGCTGAGGTTCCCCCTCCCCCTCAGCATCCGCAAGAGGATTTCGCAAAAGTTTGCAAGGACTTTAAGGCGATGGGTGGCAAGAATTTTGTCGGGACGGAGACTTTTGTTGAGGCAAGAAACTAGTTAAAGGAAATTGAAGACCTTTTTGCTATCTTTGATATAGAAGACCGTAGGAAAGTTCTGTTAGCGGTATGGCTGCTGAAAGGGGAAGCTGCATATTGGTGGGTGGTCACCACCACTACTAGGCCAATTCAGACTTGGGATGACTTTAGGAGAAGGTTCAGATTGAGATTTCTATCATCAACGGAAGAGAACCTTCGGATGGAAAGGTTCCTATCTCTAAAGCAAGGGGACATGACAGTTAGGGAATACGTGGATATGTTTAATCAACTTGCTCAGTTCGGTCTAGAATTGGTTAACACAGCTCGGAAGAAGGCCCTACACTTTGCTCTAGGATTGAATGAGCCATTGCGCGGTTTGGCCATGTCTCATATACCTCTGGGGGCGACCTTCGAGAGTTTGGTGAATATGGCCCTACTTCAAGAGGAAGATAAGAGTGGCAAGAAGGAGGTCAAGGCAAATGAGTCCCAAGACAAGAACAACAAGAAGGGGAACAAGGGCAACAACAATCGCTATAACAACAAGGCAAGAAAAACAAGGAAGTGCAAGTTCTGTGGGATCGTTGGGCACATAGCCAAGGATTGTAGGAAGAAGAAGAGGAAGCTGGGAGAATGCTTTCATTGTGGAGAGACTGGAAACTTTAGCAAGGATTGCCCCAAAAAGCAAAGGCAAACTCAGCAAGCAGGACCCTCTGGAGGGCGGTTGCAAGCTCTCCTCACTCTTGATCGAGGTAGTATTTCAATAGAAAGTCTTGTTTATATTTCTGATTATCCTGTTTGCACCTTATTTGATTCTGGCGCATCACATAGTTTTATCTCTTCTGACATTGTTGAAAGTTTGCACCTAAGTACTAGCTTAGTTGAGGATCCCGTTTGTGTTTCAAATCTAATTGGGGGTTCCGCCCATCTATCGATGATTTGTGTGGATTTGAAGATTTCTGTCTTGACTGTAGAATTCACGTGTAATGCTTATGTTCTCGGGTTCACGGGATATGGGTTGATCTTGGGCATGGATTGGTTGTCCAGTTATGGAGCCATTCTCGATTGTGAACATAGGGTGGTGAGGCTCATGACTCGCCTCGGTAATTCCCTAGAAATCCCTTGTAACCCTAGAGGTCCCGTCATGTTATGTTATCTTGAATCTCTCGACTCGTCCATCGATGATTCGCAATCTGTAAGGGTGGTCCGAGACTATCCTGATGTCTTTGAAGAAGTTAAGGGGGTTACCCCCTAAACGAGAGATAGATTTCCGCATTTATCTAGTCGATAATGCCAAGCCAGTATCATTGCCCGTTAGGCACATGGCCCCTCGTGAGAGAAAGGAGCTCAGTAAGCAAATCAAGGAGTTGCTTGAGAAGAATTTTATTAGGCGAAGCATTTCTGAATGGGGTGCTCCGGTGGTATTTGCTACTAAGGCGGATGGTTCGCTTCGTCTATGTGTTGATTATCGAGAGTTGAACAAGCTGACAAAGAAGAATAGACACCCATTACCGAGGATTGATGATCTCTTTAACCAGCTTGTTGGTGCTTCTGTTTTCTCTCAGCTCGATCTAGCCACCAGATTCCATCAGCTTAGAGTAGCTGAGGATAGTATTGATAAAACTGCGTTTAGGACTCCGGATGGATTCTTTGAATGGCTTGTCATGCCATTCGGATTGACTAATGCACCCGCCTACTTCGTAGACTTGATGAGTAGGGTGTTCATGGAGTTCCTCAACAAGTTTGTTGTTGTCTTCGTGGATGATATTCTGATCTTCTCAAAGGATGAGGAAGAGCATGCTAGGCATTTCAAGGAAGTGATGGATACGCTTAGAGCGCATCAGTTGAAAGCTAAGTTCTCCAAATGTCATTTTTGGAGAAAGGAAGTTCAGTTTCTTGGACATATAGTTTCTAAGCAAGGCATAGCGGTGGATCCCGCGAAAGTGGTTGTGGTTCAAGATTGGAAGACTCCTAGGAATGCAACCGAAGTAAGAAGCTTTCTCGGTCTGGCGGGCTACTATAGGAAGTTCATCAGGGACTTCGCTAAAATTTTGGCCCCTCTTACGAAGTTGACGAAGAAGAACTTAGTCTTTGCATGGGACTTGGAGTGTGAGCTTGCTTTTCAAAAGCTCAAAAGAGCCCTTACCTCAGCTCCAGTTTTGGCATTACCCGATAGTGGTAAGATGTTTACCGTGTACACAGATGCATGTGGCACGGGGTTAGGTGCTGTTCTAATGCAAGAGGGAAGAGTAATATGTTATGGGTTAGGCAACCCAAAGTTTATGGGAAGAACTACCCCACGCATGATTTGGAGTCGGCGGCGATTGTCTTTGCGCTTAAATCATGGCACCATTATCTTTTGGGCAAGAGATTCGAGTTATATACGGATCACAAGTCGCTTAAGTATCTCTTCTCGCAAAAGGATATCTATGCTAAGTGTTGAATTTGGAAGCAGGGATTATGTCTTTGGGCTTTGGGTTGATTCTAGGGATGAAGTGGTTATCCAGTAAGGGTACCATCCTCGGTTTTGAAAGAAGGGTAGTTAGGCTCTTGACTTGCCTTGGTAATACCCTCGAAGTCTCGCGTAACCTTTAGAGTTCTGTCAGGATTAGTTACCTAGAATCTTTTGACCCATTTATTGGAAATTAATGATCTATTCGATTAGTGTTCGCGGATGGTTCATAGAAATCATGTTAATAAGTGCATTTGGCCACATGGGTTGGTATTTATTTTCAAAGGAAAGTTCTTCTACGTGGAATACCTTACAGTGAATTTTGGGAAAGCTTGCATGAAGTCATGAGTATACAGTTAAGTTAAGAACCGAGTATGCTAGAAAAAAAAGAGAAAGTGAAACGAGAAGCGACAGTGAAATGAGTTCCAACTCACATTTCTGAAGTAGGAATTAAGAAGCTACGGAATTGAAAGGTTAAAAACGGTCAAAGCACAATGGAATTAAGTTCAAGGAAATGCGGCTTAGTAGGTTGAAGACTAGATACGCGCATCATATATCTTTAGGAGTATATCCTTGATCCCTGTTTTTCCGTGGAGCTTGCTTGTATACTATCTTCTCGATCTCTTTTCCTAATTAGCATATCTTTATTTTGCTATCAATGTTTACCTTGTTTATCTTGTTATCTCGTAATCGTGTCATGAGAACCTTAGGTAGAAACCCTTTGGATGAAACATGTATTTGAAACATGTTATGCTTGATGGTTGCAAGTGGTTGCAAGTGTTTGCAAGTGGATACTCGTGGATGCATGATACACATTAGGCACTAAGATCGGCTCACACACTTTCATATTGCATATGCATGAGTGCTTATACTTATTCATGGATGAAAACTTGTTATGATATCACGTGGATGTTGCATATGGATGAATGTTATGTGCACTCATGTAGAGACTATGAGTTATGTTAGGAATTTGCATACATATGGACTCATTTCACTAACATATTTTGCATTAAGGAGGTTTACTGTATCAGTAACCGCCTGATTTTCGCATTAGATAAGTACATATACACACACCTTTGCATATGATCATACAACATTTAGAATCCTTTAAGGACAATGACTACACGTGGATGATGTTTTGAGTAGATGGATGATGGATGGTAGGATACGTTCTTCCTAACTTGGAGATTTCGGGGACGAAATCCTTTAAGGAGGGGAGACTGTAACAACCCGTATTTTTGAATAACATGTTATAACATAAATCAAGGCAGAATTAAACTGTAAAATCTGAATCAAGGGAAACGGGCTGTGCCATTGCGTTCGTCTCGGAAAAATACGAGAAATAGAGTCCGAGTTTTCGAAAATCGGAGTCCGTATGACCGAGATATGGCCTCGCGAAGTTTCACGAAAAAATCAAATTTCAAAACAGATTCAAATTTCATAAAATTCGGGGTAGGCGGGAAAAATCCCGCCCAGACCAGGTCGACCTGGGGGTCGACCTGGGAGTCGACCTGGGGGGGCCAGGTCGACTGGGGAGTCGACCCCAGGGTCGACCTGGGGGTCAACCTGCCTGGTCGGACCCAGGCAACCTGGTGCACCATTCTGGCTGTTTTGACCTGTTTTGTTGGCTAGTGACGGGATTTGATGGCTCTGATTGAATCTAGGGTTAATCCTATGGCTAATACTATCCTAATCTTCTATAAAAAGACCCCTAAACCTAGCCTAAATCACCATTATTCAATCCTACAACTAAACTATGTCAAATTTGTTTCTCTCATGGCCTCCACTCTCATGCTAAAATTCCTAAGTTTATTTCTATGAGAGATTGTGAGTTTATACAAGTGTTTTCAAGCTTGTATGAGTGTTCTTAGTTTGCATTCAAGTCAAGTTGCAACATTTCTATTTCAAAGCAAGGGTTTTTATTGATTTGGCTCAAGGGTTTTTCATTGGAGCATTCATATTTGGGTCTTTTTGGTGATTGCATAAGGGCTTCGTCTCAATCTTTATAATAAATATTCATTTGTGTCTTCATAGCATTGTAAGCCCTTTTCTACTTTCTTTTTATTGAACTCTAAAGTTAAATGAATGATGCAAGTTTGGGGTTGATCATTATGATATGCAAGTTTGGTTGATCATTATGATATGCAAGTTTGGTTGATCATTATGATATGCAAGTTTGGTTGATCATTATGCTATGCAGGTTGGTTTAATCATTATGTATGACACATGTTGCTATGTTATGCAAGTTTGGGTTGATCATTATACACATGATATCATGTTATGCAAGTTAAACTTGAGGTTGTGAGCATAAAGCTCCAAGCTTTATATTAAAGGTTGCATTTTGGCAACATGAAAGTTATCATATCCCTTATGATAACTTGCATGTGAGGCTAAATGCGAACTTCTAGCAACTTCTACATGTCATTTATTACCATGTATAACTCATATGCTAAGTTTGGTTTTATGCATACTTTTGAAGCCTAATAATGCAATATGCAAGTATATGAACATATGTACATTTCATATGCCACCATGTTAAACTTGTGGCTTCAACACCTTTTTGTCATGATTATGCTAAGTTCCCTATTTTACCCTTTATGCGTTGTTGCGATTATGTAAACGATGGGATTACGTTGGGGTTGAGTAAAATTATGACATGAACATGATTTTTATAACATAACATGATATGTTAACATGTAATTATGTTTTGGAAACATAATGGACATGACACTTAGAAAATATGAGTGTGGCCAACTCGAGGTTGGGTCGAGTTTGTAGCATAAATCTACCCAGACCCGCCTGGCTTAACTAGTGGCTACAAACAATAGGACCCAATGTGAGAAGTTGGTCATGTTGTGCTCGAACCCGAGGTTAGACCAAGTTGTGGTGTAAAGCTACCCGGACCCGCCCGGCTTAACTAGTAACCACAACAAAGTCTAATGTGAGAGGTTAAAGCACATTAAGTTAATTAATGCCTCCTGATTAGGGTTAAGTCATGGTCCACTTAATACTTAATCGATTTGGGCTTGATGGGTTAATCGGGGTTAAGTCATGAACCTTGGGTACACTTAACCAATTTAATCCACGTTTGGATTGGGTTAACCACATTTAACCCGTTAAGGAAACCCTAGTTGCGTGGTCCTTTTCAGCAGTAACCCTCTTGATAGTATCATAAGACCCTAGGACTAGGCTAGGGTGGGGCACGATTACTGGGCTGACATGTAAGCGACCAAAACGACGGCTGAGTAGGTACGCCGGTGTAGGTCCAGACGGACTATGGTCGTGCACGTAGTCCGGAGTTGGAAAATCAGGCACGGGTACCAGTAGATCTAGACTGTGCATACTTGATTGGTGTCCGAGGTTGACACCTTAGGACTTGATACACCCTAGGGTGGACCTAGCGCAGTTTGACTACATTGCATGTTTGGGCCGTATGACACCGACACTTGACGAGTTAGGCTTATAGGGAGCTGATCAACTAGATCGTGTAGTTGGACCTTGATTTAGGTCACCTCATGATGTTGGGCCAAGCTTGGGCCAAGGGATCAATTCTTGTTCTTACTTGACATGTTAGAATGCTAGTACACCCGTGGTGCAAAACTTAACCTTGATTATGCGATGACACCTTTATCTATCTTGTTAGTTAATCATCATGCCAGTATGTTGTTGTCCTTATGTTCATCTCAGCTTCTCATGCCAGTTAACTTTACTAGTTCATGGACAGATAGTAGTAGGGCTTACCAGTCTTTTTGACTGACCTGTTTTCTTTCGTCTCTTTTCTTCCGTTTCCCCCCCCCCTCAGGTTCTCAGGGTGGGAACATTGGAGCTTAGCTTGGATCTTTACTGCTTGCTTACTGGATTTGCTCATGTACGGTTTTGGACATTGAGCTAGCTATGGTTTATCACTTCACTTTGGGGATAGTACTTTATGTATTTCAGTTTTTCAGTTTATGTTTTTCTCTAGACTTTGTTTGTTGGAAAATAATGATCAAGTACTTTGTTGTAACATGACTATGGTTTTGAAATGCTAGTTTGATCCGCTGCTTTATTTACTCTGTTTTACTTATATATATGTTCTGTCTTGTGATATCTGCATGCATGTTTACCTTGTTTAACGCCCCTCCAAAGCTAGTGTGCTTGCAAGAGTTACCCTGGCGGAGGTGGGGTGTTACAAAACCGTGCATGCATGTAGAAAGCTATCAAATTCATCATGAAAACACATCATATAAATCATCAAAATCTATAAATCTGGGTTTCAAATTGTTCATGATATTGATTTACCATGCTAGGATGAAGCCGCAGCAAAATCGAGTGATTGGGCTTCAGGAAATTCATTAAAAAAAACAACTGGAAACAAGCAGGACCTCAAACAAAACATGCAACAGGAAAGAAAATAATTTGCGTTGTTTAATACTACATTGGTCGACCAATGTTTCGACTCATCCATCGTGTGTGTCGACCCATGGGTCGACACAACACTTGTTTGGGTTGACTCATGTGTCACCCAGCCTACGAGATGCCATGGGCACTAAACTGTGCTCATATTCAACTTCAGCAATAATTTTCAAGTAGCTAACAAGGTCGGAATGACCTAAAACTTGGCAACTACAATAACAATAAATCCAACTTTGATTTGAAACAAGATTAACTGAAATTCATCAAAGAATCAATGAGATATAACAGCTCAAAGTTGCACCTTTGATATGTTAAACACAACAGTAACAAGTATGAGCAAAGCTTACAAATTATAGCGAACATTCTACTGATTCAACCCAAATAAAAGAGAAAAGCACTGTAAATTAGAAGTGTGAGATTCTACTCAACTGAAATCTAGAAATTGGAATTTACAGTAAGAAATTTGCAGCAAAAATATGATTTGGAGCTTCAAAAAGCTTTCTCAAAGTCTGTAGGAAAGGTTACTGTAACATGCAAGGTTTGGTCATCAAATACAGTAAATGAAATTTACAACAGAGATTTTAAGAAAGTAAAATCAGTTTTAAAGAGTGATTACGTTTTGGAGACATAATATTCAACTTTTTTTCACTAACTTATACTGTTTAGAGATTAAGATTTGGCTTGGATTAGATTTTCTTCTTTTTAGTTTAGCTTCCAGGACATAAAAATGAAGAAGGAGGCTCGGTGAGAAGGAAAAGTATGTACTGGAGAAATTCTCCAAACTTTTCTTTCTTTAATTGTCCACTAGAGGCCCAATTAGCCTAATCAAGAGCCATTAAGAAGTGATTAGGCTTTAATAATTAAATTTGGCCTAATTCTCCTTAGTTTACACCATATTTAAGTAACTTACAACACAAATTACACCACTTCTTCTTTGCTTTTTATAAATTTTACACTGCAAAACATACAATAAAATATAAACATTTGTTAAAACACATTATTATACTATTTTAGAGATTGTAGCTACAATTTACAAATTTTATAGTTGTTTACAAATTTTCCTTCCTTTTGAAAAACATTTACAATTTAAATGTTATAATAATTCAAATAACTTTATTTTCACATAGAAAATTGTTTCTAACCCGAACATTTATATCCCTAAAAAAAATCAACATTTTATATTTATTTTAACTTAAAGCTTAGGAAAAATAGTGCTCATCACATAAAATATCATTTGTTTATGTTTTGCAAACCATTCAAACTAATTGGCTCGGAAATCACAAAATACTTGTTCTTAATTCAAAAATCATCTTCAAAGACATTTTCACATTTATTTTTCATCTATAACTCTTATTATTTAAATGAGAATTTTGATTTGATTTCAAAGACCCAATATACTACATTATATTAACTTTATAACTATTACTAATTTCATTTATTTTAAACTCCATATTAACCTCATATATATATATATATATATATATATATATATATATATATATATATATATTCGTACATGACATATATATATATATATATATTCTTATAAACTCATATGATTCAACCAATTTCATATTTGTATACATTTCCAACAAGCTCCCAAAATAATCAAATAGGCCTTTGGTGTTCTTTCCAGTCAAGAGTTGGGGCCTCACAATCACTAGCCTCTATGGTCACAAATAAATGCAAGTACTTGTTCAATCAATGACTTCTTGAGATGAAAAAAATAAATAGAATTAAAGTTTTAACTTATCTATTTTATCTTATATATATGCACATCCTTCTTCATCTGATTTCCTAATAAAAATTTCAATTTGCAATAACTAATCCCTATCATACCCAACCAAGCCCAACTTATAATATTAAATGACATTTATTTTATAATTAACAAATTGTAATTCACATCATAATTTACTAATAACAATGGAAGGTAATTACCTAGAACCAAGGTTGCTACAATGGTGAAGGCTAGGGTATTGAGACTAGTGGAAATGTGGTATTGAAGGGTACGATTAGGTAAATAGCGGTGGTTGGAACATTGTAACATAGTGAAAACTAATGGGTTTTGGACGATAATGAAGTTGTAGAGTGAATATCAATGAGTTGATGCATGCAAACAAAAGGCAAAAGCAACATTTGATTTTACTTAGAAACGTTTGGTGAGCAATCCCCACCGATAACTATATTTAGTTCCATTCATTATTTGTACGTCTTGATTTCTATTTTCTATGAATATCGTTTGATTGATTCATTTGCAAATGTTGAGTATTATTTTTGGCAAATTTTTTGGTTGCCGTGTAACAACCCGGACTTTGGAGGGGGAGTTTGTAATTGCTTAGAAAATTTTGGTGTTTGGTAAAGAATTTGTTTCTTAAATATGAGCATTCTATTGAAAATAATTAACATTTACATTATTAATTAATTTGGATTCATTCGTAAATGTGACTTTGGAAATAAATCCAAAGTTGGAAATATAAAACTTGTATGCTGGTTAGATGAGAAATGGAATATGTGCGGTATAATTTAATTTGATTTGAAGGAAAAAAACGATGAATTGAAGCTTATGAGCAAACTAAAAAGGGGTAATTCAATTTACTTATTTTGTGTTTACTTGAATTTAAAATTTTAACATCAACGCTCATCTAATTAATTGTTTGGTAAATTTATTGAATTTTAATTTTGTTTTATAATTTCGTTAGATTTGAATTGGTTTATAAAAATCAATATTGAAATTGTATTTGAATTTGAAAATGTACAAATACATTGGAAGTAGTATAATATGTACATATAGAGAATTGCTATAATCAAACCGACCGTTAGAGAGGTTTGTCGGGCCTAATCAATGAAGCATATGCCGCGTGCTTCGTTGTTATTTTTCACTGCCCTTTCTTCTCCATTTTCTCGCTCCCCCTTTCTTCTCCAGCCCCTTTTTATCTCCTAATTTTTTTTACCGATTCTTTGTTTCAACTCTCATTATCTAATTTCAATCGGACCTTTTCTTCTCTCGCATTTCACGCTCT
Source organism: Allium sativum (assembly GCA_030737875.1). Classification (NCBI taxonomy): domain Eukaryota; kingdom Viridiplantae; phylum Streptophyta; class Magnoliopsida; order Asparagales; family Amaryllidaceae; genus Allium; species Allium sativum. The sequence continues at coordinate 125,195,309 of CM060921.1, forward strand.
TTTTTCCTGCTTGCTTATTTTTACCGATTCCCATTATAAATTCAATCAGATTTGTTTTACTTTTTCCCCTTTCCATCTCCAATTACAACTTTGATTATTTCAGCTTCCACTGACTGCGATACCAGTGAAGTTTTGCAACCACTCTGATTATTCTCCACCATCCTGATCCCAGGTAATTGCTCAACGTTGTATTTTCTATTAGAACACGAATCAACACAATCGATCTTTCATAGACCTGCACGTTTACTCCATTCTTCTCGATTTTGAAACCGTTACTAGCTACTGCTTTGTAATCATCTTCCTGTTCACTAAAATATATCATTTTCTTACTTTAGTTTTCATCTTTATTCTGCGTATAGATGGTTAGATGATTTCTATCATTCTTATAATATTATTTATTATAACAGGAAGCTCTAAAAGAATTTGACTAAAAATGCAGTTTGGTTCTGGTGGTTGTCTCGAAACTAACAGCTATTTAATTACATGCTCAGTTACTTTCATATATTTTAGTACACCATCTACTTCGAAATCAAAGGTAGGATGAATGGATGTGTTTGTTTATATTCGGTTTTAGTGTATGTTTTCACCTGGTGAAATTTTGTTAGAGAATATTCATATTATTTTCGTTTTGAATTTTGTTAAATGGATTTGTTAACAACGAGTAGCTTAAATTTTGACAGGAGACTTTTTATATTATTTTCGTTTTGAATTTTTTCCAGCAGTGTATATTAGTTTGTTATTATTATAATTATTCAATTTTTTCCACAGTTTGGTCTTTCTAAACATTTAATAGATATTTAGAGTCTGAATACGTTTTTTTTTGTTTTTTGGGTTCTGTTTCTGTTTTGATCGGTGTTTCATATGAAACTAATTCCATGTTTCCTTGGTAGTTATCTCTGCTTCACTCACTACGCTTCTTTCAGATTTAATTGTACATCTCTTCTTTAAATTAAACATAAGAACTTGACTAGATCCTTTTTTCATTTATTGGTTATAGTTATACTCATCTTGCTTATTTCTATGGGATTTTTTGAGTGGTTCTTGCTTGCAGATCGTCCATCTTTCGGTACTGTTATTTGCTTGTGCTTTTTTTTTTTTTTGTAATCTAAAAAGTAGCTAGTTTGGAAAAGAGAGAATGTAAATAAAGTAGGATAAAGGTTTTCCCTAAGAAAATTGCTACAGATTTGGAGCTTGGGGAACGAATGACCATGTATAGGTAGATACTTCAAAATTAGCTCAAGTAAACTCGGCTTCATTCATATTTCTTTGTCTTAAATGCTCTGATTTTGTTTCTACTTAAGATCATGCCAACGTGACAGAAACAATGTCTGTGATTTGTTAACAAGCACTCTGCTCAGATCCTTGCCAACTTTTGGAGATTGCATTCTATTCACTAATCTTCCTCCTTACAGCCATGAGTCTTACCATAATGATTTTAACACACCATCGCCAATTCTGCTCTGCATACATTTAACTACTTGATTTCTCAAGCTTAATAAAAATTTCTCAGACATGGTTGCTCAGTCCTCCTCTCCATTTTCAAAAATACCCCATTACTTCAGCAATTTTTTTGTACATATACAATTTCTGGTAAAATAACTTTATACTTAAGTTCATAGTTTTATTAAATAGCTCTGCCAAAAAAAAAAAAAAAGTTCTATAAGTAATTTGACAGCGTTGGTCTTTGGTCCACTATATAATTGTTTAATGAATATAATTGAAGATTCTTTGACTATGGTTGAATTTCTGAACATGAAACAATCAAATGTTTAGTTGTGATTCTCTGAGTTGCTTTATTTGTTTATTTTATTATTTCAATTGAACCATTTTATGTTCTATGTATGCTACCTTGCCTACAGTTGAACATGCTTGACCATCGTTTGTACACGTTTACACAATTTTAAGATCTTGCTGAATTCATCCTTCCTTGAATTGCATGAACCATTGTGCTTGCCTTTATGTACTGTCCTTGTATGTGCACTGAATTTTGGGCCATAACGTGTATGTTTTGATTTTGATCATGTGCATTACATTCACTTGTGCAATTGTTTTTCTTAATTCTGACCCTGGGACCTGGGTGTACTTGGACCTTGTATTGTCTTTGTGTGACTGGTCGTGGTTCTGCTATAGTGCACTTTAGTTGCGTCTGAATCATGGCCGCACCATCTATTGTTCCCTTATTTTGGTGATTATTGTTTGAACCTTGAATTACTTTGCACTGTTGTATATATGTTCATCCTCCTGTTCTTTCATGTTGCACTTTATTGTTGTGGGCATGCCTGGTCTCTGTGTGCCAGTGCTCAATTCATATTGAACTATTGATTATTCATGCCTTTTTTGAATTAGCACAACATATTCTAATGTAGGAACAGTTGCTAATATTTGTTTGATGTATCCTTTTATTTTTCTTAAATTCAATAATAATTTAGAATTTCTAGAAGCTTATTTTTTGTAGTGTATTACTTTTTCTTCATATACTATGTATGCACTTGATGTGCATGATTTATATTAATACAATGATAACAATTTCTAATTATTAAACTAGCTTATATGTTTAAATCTTAATGTAATTTGATTTACGCTTTTCTAAATATTTTCATTTTTTTAAGCAATGCAGTTTATTTTTCATCAAATTCATAATTAAGAGAAAACATTAAAAAAGACTTTTTTCTTTGATATTATACAACTTAACAGTCGGTTTTTCCCACCGTTGTACGGTAATACTAGTATATACATTCTTTTAAACTATAGGTGCCACCTATTCAACCGGTTCTGGATTTTTCTACCGTGTTTCTTTTATCAGCTTGCACCGCCTTTTACCTTTATTTAATCCCCCGTTCATTTTGGGTTCGAGGCACCTTTTCCAGGAGAAAAAAAAATGGTTTCTTGCCAAATCAAAATTGATGGCTGTCGATGGAAATTTCTCCATCCCTAAAAGCGAAGCCCACCCCAGTTCATTCGAGCCTCCACCTGCAAACCGATTTCGCTCCCTCGCGCAAGCACCAAATCACCTCCTTCGCCCATTTCTTCCTCTACCGACTGTCGCAGTCAAGGCCCGCACCTCTATTTTGATCCGTGTTATTAACCAACGTTGGCAGCCTATTTATGTGCCGGGCTCGACCTTCAAGCACTGCCTGAGCTCTGCCTGTTTGGTCTCGTTCTGGGTACTGCGCTTTCTGCCTTGCGCCGGTTGAAGGTAAGAATATCTCCCGGTTGATTTTAGTCTAGCTCAATATCTATTTCTGTTATCCGCGGTTTACCCTGCTGTGCCAATACCCTTTACTCCCAGACTTTGAGTTCTTGAAACTACTGCAATGTGACCCAGTCCTTTTTTTATTTGATTTGCAAGCCATTTACTTAGATTCATATAATTTTGGTTGTTTATTCTTATCATTGATGCCTTGGGCATATTTCTTTTCTTCTGAAATTGCTCATTTGAGCGGAGTACTAAGTTGTGAATAGCTTTTGTCGTATGCTACATGCATTGCTGAGATTCTTACATTATCAAGTTTCATTTTGGCTTTGACCTACTTGTCAAACCGGTTAAAATTGTCTGTAGTTAACATAAGCAGTTAAACATTTTTAATAAATTGTTAATGTTATTTGGTTATTTGACTAAATAAACCAGTTAATGTCCCTAAGTGGTGGGTTACTTGAACTATTTAGGAGTGTCTTATTCTGAGCATTAGATTAGCATGCAAAATTCGATTATTAACAGTTTAAGCTGATGTTTACCAGTTTTAATACTATAATTGAAAACCTGAAGACTGCAAACTTGCATGTTTGCATAATAATTTATATTTTACTCCTCTATTTAAAGATTTTCAAGCTGTCCCTTATCAGCATAGTTTGAAAAAAAATTGCTGAAACTTTTGATTATGTAAACACTTTAGTGTTTCATTCATTTCTTTTATTAAGTATGTGAAACTTGCCTATATGAACGCTTGTTTGGATACGTCATGTACATCAAACTTAAGGTTGCTTACCTTTTTATACTTACTGCTACATGCTCTGATAGCTATTTGATACGTGCTGCTGAGCTTTGATATTAGTTCTGTATATTTTTATTATAAAGCTATTTAGGCATAGTGTGTGTAACCAGAACAAGCTGGCCATACTTATTCTAACAGTGAATGTTTTAGTTGCAACTTTCAACTAGATCTTAGGAGGCCTTATTATAGTCCATGCATGCACGTTAGCATGTCCATTGTTTCAGTTCAACCGAGCTTTGTATGTCCAGGCAATTAGCATGAATCGTTTTATTTATATCTTTGTCCAAATTACCATTTACAAGTTGATTTACTGTGTTTTTACTCGCATGCTAAATTTATATTATAATTTACTACCTTTTTACCCTGTTCTGCTTCTAAAGAACAAGTGCTAAGTTCCATCACCAAATAGGATCAATATACCTTTTGAACCTGACACTTTTTAAGCCATGATTTTCTTGGAAGGTGGCATACGAATTAATCACTGTCAATAGGGAAATAGTTAACTAGGTTCTCTGGTCCACCAAAAGAAAGTATGTTTTTCACTGACGTAAAATACAACCCAATTATACATTTCTTTGAAGGAAAAAAAAGAAAAGAAAAGGTGCTTCATTTTATTGTCCGCATGAACAAAAATAAATATGAAAATGTGAAGCATCGAGAAAACCACGTGGGAAATCCAAGGCAGTGATAATATTTGATTTTGATGTTAATTGAAGGATTGGGCGATATGGTCATGGTTATTGACTAAAAGTTGAATTTATTGTTTTTATTATAATGTTTAAATTGTTACCAAAGATATTAGTTTGGAAATCAAAAATGAGGCGTTTGTAGCTTAGTTTTGTTTTGATAGAAGAATTGTTTTCCATGTGTACAAAATATTGTTCATAGTTGGAAACCAAGTTATGTTATGCCTAAAAAGAAAAAAAAGAAAAAAAAAACTTAATGACGGTTAGAAATACAGTGTAGCAACTTCCCGCGTGCGAAGCTCGGGTTTACAATGGTTATTTTATAATTTGTGGGGATTAAACTGGGTTATATTTTATGTAATTATGTGTTTACCCAAGTGTTACAGATACAAAGATTTCAGCTTTTAAACAGGAGAGGCTTGAGAAGACGCATGTGTATGCGCAAAAGCTTGGCAAAATTTATGGAAGTTTATTCATAAATATTTATGTATTTTATTCTTTTCGTTGAATAAACATTGTAAACTCTGATAATTGAATAAAATTTTATTCTGCTACAAATTATTGTACGTTGTGATTAAGTGTTAATTTGAATTAAACCCTGTAAGCCAATAATAATTCGTCGTTTTGAACGCTTCAAGTTGGTTTAATTACCGACTTGGGGTGGTCAAAATAGTGGGTTGTTATATGCCGATACTAGATGAAATCAAATTGGTATGAATGTTAGACTGGTTATATGGATAAATTATTGAATTATGGCCATTGTCTTTTTGAGATGATGCTGGATATTATTAAATGTTGCGAATGGATATTCGGATTAGTTTGATTTTAAAAATGTAAAGGAGATGTCGTCTGTTTTATTTTAAACTGTGTGATTTTGAATTGTATATTCATTATTTTGAATGTTTAATTAATTCTTTGATTATAAGATATATGACAGAGTTCTATGAATTATTATGTCTAATTTATATTCTGAGACTTAATAAACAAAGTGAATATTATTTGATTTATATTCATATGTGAATTAAAGATAATACTTGTTTTAAAAAAAAAAATTTGATTTATGAAGTTTGATTATATTTTGTAGTTATATTCACATCTCTAAATTGCACTAAAATCTTTTAAAGCCTAAATATGTAATAAATAATTTGTTTTCCTTATATACATACATATACATACATACATACACACACACACACACACACACACACACACACACACACACACACACACACACACACACATATATATATATATATATATATATATATATATATATATATATATATATATATATATATATATATACAGAGAGAGAGAGAGATATGACCAAGAACACCCCCAAATAGTGCAGCATCCATTTAGCCCTCTTGATTTCCACCACACATTCTCGTTTCTCTCTCTTCCCACTAACTCTCTCTCCCCACTTATTTATATATAAATGAGTGGTCTAGGATGAGGGGCATTTGGGGTGCTACAAATTTGGGGTGCCATAGAACCCCCCTCATATATATATGTATGGGGGCGTCTATATTGACATAAACTAGTGACACAAATTAAGGCGCACAAATTGTGGACCACAAGATTTGTTTGTCTTTATGTGGAAGGTGGAATTCAGGAGGAGATCTTGTGGCCCACAATTTATGTCATCAATTTTGTGTCATCAGTTTGTGTTAAAATAGACTTTTCCATATATATGTATGTATGTATATGCAAATTATATACTAGTGTAAAGTATATAATAGTGTAATCCGTACCTAGTAATTTAATGAATATAACATTAATCTACGTGGAAAATATTATCAAGGATAAACTTAAAGGCTATTTTAACTACAAAGACATCCAACTATAATTTTAACCGTAAGTACAACTCTAATCGTTATGTGTCTTCTTTTTTTTCTTTATCTCTTCACTGACTCCGTTCTTCCTCCGCTAACCGTAAAATTATGCATCATCACCTCTATTGAACTCGACAACTTCTGAGGGACCTTCAGACAACCATCAATCTTCGTCCCACTAACTTTCGATAAACCCTAAAATCACCTCGATGTAGGTAGCGATTATTACAAATCTCAACTTTGATCACTAGGCGATGAATGGAGACCACCATGATGCTCAATACACTAAGGCGTCTTCATCTATACGAAGATCAATCATTATGGCACATTCAAGCTAAAACGAGTCTCGGTCATGTCCAAACTTTCTATTGCTACTGCCTTCACCAAGAACCACTAGGTGATAACGTTATATAACTTGATTCGTTTAGTGATTATCAAACGTCTACTGAAATTTGTTAGTATTAAACATTCATTCTACTTTTTAGTATCATCTTTTCCATTTATTTTGGTATTAGATTTTAGGTATCAGATTTACAGTTTGTATGGTATTATTATTTAGTTAACAGCTTTTAAGTATCAGTTTTTTATTATTGGTAGCGGTTTTCAAGTATCATTTTTTGAGCTAACATTTAATTAAAAATTAACATTTTTAAATTATTATTTGCAGATTTCCTCCTTTATTTATGGGTATAATTTCTCTTGAAAAAATGGATAATTTCTTTTTTGCATAGCCGACCATTTTTTATACTGATCTGTAACACTTATTATTATAACAAATAACAAATACGATAGTTATATGAGAGACATGTGTCACCAACCTACTACACAGTTTTTAAGGTGGACAGGCCACTAAAATGATTTTAAAAGTGGGCCGACCACTACACATACACCACACAGGGTGTTACGTTACATGATTGGTTTCCTAAGACGACACAAAGGAAAACAAACAAGATCTATTGCCAAGGAAATCACAATAACACTACGTAGGGAGATAAAATACTCAAACCTTCATACATACTCGCTAGGACACTCATTAGACTAATTGCAGCAAAAAAAATACCACAACATCTAACATGTATTCTAGGCAAAACCAGAATGAAATCATAAAAATCACAAACTCGATTGGCTTGAAGACAAACTTCAAAACAAATAGGAGCCGGTGCACAGCAGCATAAGCCATCACATGTGTTTGCGCAACACCAAAAATGAATCGCTACAGCACATGTCCTGATCCAAATACCGTTCACCACATTAACTAAGAAAAATGAAGTAGCGAAAATCACCTGAAATATTTCACATTACAAAAAAACTTTCTATAATCAGAAGGAGGAGAGGAAAAGGAAGGGCAGTCCACGACAACACCACCAGATCGACTAAACAACAAAGTTGTGAAACAATCACATGAGTGAAACTAGACACACTAGCTACCATAAACCGCCCACCACCGAAAAAAGCACAACCACCAATAAACCAAATATACAACAAGGAGAAATAACATCGGAGATAACCCCAAGATCCATAAACAAACCAAGAAATACAAACCAACATAACAGAAGCAACAAATAAACTTGCTCAAAGGTGAGACGCAAAAGACATTACTCAAAACACACAGAGTGACCAGAAAAAGAAGGAAAACTACAATACCAGAAATACACCTACAAAATCCTCTTCAACTGATAAACAGTCTCCATGTGAAGAGCTAAGGTACGATGGAGTAGCAAATCTCGCTGATCCAGTCATCCACGCTAGATTAGAGTGCCTAAATTTCATCAGAACCAGTGAAAATGAAAAAAGATGTGTACTAGAAGGTAGATCTGAAATGGGAATAGGTTTGAGTGGAACGCAAACAGACGAGAACAGATGTGGAGAAAGCTTGGCAAAGGAAGGGGGCGGAGCGGTAGCGAAGAGAAGTGAAAGGGAGGACGAAAGAAAGGAGAAAGAGGAGGTGGAAGAAAGATGCCCTAGTAGTCGCCATTCCCGAAAGATCGAACTATTGAAAAGATGGCCTAAGCCTGAAATGTGGACAATTTCAAAGGGTGTTGCTGCTAATATGTATGAACTTGAATGACCACGTTCTTATTTTTGTTAAATTGGTGGTATTGCTGCTGATTTGTTTATAAAACGGAAAAGAGGATTTGAATATTTTCAAAATAAGAAAATAGTTGTGGTGTACGCAAATAGTATGGTCATAATAAGTATAATTGTCAAGCTTTTAACAATATACATATTTGTTGACATTTATACTTGGTTGTGTATTTTTTTTGGCAATTTTATGTTATTGGACTTGGTTATATGACTATGTTGGTTTACCACATATTAATATGTACATTGATTGCTCGTTGTAATTGAACCTGTTACGTCATATCACTTCCAATTAATTGTTATGCGTTGAGAATATATGGATTGAACGACAAATGGTGAGTTATTATGCATTTATGTTTGTTAGCTTATTCAAAAATATTTGTTGTTCGGTATCATTTTTTATAGTACTATTAGTGTCAATTTCGAATATGTAAAAATATCTTATCAGTTTGTGTATGATATCAATACCAGTTCCATGTATTAAATATTAAGTGTTGATTTTGTACATCTTGCCAAGTACTTATGCAAATAGTCGCACTGACCCGTAATCAACTCCAAGTTTATACAGTAGCAAGGTAATATTCTGCATTAGCCCTGTGGTGCTTGATGTCGTATGTGTCTTCACTATTTTTGTATCGATTTCGGTCACTTACTAATATATGTATATCTTTATACCGATGAGTTATGGACTTATACATTAGAAAAGCATATTATTGTTAATAAGAATACTGAAATACCTCTGTTAGTTTTTCTTTTTCTTTTGCAAGATAGGGATGTAATTTATAAAAAATAATTGAAAGGGAGTAAGATACGACTCAAAAGCCAAACTGGAGAGTTTTTTTTCCAATAGTTCATAATTGAGTCGTTGGCATTGGCTAATTTTTGAACTCCCCATATAACTCACCCCTTATCTCATTCCTCGTTACACTCCTCACATCTTCCATCTCCACTCCATCCTTCCAACAAACTTTCAGATTTTTTTTTCCAACTCCAATGCAAGATTTACGTGCGTGTTTAGAATTCAAAGCTGCAATTTTTTCCCCTTTAATTTATATTTTTCATGATTATTTTTTCCAACTCAGAAATTCAAACCTTCAAAGGCACCATTGGCATTGGGAATTTTACCCAATCTCTACTGATAATTATCATATCCCATTATGCCAAATTTGATGTGAATAAGAAGGGTATGCACAAAACTATTGCTGAAAAATTTAACCAAGCGGTGAAGAAAATCAACATACAAAAATAGAATGATTTTCTAATTGGTAGATGGTACCAAAGTTCGACACAAATATGAAAGCCTTAGAAACGAATGAGTTAAATGAGAAAGTTTGAATAACAAAACTAGTGCTAGTTGGGATCTTAGTAGGAAAATTATTCCAGACAAGGACATCTACTGTAGCGATCCTACAAAGGTATTTTTCATAAATACAAATATCATTTGTTTGAAATGGTTTCATGCTTATTTTTACTTGTAGGAGTTCGGTTAAAATATTTTGAAATGTAGAAAAAAAAACACTTGATTATTTAGATTTACAACTACAATTGTTTCAAAGGACTAGTGTTGTAACACCCCACACTTTTCTAAGCCCAAATTTCGACAAAAATCGAAACTTGAACGCATCCAAGCTAGGAGCATGTATATCTGGTACTTGTAATAAATGAGTACGAGCATAATCAAAACACGATAAGAAAACTCACAGCGGAAACAAAATAGGATAAACTAGTATTAACTTAAGTAACTACCTTTTCAAAGTAAGTCACTTTGTCAATACCGAGCATGAGAGAGAACGAGAACCGAAAGCCAAACTTAAACACTTGTGATAACCCGACCTTCTCTAGAAAACCTGGGTTGTTGTAATGAGGGGGGGGGGGGGGGTTTAGAACAACAAAATTCGGGTGAATAGGAAATGTACAACATGGATTATAATACACAGATGTATCTCGTTTGGTTCAACCCAAGTGTATGCCTACCAAGGTTAGCGATTCTAGCCTAACCTTGTAGTTGATTACGCACAACCCAAACTACCCTTCCCGAGGTAGCTTTCCCAAAAATATAATACCGAGATCAAACGTTTACACACTGTGACGCCCGCCCCGTACCATTAGACATTTCCCTAAAAATGCGCTGTGCTAATGCCAGACTAGCACTGGACGATCGACAAAAAGGGTTGAAACGATGAATTATCAAGAACCTGTAGTATATCTCACAGTGCATCGAATAAAATATAATAATAACATAACATGATATGAAACAGGTGAGACAGTGCATAAGCTAAAAACTAAACCATATCCATCAGAGTAGCAGAATCCAAAATACAACTTATGATCCAAACCATTATTACAACTTCAAAATACTATATCAAAAAAGGAAGTAAAGAGGTACACTACAAATGCCCAAAGCAGTGACAAGCAACAACACAGGGAGAATATATGTATATAGTACGTGGAAGCCACCTGCTCTCTCCGGACAACTACTCGTGCATAACCACCTAGCATGTCTCTAGTCTGCTCGTTTAGGAGCACCCAGAGTAATGAGAAGAGACATAAAACTCTGGGTCATACGAAAGTATGGTATGAGCGACAACAAATCTATACCACTAAATAGAGCAATAATAGGTATAAGTAATCATACCTGATCTGGACCTGCAACCAAAGAGTTAGCACAACAAGATGTACAATACTCTAAGGTAACACTAACATATAGTGTAAAAATGAGAGTGAGCGTGTCATGGTGCTAGCAAACATCAAACATAGCAATCATCCTTACATCTCCCACTCAGTGCATAAAACATACTGCATCTACCGCTTTGATCACCGGATCCGTTAAGGCCATAACGGATTTCAACTTCGTACAACTATCGCTACGACCACTTTTCCCTTTGGAGCTATGACGGAGTCCCACTCCATACAACCTCTGACCCCACTACACTGGTCCGTAGTCAATAACCCTATCGGGTCAACCAGTACACATAGCCCTGGTCCTGGTTTGTCTACATACCCACTCTCTTAATGGTGAACCAAAGTTATGGATATCGATAACTCCTTTGCACATGTCCTGCAGCAAAGCCCAACTCTAGAAGTTAACTCGTTAGATCCCATCTGGATCCTGAGTGCTAACCTCTCATTTGGACTTCCTTTGCATCTCGGGTTTTAGTTGGATTGGTGTTAATCTTCAGAAGAGTTCACGATCGTCGTCGCGTAGAAGAATCTCAAATCTTGTTCGGTTCGGACTCAACATCTCTTCTCGATTAATGGTCATCATCGAGATCGGGTCGTGGTCCTCTCGGGGCGGTTCGTGAGTCCCCCCCCCCGGTTTGTGAACCCCTCAGTTTGTGAGTTTCCCCCCGGTTCGTGAGTCCTTCTCCTGGTTCGTGAGTCCTCATCCTGATCGGTTCGTGAGACATACTCCCTTCAGGAATCGAAATCCTCCTGGTCGGTTCGTGAGACATACCCCTTCAGGATCCGAAATCCTGCAGTTTTTCCAGCAAGCTAATTTCATCAAACGGCGGCGTTTTCAACCATTCTAACTTTCATATGACATTAAAAAACATACCAAACAGTAGTAGCAACATATAGAATCCATCAAAAACATCAATTACTTAGGCTATTGTAGATCAAACATACCCCAAATCTAGGATTTTCCCCTTTACCATATTTAACCATATCTAACTATAGTATTAGCTAACTTAATCAAAATTAACCCAAATTCATACCAGCGACATAAAATAATATTTTAGAATTTTTACATACTTCTCCAGAATTTCCAGATGTATAATTTCGCTAATTATCACTAATCACCCTAATTAGCCATAATTAGTGCATAAACATGCATATCACTCACCTTAGCCAATAATTAGTGATAGATCTGAAACTTCCACTGATTGGGCTCGGATTCCTATGTAGTGAAGCATCTTTAACTCTATTTTGGTGTTAATCTGACTTGATTTGATGTAGATTTTCTTAATTAGTGATTAGAAAGTGATTATAGAGAGATTTAGAAGATGGTGGCCATTACTAGGGTCCAAGGAATGTTTGTGGCAACTGGAAAAATGAAAGGTAATGTTTCTCCAAACCCTTTCAGCCCTCCCATAACCCTAATCCTGAAATGGGTTATGAGCTTAGCTGCTAATCACCCTATTAATCTCGATTAAGCCGTTTTCCATTTTCCAAACCTTATTTCAGCAATATCTCCCAAACGGTAAGTCCGTTTGATTAATGTGACCACTCTACGGAAGGGGAAACCATCATCTGAACCCAATGGAAGTGGTTTCAAGTCAAAACTCCTTACCAAACAAAAGTTATAGGCGAAACAAGATTCACCAGGGACAAAATAGCCATTTAAAATTCGGCAAAAATCGTGAATGTGGGAAATGACCACAATAGTCGTTTCCCAAAGTTACACAACCATATGATTTCGTATGAAAATAAAATAAATATTCTACGATCCTTCGATATGTAGAATGCGATTCGTTACACTCTCCCCGCTTAAGAAATTTCGCCCTCGAAATTCCTTAAGAAAGAAAACATACAATGGTGCCCCGCATGCCTATCAGCCATTTACAAATAATCAAACACACATAACAACACAACAAGCCTATCCTAGCATGCGGTTTACTAAAAAGGGAATAACTATATCGCAATTAAAACCTTATCAGGTATAGAGTTCTGGACATGACTTCCTTATGCTCTCCTCGGTTTCCCATGTACAGTCATTCTCATTATCACCACATTAGACCTTAACAAGTTTCGCCGTCTTCCTCTGAAGTTGCTTTGTATCGTGTCCGATAATACGAGCTGGTCTGCGGTTTCCAACTTCCTTTGGTTCTATCTCGATATCATCCAACTGATTTGGTGAAATAGTCACATCAAAATCGTGCACAAACTTCCTTAGCTGAATAACATGAAATACGTTGTGCACTCCGGCCATCTTGTCAGCTAATTCAACTTTATATGCTAAATTCCCAACTTGTTTGAGAACTAGAAATGGACCAACAAACCTTGGTGCTAATTTAACTCTCCTACCAAAACGAATCACACTCTTCAACGGGGAAATCTTGACGAATACCAAGTCACCAACGGACAATCTCAAATCTCTTCGTCTTCTATCAGCATAACTCTTCTACCTATCTTGGGCAGACTTCATTCACTGTTCTTACCTGAAGTTTCTCTTATTACATCTGGCCCAAGCACAAATTTCTCACCATTTTCCAACCAACATGATGATGAGTTGCACGGTCTTCCGTACAAAGCTTCAAATGGAGTCATACCAATACATGATTGGTAACTATTATTATATGCGAACTCAACCAGATGCAAATGGTCATCCCATGAACCCCTAAAATCCAATATACAAGCTCTCAAGAGATCCTCTAATACACGATTCACCCTCTTTGTTTGACCGTTGGTTTGAGGATGGTACGCGGTACTGAGTTGTAATTCTGACCCTAAAGCCTCTTGTAAGCTCTTCCAAAGCCCACTAGTAAATAATGGATCTCGGTCACTCAAAATACCTTTAGGTACTCCATGAAATCTCATTACCCACTTCATATACAGTTCCGCTAACTTGGCTGCCGTTCTATTCGACTTGATCAATATAAACCTTGCATTTTTGGTATCACCCAAATACTATCGTGACTCGATCTAGTCCTTGGTAAACCATCAATGAAATCCATTGAGACTTGTTCCCATTTCTGTAATGACCCGGATATTCCGTCGGTTAGATTTGAATATTTAATACAGTTTTAAATATTGGGTGGATAAATATAAATGGATTTTTATATTAAATTATCGATTTAATAATCTATTTCGATTTAATATTGAAAATATTAAATTATCAGAATAAGAAAATGGATTTAGTTAAATTCAAATTTTAATTTTAATTGAAAACAGTTCAAATAATTAATATGAAATTTTAACGGTAATAATATTTGAATATTATCGAGGAGAATAAATAGTTTGAAATTTAATTTATTATCACAGAATTTAAATAGTTTGAACTTTAATTTATATCAATTTAAATAAATATCTTCCACAGACGATTGAATTGGACTTCGTGACCTATCCCAGTGTGTCCGAGATAGTTGTTTTACCCTAGAATTGACAGTTGTTGGGTTCAGAAAGGAGTTCAGGACCATAGAGTATTTTAATTTAAGGATACAGTGTAAAAACTAATTAAAATAAATTAAAATTTTCTTTTGTTATGGTTAGAAAGAAAACACCAAGGCAAGAAATTTTGGCCTCGTTGTTCAAAATAAAAACCATGCCCTTTCTTTTTAAAAACACGATGAACCCCCTTCGTAATCCATTCACTTTATTTCCTTCAGGAAATAAATTGAAACCGAATGCTTTCAAATCAAAAATGGCCGCAGCTCTTAAAATCGAAACGAAAACAAAAGGGGAAATCGAGTAGAGTCCTGCGATGGAAATCGCATGGGTTCCTGGACATCAGTGGAAGCTAGCGCACGATTTATTTGAGATCGCGATGTTGGTGAGGGGTCTAGCGGCGCGTCTATGGCTCGAGTATGGTGAAGCTCGCAAGTGGCGTTCGATTGGATAAATGGGCGAATTCTGGAAGAAGACTGGAAGGGTGCGATTGTCAGTAGGGTGAGTACGATGTTCAGCGTGGCAACATGAACTGCAAGCAGTGAGCCAAGCAAGGGATTTTGGGTACTCGGCAGTATGGGGTGATGGCTTAAGTTCGAATGGTTGTTTTTCGGATGATGATACAGTGAAACAGATCTATAATTAGGTAAGTAAGCAAATTGGCTAATTCATTTCTTTTGTTAATGACAGTTAATTCAATTAAATATTTTAATTACCATAACTTACTCAAGTTCGGTAACAATCTAACATCATACGTCACATAGGATTCAAAACTACGACACTACGGAATTCAAATGGGATTTGGTGCGGAAGTTAAATAGTGTTCAAGTTTTATCGAAGCAAACAGACCAACGACAATTGAAAAGTCGGTGAGTAAATCTCACCTTTTGTTTAGAAATTATTTTTATATAGTTAAAAATAATTGTCTGTGCTTGTTTGGATGCTGTCTGATTGTTTAAATATATATTAGTTATTTAGGACTATTATATATATATATATTGGGTTGATGATTGGTTGGATTCCCGCAGTCTCATTAGCGGATGCCCGCGGTTTCATAGCGGATGATTACCCTATACGCCCCACGCTATGATTAGTGGATGACCTTCTATACCGCGATATCCTGCCTCGAAGCAGGATGGGTATTACTATGTTGACTAACGTCTGTGGATGCAGGAAAACAGGTTGGAGGAATCCAACTGGATTCCTCAAAAATATATTATTTGTTGTTGTTTGTTTGATTTCATATATATTCATATATGATGTGTTAAAAATCAAATGATTTAAAATTGGTTGATTGATTGTTTAAAATATCACTGGGGCTTGGGATATTGATTTATAAAAATATCAAAAAGGGTATTTGAAATTTAAAAGGGGAATTCTATTTTTATAAATAGAATTTGAATTTTAAATGAAGTATAGAAACATTAACTTGTTTTGAATATATATATAAACAAGTAATTGAATTTATAAACTTTGTTTATAAATGGAAATGTGGAATTTGAATTGAATTTATAAAGTTGTTTATAAATGAAAGGATGGAATTTGAATCGAATTTATAAAGTTGTTTATAAATGAAAGGAGGGAATTTGAATCGAATTTATAAAGTTGTTTATAAATGAAAATATGGGGTTTGAATTGAATTTATAAAAGTTGTTTATAAATGAAAATATGGGGTTTGAATTGAATTTATAAACGTTGTTTATAAATGGAAAGGTGGGATTTGAATTGAAGTTATAAACGTTGTTTATAAAAAAATGCCGAGAATTCAAATGGACTTTGAATATAAGGAATTGAATTAGAGATTTGAAAAATAGAAATTCAAATGGACTTTAACTATTGATTTGAATATAGAAATTCAAATGGACTTTAACTATTGATTTGAATATAGAAATTCAAATGGACTTTAACTATTGATTTGAATATAGAAATTCAAATGGACTTTAACTATTGATTTGAATATAGAAATTCAAATGGACTTTAACTATTGATTTGAATAATAGAAATTCAAATGGACTTTAACTATAGAATTTGAAAATAGAATTCAAATGAAGTTTTAAATAAAGAGAATTCAAATAGAATTGAATTGGAATTTGAATAGAGAAGTCGATAAGGAAACGAGAGTATGAGTATAATTAGAATTTGTTAATATGCAGTTAAAATATATTTGAACATGTCATGTTCAAATATGAAGGTGAAATAGACTGAAAAGTTATGTAATAGATTTAATTAACAAATTGAGTTAACACGATTGGTATAGTTAAAATAGATTGGACAGGTATAGACATACAGGAGACAGGTATGGAATAAAGTATAGAAGTGAAATAAATAGAATGCCCGACAAAAAGGTACGTATTTAATTTCCATATGAGATTTTATGCGCCGTATCGGCAAGCCGCTTGGCTTTTTCTTTTTCTTTTTGAGATAAGAAGGACCGGGAAAGCTATTTGAAATTTCCCGATGCTCCCGGTACAAAGGAGGTTATGGCGAATTTTTCCGGGAATTTAAGGAGATAGAATATTTTTAAGATAATTTGATAGTTAGAAATCAACGTATCAAAATATATAGAAGTCGATAAGAAAACGAACTTAGAAATAGAATAGTATAATCAAAAAGGAAGTATAAGAATAAAATCTCGTAAGGATAAAAGAGAAAGTATACATGTGTTTAAAAGTGAAAAAGTAGTGGTATGGTATTGGTTATTCGAGTAAGTAGTCTTGTCTGTTTTGACGTTAAATGTTATTCAGTCAAGGTCTGAGAGGTAATTATACCCCAACTTGGTTGATTTCATGATATACCGATAAGTAGCAAGATTCAGGCTCGAAGGTCAATGTGGAATGAGAATTAGTTAAATACTGTATTTGGGTTGTCGTAACGATGTTTTACACAACATCTGTTTTAACCCAAATATGTGCAAAGCTTGGAAATAGAATAATGAATATTTCCTAGTATAGAAAATAAAGGATATATGGAAATGTTTTCCAAAGAACGTATAAGGCCAATATGGTTATTGAAAATATTTGGTTAACAAATATTGATAAAGAAATAGAAAAGAGATTTAATTAATGGAATATTAATTAAAAGTTCAGTGATTGTTGGATGTTTGGATGAACACTTGTTTTATTCGATAGTTAAATCATCGACTATCGAAACACTTGTTTTTATTCGATAGTTAAATCACAGACTATCGAAGTTTTGACCATCGTTGTCAATATGGAGAGACCGGTTGGATTATTATCCGAAGAACCACTCCATATCGGCAGTAGCGTGCGAATCAGATTATATAAAGATAATCGAAGACGGAGTAGAGTGCAAGGACTTTTTCTATTAATAGAAATAGTGCCTTCAGTTCATCCTGTTCCTGGGTGATTTGTATGGATGAATGTATGACAGAGTATTTCCAGAATGGTCACGTACATTGATTTCTTCAAACGTACCAAGAGTGGAAGCGGAGAAGGAAACTTCTTTTAGCTAACACGTAATGTACTGTTGAGGATGTCAATCGGTGATTTGATGGATTTGACGATGTGGCATTCGAAGTGAATCTGGTGTGATGATAAAGCGTAGCTTCTAGCCTCATCAACCGGTAAATGACAGAAATCGGGCAAGCAGCATGGCTATGTAGGTCGCACCTATTAGGGTGTATAATCACCTGATCTAGAGTTTCATTTACTTCTAAAAATCTATTGTCGATGCTGACCCATTCGGGAAACGGTTGCTGATCCCAATCGTTGGTGATATACATTCGATACACTCAAGCGAAATGAGTGGTCGGTCATGTGTGGCTGAGTTGCAAGATGTTCTTGTTGAACTCGGTGTATTCTCCTCTAGAGATATACCAGCGGAAGGTGATTCCATACCTTGTCATAGTTGGAAATCCATTACCCAATACGTGCTTGCGGTTTTGATTGTATATATATGTGGAACGTGAGATGCAAACGTTCCACTAGATTGTTATCTACTTGATTTAGACATTATTATAATATCAAAAGAGTTTTGATATAAAGATAAATCAAGTGTTTGGATTCTCATAAGGGAAAAACCCGTTCCGTGTTATACGGCGTGGTCTTATGAGATATCATTTAGTTTTTCTGAAACTGTTTTAAACTGTTTACTCATACCAGTCCCATGACTGACCCGGAGTTTACTTTGTTGTTTTCCCTAAACTCTTGGGTGCCTAAATTTGTACGGGCAGTCAAGTAGTTCAGGATTTTACAGATCTATCTAAAGGAGCTTGGAGCAGGAGGCTTCAGCGTTATCTAGTTATAGTTTGTTCCGCTATGTTGTAAGTGTTGTACTCTGATAAGTGTATGATATACAGTTAAGATTTTGTATTTCAAAGATGTGATATATTATATTTTGTTCCGCTGCGATGTGAGATTCTGTGTTGTTATTTCTGTTCTTCTTCTACCTCTTTCTTCTAAAAAAAAATGTCTCGTATTTTCGTGATATTTGGGTTGGACGTATGATGTATATAGTCAACTCTGATGTTACGGATTTGCGGGTCACTACAGTTGGTATCAGAGCTTAGGTTGAGCGAATACTTAGGCTTGTTGGAAATGTGTTCATTAGAGATAGGATCAGTAGTATCCTAGAATGAGTTGAGTGTATATATATATACGAGAGAGCGTATTTGTTATTTGATATAAAAACTGTTTTATATTGTGTTGACTAGTCTGTTGAGTGGATTATAAATTTTGGTCGAATCGTGGGATGCCACGAAGTCGATAGGAATTTATAAACACTTGAACAGGAGATTGGACACGATATTGTTTTTAAATAGTTAAGTTGATTGTTAGGATTATAATCGAATTAGATGATAAAACAAAAATAGATATATAACCAATGGAATTTGTATATGAAATCAGATATACAAATGAGATGAATTAAAACTGAATTCCAACCAGAATTCAGAATCTAAAATCCTGGGAGTTTGGAAAATATTTTTCTAAATGGGTTTTGAAAGAAATAAAGCACTGAACTCATTCAGTAGCTGGGAAATAATTCTGACGATGGTCGCAACATCATCAGTGTTCATTTTCGAGTTTCTAAGTGATGAATTGCTGCCTTAGAAAAGTTTTGATGGAATTTGTTTGGAAAGAAACAAGTTGTTTGAAAATTCAGATATTTTGAATTTGAGATAGATATAAATATATGTATATATTTATATAACTTCAAAGGAATTTTGAAATGAGAATTGGAATATAGATTTCAAATAGAAGTAAAATAAAGGAAGTTGAATATATATATATTTCAAATAGAAGTGAAATAGAATTTGAATTCAAAGGAATTCAAATGAGTTTGAATAAAGAAAATTCAAATAGAAATTGTAAAAGAAAAATTGAAATGGAATTTGAATTCAAGGGAATTCTAATGGATTTGAATAAAGAAAAGTCAAATAGAGATTTGAATATTATAATTCAAATGGAATTTGGTTAATAGAATTCAAAGAAAATATAAAGTTTGAAAAAGAATTTGAATTCAAAGGAGTTAAAATAGAATTTAAATTCAAAGGATTTAAATAGAAATTTGAATAAAGGATTTCAAATGGAATTTGAATAAGGGATTTGAAATGGGTTTTGAATAAAGGATTTCAAATAGAAATTGAAGACAAGAGATTCAAACAGATTTTGAAGATAAGGAATTGAAACAGAATTTGAATAGAAGCAATTCAAATAGAAATTGAATAGAAGGAAATAATATAGAGTTTGAATAAAGAGATTCAAATGGAATTTGAATATTTTAAATTAATATATAGGATTTGAATATTAGAAGAGAAATAGATCGGGAATATTATGTTGGAATGGATTTGATACATAAATGAAAATATATAAGAATGGAGTTGAATTTATTATAAACAAAGTTAAAACGTTTATATTTATAAATATAATTAAAACGAGCTCGTCGTAGCGCGGCAGTTCGTAAATTAACGACTCGAACTTCAATCGAGTATACAGGACTCAAATTAAGTCGGAATTCTTTGAAACAAGAATCGTCGGGACCGGTTGAATAATAGTTTTCTAATGAAAGAGGAAAATCTGGATTTCGTCGTATAGATTTTGAGATAGGTCAAAATCAAATTTCAAAAAGTGCAGCGCCAGAAACCATTTAAAACCAAAATGGTTTATATATATATAAGTAAAAGGATTTTTAAAGTAAATAAAATCCGAATGGCCATGAGAAAAATATAGACTTGAGTTATAAAATAAATATGAACTCCAGTGAAGTAAGTGAAATGATTTTTAAGACAAAAATCATATTTTAAATGGTTAAATAGGATTAACTAAATTGGAGGATAATTAGTTAAAGGAAATTTGAATCGAAATTGGGTTTTTGGATAAGTGAGGGAGATTGAGAATTTATATTCGAAATCGAAATATAACTCGAGTTGAAAATATAATTAGATTAGTTATAATTAAGTTGACATATATTTGAACAAGTTATATTCAAATAAAAAGGGTGAAATCGGCAAAATGGTTAATTAGCAACTAGTTAATGGGAATTTGAACGATTGAAATTAAATTTAACTTAAGTAAGTTAAATGGATCGAAACGAATAAATTGAGTAAAATAAATGTGAATGAAATATGAATTGGGAAATATAAAGGAATTATATTTGTAACACAAATACAAAGGAAGTTATGTGCAAATAAATAGAAGGAGAAATATTTGTAAAAACATTTACAAATAGAATTTAAAAGGGAATATTTGTAAAACATTTACAAATAGATAGAATGGAAATATGTATTTATAGAAAATAAATAGAATGTTATAAAAGAAATATTTATTTGTTAAATAAATAGAATTTAATCAAAGGAATATTCAGAAGATGAATAGAAAATGGAAATCTGTTTTTAACAGATAAATAGAAAAGGTTAATTTATAAATAACAGTTTATAAATTAAATTTAATATTTATCATTCGATAAATGGAATATATAAGTCTGAGCTTATATAGAGAAGAGATATCGGTTTTTAACACCGATAGTTTTAAATAGAAGGGGTACACAACACTTGTATAAGTGAAGTAATGTTATTAAAGAGAACATTTATAAAGTGAAGAACCGTTACTAAAAGTAAATCTTTATAAATGAATAAACGTTATCCAATAGGAGTTATTCGAATAAGAGAAGTCGATTTGAGTTAGAAATAATCGATTAGAGTTAGAATAAATCGATTAGAGAAAGAATTAACCAGATAGAGTTAATTGAACATAGTTAATCGAATTAGGATTTAATTGAATGTTAGTTATTCAATTAAAGTTGATCGAATAGAGTATTGAGATAGAATTAGTCCAACATAGTTACTCAGGATAAGTTGCCATTTCGTACGACTGCTAGCGTAATTCGCAGGGCTGCAGATAGCTTAGGGTGGTCGGATGTTTCCTGAGGGAATCAGGCGTAACCATCGTGATCGCTGCGATCTAGAGTCAAGCGAAAGGAGTTAATCGAATATTAGTTATTCGAATAAAAGTTAGAGGAGTTAACCGAATATAGTCTATTCGAATAGAATTAAAGGAGTTATCGAATATAGTTTATTCGAAAGAAGCTATCGATTATTAGTTAATCGAAAGGAGTTATCGATTATTTGTTAATCGAAATGAGCTATCGATTATAGTTTAATCGAAAGGAGTTATCGATTAGTTTAATCGAAGTGAGTTATAGAATATTGGTTATTCGAAGGAGTTATCGAATTTAGTTATTCGATGGAGTTAATCGATAAGAGTAAAATCCAATAGAGTTAATTGATAAGAGTAAAATTGAATAGAGTAAATCGAATATAGTTTATTCGAAGAAGGGTTTTCGAATCTAGTTATTCGAAATAGAGATTATCGAATATAGTTATTCGAAGGGAGGAGTTATCGAATATGGATTTATTCGAAAGGGAGTTACGTAAGGAGGTTTGAAATGTTGAGTATCAACATACATAAGTTTTGAAAAAGTTACTGGGTTTGTAGCACTTTTCCTACCTTAGCAATTTCGTGGACGAAATTATTTTAAGTGGGGAAGAATGTAATGACCCGGATATTCCGTCGGTTAGATTTGAATATTTAATACAGTTTTAAATATTGGGTGGATAAATATAAATGGATTTTTATATTAAATTATCGATTTAATAATCTGTTTCGATTTAATATTGAAAATATTAAATTATCAGAATAAGAAAATGGATTTAGTTAAATTCAAATTTTAATTTTAATTGAAAACAGTTCAAATAATTAATATGAAATTTTAACGGTAATAATATTTGAATATTATCGAGGAGAATAAATAGTTTGAAATTTAATTTATTATCACAGAATTTAAATAGTTTGAACTTTAATTTATATCAATTTAAATAAATATCTTCCACAGACGATTGAATTGGACTTCGTGACCTATCCCAGTGTGTCCGAGATAGTGGTTTTACCCTAGAATTGACAGTTGTTGGGTTCAGAAAGGAGTTCAGGACCATAGAGTATTTTAATTTAAGGATACAGTGTAAAAACTAATTAAAATAAATTAAAATTTTCTTTTGTTATGGTTAGAAAGAAAACACCAAGGCAAGAAATTTTGGCCTCGTTGTTCAAAATAAAAACCACGCCCTTTCTTTTTAAAAACACGATGAACCCCCTTTGTAATCCATTCACTTTATTTCCTTCAGGAAATAAATTGAAACCGAATGCTTTCAAATCAAAAATGGCCGCAGCTCTTAAAATCGAAACGAAAACAAAAGGGGAAATCGAGTAGAGTCCTGCGATGGAAATCGCATGGGTTCCTGGACATCAGTGGAAGCTAGCGCACGATTTATTTGAGACCGCGATGTTGGTGAGGGGTCTAGTGGCGCGTCTATGGCTCGAGTATGGTGAAGCTCGCAAGTGGCGTTCGATTGGATAAATGGGCGAATTCTGGAAGAAGACTGGAAGGGTGCGATTGTCAGTAGGGTGAGTACGATGTTCAGCGTGGCAACATGAACTGCAAGCAGTGAGCCAAGCAAGGGATTTTGGGTACTCGGCAGTATGGGGTGATGGCTTAAGTTCGAATGGTTGTTTTTCGGATGATGATACAGTGAAACAGATCTATAATTAGGTAAGTAAGCAAATTGGCTAATTCATTTCTTTTGTTAATGACAGTTAATTCAATTAAATATTTTAATTACCATAACTTACTCAAGTTCGGTAACAATCTAACATCATACGTCACATAGGATTCAAAACTACGACACTACGGAATTCAAATGGGATTTGGTGCGGAAGTTAAATAGTGTTCAAGTTTTATCGAAGCAAACAGACCAACGACAATTGAAAAGTCGGTGAGTAAATCTCACCTTTTGTTTAGAAATTATTTTTATATAGTTAAAAATAATTGTCTGTGCTTGTTTGGATGTTGTCTGATTGTTTAAATATATATTAGTTATTTAGGACTATTATATATATATATTGGGTTGATGATTGGTTGGATTCCCGCAGTCTCATTAGCGGATGCCCGCGGTTTCATAGCGGATGATTACCCTATACGCCCCACGCTATGATTAGTGGATGACCTTCTATACCGCGATATCCTGCCTCGAAGCAGGATGGGTATTACTATGTTGACTAACGTCTGTGGATGTAGGAAAACCGGTTGGAGGAATCCAACTGGATTCCTCAAAAATATATTATTTGTTGTTGTTTGTTTGATTTCATATATATTCATATATGATGTGTTAAAAATCAAATGATTTAAAATTGGTTGATTGATTGTTTAAAATATCACTGGGGCTTGGGATATTGATTTATAAAAATATCAAAAAGGGTATTTGAAATTTAAAAGGGGAATTCTATTTTTATAAATAGAATTTGAATTTTAAATGAAGTATAGAAACATTAACTTGTTTTGAATATATATATAAACAAGTAATTGAATTTATAAACTTTGTTTATAAATGGAAATGTGGAATTTGAATTGAATTTATAAAGTTGTTTATAAATGAAAGGATGGAATTTGAATCGAATTTATAAAGTTGATTATAAATGAAAGGAGGGAATTTGAATCGAATTTATAAAGTTGTTTATAAATGAAAATATGGGGTTTGAATTGAATTTATAAAAGTTGTTTATAAATGAAAATATGGGGTTTGAATTGAATTTATAAACGTTGTTTATAAATGGAAAGGTGGGATTTGAATTGAAGTTATAAACGTTGTTTATAAAAAAATGCCGAGAATTCAAATGGACTTTGAATATAAGGAATTGAATTAGAGATTTGAAAAATAGAAATTCAAATGGACTTTAACTATTGATTTGAATATAGAAATTCAAATGGACTTTAACTATTGATTTGAATATAGAAATTCAAATGGACTTTAACTATTGATTTGAATATAGAAATTCAAATGGACTTTAACTATTGATTTGAATATAGAAATTCAAATGGACTTTAACTATTGATTTGAATATAGAAATTCAAATGGACTTTAACTATTGATTTGAATATAGAAATTCAAATGGACTTTAACTATTGATTTGAATAATAGAAATTCAAATGGACTTTAACTATAGAATTTGAAAATAGAATTTGAAAATAGAATTCAAATGAAGTTTTAAATAAAGAGAATTCAAATAGAATTGAATTGGAATTTGAATAGAGAAGTCGATAAGGAAACGAGAGTATGAGTATAATTAGAATTTGTTAATATGCAGTTAAAATATATTTGAACATGTCATGTTCAAATATGAAGGTGAAATAGACTGAAAAGTTAAGTAATAGATTTAATTAACAAATTGAGTTAAAACGATTGGTATAGTTAAAATAGATTGGACAGGTATAGACATACAGGAGACAGGTATGGAATAAAGTATAGAAGTGAAATAAATAGAATGCCCGACACAAAGGTACGTATTTAATTTCCATATGAGATTTTATGCGCCGTATCGGCAAGCCGCTTGGCTTTTTCTTTTTCTTTTTGAGATAAGAAGGACCGGGAAAGCTATTTGAAATTTCCCGATGCTCCCGGTACAAAGGAGGTTATGGCGAATTTTTCCGGGAATTTAAGGAGATAGAATATTTTTAAGATAATTTGATAGTTAGAAATCAACGTATCAAAATATATAGAAGTCGATAAGAAAACGAACTTAGAAATAGAATAGTATAATCAAAAAGGAAGTATAAGAATAAAACCTCGTAAGGATAAAAGAGAATGTAACGACCCAGGTTTTTGAACGATTAATTTTAAATATTTAATATCGTTTTAAATATTGTGTTGATAATATAAAAGAATTTTTATATTGAATTTATCGATTAAATAATCGATATAGGATATAATTTCGAATATATTGAGTTATTAACAAGCAATTAAATTCACGGTTAAAACTGAATTGAAAAAAACAGTTCAGTTGATTTATATATATCCTGTTTGAATTAGAAAGATAATAATAATTTAATTTCATGAAATTTTATTTTCTAAAATCGATTTATATATTAAATACAATTTACTTTAAATCGTTAATTTAAATTGTTTTCTGCTTTATACAGTTGAATTAAAATTCCAGAATCAGTCCCGTGGAGTTCAAAATAACGTATTAATCCGAGAACATCGGTCGTTAAGTTAGAATAGAAATCCCTGATTTTAAAATAAGGGACTGTGATATATTTTAGTTATTTTTTTTTTAACAAACTAAAATCAGACAACCTAATCAGCCGACCTAAGATGACTAAACAAAGCCGACCTCTGTTTCATTCCGCAGACCTAGTGTTATTCTCGAGCTCAAAATTTTGTCCCTAACCTTCAACGCAAAGCTAAACATGAAATTAATGTTGTGTACTGACTGTTCCCAATTCCTCTCCTATATAAACAAGTATCGGCCTTCATTTTTTTCCCATTTTTCCCTCAGCAAAACACTTCCTCTTCGATTCCTTTTTCCATTCAAATTTGAAAATCGAATACCAATAAAACAATACGAGTTCGAATCTGATGGTATGGAAATAGCGCCTGGAGTGGTGCGATGTCACCTGGCGTTTTGATCTTTGGGAACTATTGCGAATTGTGAAAAGGTGCTCACGATTAGGAACAAAGTAGGGTCTGGATGCGTTCGAATGGGCTATTGGGTTCGGCTGTCTGAGGAACGAACGGGGTGACCAGAACAGGCATTGATTGAGGTGTGCGATTATCAGTAGGGCACTGTTTTTTTTAGGGAGATCGCTATTAGGTTCGGCAGTAGGAAAGTTGGAGGGAGTTCGATCTATGGATGGCTGAATGGAGTTGAAGCCGTACAGCTATGAGCAGGGGATCGGAAGTGAGATTCGATCTGTTTGGGGAATGGTCTACCAAGTGTTTGAGGGTATGCCGAAATGAAATGGAGCAGTTTTTAGGGCTGATTTCAGTGAATGTGGATCGGTTGCTTTGAGGGTATGCTTCGACAATAGGTCGAGAGCAATGAGGTATATTTTTACGTAATTTAAAATTCATAGAATTAATTTATTGTTCATAGTTAATTTAAATAAATAAATGTTAACCGATAAATTAAAATTAAATAATGATAGGTGATGGATTCATTTGAACGATTCAAGTAGGTGCATAGCCAAGTCGATACAACATTAAATTGGATATTCGTCAAATGAAAATCGAGGTGAGTAAATCTCACTCACCTTTTATTTTAATTATTTTTACTTCATAAAAATAATTGTTGATGCTTGTTTGGATTTTTCTGCTTGTTTTATATATATATATATATATATATATTAGTTATTTAGGCTATTATATATATATATTGGGTTGATTGATTGGTTGGATTCCCGCAGTCTCATTAGCGGATGCCCGCGGTTTCATAGCGGATGATTACCCTATACGCCCCACGCTATGATTAGTGGATGACCTTCTATACCGCGATATTCTGCCACGAAGCAGAATGGGTATTATTTATGTGCTAACATCTGTGGATGCAGGAAAACAGGTTGGAGGAATCCAACTGGATTCCTCAAAAATATATTATCTGTTTGTTTATTTGTTTGCATATATATTGTTATATATGATGTGTTAGAAAAATAAATAATTGGTTGCTTTGTGTGTTTTATCACTGGGCTTAAGTAATGATAATTAAAAATATCGTGGAAGGATATTTGAGATTTAAAAGGGAAAATTCTATTTTAAATAGAATTTGAATTTTAAATGGAAATAAAAATATAAACTTGTTTTGAAAAATAAAACAAGTAGTTTCTTTATAAACGAAGTTTATAAATAGTTCTTTTATAACGAAGTTATAAATGAAGTGAAAAGAATTATCATTTGATAATTCAGAAATAGAAATACAAGTGTGAAATTGGAATTTGAAATGAAATTTCAAAATAGGATGTGAAATGAAATTGTCAAATATATAACTCAAATGAAATTTGAGTATAACATTTGAATTAGAAAAAGGAATTTAAATATTTGAATTTTTAAAGGAGATTGAATATTAGAAATTCAAATAGAAGTTCAAATAGAAATTGAATAGACGAAATTAAAATGAAAATATAGAATTTGAATTCAAGGAATTAAAATAAAATTTGAATTCAAAGGAATTCGAATAAAGAAATTCGAATAGAGATTTGCATGTAGAATTTCAAAATAAAATTTGAAATAAACTTTGAAATAGAATTTTCAAAGTAGAATTGGAAATAGAATTTCAAATAGGATTTCAAAATAGGAAATCCAAATGGTTTTGAAATGGAATTTGAATTCAAGGGAATTCAAATGGATTTGAGTAAAGAAATTCAAATGGTGTTAAAAAAATGAGTTTGAATATTAGAATTCAAATGGGGCTGGAAATGAATTTGAATATTAGAATTCAAAAGGAAATGGAAAATGAAATTTGAATATGAGAAATTCAAATTGAATTCAAATAGGATGTTGATCTATGGAATTTGAATATGAAATTCAAATGGGTTTTAAACTATGGGATTTTGAATATAGAATTTAAAAAGGGGTTTGAATATTTGAATTCCAATAGAATTCAAATATAGAAATGGGAATATAGAAGTTCAAATGGAATTTAAATATAGAGTTTGAATAAGAGAATTCAAATGAATTCAAGTATTGAATTTGAATAGGGAATTCAAATAGGAATTCAAGTATTGAATTTGAATATCCAATAGAAAGGAATTGGGATTTGAAATATAGAATTCGAAAGTGAAATTGGAATTTGAATCAAGGAATTCAAATAGAGTTAAAATGGAATTGAATTCATTTTAAGAAGTTTAAAAGTTTATATATATAAATATAATTAAAACGAACTCGCCGCAGCACTGCAGTTCATAAATTGGCGACTCGAACTTCAATTGAGTATACATGACTCAATTGGAGTCGGATCTCTTTGAAACAAGAAACGTCAGGACCGGTTTGATAATAGTTTTCTAACGAAAGAGAAAAATATGGATTTCGTCGTATAGAATTTGAGTTATGTCAAAATCAAATTTTCAGAAAAACAGCGCCAGAACTATTTAAAACCCATAACGGTTTATCTCATTTTATAAAAGGACTTTTAGCAAATAAAATCCGAAGTTCTATTTCAGATTTGAGTTATAAAATATATGTGAACTCAGGTGGAGAAATGAATTGATTTTTGAAACAGAAATCAGATTTTAGATTATTGAATAGAATTAATTAATTCGAATAGTAATTAGTAAATGAGATGTTGAATTGATATTGGGCCTTAAATAAGTGAATTCGATTTGAAAATTTATATTCGAAATAGAAAAGAGAACTAGAATTGAAATTGAAATTCAATTTGGTTATGAACGAGTTAAATATTTTGTTTGAACATGTTATGTTCAAACAAAGAAGTGAAATAGGCAAAAGGGCTAATTAAAGAATAATTGAGCGAAACTGAATTCAAACGATTCGAAATTGAATTCGAATGAATGGATTGAGTTTAATTGAATTGGAAACAGGTAAACATGTGTAAGCAGGTTGATATGAAGTATATGAAGATTTAAATTTATGTGCTCGACAAAAAGGTACATGTTTAATTCCATATGAGATTTTATGCGCCGTATCGGCAGGCCGCTTGGCTATTTCCTTTTTCTTTTGATTAAGGAAGATACCGGGAAGCTATTTGAAATTTCCCGATGCTCCCGATACAGGGGAGGTTATGGCGAATTTTTCCGGGAATTTAAGGAGTTAGAATATTTTTAAGAAATTTGACAATTTGAAATCTATATGTCGATATATATAGAATTCGATAAGGAAACGAATCAAAAATCGAATATTGTAAACAAAAAGGGAAAATCTATAAATTAGAAATAGAAAGCGAACTATATGCATGTTTTAAAAATGAATAATTGGATTGTATAGTGTGTTTATTCGAGGTAAGTGGTTTTGCCGTTTTGAAGTTGAGAATGTTTTCAGTTAAGGTCTGAGAGGTAATTTTACCCCAACTTGATTGATTTCGTTTTTAATGGATAAATAGCAAGATCCAGTCTCGAAGAGAAGTGTTTGAAAAAGAGTTAGTTGAATAAAATATTTTGGGTTGTTGTAACGATGTTTTACACAACATTCGTTTTAAACCCAAGTGATGGAATTTTGGAAATATAAAAGTAAATATTTCCTGAGTATAATTAAAATAGTTGGGATAGAGATAAGTGATTGAAATTTGTTTCCAATTGCAAATAGAGATATTTTCTAATATATAGAAAATAAAAGAAGATAATATTTGGAAACGTTTTCCAAATGGCATAAGAGGCAAGAGGATTATTGAAATATTTGGTTAACAAATATTGATAGAGAAAATAGAGAAGTGGTTTAATTAATGAATATTAATTAAAGAGCCCAGTGATTTGTTTGATATGTTGGATGAACACTTGTTTTTATTCGATAGTTAAATCACAGACTATCGAAGTTTTTGACCATCGTTGTCAATATGGAGAGACCGGTTGGATTATTATCCGAAGAACCACTCCGTATCGGCATAAGCGTTGCGAACCAAGTATGCTGAATATATTGAAGACGGAGTAAAGTGCAAGGGCTCTTTCTATTAATAGAAATTGTGCCTTCGGTTTCGTTCAATCCCAGAACGAACGTATATGGACGAATGTCTGACAGAGTATTTCCAATGATCAAATGGGTTGGTCTGTATGAATATATATGGTTGCAACGGATTTATCCCTTAGCATAATATCCAGAATATTTGTGCAAACTCAACTAGTGATTAACGGATCTGACAATGTGGCATTCAAAGGGATTGTGCTATCAATGAATGGTAAGTATTCGTAGCCTCAGGCCTCAACAACCGGGAAAGGACAAAAATCGGGCAGGCAGCATGGCTATATGGGTCGCTCCCATTAGGGTGTATAATCACCTATCTAGAGAAATTCCTTTTGTTTCTAAATCTATCGATTCTGCCCATTCGGGAAACGGTGGTTTGAGTCCAACCGTTGGTGATATACATTCGATACACTCAAGCGAAATGAGTGGTCGGTCATGTGTGGGCCGGGTTGCAAGACGTTCTTGTTGAACCCAGGTGTATTCGCCTCTAGAGATGCACTGTCGGAAGGTGGTCCCATACCTTGTCATAGTTGGAATCCAATCTCCAATAAGCGCCATGCGGTTTTGATTTTATACTATATATATGTGGAGCGTGAGATGCAAGCGTTCTGCTATTTGGTTATTTACTTGATGTAGACATTATTATAATATCACTGGATTTTCGTATCAAAGTGTTTTGGGCTATAGTAAGGTAAAAACCGTCCGTGTTTATGTGTGGGCTGGTCTTACTATTACCTTTTCTTTTGAAAGGATTTTTTTTAAAGTTAAACAAGTGGTTGGAGTTTACTCACACCAGTCCCATGACTGACCCAGAGTTTATTTTGTTTGTTTCCCTAAACTCTTGGGTGCCCAAATTTGTACGGGCAGTCAAGTAGTTGGGATTTTTCAGATTCACTTGGAAGAGCTGGAGGCAGGAGGCTTCACCAGTTAGATATAGACTATCATATATTCCGCTGTGTACTATGGTTGTATCTGGAAACAGGTGTTTATAACTGTTCCAGGAATGGCTGTTGTGCTCTGATGATGGTATGTATATAAAGTTACTGATTTGTATTTCAAAGGTTATGTTATATAATATATTTTATTCGTTCCGCTGTGAGTTGTGATCTTCGTTTTTCTTCTATTCTAATATTTCTTTCTTTCTATTTCTCATCCTCTAACTTCTTTCTATTAATGGTTCGTATTTCTGTGTTATTTGGGTTGGACGTGTGGTGTATTTAGTCAACTCGGATAGCACGGATTTGCGGGTCGTTTCAGTTGGTATCAGAGCTTAGGTTGAGCGAACACCTAGGCTGGTGTGGCATGTGCTCATTAGAGATAGGGTCAGTAGTACCCTAGAATGAGTTGAGTGTATCGATACGAGAGAGCGTATTTGTTATTTGATATAAAAGCTATTTTATATTGTGTTGGCTTGTCTGTTGAGTAGTTTATGAATTCTGGTCGAATTGTGGGACGCCACGACGTCGATAGGAGTTTGTAAACACTTGGACAGAAGAATCGACACAGTATTGTTTTAAAGTGGGTGAATGAAATAATTTTACCCAAAATTCTATTTTTGATATAGAAAGAATAATTTTTAAAATTATTATAATATATGGATGTGTTGATTGTTAGGATTATAATCAATGAGATTATAAAAATTGGAATGGTTATTTATAACCAAAATAGAATTTGTATAGAAATTATATATACAAATGAGATGAATTAGAATTTAATTCAAACCAGAATTAAGAATTTTAATCCTGGGAAGTTGAAAAATATTTTTCAAAGTATATTAAAATAATATAGATTTGTTTTAAAGGATTTGAAAGAAAATCATTTTAGATGAATTTTGAAATAATAAAGCACTGAACTCACTTCAGTGGCTGGGAAATAATTCTGATAATGATTGCAACATCATCAGTGTTCATTTTCAAGTTTCTAAGTGATGGATTGCTACCTTAGAAAATTTTTGATGGAAATTTGTTTGAAAAAAAAAACAAGTGGTTTGAAAATTCAAATGTTTTGAATTTGAAATGAGAATAAATAAATATGTATATATTTGTGTGTTTTCAGAAGAATCTGAAAAGGAAAACCCAGGAATTTGAATTCTGAAGTTTAAATTTAACTAAAGTAAGTTAAATGGATCGAGGTAAATAAATTAATGAAATTCAACTTGAATAAGATTGAATAGAATTTGAATTGGGTGAAGATCATTCGAATCAAATGTGTGAAGACCAAAAGTTTTGGTTGGAGTTAATTTGTTGAAATATGAGGAGTTGAGTTTCAACATGAGTGAATTTTTGAAAAGTAATGGATTTGTACCATTTTTCTACCTTAGCAATTTCGAGGACGAAATTATTTTAAGGGGGGAAGAATGTAACGACCCAGGTTTTTGAACGATTAATTTTAAATATTTAATATCGTTTTAAATATTGTGTTGATAATATAAAAGAATTTTTATATTGAATTTATCGATTAAATAATAGATATAGGATATAATTTCGAATATATTGAGTTATTAACAAGCAATTAAATTCACGGTTAAAACTGAATTGAAAAAAACAGTTCAGTTGATTTATATATATCCTGTTTGAATTAGAAAGATAATAATAATTTAATTTCATGAAATTTTATTTTCTAAAATCGATTTATATATTAAATACAATTTACTTTAAATCGTTAATTTAAATTGTTTTCTGCTTTATACAGTTGAATTAAAATTCCAGAATCAGTCCTGTAACGGCCCAGATTTTTTGACCATTTAGTTTAATATTTAAAAATGTTTTTTTATTGTTTTGGAAGTTTAAATGGTTTAATTTCAATAATTTTGAATATTTTATGTTATTCCGAAATGGTAGAAATTTAGTGGATCTGCAATATAATGTGAACTGGCAGTATAAAAGGATAAATTTTTAATTTAAAATAGTACGTTTACAAAGGATGTAGTAGCTAACGAACTCGGATTTCGATGAAATCAGTTTCATTAAATCCGAAATGATGAAATTAGGTAACCAACCAAGTTACGTCAAAAATGGCATCCGTATGTGGAAAAGAAAAAATAAAAGGCCAAAATTTGAACTAAATTTTGACGGTAATTGGAATTTGCTAATGCTAACGGCAAAACTGGAACCTGTGACCTATCCAGGAAAATTCTAAACATAGGATATTAGCTATATATGAAATCTGGGAAAATCCTATAACGGATATAGAAAGTTATTAAGGAAACAAAATTTAAATAAATTATTTGAAAATGTAAACGAACTCCGATTTTTGATTTGAATACATATGATTGAAGTACGTTAAAAACCAGACCAGATGGTGGAAGAATTTCTGAAAACCGTTATCGTTTGATACTCCAACATGAGACCGGAAGGTGTTGAAACTAACACAAAACACTATTTTGAATTTGAATTTAAATTATTTGAAAGTTCAAACGAATTCAAAATTTAAATATTTTTATATATTATTGAAGAGCAAGAAAAATTGAACAACATGGTTGAAAAAGATTTTGGATAAGGTATCAATAAGTAAGTCAAATTAACGTCTGAATAAGGTTGAGAAAACACACTTTACTATTCATAAATCATTAAATTTATTTATAATTTAATTAATTTAAGGATTAATCCTAGCCATCCATTTTCGACCGTTAGATTCGCGCCACCTCAGCAATCCATGTGACTCCTTCGGCTATAAATAGCCCCCCCCCTTCATTTTAAACTCACTCCTCCTCCTCCTCTTTCAAGCTTTGGCAATGGCAGAAATAATAATAAAATATTAGGAAATAGGGAAAAGGGAAGAAAGGGAGAAAGGAGGGCAAGACGGGGAGCTAGAGACTCTTAGGCAGAGGCTTGGGCTTCACGGGGTAAGTTTTTAAATAATATTTATTTATTTATTTATTTGTGTAATATATATATATATATATTATAATTAAAATAGAATTTGTAAAAATAAATATCGGAACATTCTAAGGGTGACAGAGAGGATAGTGTCTAAGGCTTGAGTTTGGAAAATATAGTTTCCTGCTCTCCCTGGCTATCCCTAACTGATCCGACGAATGGGATGATTAATTTAAATTTTAAATTTTAAATTTAATTTGAATTTAAAACAGACCAGGGGCATTTTCGTAATTTTTAAACATAAACTTTAAAAGCTTATAACTTTTTCAAAACAAGTCGGATTTCCACGAAACAAGGACCGTTGGATTCTTATCGAAAAATACTTTAAAATGAGTGGAAGCAGATTTTTGATCCGGGTTAAAATTTTTAAGTTATAATTAAATGAATATTTTTAATTATTTTATTTGAAAATTAAATTTAATTAATATTAAAATGGTATTTCAATTTAAAAAAAAAATTATATATATGGCTAGAGATGAGAAAGTAGGATTTTTTAGAAGGGCAGGGAAGGTAATTTGGCTAATAACGCAATTAGAAATTAATTAAGATAAAAATAATTTAATTAATTTAATTAAATATATATTCATTTAAATTAGGTAAATATTGTAAATAGCATAACTTTTGCATACATTAACGAAATTTAACGAAACAGGATCCGTTGGGATCGTATGGACAAGCACTACGCAATGGAACTGACCGCAAGTGGATTGGAGCTCGTTTGGATTTATGGCAAAATTAAACGCCTGAACCAAATCAATGACCGATTATCGTTATTCAACGATAAACCGTCCAATGTGAGTAAATCTCACTAACTCTGAACACTTTATATTTCTCTAAAGTATTTTTAGAATTGGTAAATATTGGCTGATTTGCTGTGTATTGGTTGGTTGGTTGAACTGCTAGTCAGTTGATTGAAAATATCGATAACGATATATATAAATCGTATCGAAATATTGATTCTGTTTATCAGAATATTTTACCTCCATGTTATTTATGTTGACTGACATCTGCGGATGCAGGGAAACAGGTCGGAGGAATCCAACTGGATTCCTCAACATTTATTTACCGTTTTTCATATATTCTGATATATGATGTGTTATATCATCTGTTGTTGAACCTGTGTGTTTGGATGATGATTGAACCTTTTGATTTGGTATTTTTATACCATAAGTGATACTAGAAAGTGAAAAGGGATTTTCAAAGTTTATTTTGAAAATAAATTATTTATATAAAATCAATAGATTTTATATATAAAAGGAAGAGAATTTCATGAGAGAAAATGATTATAGAATCAAAGCCTTTGTAAAAAAACAAATATTGGTGAAATCAAATAGAAGGGAAAATATTGGTGAAATCAAATAGAAGGGAAATATTTGTGAAACGATTACAAATAGAAATAAAAAGGGAAACATTCGTAAAAGTATTTACAAATGGAATTGAAAAGGGAATATTCATGTAGGGAATAAAGAAAAGTTGAAAGAAGTACTTATTTGTTAAATAAATAGAAAAGTTAAAAGAAATATTTATTTGTTGAATAAATAGAAAAGTTAAAGGGAATATTTATTTGTTAAATAAATAGAAGCGGAAAGAGAATAGTTATTTGTTGAGTAAACGAACAGAAAAAGAATCTATTCAAGGGAGGTAATTCAAAGGAATTATTCCAAAGGAATTATTCAAAAGAGAAAAGTCAAAGGGATTAATTCAAAAGAGTTAATCAACTAGAGTTAAACCGTTGGAGTTAAACTGTTAGAGTTAAACAGTTGGAGTTAAACTGTTAGAGTTAAACAGTTGGAGTTAAACTGTTAGAGTTAAACCATTGAAGTTAAACTGTCAGAGTTAAACCATAAAATAACAGTTAGAGTTAGTTAGTTAGAGTTAACCAGTTAGAGTTATTCAGTTAGAGTTATCCAGTTAGAGTTATTCAGTTAGAATTAACCAGTTAGAGTTAATCAGTTAGAGTTAATCGTTTTGAGTCAAATCGAACTAGAGTTATTCAAATATAGTAATCGAATAAGGGTTAATTGAATATTAGTTATTCAATTAGAATTGATCGAATCTAATTATTCGAGATAGAGTTAAAAATAGACAAAGTTATTTAAGGATGAATTTCCATTTAGCACGACTGCTAGCGTAATTCGCAGGGCTGCAGATAGCCTACGGCTGTCGGATGTTTCCTGGGGGAATCAGGCGTAACCATTGTGATCGCTGCGATCTAGAGTCAAGAAAATGGTGTTAAATCAAATAGTAATTAATCAATAGAAGTTAATTAAGTCGAGTTAGTCGAGTATTAGTAAATTAAGTAGGGTTAGTCAAAAAGGGAATTAATCGAATATCACCTATTCGAAGTAGAGCTATCGAATATAGTTTATTCGAGAAGAGTAATCGAATATAGTTCGTTCGAAGTATGTTAAATCGAATATAGTTATTCGAAGGAGAGAATTATCGAATATGGTTTATTCGAAGTGAGATTTTTCGAATATTATTTATTCGAAGAAAAGGATTACGAATATTAGTTATTCGAACAGGGGAATCAAATATAGTTTATTCGAAAGAGAATTATCGGATAGTGATTATTCGAGAGCGAATCATACATGGAAATTCGATTATATCGAATCAAGGGAAGTAATGTTTACTTTCCATTTCAAATCAAGTTTTAATTATCTGTTAATAAAGTGGTTGGTTGTTTATTTATCCAAATTAAGATATGGAAATATATTTAAGTTAACATATTTTGAAAGCATGGAATTATAACATTTATAGTTATAATCAAATGATTCAGTAAAGGAAGTGGATTCATAAATAGAATCCGAGAGTTCGCAAGGAAGTTTCTTAAAGAGTGAAGTTTGAACTCTGTCTATTTCGAAGTTAGAAATGTTGTTCAGTTAAGGTCTGAGAGGTAATTATACCCCAACTTGATTGACTTTGTTTTAACTAAGAAGTGGATAAGGTTCGAGAGTGAAAGTGGTTAAGTGAATTTAGTTAATGAGCGAAATGGTTGGTGTTGGCATAGCGATGTTTATTCAAACATCAGTTTAAACCCAATGAAGGAGATTTGGAAATGTCTTCCAAATGAAAAATCAGAAATGTTTTCTGAATATAGAAAATGAGAAATGGAATTGTTTTCCATTGTTAATAACGTATATTTTCTAAATATAGTAAATAAGAAATATAGGAAAACAAGAATAAGGAAAATGGTAAATTTATGATAATTTGATGATGAATGATGATTGATCGATAGAATTTCCATCTGGAAATAATATCGTTGTTTGCACACAGACATGTTTTCATTTGATAGTTAAATCACCGACTATCAAAGTTTTTGACCATTTTACGTTGTTAATATGGAGAGACCGATTGGATTATTATCCAGAGAACCACTCCGTATTGGCATAAGCGTTGCGAATCAAGTATGCTGAATATATTGAAGAGGGAGTTATGCAAGGGCTATCCTATTTACAGAATAGTGCCTTCGGTTTGTCCAGTCCCAGGACAAACGTGAATGGACGAATGTCTGACAGAGTATATTCAAAGGATCGCGTAAGTTGATCTCTTCAAACGTACTTACGTTTGGTGGCGGAGGAATTCGTTTCTCTTAGCTGTATACCCGTGGTATTTTTGGTGAAATCAATTTGTGATTTGGCGGGTATGACGATGTGGCATTCAAAGTAATGGAGGTGTGATCCGTCAAAAGATACGTTATGACCTCTAGCCTCATCAACCGGGAAATGACAAAAAATCGGGCAGGCAGCATGGCTATGTGGGTCGCACCCATTAGGATGTATGATCACCTATCTAGAGAAATTCCAATTGCTTCTTAAATCTATCGATGCTGCCCCATTCGGGAGACGGTTGCTGATCCCAACCGTTGGTGATATACATTCGATACACTCAAGCGAAATGAGTGGTCGGTCATGTGAGGGTCGGGTTGCAAGATGTTCTTGTTGAACCCAGTGTATTCGCCTCTAGAGATACACTATCGGCAGGTGGTCCCATACCTTGTCAAAGTCGGAATCTAATTTCCAATAAGTGCCCGCGAGTTTGATTTGTATACTATATATGTAGAGCGTGAGATGCAAGCGTTCTACTATATTTTAATTACTTGTGATTGGACATTATTATAATATCAGATAATATATGATTTCCAAAGTGTTTTGGGTTATCGTAAGGTAAAAACCGTCCGTGTTTATGTGTGGATTGGTCTTACGATTATCTTTTCTTTCGGAAGGATTTTGAAAGTTAAACCAAATGATTTGAGTTTACTCACACCAGTCCCATGACTGACCCAGAGTTTATTTTGTTTTGTTTTCCCTAAACTCTTGGGTGCCCAAATTTGTACGGGCAGTCAAGTAGTCAGGATTTACAGGTATGCTTGAAGAGCTTGGAGCAGGAGGCTTCAAGATTTTTCTAGCTATTGATTATTCCGTTGTGATGAAAGTGTTGTACTCTGATAATGGTATGATATACATATACTACTTTGATTTCAAGATATGTTGTCTATTATATTTTATTCGTTCCGCTGTGAGATTCGTGTTACTCTGATGTTGTTGTGTTCTTCTTCTTCTTCTGTTCTAATTTTCTATCTTATCTATCCTCACCCTCTAATTTCTTTCTTGGACTATCCTGTAATTTCGACTTTTGATTGTTCGATAGGTGTTATATATCGGATAACCAAGGTCGCTTTTTCCCGGGTCGTTACAGTTGGTATCAGAGCTGAAGGTTTAGTGATTTACCTTGGCTCTGTGGCGTGACTCAGTAGAGATGGGGTTAGTAATGCCCTAGACTGAGTTTGAGTGTATATATACGAGTGAACGTATTTGTTATTTGATATAAAAATGGTTTTATATTGTGGAGATTTATTGGTTGAGTTGTTTATGAGTTCTAGTCGATCAGTTTGATCCACTGTATCGATAGGAGTTTATAAACACTTGAATACAATGGGTCGACACGATATGTTTTGAAAATAGGGTAAATAAAAGAATTTTACCCAAAATATATTTTGATATAAAGAAATATATATTTGAAATTATCATGGTATATTGGATGTGTTGGTTGTGATTATAATCGGATAAGATTATAAAATGTGAAATAGTTATGTAAATAACAAATCAAAATTCATATTAGTGAAATATATGAAATCAGATGAATTAAATCTGAATTTAAGTTCAGAATTGGAATTAAAATTGCTAAAATTTGAATAAGCGTTGTAAATGGAATTAAATTGAATATATGTGAATTTTAAGATCCTGGGAGATTTTAAATTTGTTACAAGCATTGAAAGGGATATTTTGAAATGGATTTCAAAATGAAAGTTTTTAGAAATGATTTTGAAAGTGATATAGTATTGAACTCACTTCGATAGCTGGAAAATAAATTCCGATGTTGATCCGGACATCATCGGTGTTCATTTTCGAGTTTGTAAGTGACAGATTACTACCAAAGATTTTGTTTTTGAATTGTTTTGAGAAACCAAGTGTTTGATATTCCAAAGGGATATTTGATTTTTGGAAAAGGCAAAGCTATTTGAAACTCCCAGGTAAGATTGTTTGAAATAAACACAAATTAAATAGAAATTTGTGAAAGCAAATTTGAAATTGAATTGAAGCCAGTTCAGTGGAAATTGAGTTGAATTGAAATAAAATGGTATCAAGTAGAATTGGACTGAATTAGAGATTATCTGGGATAGAAATGGATGGTCGAGCAAGAAATTTGAATTGAGATTGGAATTGCAGTTTGATTGAAATTTGGCTTGGTTATAAGCGGATGGTCGTGCTGAAGATAAAAGTGATTGGGAGTTTGATTGGGATGATAGTGGCATATGCTAAATTGATAGGAGAATTGAATGCCGACAAAAAGGTACACGTACATATTCATATGAGTTGGATGAGATTTATGAGCCTGTTTGGCAAGCCACTTGGCTGTTTGATTTTCTTTTGGGTTGAGGAAGGCCTAGAGAGGCGAGTTGGAGTTTGAGCTATTGACCAGTACAAAGGAGATGCTGGCGAAATTTTTCAGAAATTTCGAATGTTAGAAAATTTTCAGAATTTTTGAAATTTTCGTTTATAGAAATAAATTAATAAATTAATTAGAATTAATTGGTTTAGTGAAACCGGAGTAAATAAATAATTTTAACCTAGTTATAAAGTCCATTTTTCTACCTTAGCAATTTCGAGGACGAAATTATTTTAAGGGGGAAAGAATGTAACGGCCCAGATTTTTTGACCATTTAGTTTAATATTTAAAAATGTTTTTTTATTGTTTTGGAAGTTTATATGGTTTAATTTCAATAATTTTGAATATTTTATGTTATTCCGAAATGGTAGAAATTTAGTGGATCTGCAATATAATGTGAACTGGCAGTATAAAAGGATAAATTTTTAATTTAAAATAGTACGTTTACAAAGGATGTAGTAGCTAACGAACTCGGATTTCGATGAAATCAGTTTCATTAAATCCGAAATGATGAAATTAGGTAACCAACCAAGTTACGTCAAAAATGGCATCCGTATGTGGAAAAGAAAAAATAAAAGGCCAAAATTTGAACTAAATTTTGACGGTAATTGGAATTTGCTAATGCTAACGGCAAAACTGGAACCTGTGACCTATCCAGGAAAATTCTAAACATAGGATATTAGCTATATATGAAATCTGGGAAAATCCTATAACGGATATAGAAAGTTATTAAGGAAACAAAATTTAAATAAATTATTTGAAAATGTAAACGAACTCCGATTTTTGATTTGAATACATATGATTGAAGTACGTTAAAAACCAGACCAGTTGGTGGAAGAATTTCTGAAAACCGTTATCGTTTGATACTCCAACATGAGACCGGAAGGTGTTGAAACTAACACAAAACACTATTTTGAATTTGAATTTAAATTATTTGAAAGTTCAAACGAATTCAAAATTTAAATATTTTTATATATTATTGAAGAGCAAGAAAAATTGAACAACATGGTTGAAAAAGATTTTGGATAAGGTATCAATAAGTAAGTCAAATTAACGTCTGAATAAGGTTGAGAAAACACACTTTACTATTCATAAATCATTAAATTTATTTATAATTTAATTAATTTAAGGATTAATCCTAGCCATCCATTTTCGACCGTTAGATTCGCGCCACCTCAGCAATCCATGTGACTCCTTCGGCTATAAATAGCCCCCCCCTTCATTTTAAACTCACTCCTCCTTCTCTTTCAAGCTTTGGCAATGGCAGAAATAATAATAAAATATTAGGAAATAGGGAAAAGGGAAGAAAGGGAGAAAGGAGGGCAAGACGGGGAGCTAGAGACTCTTAGGCAGAGGCTTGG
The DNA here is from genome assembly GCA_030737875.1 of Allium sativum. Lineage (NCBI taxonomy): Eukaryota > Viridiplantae > Streptophyta > Magnoliopsida > Asparagales > Amaryllidaceae > Allium > Allium sativum. The sequence continues at coordinate 125,237,170 of CM060921.1, forward strand.
GCTTCACGGGGTAAGTTTTTAAATAATATTTATTTATTTATTTATTTGTGTAATATATATATATATATATTATAATTAAAATCGAATTTGTAAAAATAAATATCGGAACATTCTAAGGGTGACAGAGAGGATAGTGTCTAAGGCTTGAGTTTGGAAAATATAGTTTCCTGCTCTCCCTGGCTATCCCTAACTGATCCGACGAATGGGATGATTAATTTAAATTTTAAATTTTAAATTTAATTTGAATTTAAAACAGACCAGGGGCATTTTCGTAATTTTTAAACATAAACTTTAAAAGCTTATAACTTTTTCAAAACAAGTCGGATTTCCACGAAACAAGGACCGTTGGATTCTTATCGAAAAATACTTTAAAATGAGTGGAAGCAGATTTTTGATCCGGGTTAAAATTTTTAAGTTATAATTAAATGAATATTTTTAATTATTTTATTTGAAAATTAAATTTAATTAATATTAAAATGGTATTTCAATTTAAAAAAAAATTATATATATGGCTAGAGATGAGAAAGTAGGATTTTTTAGAAGGGCAGGGAAGGTAATTTGGCTAATAACGCAATTAGAAATTAATTAAGATAAAAATAATTTAATTAATTTAATTAAATATATATTCATTTAAATTAGGTAAATATTGTAAATAGCATAACTTTTGCATACATTAACGAAATTTAACGAAACAGGATCCGTTGGGATCGTATGGACAAGCACTACGCAATGGAACTGACCGCAAGTGGATTGGAGCTCGTTTGGATTTATGGCAAAATTAAACGCCTGAACCAAATCAATGACCGATTATCGTTATTCAACGATAAACCGTCCAATGTGAGTAAATCTCACTAACTCTGAACACTTTATATTTCTCTAAAGTATTTTTAGAATTGGTAAATATTGGCTGATTTGCTGTGTATTGGTTGGTTGGTTGAACTGCTAGTCAGTTGATTGAAAATATCGATAACGATATATATAAATCGTATCGAAATATTGATTCTGTTTATCAGAATATTTTACCTCCATGTTATTTATGTTGACTGACATCTGCGGATGCAGGGAAACAGGTCGGAGGAATCCAACTGGATTCCTCAACATTTATTTACCGTTTTTCATATATTCTGATATATGATGTGTTATATCATCTGTTGTTGAACCTGTGTGTTTGGATGATGATTGAACCTTTTGATTTGGTATTTTTATACCATAAGTGATACTAGAAAGTGAAAAGGGATTTTCAAAGTTTATTTTGAAAATAAATTATTTATATAAAATCAATAGATTTTATATATAAAAGGAAGAGAATTTCATGAGAGAAAATGATTATAGAATCAAAGCCTTTGTAAAAAAACAAATATTGGTGAAATCAAATAGAAGGGAAAATATTGGTGAAATCAAATAGAAGGGAAATATTTGTGAAACGATTACAAATAGAAATAAAAAGGGAAACATTCGTAAAAGTATTTACAAATGGAATTGAAAAGGGAATATTCATGTAGGGAATAAAGAAAAGTTGAAAGAAGTACTTATTTGTTAAATAAATAGAAAAGTTAAAAGAAATATTTATTTGTTGAATAAATAGAAAAGTTAAAGGGAATATTTATTTGTTAAATAAATAGAAGCGGAAAGAGAATAGTTATTTGTTGAGTAAACGAACAGAAAAAGAATCTATTCAAGGGAGGTAATTCAAAGGAATTATTCCAAAGGAATTATTCAAAAGAGAAAAGTCAAAGGGATTAATTCAAAAGAGTTAATCAACTAGAGTTAAACCGTTGGAGTTAAACTGTTAGAGTTAAACAGTTGGAGTTAAACTGTTAGAGTTAAACAGTTGGAGTTAAACTGTTAGAGTTAAACCGTTGAAGTTAAACTGTCAGAGTTAAACCATAAAATAACAGTTAGAGTTAGTTAGTTAGAGTTAACCAGTTAGAGTTATTCAGTTAGAGTTATCCAGTTAGAGTTATTCAGTTAGAATTAACCAGTTAGAGTTAATCAGTTAGAGTTAATCGTTTTGAGTCAAATCGAACTAGAGTTATTCAAATATAGTAATCGAATAAGGGTTAATTGAATATTAGTTATTCAATTAGAATTGATCGAATCTAATTATTCGAGATAGAGTTAAAAATAGACAAAGTTATTTAAGGATGAATTTCCATTTAGCACGACTGCTAGCGTAATTCGCAGGGCTGCAGATAGCCTACGGCTGTCGGATGTTTCCTGGGGGAATCAGGCGTAACCATTGTGATCGCTGCGATCTAGAGTCAAGAAAATGGTGTTAAATCAAATAGTAATTAATCAATAGAAGTTAATTAAGTCGAGTTAGTCGAGTATTAGTAAATTAAGTAGGGTTAGTCAAAAAGGGAATTAATCGAATATCACCTATTCGAAGTAGAGCTATCGAATATAGTTTATTCGAGAAGAGTAATCGAATATAGTTCGTTCGAAGTATGTTAAATCGAATATAGTTATTCGAAGGAGAGAATTATCGAATATGGTTTATTCGAAGTGAGATTTTTCGAATATTATTTATTCGAAGAAAAGGATTACGAATATTAGTTATTCGAACAGGGGAATCAAATATAGTTTATTCGAAAGAGAATTATCGGATAGTGATTATTCGAGAGCGAATCATACATGGAAATTCGATTATATCGAATCAAGGGAAGTAATGTTTACTTTCCATTTCAAATCAAGTTTTAATTATCTGTTAATAAAGTGGTTGGTTGTTTATTTATCCAAATTAAGATATGGAAATATATTTAAGTTAACATATTTTGAAAGCATGGAATTATAACATTTATAGTTATAATCAAATGATTCAGTAAAGGAAGTGGATTCATAAATAGAATCCGAGAGTTCGCAAGGAAGTTTCTTAAAGAGTGAAGTTTGAACTCTGTCTATTTCGAAGTTAGAAATGTTGTTCAGTTAAGGTCTGAGAGGTAATTATACCCCAACTTGATTGACTTTGTTTTAACTAAGAAGTGGATAAGGTTCGAGAGTGAAAGTGGTTAAGTGAATTTAGTTAATGAGCGAAATGGTTGGTGTTGGCATAGCGATGTTTATTCAAACATCAGTTTAAACCCAATGAAGGAGATTTGGAAATGTCTTCCAAATGAAAAATCAGAAATGTTTTCTGAATATAGAAAATGAGAAATGGAATTGTTTTCCATTGTTAATAACGTATATTTTCTAAATATAGTAAATAAGAAATATAGGAAAACAAGAATAAGGAAAATGGTAAATTTATGATAATTTGATGATGAATGATGATTGATCGATAGAATTTCCATCTGGAAATAATATCGTTGTTTGCACACAGACATGTTTTCATTTGATAGTTAAATCACCGACTATCAAAGTTTTTGACCATTTTACGTTGTTAATATGGAGAGACCGATTGGATTATTATCCAGAGAACCACTCCGTATTGGCATAAGCGTTGCGAATCAAGTATGCTGAATATATTGAAGAGGGAGTTATGCAAGGGCTATCCTATTTACAGAATAGTGCCTTCGGTTTGTCCAGTCCCAGGACAAACGTGAATGGACGAATGTCTGACAGAGTATATTCAAAGGATCGCGTAAGTTGATCTCTTCAAACGTACTTACGTTTGGTGGCGGAGGAATTCGTTTCTCTTAGCTGTATACCCGTGGTATTTTTGGTGAAATCAATTTGTGATTTGGCGGGTATGACGATGTGGCATTCAAAGTAATGGAGGTGTGATCCGTCAAAAGATACGTTATGACCTCTAGCCTCATCAACCGGGAAATGACAAAAAATCGGGCAGGCAGCATGGCTATGTGGGTCGCACCCATTAGGATGTATGATCACCTATCTAGAGAAATTCCAATTGCTTCTTAAATCTATCGATGCTGCCCCATTCGGGAGACGGTTGCTGATCCCAACCGTTGGTGATATACATTCGATACACTCAAGCGAAATGAGTGGTCGGTCATGTGAGGGTCGGGTTGCAAGATGTTCTTTTTGAACCCAGTGTATTCGCCTCTAGAGATACACTATCGGCAGGTGGTCCCATACCTTGTCAAAGTCGGAATCTAATTTCCAATAAGTGCCCGCGAGTTTGATTTGTATACTATATATGTAGAGCGTGAGATGCAAGCGTTCTACTATATTTTAATTACTTGTGATTGGACATTATTATAATATCAGATAATATATGATTTCCAAAGTGTTTTGGGTTATCGTAAGGTAAAAACTGTCCGTGTTTATGTGTGGATTGGTCTTACGATTATCTTTTCTTTCGGAAGGATTTTGAAAGTTAAACCAAATGATTTGAGTTTACTCACACCAGTCCCATGACTGACCCAGAGTTTATTTTGTTTTGTTTTCCCTAAACTCTTGGGTGCCCAAATTTGTACGGGCAGTTAAGTAGTCAGGATTTACAGGTATGCTTGAAGAGCTTGGAGCAGGAGGCTTCAAGATTTTTCTAGCTATTGATTATTCCGTTGTGATGAAAGTGTTGTACTCTGATAATGGTATGATATACATATACTACTTTGATTTCAAGATATGTTGTCTATTATATTTTATTCGTTCCGCTGTGAGATTCGTGTTACTCTGATGTTGTTGTGTTCTTCTTCTTCTTCTGTTCTAATTTTCTATCTTATCTATCCTCACCCTCTAATTTCTTTCTTGGACTATCCTGTAATTTCGACTTTTGATTGTTCGATAGGTGTTATATATCGGATAACCAAGGTCGCTTTTTCCCGGGTCGTTACAAGTCCCGTGGAGTTCAAAATAACGTATTAATCCGAGAACATCGGTCGTTAAGTTAGAATAGAAATCCAGGATTTTAAAATAAGGGACTGTGATATATTTTAGTTATTTTTTTTTTAAACAAACTAAAATCAGACAACCTAATCAGCCGACCTAAGATGACTAAACAAAGCCGACCTCTGTTTCATTCCGCAGACCTAGTGTTCTTCTCGAGCTCAAAATTTTGTCCCTAACCTTCAACGCAAAGCTAAACATGAAATTAATGTTGTGTACTGACTGTTCCCAATTCCTCTCCTATATAAACAAGTATCGGCCTTCATTTTTTTCCCATTTTTCCCTCAGCAAAACACTTCCTCTTCGATTCCTTTTTCCATTCAAATTTGAAAATCGAATACCAATAAAACAATACGAGTTCGAATCTGATGGTATGGAAATAGCGCCTGGAGTGGTGCGATGTCACCTGGCGTTTTGATCTTTGGGAACTATTGCGAATTGTGAAAAGGTGCTCACGATTAGGAACAAAGTAGGGTCTGGATGCGTTCGAATGGGCTATTGGGTTCGGCTGTCTGAGGAACGAACGGGGTGACCAGAACAGGCATTGATTGAGGTGTGCGATTATCAGTAGGGCACTGTTTTTTTTAGGGAGATCGCTATTAGGTTCGGCAGTAGGAAATTTGGAGGGAGTTCGATCTATGGATGGCTGAATGGAGTTGAAGCCGTACAGCTATGAGCAGGGGATCGGAAGTGAGATTCGATCTGTTTGGGGAATGGTCTACCAAGTGTTTGAGGGTATGCCGAAATGAAATGGAGCAGTTTTTAGGGCTGATTTCAGTGAATGTGGATCGGTTGCTTTGAGGGTATGCTTCGACAATAGGTCGAGAGCAATAAGGTACATTTTTACGTAATTTAAAATTCATAGAATTAATTTATTGTTCATAGTTAATTTAAATAAATAAATGTTAACCGATAAATTAAAATTAAATAATGATAGGTGATGGATTCATTTGAACGATTCAAGTAGGTGCATAGCCAAGTCGATACAACATTAAATTGGATATTCGTCAAATGAAAATCGAGGTGAGTAAATCTCACTCACCTTTTATTTTAATTATTTTTACTTCATAAAAATAATTGTTGATGCTTGTTTGGATTTTTCTGCTTGTTTTATATATATATATATTAGTTATTTAGGCTATTATATATATATATATTGGGTTGATTGATTGGTTGGATTCCCGCAGTCTCATTAGCGGATGCCCGCAGTTTCATAGCGGATGATTACCCTATACGCCCCACGCTATGATTAGTGGATGACCTTCTATACCGCGATATTCTGCCACGAAGCAGAATGGGTATTATTTATGTGCTAACATCTGTGGATGCAGGAAAACAGGTTGGAGGAATCCAACTGGATTCCTCAAAAATATATTATCTGTTTGTTTATTTGTTTGCATATATATTGTTATATATGATGTGTTAGAAAAATAAATAATTGGTTGCTTTGTGTGTTTTATCACTGGGCTTAAGTAATGATAATTAAAAATATCGTGGAAGGATATTTGAGATTTAAAAGGGAAAATTCTATTTTAAATAGAATTTGAATTTTAAATGGAAATAAAAATATAAACTTGTTTTGAAAAATAAAACAAGTAGTTTCTTTATAAACGAAGTTTATAAATAGTTCTTTTATAACGAAGTTATAAATGAAGTGAAAAGAATTATCATTTGATAATTCAGAAATAGAAATACAAGTGTGAAATTGGAATTTGAAATGAAATTTCAAAATAGGATGTGAAATGAAATTGTCAAATATATAACTCAAATGAAATTTGAGTATAACATTTGAATTAGAAAAAGGAATTTAAATATTTGAATTTTTAAAGGAGATTGAATATTAGAAATTCAAATAGAAGTTCAAATAGAAATTGAATAGACGAAATTAAAATGAAAATATAGAATTTGAATTCAAGGAATTAAAATAAAATTTGAATTCAAAGGAATTCGAATAAAGAAATTCGAATAGAGATTTGCATGTAGAATTTCAAAATAAAATTTGAAATAAACTTTGAAATAGAATTTTCAAAGTAGAATTGGAAATAGAATTTCAAATAGGATTTCAAAATAGGAAATCCAAATGGTTTTGAAATGGAATTTGAATTCAAGGGAATTCAAATGGATTTGAGTAAAGAAATTCAAATGGTGTTAAAAAAATGAGTTTGAATATTAGAATTCAAATGGGGCTGGAAATGAATTTGAATATTAGAATTCAAAAGGAAATGGAAAATGAAATTTGAATATGAGAAATTCAAATTGAATTCAAATAGGATGTTGATCTATGGAATTTGAATATGAAATTCAAATGGGTTTTAAACTATGGGATTTTGAATATAGAATTTAAAAAGGGGTTTGAATATTTGAATTCCAATAGAATTCAAATATAGAAATGGGAATATAGAAGTTCAAATGGAATTTAAATATAGAGTTTGAATAAGAGAATTCAAATGAATTCAAGTATTGAATTTGAATAGGGAATTCAAATAGGAATTCAAGTATTGAATTTGAATATCCAATAGAAAGGAATTGGGATTTGAAATATAGAATTCGAAAGTGAAATTGGAATTTGAATCAAGGAATTCAAATAGAGTTAAAATGGAATTGAATTCATTTTAAGAAGTTTAAAAGTTTATATATATAAATATAATTAAAACGAACTCGCCGCAGCACTGCAGTTCGTAAATTGGCGACTCGAACTTCAATTGAGTATACAGGACTCAATTGGAGTCGGATCTCTTTGAAACAAGAAACGTCAGGACCGGTTTGATAATAGTTTTCTAACGAAAGAGAAAAATATGGATTTCGTCGTATAGAATTTGAGTTATGTCAAAATCAAATTTTCAGAAAAACAGCGCCAGAACTATTTAAAACCCATAACGGTTTATCTCATTTTATAAAAGGATTTTTAGCAAATAAAATCCGAAGTTCTATTTCAGATTTGAGTTATAAAATATATGTGAACTCAGGTGGAGAAATGAATTGATTTTTGAAACAGAAATCAGATTTTAGATTATTGAATAGAATTAATTAATTCGAATAGTAATTAGTAAATGAGATGTTGAATTGATATTGGGCCTTAAATAAGTGAATTCGATTTGAAAATTTATATTCGAAATAGAAAAGAGAACTAGAATTGAAATTGAAATTCAATTTGGTTATGAACGAGTTAAATATTTTGTTTGAACATGTTATGTTCAAACAAAGAAGTGAAATAGGCAAAAGGGCTAATTAAAGAATAATTGAGCGAAACTGAATTCAAACAATTCAAAATTGAATTCGAATGAATGGATTGAGTTGAATTGAATTGGAAACAGGTAAACATGTGTAAGCAGGTTGATATGAAGTATATGAAGATTTAAATTTATGTGCTCGACAAAAAGGTACATGTTTAATTCCATATGAGATTTTATGCGCCGTATCGGCAGGCCGCTTGGCTATTTCCTTTTTCTTTTGATTAAGGAAGATACCGGGAAGCTATTTGAAATTTCCCGATGCTCCCGATACAGGGGAGGTTATGGCGAATTTTTCCGGGAATTTAAGGAGTTAGAATATTTTTAAGAAATTTGACAATTTGAAATCTATATGTCGATATATATAGAATTCGATAAGGAAACGAATCAAAAATCGAATATTGTAAACAAAAAGGGAAAATCTATAAATTAGAAATAGAAAGCGAACTATATGCATGTTTTAAAAATGAATAATTGGATTGTATAGTGTGTTTATTCGAGGTAAGTGGTTTTGCCGTTTTGAAGTTGAGAATGTTTTCAGTTAAGGTCTGAGAGGTAATTTTACCCCAACTTGATTGATTTCGTTTTTAATGGATAAATAGCAAGATCCAGTCTCGAAGAGAAGTGTTTGAAAAAGAGTTAGTTGAATAAAATATTTTGGGTTGTTGTAACGATGTTTTACACAACATTCGTTTTAAACCCAAGTGATGGAATTTTGGAAATATAAAAGTAAATATTTCCTGAGTATAATTAAAATAGTTGGGATAGAGATAAGTGATTGAAATTTGTTTCCAATTGCAAATAGAGATATTTTCTAATATATAGAAAATAAAAGAAGATAATATTTGGAAACGTTTTCCAAATGGCATAAGAGGCAAGAGGATTATTGAAATATTTGGTTAACAAATATTGATAGAGAAAATAGAGAAGTGGTTTAATTAATGAATATTAATTAAAGAGCCCAGTGATTTGTTTGATATGTTGGATGAACACTTGTTTTTATTCGATAGTTAAATCACAGACTATCGAAGTTTTTGACCATCGTTGTCAATATGGAGAGACCGGTTGGATTATTATCCGAAGAACCACTCCGTATCGGCATAAGCGTTGCGAACCAAGTATGCTGAATATATTGAAGACGGAGTAAAGTGCAAGGGCTCTTTCTATTAATAGAAATTGTGCCTTCGGTTTCGTTCAATCCCAGAACGAACGTATATGGACGAATGTCTGACAGAGTATTTCCAATGATCAAATGGGTTTGTCTGTATGAATATATATGGTTGCAACGGATTTATCCCTTAGCATAATATCCAGAATATTTGTGCAAACTCAACTAGTGATTAACGGATCTGACAATGTGGCATTCAAAGGGATTGTGCTATCAATGAATGGTAAGTATTCGTAGCCTCAGGCCTCAACAACCGGGAAAGGACAAAAATCGGGCAGGCAGCATGGCTATGTGGGTCGCTCCCATTAGGGTGTATAATCACCTATCTAGAGAAATTCCTTTTGTTTCTAAATCTATCGATTCTGCCCATTCGGGAAGCGGTGGTTTGAGTCCAACCGTTGGTGATATACATTCGATACACTCAAGCGAAATGAGTGGTCGGTCATGTGTGGGCCGGGTTGCAAGACGTTCTTGTTGAACCCAGGTGTATTCGCCTCTAGAGATGCACTGTCGGAAGGTGGTCCCATACCTTGTCATAGTTGGAATCCAATCTCCAATAAGCGCCATGCGGTTTTGATTTTATACTATATATATGTGGAGCGTGAGATGCAAGCGTTCTGCTATTTGGTTATTTACTTGATGTAGACATTATTATAATATCACTGGATTTTCGTATCAAAGTGTTTTGGGCTATAGTAAGGTAAAAACCGTCCGTGTTTATGTGTGGGCTGGTCTTACTATTACCTTTTCTTTTGAAAGGATTTTTTTTAAAGTTAAACAAGTGGTTGGAGTTTACTCACACCAGTCCCATGACTGACCCAGAGTTTATTTTGTTTGTTTCCCTAAACTCTTGGGTGCCCAAATTTGTACGGGCAGTCAAGTAGTTGGGATTTTTCAGATTCACTTGGAAGAGCTGGAGGCAGGAGGCTTCACCAGTTAGATATAGACTATCATATATTCCGCTGTGTACTATGGTTGTATCTGGAAACAGGTGTTTATAACTGTTCCAGGAATGGCTGTTGTGCTCTGATGATGGTATGTATATAAAGTTACTGATCTGTATTTCAAAGGTTATGTTATATAATATATTTTATTCGTTCCGCTGTGAGTTGTGATCTTCGTTTTTCTTCTATTCTAATATTTCTTTCTTTCTATTTCTCATCCTCTAACTTCTTTCTATTAATGGTTCGTATTTCTGTGTTATTTGGGTTGGACGTGTGGTGTATTTAGTCAACTCGGATAGCACGGATTTGCGGGTCGTTTCAGAGAAAGTATACATGTGTTTAAAAGTGAAAAAGTAGTGGTATGGTATTGGTTATTCGAGTAAGTAGTCTTGTCTGTTTTGACGTTAAATGTTATTCAGTCAAGGTCTGAGAGGTAATTATACCCCAACTTGGTTGATTTCATGATATACCGATAAGTAGCAAGATTCAGGCTCGAAGATCAATGTGGAATGAGAATTAGTTAAATACTGTATTTGGGTTGTCGTAACGATGTTTTACACAACATCTGTTTTAACCCAAATATGTGCAAAGCTTGGAAATAGAATAATGAATATTTCCTAGTATAGAAAATAAAGGAAGACGATATATGGAAATGTTTTCCAAAGAACGTATAAGGCCAATATGGTTATTGAAAATATTTGGTTAACAAATATTGATAAAGAAATAGAAAAGAGATTTAATTAATGGAATATTAATTAAAAGTTCAGTGATTGTTGGATGTTTGGATGAACACTTGTTTTATTCGATAGTTAAATCATCGACTATCGAAACACTTGTTTTTATTCGATAGTTAAATCACAGACTATCGAAGTTTTGACCATCGTTGTCAATATGGAGAGACCGGTTGGATTATTATCCGAAGAACCACTCCATATCGGCAGTAGCGTGCGAATCAGATTATATAAAGATAATCGAAGACGGAGTAGAGTGCAAGGACTTTTTCTATTAATAGAAATAGTGCCTTCAGTTCATCCTGTTCCTGGGTGACTTGTATGGATGAATGTCTGACAGAGTATTTCCAGAATGGTCACGTACATTGATTTCTTCAAACGTACCAAGAGTGGAAGCGGAGAAGGAAACTTCTTTTAGCTAACACGTAATGTACTGTTGAGGATGTCAATCGGTGATTTGATGGATTTGACGATGTGGCATTCGAAGTGAATCTGGTGTGATGATAAAGCGTAGCTTCTAGCCTCATCAACCGGTAATGACAGAAATCGGGCAAGCAGCATGGCTATGTAGGTCGCACCTATTAGGGTGTATAATCACCTGATCTAGAGTTTCATTTACTTCTAAAAATCTATTGTCGATGCTGACCCATTCGGGAAACGGTTACTGATCCCAATCGTTGGTGATATACATTCGATACACTCAAGCGAAATGAGTGGTCGGTCATGTGTGGCTGAGTTGCAAGATGTTCTTGTTGAACTCGGTGTATTCTCCTCTAGAGATATACCAGCGGAAGGTGATTCCATACCTTGTCATAGTTGGAAATCCATTACCCAATACGTGCTTGCGGTTTTGATTGTATATATATGTGGAACGTGAGATGCAAACGTTCCACTAGATTGTTATCTACTTGATTTAGACATTATTATAATATCAAAAGAGTTTTGATATAAAGATAAATCAAGTGTTTGGATTCTCATAAGGGAAAAACCCGTTCCGTGTTATACGGCGTGGTCTTATGAGATATCATTTAGTTTTTCTGAAACTGTTTTAAACTGTTTACTCATACCAGTCCCATGACTGACCCGGAGTTTACTTTGTTGTTTTCCCTAAACTCTTGGGTGCCTAAATTTGTATGGGTAGTCAAGTAGTTCAGGATTTTACAGATCTATCTAAAGGAGCTTGGAGCAGGAGGCTTCAGCGTTATCTAGTTATAGTTTGTTCCGCTATGTTGTAAGTGTTGTACTCTGATAAGTGTATGATATACAGTTAAGATTTTGTATTTCAAAGATGTGATATATTATATTTTGTTCCGCTGCGATGTGAGATTCTGTGTTGTTATTTCTGTTCTTCTTCTACCTCTTTCTTCTAAAAAAAATGTCTCGTATTTTCGTGATATTTGGGTTGGACGTATGATGTATATAGTCAACTCTGATGTTACGGATTTGCGGGTCACTACAATTTCCATTCAGGATTTTCCAATGGTTGTAGCAAACCACTAGGCTTCTTTTGCTCGGCTTTAACTAACTGACAATTCATGCACTTGGATATAAACTTCCTAACGTCTCTCTTCATCCCTTCCCAGTAGTTGGTCTGCTTCATGTCTCGATACATTTTTTTACCACCGGGATGTATAGTCAATTTCAAGTGATGACACTCTCTAAGCACTTCACCTCTCAATCCATTAACGTTGGGTATAACTAGTCTCCCATTCTTTCGAAGCCATCCTTCTCGATCAAGTCCATACTTGTTCATCTCCTCACTGTCGATACCCATCTATACCTTGGAGATGATTTCCAATAGGTTAGGATCATCCCTCTGACTGGAACCGATCCGCTCAATCAAAGTTGGTCTGATCGTCAAACTTGCTAACATCTCTGGATCCACTTCGCACTTAGGTCTGAAATCATATCCCACGATATACTCCAGTTGCTTCCATTACAGAAACATAGCCCCAAATTGGCATGTCTCCTACTCAATGCATCAGCTGCCGCATTGCCCTTCCCGGGTGTATATGCGATATTGAAATCATACGAAGCTAAGAATTCTAACCATCTATGCTAACGAAGATTTAAATCCTTTTGTGAGAAAAGGTACTTTAATGACTTATGACAGGTAAACAACTCGAATCTTTCTCTCAAGAGATAGTGTCTCCACATCTTTAACGCGAACACGATCGCTGCTAATTCCAAATCATGGGTAGGGTATCTTTTCTCATGCGATTTCAGTTGCCGACTAGCATAAGCTGTAACCTTACCTCCTTGCATCAGTACAACACCTAGTCCGGTACCATAGACATCCATGTATACCATCATCTCTTCGTTCCCTTTAGGAATAACTAACACTGGTGCACATGTTAACTTTTCCTTTAGGTTCTTAAATGCATCCTCGCACCTTTCGTTCTTGACGAAAGCTTGATTCTTTTTGGTCAACTGAGTTAACGGTGTGGCTATCTTGGAGAAGTCTTGAGTATACTTACGATAATATCCAGCTAACCCTAAGAAACTTCCCACGTCCGTTGCATTCTTGGGCGTAGACAAATCTTGCACTGTAGCCACCTTCGCAGGATCCACGACAACACCATTCTCTGAAACAACATGGCATAAGAACCCCACTTCCCTCCTCCAGAAGTGACACTTAGAAAATTTTGCTTTCAATTGGTGTTTCCTCAACACCTCCATCACTGTCCTCAAATGTTCCTTATGTTCTTCCTTTGTCCTCGAGTAAACCAAGACATCATCCACGAACACAAGAGCAAACTTATTTAAGTAATCTCTGAAAACCCCATTCATAAGATCCACGAAATATGCGGGTGCATTGGTCAACCCTAATGGCATGACCAACCACACATAGAATCCAGACGGCGTCCGAAATGCCGTTATAGGTATACTCTCAGCTGCTACTCGGAGATGATGAAATCCTGTCGCGAGATCCAACTGGGAGAACACTCTTAATCCATTTAATTGATCAAACAAATCATTTATCCCTGGAACAGGATACTTATTCTTCCTAGTCACCTTGTTCAACTCGCGGTAGTCCACACATAAGCGAAGGGAACTATCAGCCTTAGTAGCAAATACAGCTGGTGCTCCCCACTCGGAAACACTTCTTCGGATAAATCCCTTCTTCAAAAGATTGCCTACTTGCACCTCAAGCTCTCGCTATTCCCTTGGCTACATATGACGAAGAGGCATCGTTGTTGGTCTGGCATCTTTCACTAAATCGATCCGAAACTCGATCTCTCGGTGTGGTGGAAGTCCGGTCACTTCTCCTAAGATGTCCGAATACTCACCAGCAATAGGCACATCTGATAATTCATCATGCAGGATGTCGAGGGAATTTAGAAAAATACCATCACCCCATCACTAGGTAGGCAACCCAATGCCACCCTCCGCCCATCATCTGCTCTAATGGTCACCGAAGACCCCTTACAGTCTGCTACCACCCCCATACCTTTGGAGCCAATCGACTCCCAAAATAATGCCAAACCCAGTAAAGCCCAAAACAAAACAATCACAAGCAAACACACATCCATGACTCGATAAGACCAAATTACGACAAGTCATATAAAGGCTAGTCGAACCACCGATCGGGTTCGTCATAACTAAAGATCTCTCGACAATCTCGGGTTCCAAGCCCAACCAATCTACCAGGTCACTAGATACGAAGGAATGGGAAGCCCCAATATCAAACAGTACTCGAATAGGAACATCATAAATAGAAAGCACACCTTGGATAATGACACCCTTTCCCTTCTCCACCGATGTTGGGGCATTCGACGAAGAAGGAACAACGTTGATAGCATATGCTTTCACGATCTACTTCTCCTTAGGAGGTTATGGACATTTATCCTTGTGATGTCCCACTTGGCTGCAATTGAAGCACTTCCTGTCCGCTGGCTTTGCTCGACAATCTCTGGCATAGTGGCCCTTATTGCCACAGCTAAAGCACTCGATATCTTTCTTATTCTTCTTTTTCTGACCATCCTTTGTATCGTTCTGTTTTCCCTTATTCTGAGAATCCTTATTGCCTTCACCGCTGCGGTTTTGGCTCTTCTGCAAATGCAATAGCAACCTCGGTCTTTGTGTTAGGGTAAAGGCTCTCCGATCTCATTACTTTCCCCACAACAGATTCGAAAGTCTCATCGATATGGTTTATAAGCCTTTCCCCCAAGTGCTTATCTGGGCTAGTTATGAATTTCTCGTTCTTCTTCTCGGTAGTATCGATAAGAGATAATCCATATTTCGATAAGGTATCGAATTCAGCAATATATTCCGAGAATGCCCTACCATTTGCTTAAGCTCCAAAATTTTCTTAAACAATTCTGATTTCTAAGCAGCTGGGATAAACTTATCACTGAAGTGATTCTTAAACTGATTCCAAGTAATTCGATCCTTGGGAGTAGCCGCTTTAATGGCATTCCACCAATTCATTTTTCGTCCTTGAAGCTGACGTGATGCTAACTTCCTCTTCATTGCATCATCGATCCCCAAATCCTCAAAGATGCGCTCACAACTATCCAGCCAATCTTGAACCTTCGTAGTCGATTCCGTTCTATGGAACAACTTCCCACCAAGACTAGTATAATCCTTTTTAAGCTTAGCGAAATCGCCTCTAGGCGCCTACACTACTGCATCACCACCATTAGCATCATTAGGAACTGCTCCCTGAGCATCCCTAAGCATCTCTCTCATGAAGGCAGTAAACATTGTCCTTATATCAGGGACATTCCTATTGTTGGCCCCTGAACCTGTACTCCTCGTATTTCGGCTCATCGTCCAGTCTTCAAAGAGAAAACGATTAACCATCTCCTTAGTGGTGCATGTGCAGTGCGACTTCATCCTTAGATATACCAATAGTATATATATATATATATGTGTGTGTGTGTGTGTGTAGTTTTTTTGAAAACCAAAATATCACAAAAATGCGCTCTCATATACGTATACTATCTCTCCCTGATGCCTTCCCCTAGGTTAAGCTACGTAACCTGGCTTTGATACCAAGTGTGACGCCCGCTCCGTACCATCAGACATTTCCCCCGAAATGCGTTGTGCCAATGCCCGACTAGCACAGCATGATCGTCAAAATGGGTTGAAACGATGAATCATCAAGAACATGTAGTGTATCTTACAGCGCATGGAATAAAATATATTAATAACATAACTTTATATAAAACAGGCGAGACGGTGTATAAGCTGAAAACTAAACCATATCCATAAGAGTAGCGGAATCCAAAATACAACTTATGATCCAAACCGTTATTGCAACTTCAAAATACTGTCCCTAAAAAGGAAATAAAAGAGGTACACAACTAATGCACAAAGTAGTGACCAGCAACAACACATGGACAATATATGTATATAGTACATGAAAGCCTCCTGCTCGTCTCCGAACAGCTACTCGTGCATGACCACCTAACCTGTCTCTAGTCTGCTCGTTTAGGAGCACCCAAAGTAATAAGAAGAGACATAAAACTGTGGGTCGGACGGAAGTCTGGTATGAGTGATAACAAATCTATACCACTAAACAGAGCAATAACAAGTAATCATACCTAACCTGGACCTATAACCAAAGAGTTAGCACAACAAGATGTACAATACTCTAAGGTAACACTAACATATAGTGTTAAAATGGGAGTGTGCATGTCATGGTGATAGCAAACATCAAACATAGCAATTATCCTCACATCTCTCGCTCAGTGCATAATGCATGCGACATCCACCGCTCTGATCACCAGATCCATTAGGGCCATGACGGAGTCTAACACCGTACAACTATCGCTACGACTACTTTGCCTTTTGGGGCCCTGATGGAGTCCCACTCCATACAATCTCTGACCCCACTGCACTGGTTGATAGTCAATTACCCTATCGGGTCAACCAGTCCACATAGCCCTGGTCCTGGTTCGTCAACGTACCCCCTCTCTCAATGGTGAACCAACGTTATGGATATCGATAACTCCTTTGCACACGTCTCACAGCAAAGCCTAACTCTAAAAGTTAAATCGTTGGTTCCCATCTGGATCCTGAGTGCAAACCTCTCATTTGGACTTCCTTTGCATCTGGAGTTTTAGTTGGATTGGTGTTGATCTTTAGAAGAGTTCATGATCGTCGTCGCGTAGAAGAAGCTCAAATATGGTTCGGTTCGGAGTCATCATCTCGTCTCGGTTCACGGTCATCATCTAGGCCGGGTCGTGGTCCTCCCGGGGTGGTTCGTGACCCCCTTCATAGGCGGTTCATGAGTACCTCCCCCCGATTCGTGAGTCCCTCCCCTTCCCCCCGGTTCGTGACCCCCCCGGTTCGTGAGTCCTCCCCAGTTACCGAGTCCTCCTCCTGGTCGGTTCATGAGACATACCCCCTTCAGGAACTGAAATCCTTCTGGTCAGTTCGTGAGACATACCCCCTTCAGGAACCGAAATCCTGCAGTTTTTCCAGCAAGCTAATTTCTCCAAACGACGGCGTTTTCAACCATTCTAACTTTCCTATGACATCGAAAAACATACCAAACTGTAGTAGAAACATATAGAATCCATCAAAAACATTAATTACTTAGGCTATTATAGATTAAACATACCCTAAATCTAGGATTTTCCGCTAACCATGTTTAACCATATCTAACTATAGGATTAGCAAACTTAATCCAAATTAACCCAGATTCTTACCAGCGACATAAAATAATATTTTAGAATTTCAACATATTTTTCCAGAATTTTTAAATGTATGATTTCGCTAATTATCACAAACAGGAAAATTGGTTCAAGGAAGAACATCTCGTGTTTTTTAGATTGAAGGACGCACTTTTTATTTTTATATAGTAAGGACGCACTATTCTAAATTTCGGCTGAAGGAAAAAGTTTTACAGAAATTTTGAATAGCTGTTGTTCTTCTCCAATCTCTATCTTCACTCCTAGCGATCGAAAAAAAGACAAATCGATCAAATCATGTGTGTTCTTTCTACAACCGATGCCTTCACTCAACGATGACGACGGCTTCACTCGACGGCGGCGACTTCACTCGACGACGACGGGCTTCACTCCAGATGACGGCGGTGGCTTCTGATTCGTGATTTTGGAAATAAATTTTTTTGCTGCTGTGAGTTTTTTTGAATTATTCTATAAAGCGAAGTTTCAGGCTGTTGTTGAATTTGCTTAGGAGTAATGCTAAATGTATAAAGCATTTCATTTTAGTAGTTAATTATTTGTATCATTTGTAATTTTTTTGTTAAATTTGATCGATCCGCCTCAAATCGTGTATTTTCTGTTAAATCAAATGAGTGTTTCATTCTTGTTGTGATTTGCGATTTTGAGAGAAAGAAATTATGCTGATGTGATTTGTTTCAAATGGTTTTGGTTTCTGCCCAGGATAATGATATATCAAACTATCATTCCTGCGTGTTCTCTGAATTTTGCTCCATTATATGTGCAGTTTAGTTTGATGTGCTTGTATTTTATGCTGATTTGCTTTTTTGTTAGTTTCAGACTGTTTTTTGAATTTTCTCAAGTGTGATACAAATATTGTTTGAATTTTATTCTATTTGATTTTCTCTGTTGATTGTATTTGTGTTTATATTATCATTTGTTACAGTATAATGCTAGTATATATCATTTCATTTATATTTCATATTGATTGTATGATGCATGCTGTGTGATTTGTTTCTTTTGATTTACTCTATAGATTGTGTTTGTGGTTTTATTATTCTTTGATTGTGTATATATCATGCTATGTTTGTGTATCATTTTTTTTCTCAATGTTATGTATGTCTATCATTACTCAAACGCCATATTAAAGTGAACTAACATTATAGAATATTAAAAATGATAGATGAACTAGCATGTATATATTATGATGAATGATATCTGAATATAGTATGCTAAATTATGAATGAATTTAACATTGTATTTTTAAGTTGAGCTGGTAAGCATAAAATTTGATGAATGATAATTGAATTTAGCATTGCATCTTTTAAAGTGAACTAACATTATAATAGTTATATATGATTGTATTAAAAAAAGAACTAGCATGTTTATAGCATTATATTATAAAATTGAATAGAGCATCATGTATAGTAAAGTAAATAATGGTTGAATATAACATTATTTTAAAAAATGAAATAACATGTGTAAAGTATATAATAAATGATAGTTAAATTTAGCATTGTATTTTTTAAAATTGAAATAAGATGTATAGAATGCGTTGCATGACAGTTAAATTTAGCATTATAATTTTAAAGTGAATTACATGTATAAAATATGAAAAATGATAGTTGTATATAATATAATGTTTGTAAAGTGAACTAGCACATGTATAAAATATGATAAATGATAGTTGAATTTAGCACTTTATTTTTTAAAATGAAATAACATATGTACAATATGCTAAATGATAGTTGAATATAGCACTGTATTTTTTAAAGTGAAATAACATACGTACAATATGCTAAATGATAGTTGAATATAACATTGTATTTTTAAAGTGAACTGGCATGTATAAAATATAATAAATGATAGTTGAGTTTATCATTTGTATCATTGAAGTGACTTAACACGTGTAGAGTTTGCAAAATAAAGTTTGAATATAGCATTTGTTAGTAAAATGAACTAGCATGTATAGAATATAATAAATGATAGTTGAATTTAGCATTGTATTTTTTAAAGTGAAATAACATATGTTCAATATGCTAAATGATATTTGAATATAGCATTGTATTTTTAAAGTGAGCTACCATGTATAAAATATAATAAATGATAATTGAATTTATCATTTGTATTTTTGAAGTGAATTAGTCCGTGTTGAGTTTGCAAAATAATGTTTGAATATAGCATTATATCTAGTAAAATGAATTAGCATGTATAGAATATAATAAATGTAGTTGAATTTAGCATTGTATTTTTTTAAAGTGGACTAAAATGTGTAAAACATTTAAAAAAGTTGTATACAACATTTGCATTTTTTGTCAAATACATGAGAGTGTGTTGCAAACAAAGAATGTTAAATGAATATAGCACTACAATTGTTGAAATATTGCAACATACATTGTATACGAAGAATGATAGATGCATATACCATTTCAGATTTTGAACTACAAATGCATGCATTTCATATAAGAATAATAACCGATTAAATTATTTAAATTTTTTACATAAATAGTATGCATTGCATATATAGAATGATATCTGAATACTGCATTTGAATTTTTTTAAACACATTAGAATGGATTGCATAAGCAGAATATGAAATGATAGGAGAATACAACATAATATTTATTAAAACAAAAGGAAATCAACAGCTGCAACGCGCTTGATAACTTGAATGGCGACGACGATGATAGATATGAGTTAGACGGTGGTGGTGGCTAAGGAACTTGAACGACAACGACGACTTGGATCGGCTAGGGCATGAGGTCGATGACGGAAGTGGAAGGTGAAAGCGGCGACTTTGGGAGGCGGCGGCGGCTTGGAAAGCGGCTACTAGGCTTGAAGCGGCGGCGGTTTGGGAAGACAACTGTGAAGGGAACGGCGGTTGCGAAGGCATTGATGGAGACGATTGATTTGGCTGGGAAATTAGATTAATGATGATGGAGACGATTGCAAAGGGAACGGTATCCTTCCGCCTAATTACTGAAACTTACGTACTTAATTTAAAAATTAGATTAATATTTTTCCTTTAAACTAATTTCCTCTATCACAAATCACCCCTAATTAGCCATAATTAGTGTATAAACATGCAAATCACTCACCTTAGCCAATAATTAGTGATAAATCTGAAATGTCCACTGATTGGGCTCAGATTCCTATGTAGTGCAGCATCTCTAACTCTAATTTGATGTTAATCTGACTTGATTTGATGTAGATTTGCTTAATTAGTGATTAGTGAGATATTTAGAAGATGGAGGCCATTACTAGGGTTCAAGGAATGTTTGTGGCAGCTGGAAAAATGAAAGGGAATGTTTCTCCAAACCTTTCAGTCCTCCCATAACCCTAATCCCGAAATGAGTTATGGGCTTAGCTGCTAATCACCCTATTAAGCTGCTTTCCATCTTCCAAACCTTATTTCAGCCGTATCTCCCAAATGGTAAATTCGTTGATTAATGTGACCACTCTACGGAATGGGAAACCATCATCCGAATCCAATGGAAGTGGTTTCAGGTCAAAACTCCTTACCAATCAAAAGTTATAGGCGAAATAAGATTCGCCAGGGGCAAAATGGTCGTTTAAAATTTGGCAAAAATCGTGAATGTGGGAAATAACCCCAATAGTCATTTTCCAAAGTTACAATACCATATGACTTCGTATGAAAATAAAATAAATATTCTATGATCCTTGGATGTGTAGAATGTGGGTCGTTACACACACATACTTGTGAACCCTTTATACCAGAACATGGCTGGTTGTTTCATTGAGGGTGGACACCTAATTATGGAGTTTCTATATATATTTCCTCATTAACTATCCTTTACTATTTAATGCCTCACTATCAATGATAGATAGTGTGAATTCTCTCTGATCGCTTAAGACTCTAGGCGGACCTATTAGTCACTTATTATTCCTCGATAATATATTCAACGTTAACATAAACTAGAGGGAACAAGCTATGGGCCCTACTATTCAAGGCTTCTGTCATTCACGCATATACCCTTACTCGATACAAGGTGAGAGATGGTGTTTTATCGCTCGCTATACCATCTAGCTGACCTTATTGCATAATCTCCTTAGTCGCTTACTACTTCCCGTAGGATAGGTAGTTATATCTGACATTTTTAGTTTCCAAGTTTGGGTAGGCCATACACACACGCCATTTAAGACCCCTAAACTGAAATACCTCCTCCCAGGTGGACTCCTCAACCCAAGCCACTTAAGACCCAAGGAAGCGGACTATACGCGAAGATTATCAAGTTCGTACCCCATTAGCCTTTAATACCTTTCCCTATTGGGATAAAGTGGGCTATGTTATTAAGTCACTCTCGTTTAGTTCCTTTCCATGGAAAAACTGTACGTACACGATTAATTATCTTTACGGATTCCTATGGTCAATAATGTTTCACATCACTAACCTACTAAGTCCAACCCCAACTTTTAGTTATAGGCTCTGTATTAACAAATATAATTAAGGGAAGTTATATCCTCCTTGCTCCAGGATATTTATTTAATTTATTTCCCTAATTGGACTTAGTATTTTAATCAACAATCAATACCCATTAATCCCCCTTTTCACCATTTACTTTTGTTCATAAGTTTATTGCCATTTATAACCATAACGGTCATATATTCCTAAGGCAACTATTTACACTGGGTATCCTTATTTTATCAGTCCCAAAATATTTATTTATTGTACCCTAGCAGACAATTACTATTCTTATTTTTTATTTATTTGTTGCCTGTTATATATATTATATATATATATTCGTGCACTAGACCTCTCACATTAAGTTGACCACTTGTGGATGTTGGATTTGTCGGTCGATTCCGGGAAGACTTCTACCACAAGTTGAACTTAACCTTGTGCCTTAGTACACTTACGTTTACGCATTAGGCCCTCACATTAAGCTGACTACCTGTGGATGCTGGATTTGCCAGGCGGTTCCGGGCATACTTCTACCACAAGTTGAGCTTAACCTCGTGTCCAAATGCGGTTATAATTCAAATTCCTTAATTTAGGGTTTACAACATTAATCCTAATCAATTTAGGAATTGTAACCATTCTCCTATTATATTCACTTTCCCCAAACAACGTTGGTTACAATTGTTATTTATTGATTTGTGGTCCTATTTATAGCAATTAATTATGTTAATTGCTACAATGGTAACCACAAATATATTAATTCAATATGGATTACGCTTCATATATAATTCCATAATTGAATATCGTTCAAACAATCAATACTATGTATATTTTACCGTTTTTCGTAGATTTGGATTGATAATGTATATATTTATATTTATATTTTCATGCGGTCAACGTAGTTATTTTCTTAATTATTGTTTTAATTAATTTAATAATTTGGTTTAATCAATAACCAAACATTTCATTTTTGCATTCAATCTCGCCAAAAGGTTTCAAATCTTACAAAAAGACCATTAGTTGTAATTATTGTAAATTATGCCTGAATAGTAAAGTAGACATATCTCAAAATCACAAGATATATATATGTTTACATATATTTTTAGAATAGTTGATGCAAACTACGCACAAATATGTATACTTATATTTATACATACATTTGCATCACTTTTCCCTTTTTCCAGTCTTTTTATCATATCTCTTGTGAATTCAAAATAATATCTTTTTGTTTAAAAAGTAGAAAATGACACATTTACAACAACTAAGCAATAACCCAACAACATTGAATACAAAAACATATTTCTTTTAAAATTACAACCACATAATTCACCATTGTATCTTTTTATCCAAATTCACATAATTTATCATTCAACAATGAAACTAAACATATGGAATATAACCACATCTAAATGATGTTTAATGGGATTGATTTTCCAGATCTACAATGCTTGCAACAACCACAATACATTTCACAACATAATTATAGGAAATATGTATAAATAAATTCAAGAATCCTACAATTAATACTATCCCTAACCACAATTCACAATTTACCAGTTTTAACAATGTTTACAACCAGATCTGATAGGTCTCAATTTAATTACAACAATATTATGAACAGATTTGATGAAAATAGGCATATATTTTGAGATCTAATTCAAACGAGATAAATATGCTATTATATATATATATATCACACTCACTTGAACCATCCAAATCCGAAGTATGAATCTTTTAGGCCTACAGTTCCCAAAATTCTTATAAATCTACAATTTATCTGAAAAGAGGATAATTTTAGATCTGTAGATGTGCAAGAAAATAAGAAAAGAGGAGAGAATCTGATTTGGAGCGTCAATTCACATTCTTTTCCATTGAATCTGATAATCCTCTCAATTCTATATGATTTGTTGTATATGAATATGTTTTAAATTTAGAAATTAGGTTTGAAGAGGGAGGAAAATGACAGAGCTCCACTGCTACTACAGATTTTTATGGAAAAGAATGAGGCCTTACCCCTTTATTTGTAGGAGTGGAATTGGCCATGAACCATTAGATTCATTTTAGTTTATATCCATCCATTCGTTTCATAATATATTATAATATAACCTCTTAACTCTAGCTGTCATTGGGCGTTTTGACGTCCAGTAGGTTGATCGCTGGGGTCGCCAGCTGCCTATTGAGGCTGGTTAAATAAGGTATATAGTATATATTTATTCTGGTTTATTTATTTTCCATCCATTATCGTATTTTGTTCGTAAATTTTTCATACGGACTCTGTTCGCAAAAATCCAAACATGAAAGTTGATCAGAATTACGAGACGAACGCATCGGTTAAAGTTTCGTGGTCAAATTCCATCGTTTATAGAAATTCCTATTTTTGAAATTCTAATAATTAATTCTATTATCAAAATTCCGGGTTGTTACACATGCAACCGATCAAACATTGTATACGCTTGCTCAAACCATAGGACAATTCTCTCCATTCCGACGCCTCCTCGTTTCAACAATCCATGGGATTTTGAAGAATTTCAAAATCCCTTCGATGGTGCTGAAAATCAAGGACATTACATTCTAAATTTGAATTCGTCCACCAATTTTTCATCATACCAGGATTCATAGCAACAAACTCATGTGCATCAAAATCCAATGCAATAAACTCAATACATTGTTTCCTCTTCTGATGCACGAAGTGGTTCGAGAATAAGTCGCAATGAAACTGATGATAATATGGCTGAAATAATTATCGTCGTATATGAATGACAAATGAAGAAATCTTATCAGACTTTAGATAATTCGAAGATAAACAACGTGCGTTCAAAATGAAATTCATTAAACTACACAAATATTGTTGCTTGTGCTAAATGTCTAACAGAAGAAGCAAATTTTACTTTCACCGAATCATTATATGTTCTTATAAATAATACAGATTTATTTAATATGGTTGACGATGATGATGCTAAGAAATAGTTATCCTTGTCGTATAGACAAATCTCGAACGAGTTTGTAACAACCCGTATTTTTCGAATAATTAAATTATTAAATTTAATATGATTTTGAATATTTTATGGTTATAAATAAAATTTTATAATTTAATTATGTAAGTTTTATTATAAACTTAGCTGAATTAATTATGTAAGGAATTCAACTAGTTATAACAATAAGGAACTTGCGTTGATTGTAAACATAACTATGATTTCAGTTTGTATTGTTAAATATTGGAGCTTGAATTTAATATTAAATTATTTGAACGAAATTGAGTTGATTAATTTATAATTGGAATACAAATTGGATTTGAAAAATTATTAAAAATTGAATTCAAAATAAATGAAAGTTTAATTTACAAGGTTTATGTGAATTCTATTTGATTTGATTTAAGTTAATAAACCTTTGAATCGAATTAAAATGTGAACAAATAGAAATTGTATATTTTATTGTATTAATGAACCTGTGAAAATAGTTATTTTGCAACCGATCTCGGAGTTCGAAGAAACTAGTTTCATCCGTTCCAGAATTTTAAATTGTTGTAAGATTTCAAGTTTCGTGTCAATTGGAATTGAGATTTAAAATAGTTATTTTCAAATGATCTCGGATCTCGATGAAACTAGTTACATCGAGCCCAGATATTGAATTATTGTAAAATTTTGAATTTCATAGCCATCAGACTTATCGTTTGATCGTGCAAAATTAAAACATGTAGGAAATTTATTTCTAATTTAATTAGAACGATCGAGTTTTAAGAAAAAACGGTTATAGACTTTGAAATTGGGCATTGCTTGCCACTAGTTCCATTGCGTTCAGAAGGCCTTTAAGCCTATAGGTAGGCTGTTAGTAGGCTTGATTTAGACAGACCCGTTTTTGGCTTTAAAACACGTAAATCAATGGTCAGAATTTTTGATTCTTTCTCCTTCAATATCTTCTAATCCGTTCAACGAAATCAAAAAATTCCAACATGAAAATCGTAGAGCTTCACGAGCGCTTCACATCCACATGGATGATTAATTTTGATTTCATCTCGATTCACCAGAATATTGTCATAAAGGAGGCATGGTCGTAGGTCGTTTATGGGCTGGAGGCACTACCGAGTTGGGCCAAATTCGGGGCGTTAATGGAGCTTTCGACGGCAGTTGTGGTGGTGGAGGTCCATCGAATTCCGGCGTTGTGTGTGGCATGCATGGTTTTGGATTGGAATATGCAAATGGGTTCTCTGTTGGGTAACAAATGAACGAAGAGGAAGAAAGGTTAGTTGGGAGCGCCGACGTGAAAGGTTCAGATAGGGCGAGGAATTGTTTTAATTATTTTATTTATTGTTGAAATTCGAATGCTAAAACTTGTAAAACTTCCTCATACGAACTCGGATTGACTCGCAGTTTGTTTCATTAGGGTATTGAAATTCCGCACGATGTGGCACTGGTTTGGACAGATTCTGAGACAGTTAAATTTTCGGGCTTATTTTGGATTTCAAACTTGTTCGAAATAAAAGGAGAGTGAATAAACCCACTACGCTTAACTAAAATAATTGATTATTAGTTAAACTGAAGTCCTGTTATGATATGATTGTATTGATTGTGGTTTGGCAGTTAAAACTGCATATTTATGTTAATTGACATCGATAATGTAATTTAATTTAATTATTAGTTTAAATTTTGTAGTTAAGCTAAAATTTGACATTTAATTACTAATTTAAAACGCGACATCTAATAACTAATAAATTCATAATATATTGAATTAGTTGGATGTATTAATGTGATGAATGGCTTGGATTTGATATGTTTGACATATTCATGTATAATTGTGTGAATTTACCCGTTATTCACCTTGATTTTTATATCACCATTGTTTGTGTTGTTTAATCCCAATCATTTACCCTAGATGTTATGGTCATCGAAGAAACCTGGGATTAATCATTAAAATTTGAATTGTAACAACTTCAGTTTTTAGAGTATTCTATTAAATGATTTAATTTAAATTTTGGTTTTATTTATTTAATTTAATTGGATTTTTTTTGAAATAATAATATTGATTTATGACTCATATTGTTTTTGAATTTTATAAGTTAACTATTTCGATTTGTGATATAAAACAAATTTATTTTGTTTTTTTTATTTCAAATGAATTTGATTTTGATATGAATAGAATTCAATAATAGAAAACTATATTGGAAATTTATTCGTTCATCATTTCCATATAAAAATCTAAATTTCATTTGATATCGTCTATTACTTGATTTGCAAAATTGTTTGTTAAATATTTATTCCCAAAAATTGATCATTCACTTTTATTTCCGGTTTTATTCTAATTTTATTTATTTCGTTGCCTAAAACATCTGCTCCTCTTTTATTTGTTGACAAAACCGTTGGTTCCATTGAATTAAAAATTTATATTATTTCCCTTTATTTGCAAACATTATTTACCCTTTTAAAGCTCGACGTCCGTTCTTTGATATTATTCATTTCCTTACACGTTCGTTGTTTTCAAAAATTAAAACGTTCATCCCCTTTCATTCATTTCCTTTTGTTCCCCAGATTTTGCGAAAAATATATTTAATTTCCTTTTAAAATCCATTCTTTCCCTGAAATTGCCAAGCGTTATCAAGCATTAAATGCCAATAGGCACCTTTCTTCCCATGCATTACGTTTCCATATATTTCTGAATCCATCTGTATCCATTTATTCTAATCACCATATTTTTCTCCATTCCCATTTCTTCTTTAAAGTTGCTCGATTCCCATCCCATATGTTACCATCCTTTACAGATAAAGGTGGACACATCAGCCCCTTTAATTTCTCCTAATTTGTTTCTTCACATTCCCATTGTCCATTTACCTCCCTCCTCGAGAAAGAATTCTACTACATTCCCCTTTCTCTCCTAAGCAGCTCTCCCATCACCTGAAGCCGAGACCTCGCTACCAACCTTCCAACCGCAACGCCGAGCTCCACTCAATCCCCTCCTCCTACTGGCCATGCTCTTCCTTCTCGTCTGAAGCCATGCTCCGACCCCGCTATCCCATTTCGGCTATGCGTTACCATCGGTCCGGACATGCATCTGTAGAATCCTACCGTGGGTATTCCTCGTGTGCCTTGTCATATTATCCTGAGCGAGCCCCTACGATTTTGATTTAACGTGTTCGTATCACGACGCATCCCTATCCACCGACGTACTGGTGTGTTATATGCAACTGTACGACAACGATATAAATGGTGGAAGGGTAATAATGGTAATCCCACTTATACTATTTTGATATTTTATATTTAACCATAGACATTATTATAATAGCGTATTGTATTATATAGTATCTAGTTTAACGGATCCTTAGAGGATGGTGTTCCCAAACATCCTTTAATTTACTAATGCATTTCATTAAACATTTCATTTGAGTTGATTTACTTCAATGATAATTTTAATCCTGATCCGAATGTTTTGTTTTTGCATTATTGTTAGGGTCACACCGAGTATTGCAGTATTGAGATTTCACCTTTCGAAGCTGGAGACTTGTTGAAGACATCATATCTATCTATTGGTTCTGGTTATTTCTTCTTTGTATTAGACATTCCTTTAATTAGACTTCTACTGTATTTAATTTTGTAACTCTAACATTATGTATAAATTTTGATTTTTATTTAGTAGCTTCATGAACTACTATTGTATTGTTTATTTCCGCTGCGAGATATTATAGTGCTCTGTATCTGTGATCTGTGATTTATTCTATTCACCTCAGAAGCTAATAACAATTCGTCATTTCGAGCGATTCGAGTTGGTTTAATTTCCGACTTAAAGCGATTGAAAAGGCGGGTCGTTACAGTTGGTATCAAAGCTTTGGTTTATTAAAGCTTTAGCCCATGGGGTAAAAACTCGTTAGAGATAGGGTAGTGATTTCCTAGAATCAGTGGAATCAGTCGTAGAATCCTTCTTGAGAGAAAGCATATTTTTAAAGTATAAATGGTTTTTAAAATGGTTTTAAAATGTTTTTAAACAAATATTTTTGGATATAAAATTTTGTTTATTATTTAAATCTTCTTCTGAAATTTCTCTTCCATTTGAATCCATCTTCCTTCGTACATCTCCTTTGATTAGGTTCTTTCGTTCGTTCAGCTCTTAACTCGAATTCTATAACTTATCCTTGCCCATAACAAGGTAAGACGTAGAAGGACAGTATAAGTCTTCTAACGAGTTCATCCTTGTTTAATATTGGTTTGAAATAAGTAATTTGAAAGGTATTATAATATATAAGTTTCTTGATGCAGTATTTAATTTTTGAGAGATGTATATATTGTAAATACAATTATGTTTTGGTAATACCAATATTTTGATATTTATACTTTAAGATTTATATTTTATAAACTATATATTTTATGTAAGATTTAAAGATGAAAATTTTGATTTTATCTTGATTAAATAATTTTGCTATGTATTTGATTTAATAATAATATTGTTTGTATATTTATTAAGGATCGAGATTGGATTTTAATAAATAAATGAGTAGGGGTGATATAATTTTCCCTACTTTAAATTTTAATGATTTGAAATATATTATTTATAATATTTGATTTGAAATTTTGGTATATACTATGTTTAAATATAGAAAGATGTTTTGAGTATTTACCTGACGTTAAAGTTGGTCTATCAAATACTTAGCAATTTGGGTATACGTCTTATCAACGTATATGTTAAATCCTATGTGTATT
Source organism: Allium sativum (assembly GCA_030737875.1). NCBI lineage: Eukaryota > Viridiplantae > Streptophyta > Magnoliopsida > Asparagales > Amaryllidaceae > Allium > Allium sativum. The sequence continues at coordinate 125,266,771 of CM060921.1, forward strand.
AAGATAGATATAGAGTCACATTCTGTTCGCTTGAAAATGATTCTGGTGATGACTATAGCATCAACTATATCTATTTCCAGGTTTCGAACGTGGAATAGATATATATTACCAGTTGAGACGTCGAGTGAATATTTAAAACTATTTTGAAATGTTTGAAAATAATTTAACTTTTGATATATATATATATATATATCAATATATATATAGGTATAAAGATAATTATGAACCATTTGGTTTAAATATATTAACTATTTAATTACAATTTCCCTACCTCGTTCCTTTACGGGGACGAAAAGGTTTGAGTGAAGGAGATTGTAACAACCTCAATTTTTAGATTATTTTATTTAATGATTTAATTTAAATTTTGGTTTTATTTATTTGGATTTTTTTGAAATAATAATATTAATTTATGACTCATATTGTTTTTGAATTTTCTAAGTTAACTATTTTGATTTGTGATATAAAACAAATTTATTTTGTTTTTTTATAACAATTGAATTTGATTTTGATATGAATAGAATTCAATAATAGAAAATAATATTGGAAATTTATCTGTTCATCGTTTCCAGATAAAAATCTAAATTTCATTTGATATCGTCTATTATTTGATTTGCAAAATCTTTGTTAAATATTTATTCCCAAAAATTGATCATTCACTTTTATTTTCGGATTTATTCTTATTTTATTTATTTCGCTGCCAAAAACATCTTCTCATCTTTTATTTATTGCCTAAACCATTGGTTCCTTTGAATTAAAAATTTATATTGTATCCTTTTATTTGCAAACATTGTTTACCTTTTTAAAGCTCAACGTCCGTTCTTTGGTATTACTCATTACCTTACACGTTTGTTGTTTTCAAAAATTAAACCGTTCATCCCCTTTCATTAATTTCTTTTTATTCCCCAGATTTTGCAAAAAATATATTTAATTTCCTTTAAAATCCATTCATTCCCTGAAATTACCAAGCGTTATCAAGCATTAATTGCCAATAGGAACCTTTCTTCCCATGCACTACGTTTCCATACATTTCTTAATCCATCTTTATCCATTTATTCCCATCACCATATTTTTATCCATTCCCATTTCTTGTTTGAAGCTGCACGATTCCCATCCCATACGTTACCATCCTTCACAAATAAAGTTGACACAACAGTCCCTTTAATTTCTCCTCATTTGTTACTTCACATTCCCACTGTCCATTTACCTCCCTCCGCGAGAAAGAATTCTTTTGCTTTCTCCTTTCTCTCCTAAGCAGCTCAACCATCACCTGAAGCCGAGACCCCGCTGCGACCCTCAAACCGCAATGCCGAGCACCACCCAATCCCCTCCTACTGGCCACGCTTCTCCTTATCGCTTGAAGCCAAGCTCTGACCCCGCTGTCCCATTTTGGCTATGCTTTACCACTGGTCCTGGCATGCATCAGTATAATCCTACTGTATGTATTTCTTGTGTGCCTTGTCATATTATCTTGAGCGAGCCCCTACGATTTTGATTTAACTTTGTCGTATCACGGCGCATCCCTATCCACCGACGTACTGGTGTGTTATATGAAAATGGTACGGCAACGGTATAAACGGTGTAAGGGTAATAATGGTAATCCCGCTTACACTATTTTGATATTTTATATTTAACCATAGACACCATTATAATAGCGTATTGTATTATATAGTATCTAGTTTAACAGATCCTTAGAGGATGGTGATCCCAAACATCATTTAATTTACTGATGCATTTCATTTGAGTTGATTTACTTCCATGAAAATGTTAGTCTTGATCCGAATGTTTTGTTTTTGATTTATTGTTTGGGTTAGACCGAGTAATGCAATATTGAGATTTCACCTTTTGAAGCAGGAGACTCTTTGAGGACATCATATCTATCTACTGGTTCTAGTTATTTCTTCTTTTTATTAGACATTCATGTATTTAGACTTCCACTGTGTTTAATTTTGTAACTCTGGTATTATGTATAAATTTTGATTTTTATTTAGCAGCTTCATGAACTACTATTGTATTATTTATTTTTCGCTATGAGATATTATTTTACTCTATACCTGTGATCGATGATTTATTCTGTTTACCTCAGAAGCTAATAACAATTCATCGTTTCGAGCGGTTCGAGTTGGTTTAATTTTCGACTTAAAGCGGTCAAAAAGGAAGGTCGTTACAGTTGTTATCAAAGCTTTAGCCTATGGGGTCGTTAGAGATAGGGTAGTGATACCCTAGAATGAGTGGAATCAGTCGCAGAATCCTTCTTGAGAGAGAGAGAGAGAGCATATTTTTAAAGTATAAATGGTTTTTAAAATTTGTTTTAAAATGTTTTTAAACAAATATTTTCGAATATAATTTTTTTCAATATTTAAATTTTCTTCTGAAATTTCTCTTCCTTCGTACATCTTCTTTGATTAGGTTCTTTCGTTCGTTGAGCTTTTAACTCGAATTCGATAACTTATCCTTGCCCATAACCAGGTAAGACATGGAAGGAGAGTACAAATCTTCTAACAAGTTCATCCTTATTTAATATTGGTTTGAAATAAGTAATTTGAAAGGTGTTATAATATATAAGTTTCTTGATGCAATATTTAAATTTTGATAGATATATATATTATAAATAACATTATGTTTTGGTATACATTGAATAGGAGATGTGAATTACGGAGATGTGAATTACGGTAAGCATATCTTACGCCATTACACTCACATTATTACATAGTTTTAATTTAACTATTATGAGAATATTTTAGTTCTAATCTGAGTATTTTTGTATTTTCATTGGTGCTCGTGTGTAACAACCTAGTTTTCTGGTTAGTTTAAAATATGGATTAAGATTAGTGGACTTTTAAAAGTGATTTAAAAGTAGATATATTAAAATTTGATATTTTAATACTATTTCAATCGCCTAAAAATGAACATTTTGCAAACAGTGTCGGATTTCAAAGAAACCACTTTCATCGGATCTGGAATAGTAAATTATGTCTAGCTTACAAATTTCAAGTCAATCAGAATTAGTGTGTAAGCATACGTAATATAAACGCATGTTGAAAAACCAGTTAAAATACAATAAAAGCTAGAAATGAAGCCATTTTTAAATGGTCTCCAAATTCATTGAGACCAATCTTATTGGATTCTTATTAGTGAATTATAGTAGGGTTTCAAATTTTGTATTGATCGGACTTACGGTTTGGTCATACAAGTTGAAAACGTATAGGAATCGTTATATTGAAATTTGACTTGAAAATAAGCAGTTTTGGGTAATATCGAAACAATTAAAAATATTTATAAATTGGTAAATGACAACCTAAATGACATATTAATATGTTTTAATGGTTTTATAGAGTTTAAATTAATTTAAATACATATATACTACCTTCCATATATACACGTAAATGGTTAATTAAACATTTACTTTAAATAATAACTTTCCTTCACACCATTTTCTAAGCCCTCCTACATTTAGACAACACACTCCCCTTTTCACATGGCTCCTCCTTAGTTGTCATTTTCTTCCATTTCTCAATTTTCAAAATGTACTTAAGCACATGTAAGAAAGAGGAAGTCATTTGTTTTTTTTTTCATCTTATTTCCATTTTCTTTTTCTTTTTTTCACTTTCATTATCCTTCTTCCTCCTTCCACCTTTAATGGCGCCACCTCCTCTACCACCACCTCCACCCTCCTTAAGCCATGCGCACCACCCCAGACCTCCACCTAGCTCTGGCCGTGGGCCCCTTATCTCCAAAATCTTTCCATCTCCTTTAAAACCCTTAGAAATCACTTTTTTCCCTTTAAAACCAAACTCCACCACTGTAAGCTTCTCCATTGATCCCCAAAACCTCACGCACCACCCCACATGAAACGACCCGAACTTCCGTACCCTTTGAGTCGACTAATAACACCTCACGTCCAACCCAAATTGCACAAAAATACGAATCATTATTAGAAAGAAGTTAGAGGATGAGAAATAGAAAGAAAGAAATATTAGATTAGGAGAAAAATGAAGATCACAACTCACAGCGGAACGAATAAAATATATTAGATAACATAATCTTTGAAATACAAATCAGTAACTGTATATATACGTACCATCATCAGAGCACAACAGCTATCTCTGGAACAGTTATAAACACATGTTTCCAGATACAACGTAGTACACATCGGAAAATAAGATAGTCTATAGCTACTGGCGAAGCCTTCAACTCCTCCAAGTGAATCTGAAAAATCCCGACTACTTGACTGCCCGTACAAATTTGGGCACCCAAGAGTTTAGGGAAAACAACAAAATAAACTCTGGGTCAGTCATGGGACTAGTGAGAGTAAACTCCAACCATTTGTTTAACTTTTAAAAATCCTTTCAAAAAAGTTGATAATCGTAAGACGGATCCATGCATAAACACGGATGGTTTTTACCTTACGATAACCCAAAATATTTTTGATATCAAACCCAGTGATATTATAATAATGTCTACATCAAATAAATAAAATCTAGCGGAACGCTTGCATCTCACGCTCCATATATAATATAAAATCAAAAACCACAGGGCGCTTATTGGAGATTGGATTTCCAACATGAGAAGGTATGGGACCACCTGCCGATAGTGTATCTCTAGAGGCAAATACACTAGGTTCAACAAGAACATCTTGCAACCCGTCCCACACATGACCGACCACTCATTTCGCTTGAGTGTATCGAATGTATATCACCAACGGTTGGGATCAGCAACCGTTTCCCAAAAGGGACAGCATCGATAGATTAAAGAGGCAAATTGAATTTCTCTAGATAGGTGATTATACACCTTAATGGGAGCGACCCACCTAGCCATGCTGCCTGCCCGATTTCTGTCAATCCCCGGTTGTGAGGCTTGAGATTTGAATTAATAGAACAGCCCTTGCATTTTCCTCCGTCTTCATAATCTCTTCAACATAAGTTGATTTGTAACGCTTACGCCAATACGGAGTGGTTTTCAGATATTAATCTGATCCCGGCCTCTCCATATTGACAACGGAGGTATAAAATAAATCAAAACTTTGATAGTCGGTGATTTAACTATCAAAGAACATCCATATAATCAACGGTCCTATTTCCAATTGGAAATTCTACCGATCAAGCATCAAACAACACTGGGCCCCTTTAAATCAATTCCTGATTATATTATTATTTCAAATTCCTGTTTCCCTATCTTTCATATCCTTTTGAAGCTCGATTTCCCTTTCGATTCATTGAAAACATTTCCAATAGGAAATTTCTTTATTCGAGAAAATATCTCTTTACCCCATTTAGAAAACATTTCTATGCATATATATTAGTGAATCCTTATTTCCTATATTCAAAAAATATGCCGTATTAATATTGGAAAATATTTCCAAATTCTCTTCCTTAATCCCCTCATTGACCAATTCATTTCATTTTCTATACGTTGAAAATATATCTCTTTTAATTGGGAAAAACATTTCAAATTCTTTTAATTGACGCGATGTTATAAACATCGTTATTATAATTTAAAACATTAACAATTATTAACTAACCAGGATGTTAACAAATTTTCACTATCGAACCTTACCCATTTCTCCATCAATCATGAAGTCAATCAAGTTGGGGTATCATTACCTCTCAGACCTTAATTGAACAACACTCTCATCTTTGAAATCGCCAAAGCTCACCATTTCAAACAAACCATCGCTTACGCGACTCTTGGATTCAATCTAAGAACACACTTCTTTTATAGAAAAATATTGATTATAACGGTAGCGTTATAATCGCTGTTTCCAAATATTTGATTTATAAAATATTGCTTTTAACAACAGCGTTACGATCGCTGTGTAGTATTATAGAACATTTATTATAACAATAGCATTAAGATCGCTGTTTAGAATTACAACATTTATTATAACGGCAGCGTTAAAAATCGCTGTTTAGATTTACATAACCTTTATTATAACAACAGCGTTATAATTGCTGTTTAGATTTGTACTAAATAGAGTTCAAATATCCTTCCTGAACTAAGCCATTATAACGAACTTTGACCTAGTCAAAGTATAATTATAAATCCCTTGAATTTATATCAATTTGTTTTTATATTCCGAACTTTGGAATATAATTCATCGTTTCCTTTCAAAATGAATTTCCATTTCTGTAACACCCCGAATTTTCTATTAACACTAAAGTTGCTAAAATATTAATAAGTGTGTAAGAGAGGGGATGTATCTAATATGAATATAAAAATATTAATAAGTTGTAAGAGAGGGGATGTATCTAATATGAATATAAAAATATTAATAAGTGTGTAAGAGAGGGGATGTATCTAATATGAATATAAAAATATTAATAAGTGTGTGAGAGAGGGAATGTATCTAATATGTATATAAAAACAATAATAAGTAAAGGGGGATGTATCTAATATGTACATTGTAGAAAATATATATATATTTATGACATGAATAGAAGTTTATTAATATGCTGAGTGTTTGCTGAGTCACTTCTGACTCATTGCTGAGTCAACAAGATAAACCCCATCTTGTCTGAACGGATGCGGTTATTTCTAGGTTAAATCTAATGGCCTAAATGAATTCTAAAATCTATAAATAAGTGGGTAGACCCTAGACCTAAATCACTTGTAAAATTAGAGAAGCTACCGTCATGCTGCTGCCATGGAGTTCAGCATAGCCGTCACAAACTAAGAAGAGGAAGCCTAATCATCTACAACTAAATCTACACAAATCAAATCAAAAGATCTCTCTTTCTCTAATTCTTTTCTTTTGTTGGTGAGTATGATGATTCTCACAAGACTATTACAAACTAATTTGACTCAGTTATGAATGGATCACAAGAAAGTGATGTGATTTGTAATTGTAAATTCTATATATTGTGGATCTCTTATTATGTTATTATGTTGTCGTATGATGTAAATTATATATGCTATGTCATGCTATGTGGTAAATTCTCTTATGCTATGTCGTGCTATGTTGAGAATCATGTCATGCTATGTTATACTATCATACTATGCCATGTTATAAATCATGCTATATTATGTTGTAAAATCATGATGTTGTTGGAACATGCTTAAAGTTATGTTTTTTTTTAATTTAAATGGATCTTGTTTATGGGAATTTGCCTATTAGGTTAGGTGTACCCATAAACTTGAAACTATAATTAAATAAAACTTGATTATGGGAATTTGCCTATTGAGTTAGGTGTACCCATATAAAACCATGTTGTTAAAAAAATAGATGATGTTGATTCACACATGTTCATATGTAAGTTTATGAAAATTGATTGAGATCATATTAGGTGAATTTTGAACAAGTTGACACCTTTAGATTCATGACATGTATAATCTATGCAAGTTGGACATATGCAAGTTTCACCCCTTATTATGATTCATTTGGTCACATATACATGTTGTTATTATGATAATCTCTTTTATGCTATGAGTGAGGCTATTCGAGTCTAACATATATTTTGCGAATAAACGTTCAAACGTGGGGTAGGGGTAATATTAGGAATTAATAAATTGGGTGCAATTTTGTAAGATGTTGCATACCATGAATGAATGTCCATAATTGAGTCAATTATGGACATTGTTAAAAATTGGAAGTAATTAATAATTCAAGTAGGGAATTATTAAAATTGGGGGAAAGTGGATTATTATTAATAATCAATGCTTAGGACACGAGGTTGGACCCGTTTGTGATGTAAACCTGCCCGGACCCGCCCGGCAAATCCAGTAGTCACAAATGTCGGCCCAATGTGAGAGGTCCTAGGCCCAAACTAAAGCATAACAGTTGTAAAGACACGAGGTTAGACTCTTTTATGGTGTAAGACTGCCCGGACCCGCCCGGCAAATCCAGCTGCCATAAATGCCAGTCTAATGTGAGAGGTCTTTATGAGGTTATGGCCTTAATGAACTAAGAAATACTTAACCAGATAATCATGTAAGGTGGGACATGGGGGTTAAGTAGGTGCCTTGGGTGGCATGGGGAATCTGGTGGTTGCCTTTAGAGGCATTTGAAATACGATTAGACTTAACCAAACACACATGTAAATGAACATGACTAAGTGGGTTAAGTGGGATGGACTAATGGGGACAAGCTTAGGTGGAATGCTTGTGGTAAATAGTGGGGGCCCATTTCAACCAGTATCCCAAAACGTATCTTTGTGGGCTCGACCCAAGTCGAGGACGGGACACGCATACTGGGTTTGACTATAAGAGGCCAAAACAGGGAGCGGTGGCAACGCAAGTCCAACGGGTTTCATATGCGTGTGTGGACCCGGGATGGTAGGTAAGACGTTGTTGCATCGTGTAGGTATAAGCCGTGCATGTCCGTTGTATCAGGTTGCCACTTTAGGGGAGTGATACACCCCACTGTGGGGCCAGCACGGGTATCTACGAGTTAGGGAGCCGATCGAATAATGGGAAGTAGGGTACACCTAGTGGAGATAGGGGCAGGCGGCACCTATGTAGTCAGCTAGGGGTACGTAAAGCCATTGGGAAAGTTTCTAAGTGAAGCTAAGTGGGATGAATCTTTAGGGTGACTGGTGTGGTGCAGTATAGTGTTTATCCTTTAGTATTTAGGAGCGCCTATAACGTTGCCTTTAGCGATTGTCTATGTCCTTAATCTGCTCTTCATAGACATTTTCTTGTTTTCCAGCTTATGCCTTAGTCCAGTTATTTTGGTAATAGTATTGTAGAATTATCATATTCACCAGACTTTATGTCTGACCCCCTCTTTTCCATCCTTTTTCTCCCTTCAGGTCCGCAGGTTGGGCCAAGTTCTAGTGGAGTCTAGTTGGATCGCTTATCTTCTGGAAAGCTTGGACTGCTGAAGTAAAGTCCAGCTTGTTATTTTTCTTTTTAATGGCTATTCATGTAATGGGATTATGTACTTGTTTTATCAAGATAGATATGAATATGGTGTTATGATGTAATCAAACATGTTTTGACTTCTGCTACAATGAAATAAAGTTTTTTGAATTTCCAAGTACTATTTTATATCTGTCTTGTTGTAATTTTACTGTTCTATATTCACTTAAAACCTCCATGGAAGTTAATGCATTCCCTTTGTGAGTGACATTAATGGACGTGGGGTGTTACACGTGGTATCAGAGCATAAGGTTACCAGAACAGATAAAAAAAATTTTTAGAAAAATATTTTTTTTTCTAAAGTATTTTTGGAAGAAGTGCTTTCAAAAAAAAAACATGTTATTTAAAGAGAGTTTTTATGAAAAACATAATCCCAAATAGCCACATCCTTATCTTTATCTTTCGAATTCTCCATTTTGAATCTTTCCTTTTTCGTTTCAGCATGGCTGAAGATCTTAATCTCCCAGAAGGTGTGACGATTCCAGGGTGGTTTAGGAGATACTTGGAGGCTAGGGCCACCACTGCAGGCCCAGCGGATACTCTTCCACCCCTAGTTGCACCCATTCCTCCTCCTCCTCCTCCTCCTCCTCGTGTTGACACTTTTGCAAAGACGTGCAAGGAATTCAAGGCTATGGGAGGAAAAACTTTTCAAGGGACTGAGACGTTTGTGGAGGCCAGAGATTGGCTTAAGGGGACTGAGGAATTGTTGGATATCTTTGAAGTGGAAGATGGGAGGAAAGTCCGTTTAGCTGCTTGGCTAATGAAGGGAGAGGCCTCGTTTTGGTGGGAGGTCACTAACGGGGAACGTCCAGTTGATTCATGGGCGGATTTCAGACGAAGGTTTGAGGCAAAGTTTCTTTCAAGGGCAGAGGAGAACTTAAATATGGAAAAATTCCTGGCACTAAAGCAAGGGAGCTCATCAGTAAAGGAATATGTCAATAAATTTAATCAGTTAGCAAGGTTTGGCTTGGAGTTGGTGAACACGCCAGAGAAGAAAGCTTTGAGGTTCGTTAGAGGCTTGAATGAACCGTTACAAGGGTTGGCTATGACCCACATGCCTATGGGAGCCACCTTTGAAAAGCTAGTAGAAATGGCACTTATGCATGAGGATAAGGCAGTTGAAAAGAAAGGGGATCAGAAGAAACCCCAACAGCAAAATAAGAAGGGTGGTAAAAACAATAATGGCAAAGGGAAGAAGAAATGCTTCAATTGTGGGACGCCTGGCCATCTCAGCAAAGATTGTAGAAAGAAAAAGAAGACTGGTTGTTTCCATTGTGGAGATGCGGGACATTTAGTGAAGGACTGTCCAAAGAAGGGGCAGAGGGCAGGGTCTACCTCGGGAGGACAGGTGCAGGCTCTTATGGCACCAGGGCAGGCAAGGGGGCAAGTTCAGGCTATTGCGGCCCCACCACTGCAAGAAAGAGGTAGAACAATTTCTGTTGAAAGCTTAGTTTTTCTGTTTGATCATCCTGTCCGTACCTTATTCGATTCTGGCGCATCTCATTCGTTTATCTCTGCATCATTAGTTGAATCACTGCACTTGAACACCAGTTTAGTAGAGGATCCCTTGGTCGTTTCAAATCCAATTGGGGGTTCGGCTCATTTGACCATGATCTGTTTGGATTTGAAAATCTCTATACTTAGCGTTGAATTTAGATGTGATGCTTATGTATTGGGCTTCACGGGCTATGGGCTAATTTTAGGAATGGATTGGTTGTCTAGAAATAGGGCCATTCTTGATTGTGAAAGGAGAGTAGTTAGGCTTGTGACTCACCTTGGTAATGCTCTCGACATCTTTTGTAATCCCATAAATTCCGTTATGCTAAGTTATCTTGAATCGCTTGACGCGTCTGTAGAGAACCTGCGATCGGTAGAAGTGGTCCGGGAATATCCGGATGTGTTTGAGGAGGTGAAGGGCTTACCTCCAAAGCGGGAGATAGACTTTCGAATTTATCTTGTGGATAATGCTAAACCCGTATCTTTGCCAGTGCGCCACATGGCTCCTCGTGAAAGGAGGGAACTCAATAAGCAAGTAAAGGAGTTGCTTGAGAAGGGGTTCATAAGGCGTAGTATATCGGAGTGGGGTGCTCCAGTAGTTTTTGCCACAAAGGCGGATGGGTCTCTTAGACTTTGTATGGACTATAGAGAACTAAACAAGCTTACTAAAAAGAACCGACACCCACTGCCGAGGATTGACGATCTCTTTGATCAGTTAGTTGGCGCCTCAGTGTTTTCGCAGTTGGACTTAGCCACTGGCTTTCATCAACTGAGAGTGGCTGAGGATAGTATAGATAAAACTGCTTTTAGGACTCCTGACGGATTCTATGAATGGCTAGTGATGCCCTTTGGTTTGACAAATGCCCCTGCATATTTTGTTGATTTGATGAGTAGGGTGTTTAGGGAATATCTTAACAAATTCGTGGTAGTCTTTGTGGATGACATCTTAGTCTTTTCTAAGAATAAAGAAGAGCACTCCCTACATCTTAGGGAAGTGTTGGAAACCCTTCGAGCGCATAACCTTAAGGCAAAATTTTCTAAGTGTCACTTCTGGAGGAAGGAAGTACGGTTCTTAGGGCACGTGGTTTCCAAAGAAGGGATAGCAGTGGATCCCGCAAAGGTGGTGGCCATCCAAGATTGGAAGGTCCCTAAAAATGCAACCGAAGTAAGAAGTTTCTTGGGGTTGGCTGGCTATTATAGGAAGTTTATCAAAGACTTCGCAAAAATATCAGCTCCATTAACACGGTTAACGAAGAAGAACCTGGTTTTTACGTGGGACAAAGATTGCGATGATGCGTTCCAACGTTTAAAGAGAGCCTTAACTTCAGCCCCAGTCTTAGTGCTGCCAGACGGGAATAAACCGTTTACCATCTATACTGATGCTTGTGGGACGGGACTTGGCGCGGTCCTCATGCAAGAGGGAAGAGTAATAGCCTATGGTGGAAGGCAGTTGAGGGTTCATGAAAAGAATTACCCCACGCGTGACTTAGAGCTAGCCGCAATTGTTTTCGCGCTTAAGTCTTGGCGTCACTATCTTCTTGGTGACAAATTCGAACTGTTCACTGACCACAAATCATTAAAATACTTATTCTCTCAGAAGGATTTGAATTTAAGGCAGCAACGGTGGATGGAACTCTTAGCCTCCTACGATTTTGAAATAGCATATACCCCAGGCAAGGGTAACGTGGTGGCAGACGCCTTAAGTAGGAAAAGGTTGTCCTTGAGTCCGTTGTTTGTTGAACGACAAAGCTTAGAATTCATCTCTATGTTTGACTTTAGACCCTCCGTTGACTTAGTACCCGATCTGTTAGCATCCTTGGAGGTTAGACCTACACTTCTAGGACGGGTTGGTGAGGCACAGCGAGACGACCCACAGTTGGTTGAGATAGTAGAAAAGCTCAAAGGGGGGGAGTCGTCAAGCCATCTTCGTAGGTATACCCTAGACGATAAGGGTTGGTTACGAAGGGATAATAGACTTTGTGTACCACAAGACGAAAACTTAAGGAAGGCCATTCTTGATGATGCTCATCGCTCAAAAATGACCATTCATCCCGGCGGGGATAAGATGTACAAAGATATGAAGCGGGTTTTCTTTTGGGCCGGTATGAAAAAGGATGTGGCCGAGTACGTCGCTAGATGCTTGGTGTGCCAACGAGTTAAAGAAGAACAAAAGAAACCCGGTGGGTTGCTTCACCCATTAGAAGTTCCACTATGGAAATGGGAAAGCATCTCAATGGATTTTGTGGATGGATTACCAAGATCAAGGAAGGGTAACACGGGGATTTGGGTTATAGTAGATAGACTTACTAAAAGCGCCCATTTTATTCCCGTGAAAAGTAAGAGGACTGCTCCGTGGTTGGCTTCTGTATACATTAAGGAGATAGTTCGTTTGCACGGTATTCCTTCTAGTATAGTAAGCGACCGTGACCCCATCTTTACTAGCGAATTTTGGAAGAGTTTACAAGAGGTGGTAGGGACTCAGCTATGTTTGAGCACCGCTTATCATCCTCAGACAGACGGCCAGACCGAGAGGGTGAATCGCATTCTAGAGGATCTTTTAAGGCTTTGTATCCTAGACTTTGGGGGTACATGGGAAGAGCACCTTCCGTTAGTAGAATTCGCATATAACAATAGCTTTCAGTCTAGTATTGGCATGGCACCTTTCGAAGCTCTTTATGGAAGGCCTTGCCGTTCGCCTACATGTTGGTGGGAATCTACCGATAAAATCCTACTTGGGCCCGATATGGTTAGGGAAACCTCGGAGAAGATTGAGTTGATTCGAAGGAGGATGAAAGCAGCACAAGATAGGCAAAAATCGTATGCTGATAAGAGGAGGGCAGATCTTGAGTTTGACATTGGGGACATGGTTTTTATCAAAGTATCTCCATTACAGAATGTTGTTCGCTTTGGGTCCGTGGGGAAATTAGCACCAAGGTTTGTAGGGCCGTTTCTTGTAAAAGGCAGGATTGGGAAGATGGCATATAGGGTGGAGTTGCCTGAGAAACTTAGTGGAGTACACGACGTATTCCATGTATCACATTTGAAGAAGTGTTTGCACAAGACCGCGGAGGTGGTAGAGCCGAGCTTGCTTAAAGAGGTGGAAATAGAGCGTGATGCAACAATTAGACGAGCTCCTACATGCATTCTTGGGTCGGAGATCAAAAAGTTGAGGAATCGAGAGGTCAGACTGGTTAAAGTGCAATGGGGAGATGATGAGAGCAACGCAACTTGGGAGACAGAAGAGAAGATGCGTTCGTTGTACCCTTTTCTTTTTGAGGGTATGTCTTTTAATTTCTCCTTTATCGCTTAGCTTATCTTATCTTATCTTTAGTATGTCCTCTCATTAGTATCTTTGACCTTTAGTTAGGATAATCCTATGGTTGAAACATGTGTTTGAGACATGTTATGTATGATGGATGCAAAATGGATGCAAGTGTTTGCTAGTGGATGCATATATACACACACTTTAGGCACTAGATCGGCTCAGTCACTTCATATTGCATATTGCATATATATGGATGTATTTAGTATAATGGATGTATAATGGTTGTACCATCATATGGATGCTGCATTCGGTTGAATGGGTGTGCACGCATATAGAAGTAGTATGTAAGCAATTAGGATCTTTTGCATACATAATGGATTCATGACACTTACATAATTTGCATTAAGGAGGTCAACTGAATCAGTAGACCGCCTGATTTCGCATTAGGTAAGGACATGTACACACACTTGCATATGATCATAAAGCATTAGAAGTTTTTTAAGGACAATGGATGCCTGTGTATGATGGATGAGTAGATGGACGTTTGGATGGTAGGATATACATTCTTCCAGACTTGAAGATTTCGGGGACGAAATCCTAAAAGGAGGGGAGAATGTAACACCCCGAATTTTCTATTAACACTAAAGTTGCTAAAATATTAATAAGTGTGTAAGAGAGGGGATGTATCTAATATGAATATAAAAATATTAATAAGTGTGTAAGAGAGGGGATGTATCTAATATGAATATAAAAATATTAATAAGTGTGTGAGAGAGGGAATGTATCTAATATGTATATAAAAACAATAATAAGTAAAGGGGGATGTATCTAATATGTACATTGTAGAAAATATATATATATTTATGACATGAATAGAAGTTTATTAATATGCTGAGTGTTTGCTGAGTCACTTCTGACTCATTGCTGAGTCAACAAGATAAACCCCATCTTGTCTGAACGGCTGCGGTTATTTCTAGGTTAAATCTAATGGCCTAAACGAATTCTAAAATCTATAAATAAGTGGGTAGACCCTAGACCTAAATCACTTGTAAAATTAGAGAAGCTACCGTCATGCTGCTACCATGGAGTTCAGCATAGCCGTCACAAACTAAGAAGAGGAAGCCTAATCATCTACAACTAAATCTACACAAATCAAATCAAAAGATCTCTCTTTCTCTAATTCTTTTCTTTTGTTGGTGAGTATGATGATTCTCACAAGACTATTACAAACTAATTTGACTCAGTTATGAATGGATCACAAGAAAGTGATGTGATTTGTAATTGTAAATTCTATATATTGTGGATCTCTTATTATGTTATTATGTTGTCGTATGATGTAAATTATATATGCTATGTCATGCTATGTGGTAAATTCTCTTATGCTATGTCGTGCTATGTTGAGAATCATGTCATGCTATGTTATACTATCATACTATGCCATGTTATAAATCATGCTATATTATGTTGTAAAATCATGATGTTGTTGGAACATGCTTAAAGTTATGTTTTTTTTTAATTTAAATGGATCTTGTTTATGGGAATTTGCCTATTAGGTTAGGTGTACCCATAAACTTGAAACTATAATTAAATAAAACTTGATTATGGGAATTTGCCTATTGAGTTAGGTGTACCCATATAAAACCATGTTGTTAAAAAAATAGATGATGTTGATTCACACATGTTCATATGTAAGTTTATGAAAATTGATTGAGATCATATTAGGTGAATTTTGAACAAGTTGACACCTTTAGATTCATGACATGTATAATCTATGCAAGTTGGACATATGCAAGTTTCACCCCTTATTATGATTCATTTGGTCACATATACATGTTGTTATTATGATAATCTCTTTTATGCTATGAGTTAGGCTATTCGAGTCTAACATATATTTTGCGAATAAACGTTCAAACGTGGGGTAGGGGTAATATTAGGAATTAATAAATTGGGTGCAATTTTGTAAGATGTTGCATACCATGAATGAATGTCCATAATTGAGTCAATTATGGACATTGTTAAAAATTGGAAGTAATTAATAATTCAAGTAGGGAATTATTAAAATTGGGGGAAAGTGGATTATTATTAATAATCAATGCTTAGGACACGAGGTTGGACCCGTTTGTGATGTAAACCTGCCCGGACCCGCCCGGCAAATCCAGTAGTCACAAATGTCGGCCTAATGTGAGAGGTCCTAGGCCCAAACTAAAGCATAACAGTTGTAAAGACACGAGGTTAGACTCTTTTATGGTGTAAGACTGCCCGGACCCGCCCGGCAAATCCAGCTGCCATAAATGCCAGTCTAATGTGAGAGGTCTTTATGAGGTTATGGCCTTAATGAACTAAGAAATACTTAACCAGATAATCATGTAAGGTGGGACATGGGGGTTAAGTAGGTGCCTTGGGTGGCATGGGGAATCTGGTGGTTGCCTTTAGAGGCATTTGAAATACGATTAGACTTAACCAAACACACATGTAAATGAACATGACTAAGTGGGTTAAGTGGGATGGACTAATGGGGACAAGCTTAGGTGGAATGCTTGTGGTAAATAGTGGGGGCCCATTTCAACCAGTATCCCAAAACGTATCTTTGTGGGCTCGACCCAAGTCGAGGACGGGACACGCATACTGGGTTTGACTATAAGAGGCCAAAACAGGGAGCGGTGGCAACGCAAGTCCAACGGGTTTCATATGCGTGTGTGGACCCGGGCTGGTAGGTAAGACGTTGTTGCATCGTGTAGGTATAAGCCGTGCATGTCCGTTGTATCAGGTTGCCACTTTAGGGGAGTGATACACCCCACTATGGGGCCAGCACGGGTATCTACGAGTTAGGGAGCCGATCGAATAATGGGAAGTAGGGTACACCTAGTGGAGATAGGGGCATGCGGCACCTATGTAGTCAGCTAGGGGTACGTAAAGCCATTGGGAAAGTTTCTAAGTGAAGCTAAGTGGGATGAATCTTTAGGGTGACTGGTGTGGTGCAGTATAGTGTTTATCCTTTAGTATTTAGGAGCGCCTATAACGTTGCCTTTAGCGATTGTCTATGTCCTTAATCTGCTCTTCATAGACATTTTCTTGTTTTCCAGCTTATGCCTTAGTCCAGTTATTTTGGTAATAGTATTGTAGAATTATCATATTCACCAGACTTTATGTCTGACCCCCTCTTTTCCATCCTTTTTCTCCCTTCAGGTCCGCAGGTTGGGCCAAGTTCTAGTGGAGTCTAGTTGGATCGCTTATCTTCTGGAAAGCTTGGACTGCTGAAGTAAAGTCCAGCTTGTTATTTTTCTTTTTAATGGCTATTCATGTAATGGGATTATGTACTTGTTTTATCAAGATAGATATGAATATGGTGTTATGATGTAATCAAACATGTTTTGACTTCTGCTACAATGAAATAAAGTTTTTTGAATTTCCAAGTACTATTTTATATCTGTCTTGTTGTAATTTTACTATTCTATATTCACTTAAAACCTCCATGGAAGTTAATGCATTCCCTTTGTGAGTGACATTAATGGACGTGGGGTGTTACAATTTCTCTTATCATTCAAATTTCCATTTGAATTCACATTCCCAACCCAGATCTCTTTTATAGCTGCTTTCATTTACAGAATATCTACTCTAAATGATTATTCACTTTAATCATGAATAATATTTCTTTTTACATAATCAAATCCATTTGATTTTACCAT
Organism: Allium sativum; assembly: GCA_030737875.1. Classification (NCBI taxonomy): domain Eukaryota; kingdom Viridiplantae; phylum Streptophyta; class Magnoliopsida; order Asparagales; family Amaryllidaceae; genus Allium; species Allium sativum. The sequence goes on from CM060921.1 coordinate 125,284,072, forward strand.
ATCAAATCCAAATTTCATATATAACTTCTATTTACAATTGTTTATAGAAAATCTCATTATAAATTTCAAACATTTATAACCTCAATTCTTTTTATTTCAATCATTCAAAATCTCATAAAATATTTCCTTAAAATTGTTAAGTTTAAATCTCCTTTCCAATATTGGTTTAAAACTGACTTTCATATTTCTATAAAAATTCAAATTTGAATTTTTATTTCATTGTAACCAAGGATAAATAATTCAGTTGATTTAATTTCTCAATTATAATAACCTCTTGATTCATACATTTGGACAGGTTTCTATTTCCAACTCTATTCGAAATTAGATTTCTATTTTTGGAAATAAATTTGCTTTTTAAAACTCAAATTCCCATTTCTAGATTCGAAAATATTCATGATATGTAAATATCAAGGCCAGTGTAATTTAATCACAACATAATCAATCACCAATTATATATATCATCAAATATCACAATCAATGCAAACAATAATATAAATGTTGAGGAATCCAGTTGGATCCCTCCAACTTGTCTCCCTGCATCCACAGATGTTAATAACATCAATAATATTAATTTCACATAAAATGTGAAATATCATAGTAAACCGTATTAATAAATCGATCAACGATCAACCATTTCAACCAATTAATCCAAGCAACCATCACACAAGATAAAATAACTATAAATAAATTTAAAAGTTTATATAAAAATATAAACGAGGCAGAGTGTAAGAACCCGTAACTTCCCTGATAAGGAAAGCGCAGATAGTTCGAGAACAAGCCACAGAAAAACGCAGACGGAAGAACATTTCATTGTATATTACAATAATTCATCAGAATACAAGAATATACAGAGTATAAATGAATATTACATTCGATAAATATCAGAGATTACAATACATTACATAGCAGCGGAAAATAATACAATACAAAACTAGAAGTAATACGCGGATACAAAGCTTTCCGAGTATCGTTCCAGCCGTAAATCAGGATCCTGTGAATATAAATCTGCAAAACCAAAACTACTAGCTGCCCGTGTCAAAATAAGGGCACCCAGAGTTTAGGTTAAAACAATAAACTCCAGGTCAGTCATGGGATTGGTGTGAGAACTAAAACAGCTATTAATCTTGATTTTAAACTTAGGTAAATCAAGGGACCACGCCGTATAACACGGAACGGGTTTCCTCCCAAGAACACCAGTGCATAAAACAACAGCGCAATGCTAAATAAAGAAAAATGTAGCTATTATAAGACCCATGTCTCATCACACAATGCAACACAAACCAGAGGATAGGGTTTTACCTTATAATAGCCAAAGAATGCTTGATACGTTAAAACAATTCTTTTATTATTGCTATAAGTGAAGAAATCAATTTCAAATCATAAGTATCAATCATAGGCGGCATGGGTACCATATATCATGTCGCCATACTAGGCTCTACAATCAAAACCGCAAAGTCACGTATTTGGAAATTGGATTCCCATCTATGAACCGAGGCAAAAGATAGTCCTCTACCGATTCGAGACGCTCTAGCCCATGTCTTAGGATCAGAGCTCGAGTGACCCTTAGGAGCCACAGGGCCGGTCCACCGATGTGGTTTAAAATTCCTGAACACTGCGTTTCCCCACCCTTTGGGGTGTCAATGAGTCCAATGACTCCATCGGTCCCGGATCGACCGATATATCCGAGGCGCCTCGCAACAGCAACAACCACATAAGTCAAACTCGTCAGGGCGTGCAAAACCACTGACGTCACTTCTAGCTAGAAGGAAACGCATGCCCTCCCTGGATCCTTCTCCCGTTTTTAGTTCACAACCGGGGTGTGAGGCTCGCGAATCCACGCTACACAAAGCTATGCCACACAGGCCGTGCTTTGAACATCACCACAAGACTTCTCTTTTTAACAGAAGCCTTGATCAATTGCCACTTAGGCATGCCACACAGGCAATTCACTCCATGCGTTTGATATCCATCAATATATAATCCCTGAGCTCGTACGTCTCAGAGAAGGGCGTTAAGCAAGAGAATAAATTCTCCGCCGCCAAACAGATATATATTTAATAGAAATCAACCACACAGACTAAAATCCAATGTCGGACACACAATCCATTTTTACGATCGTTCTGGGTCTGAACGAAACCAGAGGCACCTAGTACCCCGCATATCCATCGATCTCCAAGTACGTCTGGACGATCACCAACTGATTCCCTCCTCTTGGGCGTACGGCCCAATCAAGATCATCAGTAATTATCCAAACGGTGTGAAGACCTCCGGTCTTCAACCACCGTCTTCATCTTCGACACCACGTCGAATTAGTTATTCAGAATGGGATAAACCCGGTCTTTCTGAACAACTCGCGTATATAATAAACACGTGTTACACAAACACAACATACGCCTCATTCCAATTCGGAATATTCTTTTATTCAAATATTCTTATACTTTGGGACAGATTCCCATAAATTTTATCAAAGATAAATTCTTTAAATTTATTCTTTAACCTTCTTTGAATATCAATTCAAACTAGTCGGGATTAGCGAACCACACCGAAGTAATCATTTATTTTATTTCCCAATCCCAACCTATTCACCTCATGAAGTAAAACTGGTAATACTTCATGTCTAACACCAGGGTGTTATCGGTAAATTCAATTACCATTTCACGTTCAAATCTAAATAAAGATTTAACAATCGCTGGAGTAAAACTGGTGATACTCCATTCTCGATCTTTTCAATCTAATTAAAGATTCATTAAAACTCCACTTAGTTTTAATCTTTAACTGGGTTAAAGAATCAGTGTCATTTAAAACACGGTTCACGATAACCTAAAATCACATTCCATTAATTATCGGGTTAAAGAACAAGTGTTATTTAAAACACTGTTCACGATAAACCCAAAAATCAATACCAATTCAATTCCAATTAAATATTATTTAATTGGTACACTTCATTAAATCTAAATAAAAAGATTTATTTTTTTTCTCAACTGGGCTTAAGAACAGTGTTAATGAAGACATCATTCACGACAAACCCAAATCACATTTGATGTTAAATACAAGGCTCTGAATAGAAAATATATCGGCTTATATTCAATATCAAATTCTACGACCAACAAATATCGTATTGGAAATAACGATATATATATATCTTTCAAATTTCCATAACAATATTTGTATAATCACGAAATCCAACATTGAAATATTCCGAAGACAATTTCGATTCAAATCCATTCCAATGCAATTATTGGAAATTCTGGTCATTTTTAAAACCATTTCAAATCCAATTTATTTATTTTAAAAATAAATAGAATTATAAATCTAGTTCAAAACTAGTTCATTTCGATAAAAATCTATTTTTATCTTTTCAAATATGGGGTTTTTCATCTCAATTCTTCCCAAATCATTTCTTATGATTTTACAAAAATTATTGATATTTCTAATAATTTTATCTAGGCCCGCACAGTTGATTTCCATCAATGGTCATCGAACTGCACTTACAGCGACCTTTTCCAAATTTGATTTGGACATAATTCCAAATCCAACCGTTAGATTTCAAATTTCTAATATTCATTAGAAAGCTCTTTTCGATACGAACCCAATGGTTCCGGTTTAGGAAAATCCGACGGTCGGATCTCCCGTAATATCCATTCGAAATCAATGGTCGAAATTCGTGAACTACCGCGGCGCGGCGCGTTCTATTCAGGCCATTATATTATATATATAATATATACTTCGTCGATTTCCTTTCGAAACGAATTTTATAAATCGTTTTAAATTCGTTTTCGAAATAATTTCAACTTCCTTTTCAAATTCAAATCAAGATTGAATTTTTCAATATAAATTTGTTTTAATTTCATTTCAAATCGATTTCAATTTGAATCGATTTCAATTCAATTTCGATTCGTTTAAATTCAATTCAAGACGATTTCATTTTGTTTCTATTTAATTGGAATTTCAATCCTATTCGAATTTCAAATCATTTCAATTTATTTCGAATTTCATATCATTTCAATTTAATTCGAATTTCAATTCACTTCAATTTAATTTGAATTTCAATTCACTTCAATATTCATTTCAATTTGAATAAAATCGATATAAATATCGTTCACGTCAAAATGGCGCAAATCTAATCAATACGGCTTTATATATTTCTATTTTCAAATATTTCCATTTCAAATATTTCCATTTCAAATATTTCCATTTCAAATATTTCTATTACAAATATTTCGTTTTCAAATATTTCTATTACAAATATTTCTTTTTCAAATATTTCTTTTTCAAATATTTCAAAGTATTCGATAATTCTGAACTGGAATCAGGCACAGTCGATTACCATATAATGCGATTTCACACGATAAATGTGTGTAACAACAATGAAAATAGTGATCCATCATCCAGAGTGCATTCTACACTGTATAAGCATTAAATATAAATATTCGACGCTTATACAGCCTGTCAATCAATCGATTGACATAAAACTAATTATTGGGACTAGTGTATGCCATATTTCATCCCAATACTCGTGTGGGGTTTCAAACAATCAAACACAGATTTTATTTGTGTAGTTGGGCGATGTGTAAAATTTATTGTCCCAAGCAATATCAGTCAAATGTGTGTATATAAACAAATTGTCCGATTTGTTTATATTTATTTCATTTCATATACACGTTAAAAATTCTATTTTTAACTATAAAATATTTTCCACTATAAAATATTTTATTTCATTTCACATCACACCACACAATCAACTACACATCAAAATCAAACAAACAAGCATACAAGCCGTCCATGGTCTGTGGACGACGGGTGTCGGGTGCTACTAAACACCGTCTGCATCCTAGTATATATTTTAACTAGAAAATTAAATTAAAGGTGAGAAATTCTCACAAAGGGATCCACTCCGCCGTGCTTTGCTTCTGAGCTGCTGAACCGTTTGGATCTGTTTGCTGTTCTTTTCACGCTGTTCAAATATAAAAATTATATTTTTATTGCTTCATTCAATAAATAAAAATCATATTTTTATTCCTACTTCATATATTTTTATACTTCTACTTTATATATAAAGATCGAATTTTTATTGCTTCGCTATAAAAATCACATTTTTACTTCACTATATATATAATAAAAATCAGATTTTTATTTCGCTACATATATAAAGATCAAAATTTTATATTCTCTACTGTATAAAAATCATATTTTTAATACTTCTACTTTATAAAAAATATATTTTTATCTCTTCTATTAATTAAAAATCGAATTTTTATTCTTTCTATAATATAAAAATCATATTTTTTATATGCCACTAGTATACAAATTATATTTTTAATACTCTACTATAATAAAAATTATATTTTCATCCTTTCTATAATATAAAAATTATAGTTTTATCCTTTCTATATTATAAAAATTATATTTTTATAATTCCTATAATATAAAAATCACATTTTTATTTGTAATCTCTCCATATATAAAAATCTAATCTTTATACAAGTGAAAATCTAATCTTCACACTAGTAAAAGTCGAATCTCTATACTATTAAAAATCGAATCTCTATACTAGTAAAAATCGAATCCTATTCTCTTCTAAAAATCTAATCTTTTATATACAATTACATATATATAATTTCAGCTTTTAACATAAACAAAATCAGTTTTTATTCAAAGAAAAATCCAGTTTTCATCATAAGAAAAATAATAAAAGAAAAGAAAAAAACTCACAGAGTTTTTAAATAAAGAGGGGGGACCTACGGCGGTTGTTGGCGTCGGAGGAGGGGCTCCGGCTTGCTGGTGGTCGGGGTCGACGGTAGGGCGCTGCAGCACGAGGTGGGGACCCACATTGGCTCGCGCGATGGGTTGGAGATGTTAGGTTTTGGGGTTGCGGTAACTGAGGAGGGGGTCGAGGGGGCGCCAACGGTGATGGGGAGGCCTAGAGTGGCGGCGGCGCTATGGTGGAGGGGCGCGACGAGGTGGAGAAGGGGGGAAACGAGATCTGGACATCGGGTTTATTTTTTTATTTGTTTTCTCCTTCTCGATCTGAACGAAGGGGGGTTGAGAAAAAGGGGTTGACCAATTTTAATTATATATATTTAATAATTTAATTCAAAAAAAAAGTAACCTTTTATTTTGACCTCCAAACGAGGTCCACCGCCTGTCGTCCATAGCTAATTACCCCTATTCCGAACACAATGGGATATGGATCGTAGGCCAATTCGACCGTTCTGATCAGTTTTCGTCAAAATCAACATATAACTCTATATATTGAATTTGAACGCGCATTTCAATTTACCGAGGTACATACTAACTAGAAAAATTCCCGAAAAATATTTTCTAGCTTCGTATTGATGATACGGTCCTAACAAAACTAGTTTCGTCGAATTCTGAGACCAATTGAAAAATGGCCAATTTCCAGTCGATTAAAATCAACTGAAACTGGTCAAACGCGTTTTCCTTTGCCCCGTTCACATATTGATTGGAAAAATTATGAATTTTGAAACCTAGCAATAACTTGACATCACGGATCCAACAAAAGTGGTTTCGTCGAATTCCGAGGTCATTTGCAAAATTTCCATTTTTAAGGGCCAGAATTCCATAGCGACTATTCTGAATTTTCATTTGGCCATAACTTTTGATTCCCGCTATGAAATTTTGATTTTTCGGATTCGTTGGAAAGATATTCTCAATTTGATTCTAATATTTTTGGTTTCACTAAAATCCGGTTTATGTTGCACCCGGTACATTCATTTGAAATTTGAAATCGAATTATCGAACTACCGCGCCATTTTCAATTCCTTTATAATTATAAATAATTATTTATATTTTAACAACGATCTATATAAATATATATGTTCGAATTCTATTCAAAATAAATTTCTCGTCGTTATTATTTAAAATATTTATTTTAAATATTCAAAATTCACTAAAATTGCCAAAATAAAAATTTTAAATTGGCTCAGATTTCCGGGTTATTACACAGAGTTAGTGAGTTTACTCATCTTGATTCGCAGTTGACGGTTCTGCTTTTAAAATCAAACAGGCGTCTGATTTTGTCACGGAATTCCTCTAGCTCCGTTCTCAATGGAATATAGTTCCACAACGTATATTTCCTTGTTGTGATTTCAACATGACTGATTTCGTCGGATTCTGGTGTCATTTGAACAAATTATAACGAACACGACTATTCGATTTAAAATGGAAAATTAATATTGCTTAATTACCTTACTAGTTTTAATTAATCAAGATTAGTACAAAATCAGGCCACAAACCTTAAACAGTTCGAAGTCAATATTGCTCCATCCTTTCTTCTCTACCGTAATACACTCCTCTTTAATTTAAATTAACTGTATTCTTGGTACCCCATCCGAACTCCCTTCACATCCCATACCTTACAAACTGCGTGCACCGGTATCCGCCAACCAAACTTTGTCACGGTCCCCCCTCCTTTTCCTTCTGCCATTTTTTTCTTCATTGTAAAACTTGTCCCTCCTACCAGACTTCACGTTATGTATGGCACCCTTCCTTCCCAAATGAATAAAACCTTTCCCTTCACAAAGCAACCCAAACATTCATTAACCTGCTTCACGTTTATCCCTTCCCTTCTTCAAATTTTCATACATATACACATGCGTATACCCGCATGCATTTCCCTCTTCCTAGCTAAAAATATAAACTTCATGCTACTGTCTCATCTCCTCATTCAAAACAAGACACCTGCGCACGCTTCTCATTCGTTCACACTGCTTCCCAGACGACCCATCCGCAACCTGTTACTGAAAATGTTCCTCCACTAATGACGTGCCTTCCAACGTAATAGCCCTCCTCCAGTCCCTTTTTCCTCTTGTTTGAAACCATTACAGTCTCCTCCAAATTAACATTACCAATCCGGGTCTTAAAATATTCATTAACCTTCCTTTAATAATTAACCATTTTTACCAGATCTTTTAGAACAGAATCCGCCCCTGTACATCGTTCCCCACCCACGAAAACCGCTCCTCCCCTTCACTCCACTGTTGCGCCTCACCACGGTGATCGAGTCTCTATCAGGTGATACCGCTCCAACCCCTTATGCAATCTGCGTCTTTCCGCCTCTGTTCCAGCTCCGTCTCAAACAACCCAAAAAATGAAGCCCTAATTTCGACTGTAGGAATCTCGAGCAACACAAATCGAATAGAAGAATAAAGCACCTGTGGTTAAAGGATTCAAAATATATGTGTTTCGATTTTCTTCTTGAATTTTATTGGGTTGAATTCGATTTTTAAAAGGATTGAATTTCTATTTTGAGGGGAGACTTCTCGTTTTTAGTTTGCTGAACCAAAAAAAAAATGTCGTCTTGTTTATTTTTATAGGGATTTGAGTGCCTTGAGGACCACCGTTACGAAGACTTGGGATGCACGGAAATGGAGGGGCGTGGAGAGCACGGTTCCTATTTATTTGCAGGCAAGAATTTGAGTGGTTTGGACGGCACAATTGTTAAGACAATTCAATATATTACATAACCACTCTTGTACATACTATCAATCCATGATTAGCTGTAGCTTTTCAGACGTAAGTGATGAGGCAATTTGGAAGTTCGAAAGCTATTGCATTGGTTTTAGACAGGTCCGCATTTAGGATTTAGGGTAGCTAAAACTTCTTAGGTTGGCTAGGACTTAGTTGCACGTGAAATAATTCCGAGAGAAAAATGGGGTGATCAAGTATATGTATATATTTATCCAAGTTAATGCGGTACCGGTTACGTAGAATTCTATTTATTTTCAGACCGCTACAGACAAAAAATAAAAATACCGTTGAAATGAACAATGTGCCACGATTCCATAAATATAATAATATCGGTAGTTTAACTTATAGTATGAAACCCCAAAATATTGATATAGGGTGCAAAATACTCCAAATAAATAATTGCGTATTTAATTAATTAAAAATTACAGTAAAATTCTAAAAATTAAATTATAACTACGCCTCAAAAGAACCTTATCCAAATTCAAGGCCGATATTTAAATACATTTAAATAACAGTTATGGCTTATATACGATTTCACAACGACTTTCTGAAAATTTGATTTGGACGTAACTTACAATCTATAAAGCGAAATTTCGATTTTTCACTTCCATTAGAAAGATACAGTTCAAAAGATTCAAACGTTTCTTGTTTCGCTAAAATCCGATTTATTTTGAATCTTGTACATTCATTTGAAATTTGAAATCGAATTTTCAAACTACCACGCCATTTTGAACTCGTTTTAATTATATTATAAATTATACGTTAAAACTTCCTTTTATTAAATAAATTCCTATATAATTCCTTATATAATATTCAAATAAAACATTTAAAACAAATTTAACTATTTAGACTTCAATGGCCAAAAATCCGGGTCGTTACACCACACACCACCACCAAGCTGCAAAACCCTTAGGTGTACCCCATCTCCCTAGGTCGTGGGCCCAACATGCCTAAAACCCCTCTTTCCTTTGTAAAAAATCTAATTATTATGCCACCCCTATACCGTACCCCTTAGAAGGCCTACATATGCCCTCCTACCCTACGTAGCCCGTGTGTGACTTATACCCCCCTTAGACCAAGATTCATTTGCAAAAATCCCACCTTTTCCATTTATAAATGCTATATAATATATATACGTTATAGTTTGAGGTTAATTGAGTTCGAAAGTTGCTATTTTGGAGTCGTGAAGAGGTAATGGAGTAGTAGCAAAGATAGAACTTCCTACATTAAAAGATTGGTTGAGTGGATCCCTCGGTGAGAACCCCTCACACACCTTTTAATTAACTAGTTTGGTTATAATAGTTAAAAGATGGGTTAGTGGTAAATGGTTATGTGATTTACATATTGATGCTATGTGATAAGGTATTCATGTTTAAAACGGTTAATTGATAAGTTATCAAGAAGTGGAAAACGATGATTAGTTGAATAAATTATTTGTGATGAAAATTGATCAAAAAGGTACACTTATTAAGTAAACGAACACATATATGTGATATTGTTAATAATATATGACATTGATTTGTATTGATTGTGATATGGATGATCATTGGATTGTGATGCGAGTTATATGGATTTGTTTTGCCAATTATGGCAATAGGGTGTTAATGAGGTTCAATGCCTTAATTAACAATGGGTTAATTGGGTATTAAGTGTTAATATCCTTAACACTTATGCTGATGATGTCATTAGATGGTAATTGGATGTTAATAGTTGTTAATAACTATTATTGGATGTTAATGATGTGTGAAATCCGTATAAATTGAATTATATGATGATTGGTTGAACCTCATTCCAATTCGAAATTAATTTGAATATTTTATTAATAAAATATTCAGTGAAAAATGAAAGTTTAAATTTTAAATTCAAAACAGTTTGGAAAAGTAGTTTAAGTGATTACGAATAGTTTTCGTAAAAGTAAGAATTTGATTTGAATTAATTTTCAATTAATAAAGGCATGTTTTTAGATTTATTTTAAAATAAAGAGTAACATGTAAAAGTGAAGTTCGTTTAGGATATCTAGGAAAAGTTTAAAAAAGATTTTCTTTACAAAATTGCCTTATTTATTTTTATAACGGATGTCAGGAAAATATGAACTCCAAGTAATAAGTTTTGAAAAACAATATTATTTTAATGATTTAAATAATATTAAATTGATTAAATATTGAAATATTTGAATTATAGAAAAATAATAGATGTGAATTTCCAAAATAATAATATATGTTTTATATAATTAATAAAGTATTTTGGAAGTAAGTCGATGTAATTTTAATTATTAATTGAAATTTGGTCTGAATAGGACTTGACGCGCAGCAATAGTTCGTGAACTTCGACCATTAAATTTGAATTGAAACACCGGGAGATTCGACCGTCGGATTCTCCCAAAACGAAAAATGTTGGGTTCAAAATGAAAAGTGTTATTAAATGGAATAGAAAGTTTGAAAATCCAATGGCGAGATTTTAAGATAAGTTCAAATCTATTTTTGAAAAGGTCGCTATAAATGTAGTTCGGTGACCGGAATTGGAAACCGACTGAAACGACCTTATAAAAAATTATTAAAAATAGGGAAAAATTAGGATAAATCATAATTAATGGTTTTGAAATGATTTGACCAAGAATTGTTAAGTTTTGAACTATGATTCGAATTTTTGGACATTTGACCTTATTTACTTACATAGTAAATCAATATTTTGAAATTTAGCTTGAAGCTAAACTAAAAGTTTTCAAACTTAAGTTCATTGGATTTGAATGGAAATAATCTTCGTATATTTCAATATTGGATTCCATAGTTACACGGCTACTATTTGAGGAATTTGGAAGATATAGATATCATTATTCCCTATACGGTATCGGTTGATTTCAGAATTTGATGTTGAATATAAGTCGATATGATTTCTATTTAAAGCCTTATATTTGATATCAAATTGGATTTTGGGTTTATCGTGAATGATGTTTTAAATAACATTTGTTATTTAACCTAGTTAAAGGAAAGATGATTTCTCAAGTTTGAGTTTTAATAAATCTTTCAATAAAGATTTGACCAAATAAAATGGAGATTAAAACTATGTTAGAGTTTCAATAAATCTTTCAATAAAAATTTGATTGAATGAAATGAAGATTAAAACTATGTTAAAATTTTAATAAATCTTTCAATAAATATTTGATTGAATAAAATGAAAATCAAAACTATGTTAGAGTTTTAATAAATCTTTCAATAAAGATTTGATTGAATGAAATGAAGATTAAAACTATGTTAGAGTTTTAATAAATCTTTCAATAAAGATTTGATTGAATGAAATGAAGATTAAAACTATGTTAGAGTTTTAATAAATCTTTCAATAAAGGTTTGATTGAATGAAATGAAGTTTAAAATTATGTTAGAGTTTTAATAAATATTTCAATAAAGATTTGATTAAATGAAATGGAGATTAAAACTAAATTAGTTTTTTTAATGAATCTTTAATTAGATTTGAAATGGAAAAAAATAATTAAACTTGCCAAACAAGAGGGGAGTTTGATATAGAGTACCATCGGTTTTGCTCTATAGGATGAATAGGACGGGAATGGGAAAATGATTTCTAAGGAAAGATTTAAAAAAGAGTTTATAGATGTATATCATTGATAAGATTTAAGGGAGTAATTCCCAATGTAAATAATGAATTGTGTAAGAAGAATGTTCCGAATAGAAATGAGACTTATGATATGTTTATATTTCACTTGATTTTAAAGATGCAATAGTTATTTCGTAAAGACCAGGTTTCAACCCATTCTGAATAACTATACGATGATTATTTAAGACACTGAAGACGGTGGTTGAAGACAGAAGATTTTCACATCGTTTAGATTATTGCTGATGTCTCGATTGAGAGCTCTGATACCAACTGTAACGAGCCGGATTTTGCCCGGACCTAATCGACCAAGACCGTTCGAAAATCCAAACACGCTAACTCTGGGAATACAACACATTAGAACATATAATAGAAGACTTTTATAAACATCATAATAATGTTACATCAGAGTACAGAATATCCGCATACATCGATAAAATACAGCGGAAGATTATTTACAATAATTTAATACATTGCAGCGGAAATGAATAAACTGATACAACGGAAGTCTATCAATGCTCTGGCCACAGCTTTAAGCTTCGATCCAGAATCCTGCTCAATATATCTGCAAAATAAGCTACTTGACTACCCGTGTGGAAAAGAGGGCACCCGAATTTGCAAAGTGAAACAAACTCCGGGTCAGTCATGGGACTGGTATAAGAAATCTTTACTTAACTAGTAATAAGGCTAATCTTAGGACCACGCCGCTAACGCGGAACGGGTTTACTCCATTGGATTGCCAGTGCATAAATTTAATAAATTTTATTCCAAAAACAACGCAATGCTTTTTAGAAAATGAAATCATTATAAGACTCAAGTCCCATCACACAATGCAACACAAACGAGAGGATAGAGTTTTACCTTATAATGATCAAAATTGCTTGATACGCAGAAAATAGTACTTTAATATTATTATTAGTGTCTAATCAGTTTTAAAATACTTCAAAGTAAATGTATCAATCATAGATGGCACAGTACCCCATCCTACTATGTCGCCATATATAGATTTACAATCAAAACCGTAATGTCGTATTGGAAATTGGGTTTCCATTATGAGTCAAGGCTAGGAACGATCTCTGATTCGAGACACACTAGAAATGTCTTGGGATTCATACGCTAGCAAACCCTTGGATACTACAGGGCCGGTCCACAAATACTTTAGTGCATTGGCAATTCCTGAACACATGCTTCCCGGTCCTATTGAACCTATAAAATGGTCACAATCGACCAAAAAATCTGAGTTGCCTCATTCCATCAACCACATGAATAAAAATGTCGGGCCTTGTAAAAACCCTAACACCACTTCTAGCTAGAAAGAAACGTGTTCACGTTCAACGTACGAATGACGTGGGGATAATGGAAAAAATATTAAATATGCATAATTGTGAATTGGCATAAAATGGCATAAAGGCATATAATTAATTTGAGACATTAATTGGCCTAATTTATATGCATAGTAATTATGGACATAATTTAAGTGACAATTATGGACATGGATTAAAATTGGAAGTTATTGGCAATTTGAAATAAGGATATTAATTCAAATTGGGGTTGAATAATAATGTGTAATAATAAATGCCTAAGACAAGAGGTTAGACTCGATTATGGTATAAGACTTCCCGGACCCGCCTGGCAAATCCAGTAACCACAAACGGTAGTCTAATGTGAGAGGTCAAAGGCATAAACTAAAAGAAGCTTAGACACGAGGTTAAGTCTTGCTTGTGGTGGAAGTCTACCTGGAACCGCCCGGCATATCTAGTGGCCACAAGCAACCGACTTAATGTGAGAGGTCTGTGCATTAATAATTAATTAATGCTGAGCAAAGATGAATATGAATGACAAACAAAAGTTTGGTTGAGTGAGTGATTCTCTGAGTAACAATCTGATGTTAGTTTCGGTCTTTGGGGTTGGTACTTAGGGAGTTATTCTCTTAACCAATGTATCTGTGAACTAAGATGTACTTAATCATAAAAAACATGGTAAGTGGATAGGATTAAGACAAACTTAACCAATAATATGTATTGATCTGATAGGGTTAAGACAAACTTAACCAATAATGTATATTAACTTGATAAGCGGATAGGATTAAGACCAACTTAACCAATAAGATATAAGTGGATGGGGTTAAGACCAGCTTAACCAATAGTATATTTATCTAATAAGCGGATAGGGCTAAAACAAGCTTAACCAATAACACATGTTGATTTGTTTAGTGAATAACATGGGTGACATGTGGGATATAATTATAAACACTTAACTAAGTTAAAAACATGTAACAAGACATAAACAAGAAGGGGTTAAGTGGGAAATTCTGGTGGGGACCAAGCATGGGTGGAAAGCTTCTGTGGGGACCCTTTTCAAACCAGTAACCCATTAAGTATCTTTGTGAGCTCGACCTAAGTCGAGGACGGGACATGCTTACTGAGTTTGATTGTAAGAGGTCAAAACGGATTAGCGGTGGCAACACAAGTCCAACGGTGTCACGTGCGTGCGTGGGCCCGGGCTGATAGGTAAGACGTTGTTGCATCGTGTAGATATAAGCCGTGCATCTTTAGTGGTATCGGGTTGCCACTTTGGGGAGTGATACACCCCACTGTGGGACCAGCACGGGTATCTACGAGTTAGGGAGCCGATCGAATGGGGAAGGTAGTGGGTACGACTAGCGGAGATAGGAGCAGACGACACATATGAAGACAGCTAGGAGTATAAATACCATATTATGAATAAACATTGTAATTAGAATGGGGAGGGTAGTGGGTACAACTAGTGGAGATAGGGGCAGGCGGCACCTATGAAGACAACTAGGGGTACACGAAACTACGATTATTATTATTATTTTGTTCAGTGGGCGGGATCAACTTTTAGGGTGACTAGTAATGGTGCAGTGTAATTAGCATTAGTGCAGCATAGTAATTATCCTATAGTGATTAGGAGCGCAATTAACGCCAAAATATTCCTCTTTTTGCTTTGTCTTGCCCACTTGCTTCACAGTCATTCCTTGTTTTGCCAGTTTATGCCTTATCCTAATTACTTTAATAATTGTATTGTTAAAGTTATGGTACTCACCAGACTTCATGTCTGATCCCCTTTGTTTTCGCCTCTTTTCTTCCTTCCCCCTCCCCTCCCCTAGGTTCTCAGGGTGGGACTAGTACGAGCGGAGCTTGATTTGGACCTTTTTCTCTCTCTTTTGGAAGTGCTTGGATTGCTGAAAGTAAAGTTCAGCTCATCTCTTTTATGGCTACTTATGTTTGGGGTTATGCTTTTTTACTTTATGTACTCTGAAAACAATTTGTCAATATGGATATTAAGTGTACTTGGTTTATGGAGTTATTGTAATCAAACCTTTTCTCCACTGCAATAAAAGTTGTTTTAAAATTTTCAAGTACCAATATTTGTATCTGTCTTGTTATATTCTGTTCTATGCTCTAATAACGCTCCGTGGAAGTTAATGCATTCCCTTTGTGAGTGGCATTAATGGATGTGGGGTGTTACGCGTGGTATCAGAGCTGAAGGTTACCAGAACAGATATGAATTTTGAAAAAACTGTTTTTCAAAAGCATTTTGTAAAGAAATACTTTCAAAAATATGTTTTAAGGAGAGTATTTTTAAGGGAAAAGTTTGTTTGTTTTAAAAACATAACCCCCAAGAGCCATATATCTTTCCTTCGATTCTCCGTTTTGAATCTCTTCCTCTTTCCTTTTTGAATTTCTTCCTCCACGCATATAGACGCTTTTTCTAAGATATGTAAGAACTTCCGTAAGATGGGTGAAAAACAACTTCATGGGACTGGGACGTCCGTCAAAACTAGGAGGAAGTGGAGGACTTGTTGGTACCTTTAGGATAGACGGTGGGAGGATGGTTCAATTAGCTTCTTGGTTAACGAAGAACGAAGCCTCATTTGGTAGGAGGCCACGAACAGAGAATGTGCAGGAGAGACATGGATCAGACACAGGATAAAGTAGATCCAAAGAAAGGTTATAAGGATAACAAGGGGCCAAGAGAAAAGGAAAGGCCACACTTGTGAAATACCTGACTACTTAAATAAAGATGTTAGAAAGAAGAAGAAGACCAATTGTTATCATTACAAGACATCTTATTAGGATCGTCCAAAGAAAAAAAAGGCAAAGGTAAGGACAAGGTACAGGATCTTCTGGAGGGCAGACGCGTTCCCTCATGACTGATATACCTGATAGAGGTAGAAATATATCTTGGTTGGAAACTTGGTTTTTCTTTTTGATCATCCTATTCGAACCTTGTTTGAATTTTGGCGCTTCACACTCGTTTCTACCTGCTTCGTTAGTTGAAACACTGCACTTAAATACTAGTCTAGTTACGGATCCCATAGTAGTCTCAAATCCTATTGGTGGTTCGGCTCATCTTTCAATGATTTGTCGAGATTTGAGAGTGTCTATCTTGGGCGTTGGGTTTGAATGCAATGCCTTTGTTCTTGGCTTCATGGGCTATGGCTTGATTCTAGGTATGGATTGGCTAGCTAGATACGGTGCCATCCTAGATTGTGAAAGAAGGGTAGTTAGATTGTTGACTCGTTGTGGAAAGACCCTCGATATTTCTTGTGACCCTAGAGGTCCGGTAATGCTTAGCTACCTAGAATACCTTGACGCATCCAATGATGATTTGGAATCTGTTCGTGTGGTCCGTGAATATAGTGACGTCTTCGATGAAGTTCGAGGTTTACCCCCGAGGCGCGAGATAGACTTTTGAATATACCTAGTAGATAATGCAAAGCCAGTTGCATTACCAGTGCGCCACATGGCTCCAAGAGAGAGAAGAGAACTTAGTAAGCAAGTGAAAGAATTGCTTGAGAAGGGGTTCATAAGAAGGAGTATATCGGAGTGGGGCGCTCCAGTAGTTTTTTCTATGAAAGCCTATGGTTCACTTAGATTGTGCGTGGACTATAGAGAGCTGAATAAGCTAACAAAGAAGAACAAACACCCATTGCTGAGGATAGATGACTTATTCGATCAGTTGGTGGGTGCTTCATTTTTTTCGCAACTGGATTTGGCTACAGGGTTTCATCAGCTAAGGGTGGCTGAAGATAGCATAGATAAGACTACATTTAGAACTCCTGACGGTTTCTTCGAGTGGCTCGTCATGCCTTTCGGTTTGACGAATGCACTCGCATACTTTGTTGACTTAATGAGTAGGGTGTTTAGGGAGTTTCTAAACAAGTTTGTGATAGTCTTTGTGGAAGATATCCTGATTTTCTCTAAAAGTGAAGAAGAGCATGCCCTACATCTTAGGGACCCTACGAGCGCATCAACTTAAAGATAAGTTCTCCAAGTGTCATTTTTGGAGAAAAGAAGTGAGGTTCTTAGGACACGTGGTCTCTAAGGAAGGGATAGCAGTGGATCCCGCAAAGGTGGTGACAACCCAAGATTGGAAGATTCCTAAGAACGCAATAGAAGTAAGAAGCTGTTTAGGGCTGGCTGGTTATTATAGGAAGCTCATTAAGGACTTCGTGAAGATATCAGCCCCACTTACTCGGTTAACAAAGAAGAACTTGATTTTTGCTTGGTATGTTGACTGTGACGATGCTTTCCAATGTTTGAAGAGGGTTTTGACGACCGCTCCAGTTTTAGTTTTGCCAGATGGAAGTAAGCCAGTCACAGTGTATACCGGTGCTTGCGAGACAGGGCTTGGAGCAGTTTTCGGTGCAAGAGGAAAAGGTGATATGCAAAAGGCGGCAAGTACGAGAATTGCTTATCACCCATAGACGGGTGAACAGATAGAAAGGGGTGAACAAAATCCTTGAAGATCTTTTGAGGTTATGTATCCTAGATTTTGGAAGGACATGAGAAGAGGCAACTAGCTTAGTGATGTTCATGACATGTTTTCACGTACCATATTTGCTGAAGTGTTACAAGATACCACGGAAGTAGTGGAGCCGAACATGCTTAGAGAAGTGGAAGTAGAGGGAGATGCCACGATTAGACGAGCTCTTGCATGCATCCTTAGGTCGGAGGTATAAGAGCTACGCAACAAAGAGGTCAAGTTGGTCAAAGTGCAATGGGGAGATGATCAAAGAGACATGACTTGGGAGACAAAAGACAAGATGCGTACGTTGTACCCTTTCCTTTTTGAGGGTATGTTTTAACTTCCCCTTTTTCTACCGCTTTGTTGATACTTGTCCTATCATTCAGTATTATCTTTGCGATGACATCTTCGATCTTTAGTTAGGAAGAACCCTATGGTTGTAAACATGTGTTTGAGAAATGTTATGTTTGGTGGATGCAAATGGATGCAAGTGGTTGCCAGTGGTTGCTCGTGGATGCATGTACACACACATTAGGCACTAGATTGGCTCAATCACCTTCATGTTGCATATAAATGTGCGTGCATATTTAAATTATTGGATGTATAATGGTTGTGTTATCACATGGATGCTGCATTTTGATGAATGATTGTGCACACATGTAGGAATAATTTGTATCGATAGGATTCTTTCACATACATAATGGACGCATGGCACTATCATGATTTGCATTAAGGAGGTCAACTGAATCAGTAGACCGCCTGATTTTTCATTTGATAAGGAACATATACATGCACTTTTTTCATATGTTCATACAGCATTAGAAATCTTGTAAGGACAATGGATGCCTTTGTTTGATGGTTGAGTATATGGATGATTGGATGTTAGGATATGCATTCTCCTTAACTTGGAGATTTCGGGGGTGAAATCTTTTAAAGAGGGGAGAATGTAACACCCCGTGATTTTAAATATTAAAATTAACGAATTAAGGAATACTTAAATTCAAATGTGGGAATTAAGAGAAACGGGTTGCGCCATTGCGTTCACCTCGTAATTCTGCTTGAGATAGAGTCCGAGTTTGCGTAAATCGGACTCCGTATGAAGAAGATATCTTTAAATTAAATATTGCAGCAAAACATGAAAAAGAAGAATGAGAAAAGAAAAATGTTTAGCATTGTTCTAAGTTTTGTAATCAAAAGACTTAGTAGCTCATTTGGTTAGAACATGTGACCTGCATACAAGAGGTACAGAGTTCGATCCCCGCCAGCGCCATATTTTTGTTTTAGGGGAATGGCTAAAAAGTGGCTTAGTGTGAACGCAGTTCAAAAAGTGGTTTAGTGTGAAAATGGTTAATTGGAAAGATAGATAAAAAGAAATATATATATATATATATAGAAAATATATATACATATATATATATATATAAGACGTGTACGCATCATGTGGCGCACGTGGCACATTATTTTGTTGGTCAAGGATTGTCTTTTTTACGTGGCCTTCTCTGATTGGCTTTGTGACAAATTTTGAGGTGTTAGGGCTTATGTGTCATGCTATGATTGGCTGAGTGACACTTGCTTTAGTTGGATGGCTCTGATTGCTCCTAAAACGACCTAACGACTCACATAAGATTTCTATAAAAGCAAACATAATCCTGAAACCCTAAATCACACAAATTCATTCCAAGGAGCCACCATGCCATCCATGATCATTCTAGTTTATCCACCATTCCTTCTTCAACTTAAAAGCAAGATAGAAGCAAGAATCAAATCAAATCTAAATCCAAATTAGAATAACAATTAGTCTACATCAAAGGCGAGCAATTCAGTTTCAGAATACAGATCCCAGAAAACAAGACTATTCTTTTGATTGTGAGTGCTATTTCTTTCACAATATAATTAATAAATTAATTATGATGGGTTGTAATTGGATTATGAGAACATGTCTGTTGAAACATGTGATGTTATTGTCTGTTTGTGAACATATGACAGTTTTGTTGTTGTATGATTGGTAGATCTATTTATATGTACAATTATACATGTTTAACTTGATTCATTTTATGCAAGTTTACATATGTTAATTTGTGAATCATATGCAAGTTTATGTTATGTGAATCTTATGCAAATTTATGTGTTAAATCATATGCGAATCTTATGCAAGTTTGCGATGTTAAAACATATGTATGCAAGTTTAGGATGTTGAAACATATGTGAATCTTATGCAAGTTGGGATGTAAAACATATGTGAATCAAGTATATACAAATGATAGTTTATAAGCGAAAAGTGTGACATTAATTTATGTGTTTAGATCCGTATGCAAGTTCACATTTTAATGTTTGGATCTATGTTTAGATCCATATGCAAGTTCACATTTTGATATTAGATATATATTTAGATCCAAGTCAGTAACATACTTATGCAAATTTATGTTTCCTATGCTAGTTTTGTATGTGAATCGTATGCTAGTTTGAATGTAAGTTTGTATGAAATTCATATGCAAGTCATAGGAAAACCATATCCATATATGCAAGTTCATAATTACATGTTTAGATCTATACATTTAGATCCATGACAGTACATAGTTTATAAAAATTTATGTTTTATGACTATTGCCTATGCAAGTGTTGATTATGCAAATTTATGTTAATATGAATCATAATCATGCCATTTTTGATCCATGTTATGCTAGTTAGATTTATTTTGTGTGTTATGCAAGTTGTGATGTTTCTTTCCTGTTTATGAGTTAGACTATTTGCGAGTCTAACATATTTCACGTTCAACGTACGAACGACGTGGGGATATTGGGAAAATATTAAATATGCATAATTGTGAATTGGCATAAAATGGAATAAAGGCATATAATTAATTTGAGACATTAATTGGCCTAATTTATATGCATAGTAACTATGGACATAATTTAAGTGATAACTATGGACATGGATTAAAATTGGAAGTTACTGACAATTTGAAATAGGGATATTAATTCAAATTGGGGTTGAATAATAATGTGTAATAATAAATGCCTAAGACACGAGGTTAGACTTGTTTATGGTGTAAGACTGCCCGGACCCGCCCGGAAAATCCAGCAACCACAAACAGTAGTTAAATGTGAGAGGTCAAAGGCATAAATTAAAAGATGCTTAGACACGAGGTTAAGTCTTGCTTGTGGTGGAAGTCTGCCCAGAACCGCCCGGCATATCCAGCGGCCACAAGCAATCGACTTAATGTGAGAGGTCCATGCATTAATAATTAATTAATGCTGAGCAAAGATGAATATGAATGACAAACAAAAGTTTGGTTGAGTGAGTGATTCTCTGAGTAACAATCTGATGTTGATTTCGTTCCTCAAGGTTGGTACCTAGGGAGTTATTCTCTTAACCAATGTATCTGTGAACTAAGATGTACTTAATCATAAAAAACATGGTAAGTGGATAGGGTTAAGACAAACTTAACCAACAATATGTATTGATCTGATAGGGTTAAGACAAACTTAACCAATAATGTATATTGACTTGATAAGCGGATAGGGTTAAGACCAACTTAACCAATAAGATATAAGTGGATGGGGTTAAGACCAGTTTAACCAATAATATATTGATCTAATAAGCGGATAGGGTTAAAACAAGCTTAACCAATAACACATGTTGATTTGTTTAGTGAATAACATGGGTGACATGTGGGATATAATTATAAACACTTAACCAAGTTGAAAACATGTAAGAAGACATGAATAGAAGGGGTTAAGTGGGAAATTCTAGTGGGGACCAAGCATAGATGGAAAGCTTGTGTGGGGACCCTTTTCAAACCAGTAACCCATTGAGTATCTTTGTGAGCTCGACCCGAGTCAAGGATGGGACACACTTATTGAGTTTGATTGTAAGAGGTCAAAACGGGTTAGCGGTGGCAACGCAAGTCCAATGGGGTCATGTGCATGCGTGGGCCCGGACTGGTAGGTAATATGTTGTTGCATCGTGTAGATATAAGCCGTGCTTCTTTAGTGGTATCGGGTTGCCACTTTGGGGAGTGATACACCCCACTGTGGGACCAGCACGGGTATCTACGAGTTAGGGAGCCGATCGAATGGGGAAGGTAGTGGGTACGACTAGCGGAGATAGGAGCAGACGACACCGATGAAGACAGCTAGGAGTATAACTACCATATTATGAATAAACATTGTAATTAGAATGGGGAGGGTAGTGGGTACAACTAGTGGAGATAGGGGCAAGCGGCACCTATGAAGACAGCTAGGGGTACACGAAACTACCATTATTATTATTATTATTATTATTATTATTTTGTTCAGTGGGCGGGATCAACTTTTAGGGCGACTAGTAATGGTGCGATGTAATTAGCATTGTTGCAGTATAGTAATTATCCTATAGTGATTAGGAGCGCAATTAACGCCAAAATATTCCTCTTTTTACTTTGTCTTGCCCACTTGCTTCACAGTCATTCCTTGTTTTGCCAGTTTATGCCTTATCCTAATTACTTTAATAATTGTATTGTTAAAGTTATGGTACTCGCCAGACTTCATGTCTGACCCCCATTGTTTTCGCCTCTTTTCTTCCTTCTCCCCCCCCCCCCCCCCCCGGGTTCTCAGGGTGGGACTAGTGCTAGCGGAGCTTGATTTGGACCTCTTTCTCTCTCTCTTGAAAGTGCTTGGATTGCTGAAAGTAAAGTTCATCTCATCTCTTTTATGGCTACTTATGTTTGGGGTTATGCTTTTTATTTTATGTACTCTGAAAACAATTTGTCAAGATGGATATTAAGTGTACTTGTTTTATGAAGTTGTTGTAATCAGACCTTTTCTCCGCTGCAATAAAAGTTGTTTAAAATTTTTTCAAGTACCAATATTTGTATCTGTCTTGTTATATTCTTTTCTATACACTAATAACGCTCCACGGAAGTTAATGTGTTCCCTTTGTGAGTGACATTAATGGACGTGGGGTGTTACACGTAATGTCGAACTATGGCTATATGTCCATTTTCATCACAATTGGATATTGTATGTGTCTACACGGATTTTTATAAGACAAATACAAGTAGCGGTTGATTATATCGGGATATAAAACTGAATAAAAAAATATACAACTTACTCTATAAATACCTCTTTACTAAACCTAAATTTTTGTTAATTCATTTTCTCTGATCAAGGCTATTTCTAAGCCGCCACCAAAATGAGGAAACCGTGGTATTCCATCTCAAAATAAAAATCCAAATATTCGTATAGATTCTTATAAATCCTAAGACTTCTATGCTTGGATTCACTGCGAGCGGCTCTACAATTCCATATTGTTTTCTGGAAGTCCGATCCCGATGTCTATCGGCTGTGTGTGTACAGTAGCCTAGGGTTCACGGTTTTAAACAATTCAAGCTTCAAATCGTGAGTTGATGGTGAGATTTGTGCTCAGGAGAACTAATAGCATCTCGTTGCTTTTTTTTGAAGGAATCCATATTTTTGATGTCGATAGAATTACTGTGTTGTGCGATTTTGGATGCGTGATATCGCGAGGCAAAGGACCATTCGAGATCTGTGAAACGGGTATGTATAGGTAGCGATTTTGGAGAGATGAACATTGATATTTACGGTTTGAAAATGTGTTGAGTAATGATGGTTCGGTGGCTTGGGATAAATGTCGGCCATGATTTGGGTTAGTGGGTTGCAGCGTTTGAACCTGTAGGGAGAAGATGGAGGTGGCATTTGAGTTAATGATGAAGTTTGGAGTTTGTTTACACAGTTTAGAGTGGAAATGGTCTCTATGGTGTAGAGATGTTGAGGAGAAGAGTTGAAGTCGCGTATAGGAGACAATTAAAGTTTGAAGAAGACCAGCGTTTTCAACATTTAGAAAGAAAGGTGCGTGTATTTCCTGAAAGGATGAAGAGATAGGACGACATCATTAGTTTTAAAAAGTGATTAAGGTTATATTGCGAAAACTAAAGGGGGAGCTAGGGTGTAAAATGGTGATGAACATGTCATATTTTCCTGGGTTATATGGGTGTTTAGATTTGCAAATGAATAGGGACAATTTGGTTTTTGCTGAGAAGTTGTTTTAAAATTAACCGTGATTAAGGCCTTAAAATCATGGGTTAATGGCATGTGTTAGCGAATGGTAGAGAGGAAGTTTTCATGACAGTATGAAGCGGGAAGAGTATGGGAAGGAGATGAGGTCGTTGTGTTGAGGGAAGGAGCAGCAAGCGGTTTCAATTTTGTAAGAGGGAGAATGTGAGTAAAGGGATGCTGTTAATATTTTTAGTTTCAAAATTTATGGAATGGGGAAGTTTGGCAAAGGTCACAGGATTGAAGGCAAGGGCTCGGACCTAAACTGGAGAAAGAACGAAAGAAAATGCTTAATCACGGCTTATAACCGATAACAATGGTAATTATAAGTTAGCGACAATAATAATTATTATTGAATATAATTCTAGTTTAAATGTTGAAATCACTATAACTATTGTGAGCGTGATCAGAATTGAACCAGACCGATCACGTTGGAACTGTAGCAATGAGATCTATATTGTAGAACTGATGGAACGGATTCGAAGTGAACTGGAGCTCATTACAATTTATAGCGAAATAAATTGTCTGATCTGGATCAATCGACAGTTATCGTTATTTAACGATAACCGTCCAATGTGAGTAAATCTCACCAACTTTGTACAGTTTATATTTTATAAATATAAACTATTATTGATAAATGATGATTGATTTCTGTATGTTGGCTATTTGGTTGAACTGCTAATTGATTGGTTAAAAATATTGATATAGTTATATATATATGTATGTGTATATATATATATATATATATATATATATATATATATATATATCGTTAACCAAATATTGATTCTGTTTACCAGAATATTTCATATTGAAATGAAATTGATGTGAATTATATAGTGTAACATCTGTGGATGCAAGGAAACAGGTCGGAGGGATCCTACTAGATTCCTCAACATTTATTTTACTGTTTTTCATATATTGTTATATATGATGTGATATATAGTCTGCTATTGATTATATATGTTTGAATGATACCGATCATTGTTATATGGTACGTTAAATACCATAAGGAATACTGGAGTGTTAAAAAGGAAAGTTTCAATGTTATATTCAAAAAGAAATATTTATAAAATCAAAAGATTTTATAAAAAGAAACATTTTTAAAATAAATAGATTTTGAAAGAAATAACTATTTGGAAAATAAATATAGAGAATTATAAAAGGAAATATTTGTAAAACATTTACAAATAGAATCGAAAAGGGAATATTTGTAAAACATTTACAAATAGAATCGAAAAGGAAATATTTGTAAAAATTTACAATTAGTATTGAAAAGGGAATATTTGTAAAACATTTACAAATAGAATTGAAAAAGAATATTTATTTGTTAAATAAATAGAATTGAAAAGGAAATATTTATTTGTTAAATAAATAAAATTATAAAAGGAATATTTTTTTGGAAAATAAATAGGATTATAAAAGGGAATTAACGAAATATAAAAGAGTTATGAGACGACTGTTTAAAGTGGATATTAAATAGAGTAATTGATTAGAGTTAATCGATTAGAGTTAATTGAATAGAGTTATTGATTAGAGTTAATCAAATAGAGTTAATCAATTAGAGTTATCGATTAGAGTTGATCGAATAGAGTTTATCGATTAGAATTAATCGAATAGAGTTAATCGATTAGAGTTAACTGAATAGAGTTGCTGATTAGAATTAATTAAATAGAGTTAAAAGAGTTAATCGAATATAGTTTATTCGAAGAAAAGAGTTAATCGAATATAGTTACTCGAAAGGAGTAAATCGAATATAGTTATTCGAAAGGAGTTAATCGAATATAGTTTATTCGAAAAGAGTTAATCGAATAGAGTTTATTCGAACGGAGTTAGTCGAATATTGTAACGACCCAGAAAATCTGAACCAATTTAAAAATTTTAAATTGGCTAAAATAATGGATTTTAAATATTTAAAATAAATATTTTAAATAAAGGCGATGAAAACTGAGTTTGAATCGACAATTGAAAACGAATATAATTAATTATAATTATATATAGAATTGAAAATAGCGCGGCAGTTCGATAATTCGATTTCAAACTTCAATTGAATGTACCGGATGCAAAACAATCCGTATTTTAGTGAAACCAAAAACATTAGGATCTAATTGGTAATATCTTTCTAACGAATCCGACCAATCGAAATTTGATAGCGGGAATCAAAAGATATGTCCAGTTGAAAATTCTGAATAGTCGCTATGGAATTCAGGCCCTTAAAAATGGACATTTTGCAAACGACCTCGGATTTCGACGAAACCACTTTTGTTAGATCCGCAGTGTCAAGTTATTGCTAGGGTTCAAATTTCATAATTTTTCGAATCAATATGTGAGCGTGGCAAAGGAAAACGCGTTTGACCGGTTTCAGTTGATTTTAATCGACTGGAAATTGACCATTTTTCAAACGGTCTCAGAATTCGACGAAACTAGTTTTGTTAGGACCGTATCGTCAATACGAAGCTAGAAAATATTTTTCTGGAATTTTTCTAGTTAGTATGTGGCCCCGGTAATTTGAAATGTACGTTTAAAACTCAATATAGTGATTTAAATGTAAATTCAACGGAAACTGATTGTAACGGTCGAATTGGCCTGCGATACATATCCCATTGTGTTCGGAATGGGGGTAAAACGCTAGGGACGACAGTCGGTGGACTTGATTTCGAGTTAGTATGAAAAGTCAACCTTAGGTAGAATAAAATATATAATATAAATTAAAATATAAAATCCTATAAAACCCCCCTTCCCCTTTCAGATCTGAAATCAGTTAAAGAAAGAATAAAAAAAAAACCGAACTCACTCCTCTCGTCGCCCCCCCCCCCCTCATCGTTGACCTCGTCCATCGCGCCTGCTCCGCCTGTGCCACCGCCAGAGGTGCCTCCCTCCCCTCGCCACGAACCCGTCTACTTCCTCCTGCGCCTCAATCCTTCTACCCCCAAACCCTAACGCGCTAGCCCATAACGACCTCGCCCTCGCCCACCGATGGCCTGCAGCTGACCACCCGCGACCCCCTCCTCCGCCTCCGCCTGAAGTCACGCACCTCCTCCGACGATCTGCGAAAACCCCCCCTCTCTCTGTAAGTTTTATTTTATTTATTTATTTTATTTTAATTCTGATTTTTAAAAAGGGTTTTAAAACTGAATTGATTTTAAACTTTAAAAAGAAAGTATACCTTTTTTTATAAAAGTAAAAACTGATTTTGTTTTAAAAGAATAAAAACTGATTTTGTTTTAAAAGAATAAAAACTGATTTTGTTTTAAAGGTATAAAAACTGATTTTGTTTGAAAATAAAAACTGATTTTGTTTAAAAGTAAAAACTGATTTTGTTTTAAAAGTATAAAAACTGATTTTAATTAGAATTTAAAAATTGATTTTTAAAAAAGAAAATAAAAACTGATTTTAATTATAATTTAAAAATTGTTTTTTTTAAAAAGGAAAATAAAAACTGATTTTAATTAGAATTTAAAAACTGATTTTTAAAAAAGAAAATAAAAACTGATTTTATTTTTAAGGTTTAAAATAGAAAAAAAAGATTTAAACTTTGAAATAGAAAAAGGTTTAATCTTTTAGTAGAAAAAGATTTGAACTTGCAAAAATAAAGATCATATTTTTAAAAAGAGAAAAGACGGGATTTTTATTAGGTAGGAGCAAGACATGATTTTTGTATTTTTAAAGTAATAAAAATATAATTTTTACATCATAGGAATATTAAAAATATAATCTTTGTTTTTAGAATATGATCTTTATATATTGAATAACATAGTAAAAATTCGATTTTTACCTGTGTAGAGAATACGGGCAACGAAGCGACAAAAGGCGAGAAAGGCGAAGATTTCTAAAGGAAGAGTGCAGTTGGATAGCTATTGGTGAGATTTCTGATTTTAAAATATTATATGTTTGTGTGAAAATATAAGTGAATTGCTATATATATAAATATATATATATATATATATATATATATATATATATACGCCCCTCGTCCACAAACCATGGACGATATTTATTGGTTGAAATTGTTGTGAAAATTGCTTGATAGCGAATGATTGTTTGGGATTGTTTGTGATTGATATTGGTTGATTGTGGTTGAAAAATACCCGTTTGTGGTTGTGAAATATTTGGTTGAAACCACATAGGATTAGTTTGTGGAAATGAAATAAATATATACATGCCGCCTGCGTGCGAACTAGATGCATGATCCCCATTGTCAAAAACCGCGAGGTTTTAAGGTAGAGCGAGGAGCCGTACTAGGGACGGTCCCGGTTTAACTACCCTGCCGTTATGCTGCCGAAATTTTGAATAATATTCGTGTGTTTGAATTATTTTCATATGCTTAAACTATAGAAAGCATTCATGTGTTGAATTGATATTCATTCGTTGATTAGAAATTCATGTGTTGAATGGTATGCCTATTTTGAAATAAATTGTTTGATAATAAAAATCACCTTTTATCGACTATATGAACTGTGTAAAATAATCTCGTTTTAAAAGAAATTGTTTTATGATAAAAATCCCATTTTTTTATCACCAACTTGAACTATATAGAAAAATAGTGTTTTGAAATGAATTGTTTTACAATAAAAATCCCATTTTTATTGTATGCATAAATCGTTGAAATGTGAAGTGTTAAAAATAGCCACTTGTTCGAAATAAACATATATGAGTTGAAATATTCATTAATTAGCTAATGAAATGATTTGCACCTATTTATGTGGCATTAGAATGATTGGTGTTTTTAAACCGAATAGAAATCAAATATGAAGTCAAATAGAAAATGATAAATGATAAGAACTGTATATATATGTACATGCATATTTATTGAACAGGTTATAGCAAAGGGGCTAGAGAAGAGGAATAAAATTTTGTGCCCGACAAATAGGTACACATTTACTGTTTTGTTTGGGTGATGATTTTATGAGCCTGTTGGCTAGCCGCTTGGCTTTTTCTTTTTCTTTTTGAGATTAGAAGGACCGGGAACGCTATTTGCAATTTCCCGATGCTCCCGGTGCAGGGGAGGTTATGGCGAAATTTTCCAAAATTTTAAGGTGTTAGAAAAATATTTGAAGTGAAAACGATATTGAAATCATTGAATGAACTATATTTATATAAATATATAAATATAAATAAAATTAAAACGAAACGAGGCCGTGCAGTTCGTATTTTGAAACCGTGATTTCAAACGACTAGTGCGGGAAATCCGACCATTGGATTTTCCAGAAACCTCAACCGTCGGGTTCGCCTTGGAATAATCTTTCCAACGGCACCAACCTTGTTAAAATCCAACGGTTGGATTGTCTGGAATGTTTAATTCAATTCTGAAGAAAAACAGCGCCAGAAGCGATTATATTTATATATATATAAATATAATTATATATTTAATCGAATAACGACGCTGCAGTTCGTATTTTGAAATTGAAACTTCAAACGATTGTACCGGGAGATCCGACCGTCGGATTTTCCCGAAACTGGAACCGTTGGGTTCGTTTTGAAAAGACCTTTCTAATGATGTAAATTTTGTGAAGATCCAACGGTTAGATTTTCAGATATGTGTAAATCAAATCTGAAGAAAAACAGCGCCACGGCCGCCTTATGGCCCGAAGCGTCGTTTTGAATAAAATGGCTATTTTAAAATAAATAAAAATAGCGATAAATAGTTATAAAATATCATAAGCGATATGGAATGGAAATAAACTGAATTTGCTTGATTTATGTGATGTTTGATGGTTGAATGTGTTTGGTGTGAAAATTACATTAAAGGACAAAATTGGTGTTGTCGAATAATTTAACCATTGAAATAAATTGAATTGAAATTCTAAATATACGTGAATTATTTGAGAAGGCCGAGTTAATTCTCATTTCAAATAATTGACCGACGATTGAAAGTCGAAGATAAAGACGGTGGTCGAAGACCGGAGATCTTCACCTCGTTTGGATGGTAACCGAGGTCCTGATTGGGAGGCATCCCGAAATATGGATAATGAGTGGTGATCGTCCAGACGTACGTGGTGATCGATGGGTTTGCGAGGTATTTAGTGCCTCCGGTTTCGTTCAGACCCAGAACGGACTTGTAAATGGACTGTGTGTCCGACATTGGAATTTGTTCTGTGTGATTGATAGCCATCAGTTGCACGGTGTGAATTGCCTGTGTGGCATGCTAAGATGCAGTGATCAGGACTTCTGTTGAAAAGCAAAGTCTTATGGTGATGATCAAAGCACCGCCTGTGTGGCGTAGCTTTGTGTATAACGTGAATTCGCGAGCCTCACACCCCGGTATGAACCTAAAACGGGAGAGGACATCAGGGAGGGTCTGCGTTTCTTTCTAGCTAGGGTGGTGTCAGTGACCTACCAGCCCTGACATTTATATACTTTTCACCTATGTGGTTGTTGCTGTTGCGAGGCGCCTCGGTTTGGTCGGACGATCCGGGTCCGATGGAGTCATTCGTTGGCTCATTTACGCCCCAAAGGGCGGGGAAACGTATTGTTCAGGCACTATAATCCACATCGGTGGACCGGCCCTGACGATCCAAGGGGCAGTTGCGGCTGTTCCGGTGGCTCGGGCTAGAGAGTCACGAATTCGGTAAGGACTATCTTTTGCCTTGGTTCATGACGGAAATCCAATTTCCAAATACGACATCGTGCGGTTTTGATTGTATATATATAGGGCGACATGATATATGGTACCCATGCCGTCTATGATTGATAGTTATGATTTGAAAGTGTTTTCAAAACATATAGACACTAGCAATAATATCAATTGCCTTTGTTTTATTCGTATCAATCATATTTTGGCCATTATAAGGTAAAACTCTATCCTCCGGTTTGCGTTGCATTGTGTGATGGGAACTGAGTCTTATAATGGCTTCATTTTTATAAAAGGCATAGCGATGTTTAAAAGAAAGATTTGTTTTAAAGCACTGGCAATCCAATGGAGTAAACCCGTTCCACGAAAGTGGCGTGGTCCTGTGATTAGCCAATTATATATGTGTTTAGTAGATTTCTCATACCAGTCCCATGACTGACTCGTAGTTTGTTTCACTTTCAAACTCGGGTGCCCCTTTTTCTACATGGGCAGCCTTGTATTCAGGTTTAGCTGGTTCTTTCTGGATAGCTGGAGCTGAAGATGGATTCTATCATTTATTTCTTTTTATGCTGTTCAGCTCCTATTGTACATATTTTGTTTTTTTCCGCTGTAGACATTTATGTATAGCTGAACTGTATTTGTACTAAGTAAGATCCTGTATACTGTGTAACTCTGATGATTAATTTTATCCAGTATATTTTGTTGTTCATTCTGATGTATTTATTTAATTCTGATCTGCTATTATATGTTTCTGTGTTATATTCCAAAGATAACCTTGTTTCCGTGAGAACGGGAAATCGGGTCGTCTCATCGTGGTATCAGAGCTTTGGTTAAGCTTAGTTCTGGAATATAACATTTGAACGAACTCGTCAGAAATAGAACCAGTAGTGCTCTAGGACGGGTAACTCTATACAGATAGGATCAGTAATATCCTAGTATGAGTATAGCAGAATCAGAACAACTCGTTAGAGATGGGGTCAGAAGTGCCTCAGAACGAGTCGAGGGTAATATGTTTTTAAATAACGTATTTGTGATTATATTTATGTATAGTCTGGTTTTAGAAATATAATTTTTGAATATATAAAAGATATATATTTGAAAAGTAAAAAAAAAAGTTAAAACAAATTGGTTGTTGTGTTGTGTGATTGTAGATTTATCAAACCACTTTCGACTTTGTTCCTTTTCGGGGACGAAAAGTTTTAAGTGGGGGAGATTGTAACGACCCAGAAAATCTGAACCAATTTAAATTTTTTAAATTGGCTAAATAATGGATTTTAAATATTTAAAATAAATATTTTAAATAAAGGCGATGAAAACTGAGTTTGAATCGACAATTGAAAACGAATATAATTAATTATAATTATATATAGAATTGAAAATAGCGCGGGAATTCGATAATTCGATTTCAAACTTCAATTGAATGTACCGGATGCAAAACAATCCGTATTTTAGTGAAACCAAAAACATTAGGATCTAATTGGTAATATCTTTCTAACGAATCCGACCAATCGAAATTTGATAGCGGGAATCAAAAGATATGTCCAGTTGAAAATTCTGAATAGTCGCTATGGAATTCAGGCCCTTAAAAATGTACATTTTGCAAACGACCTCGGATTTCGACGAAACCACTTTTGTTAGATCCGCAGTGTCAAGTTATTGCTAGGGTTCAAATTTCATAATTTTTCGAATCAATATGTGAGCGTGGCAAAGGAAAACGCGTTTGACCGGTTTAAGTTGATTTTAATCGACTGGAAATTGACCATTTTTCAAACGGTCTCAGAATTCGACGAAACTAGTTTTGTTAGGACCGTATCGTCAATACGAAGCTAGAAAATATTTTTCTGGAATTTTTCTAGTTAGTATGTGGCCCCGGTAATTTGAAATGTACGTTTAAAACTCAATATAGTGATTTAAATGTAAATTCAACGGAAAATGATCGTAACGGTCGAATTGGCCTGCGATACATATCCCATTGTGTTCGGAATGGGGGTAAAACGCTAGGGACGACAGTCGGTGGACTTGATTTCGAGTTAGTATGAAAAGTCAACCTTAGGTAGAATAAAATATATAATATAAATTAAAATATAAAATCCTATAAAACCCCCCCTTCCCCTTTCAGATCTGAAATCAGTTAAAGAAAGAATAAAAAAAAAACCGAACCCACTCCTCTCGTCGCCCCCCCTCATCGTTGACCTCGTCCATCGCGCCTGCTCCGCCTGTGCCACCGCCAGAGGTGCCTCCCTCCCCTCGCCACGAACCCGTCTACTTCCTCCTGCGCCTCAATCCTTCTACCCCCAAACCCTAACGCGCTAGCCCAGAACGACCTCGCCCTCGCCCACCGATGGCCTGAAGCTGACCACCCGCGACCCCCTCCTCCGCCTCCGCCTGAAGTCGCGCACCTCCTCCGACGATCTGCGAAAACCCCCCCTCTCTCTGTAAGTTTTATTTTATTTGTTTATTTTATTTTAATTCTGATTTTTAAAAAGGGTTTTAAAACTGAATTGATTTTAAACTTTAAAAAGAAAGTATACCTTTTTTTATAAAAGTAAAAACTGATTTTGTTTTAAAAGAATAAAAACTGATTTTGTTTTAAAAGAATAAAAACTGATTTTGTTTTAAAAGAATAAAAACTGATTTTGTTTTAAAGGTATAAAAACTGATTTTGTTTGAAAATAAAAACTGATTTTGTTTAAAAGTAAAAACTGATTTTGTTTTAAAAGTATAAAAACTGATTTTAATTAGAATTTAAAAACTGATTTTTAAAAAAGAAAATAAAAACTGATTTTAATTATAATTTAAAAATTGTTTTTTTTAAAAAAGAAAATAAAAACTGAATTTAATTAGAATTTAAAAACTGATTTTTAAAAAAGAAAATAAAAACTGATTTTATTTTTAAGGTTTAAAATAGAAAAAAAAGGTTTAAACTTTGAAATAGAAAAAGGTTTAATCTTTTAGTAGAAAAAGATTTGAACTTGCAAAAATAAAGATCATATTTTTAAAAAGAGAAAAGACGGGATTTTTATTAGGTAGGAGCAAGACATGATTTTTGTATTTTTAAAGTAATAAAAATATAATTTTTACATCATAGGAATATTAAAAATATAATCTTTGTTTTTAGAATATGATCTTTATATATTGAATAACATAGTAAAAATTCGATTTTTACCTGTGTAGAGAATACGGGCAACGAAGCGACAAAAGGCGAGAAAGGCGAAGATTTCTAAAGGAAGAGTGCAGTTGGATAGCTATTGGTGAGATTTATGATTTTAAAATATTATATGTTTGTGTGAAAATATAAGTGAATTGCTATATATATATATATATATATATATATATATATATATATATATATATACGCCCCTCGTCCACAAACCATGGACGATATTTATTGGTTGAAATTGTTGTGAAAATTGCTTGATAGCGAATGATTGTTTGGGATTGTTTGTGATTGATATTGGTTGATTGTGGTTGAAAAATACCCGTTTGTGGTTGTGAAATATTTGGTTGAAACCACATAGGATTAGTTTGTGGAAATGAAATAAATATATACATGCCGCCTGCGTGCGAACTAGATGCATGATCCCCATTGTCAAAAACCGCGAGGTTTTAAGGTAGAGCGAGGAGCCGTACTAGGGACGGTCCCGGTTTAACTACCCTGCCGTTATGCTGCCGAAATTTTGAATAATATTCGTGTGTTTGAATTATTTTCATATGCTTAAACTATAGAAAACATTCATGTGTTGAATTGATATTCATTCGTTGATTAGAAATTCATGTGTTGAATGGTATGCCTATTTTGAAATAAATTGTTTGATAATAAAAATCACCTTTTATCGACTATATGAACTGTGTAAAATAATCTTGTTTTAAAAGAAATTGTTTTATGATAAAAATCCCATTTTTTTTATCACCAACTTGAACTATATAGAAAAATAGTGTTTTGAAATGAATTGTTTTACAATAAAAATCCCATTTTTATTGTATGCATAAATCGTTGAAATGTGAAGTGTTAAAAATAGCCACTTGTTCGAAATAAACATATATGAGTTGAAATATTCATTAATTAGATAATGAAATGATTTGCACCTATTTATGTGGCATTAGAATGAATGGTGTTTTTAAACCGAATAGAAATCAAATATGAAGTCGAATAGAAAATGATAAATGATAAGAACTGTATATATATGTACATGCATATTTATTGAACAGGTTATAGCAAAGGGGCTAGAGAAGAGGAATAAAATTTTGTGCCCGACAAATAGGTACACATTTACTGTTTTGTTTGGGTGATGATTTTATGAGCCTGTTGGCTAGCCGCTTGGCTTTTTCTTTTTCTTTTTGAGATTAGAAGGACCGGGAACGCTATTTGCAATTTCCCGATGCTCCCGGTGCAGGGGAGGTTATGGCGAAATTTTCCAAAATTTTAAGGTGTTAGAAAAATATTTGAAGTGAAAACGATATTGAAATCATTGAATGAACTATATTTATATAAATATATAAATATAAATAAAATTAAAACGAAACGAGGCCGTGCAGTTCGTATTTTGAAACCGTGATTTCAAACGACTAGTGCGGGAAATCCGACCATTGGATTTTCCCGAAACCTCAACCGTCGGGTTCGCCTTGGAATAACACCAACCTTGTTAAAATCCAACGGTTGGTTGTCTGGAATGTTTAATTCAATTCTGAAGAAAAACAGCGCCAGAAGCGATTATATTTATATATACATAAATATAATTATATATTTAATCGAATAACGACGCTGCAGTTCGTATTTTGAAATTGAAACTTCAAACGATTGTACCGGGAGATCCGACTGTCGGATTTTCCCGAAACTGGAACCGTTGGGTTCATTTTGAAAAGACCTTTCTAATGATGTAAATTTTGTGAAGATCCAACGGTTAGATTTTCAGATATGTGTAAATCAAATCTGAAGAAAAACAGCGCCACGGCCGCCTTATGGCCCGAAGCGTCGTTTTGAATAAAATGGCTATTTTAAAATAAATAAAAATAGCGATAAATAGTTATAAAATATCATAAGCGATATGGAATGGAAATAAACTGAATTTTCTTGATTTATGTGATGTTTGATGGTTGAATGTGTTTGGTGTGAAAATTACATTAAAGGACAAAATTGGTGTTGTCGAATAATTTAACCATTGAAATAAATTGAATTGAAATTCTAAATATACGTGAATTATTTGAGAAGGCCGAGTTAATTCTCATTTCAAATAATTGACCGACGATTGAAAGTCGAAGATAAAGACGGTGGTCGAAGACCGGAGATCTTCACCTCGTTTGGATGGTAACCGAGGTCCTGATTGGGAGGCATCCCGAAATATGGATAATGAGTGGTGATCGTCCAGACGTACGTGGTGATCGATGGGTTTGCGAGGTACTTAGTGCCTCTGGTTTCGTTCAGACCCAGAACGGACTTGTAAATGGACTGTGTGTCCGACATTGGAATTTGTTCTGTGTGATTGATAGCCATCAGTTGCACGGTGTGAATTGCCTGTGTGGCATGCTAAGATGCAGTGATCAGGACTTCTGTTGAAAAGCAAAGTCTTGTGGTGATGATCAAAGCACCGCCTGTGTGGCGTAGCTTTGTGTATAACGTGAATTCGCGAGCCTCACACCCCGGTATGAACCTAAAACGGGAGAGGACATCAGGGAGCGCCTGCGTTTCTTTCTAGCTAGGGTGGTGTCAGTGACCTACCAGCCCTGACATTTATATACTTTTCACCTATGTGGTTGTTGCTGTTGCGAGGCGCCTCGGTTTGGTCGGACGATCCGGGTCCGATGGAGTCATTCGTTGGCTCATTTACGCCCCAAAGGGCGGGGAAACGTATTGTTCAGGCACTATAATCCACATCGGTGGACCGGCCCTGACGATCCAAGGGGCAGTTGCGGCTGTTCCGGTGGCTCGGGCTAGAGAGTCACGAATTCGGTAAGGACTATCTTTTGCCTTGGTTCATGACGGAAATCCAATTTCCAAATACGACATCGTGCGGTTTTGATTGTATATATATAGGGCGACATGATATATGGTACCCATGCCGTCTATGATTGATAGTTATGATTTGAAAGTGTTTTCAAAACATATAGACACTAGCAATAATATCAATTGCCTTTGTTTTATTCGTATCAATCATATTTTGGCCATTATAAGGTAAAACTCTATCCTCCGGTTTGCGTTGCATTGTGTGATGGGAACTGAGTCTTATAATGGCTTCATTTTTATAAAAGGCATAGCGATGTTTAAAAGAAAGATTTGTTTTAAAGCACTGGCAATCCAATGGAGTAAACCCGTTCCACGAAAGTGGCGTGGTCCTGTGATTAGCCAATTATATATGTGTTGAGTAGATTTCTCATACCAGTCCCATGACTGACTCGTAGTTTGTTTCACTTTCAAACTCGGGTGCCCCTTTTTCTACACGGGCAGCCTTGTATTCAGGTTTAGCTGGTTCTTTCTGGATAGTTGGAGCTGAAGATGGATTCTATCATTTATTTCTTTTTATGTTGTTCAGCTCCTATTGTACATATTTTGTTTTTTTCCGCTGTAGACATTTATGTATAGCTGAACTGTATTTGTACTAAGTAAGATCCTGTATACTGTGTAACTCTGATGATTAATTTTATCCAGTATATTTTGTTGTTCATTCTGATGTATTTATTTAATTCTGTTCTGCTATTATATGTTTCTGTGTTATATTTCAAAGATAACCTTGTTTCCGTGAGAACGGGAAATCGGGTCGTCTCAAATATAGTTATTCGAAAGAAGATTATCGAATATAGTTTATTCGAAAGAGAGATTATCGAATATTAGTTATTCGAAAAGAGTTAATCGAATATAGTTATTCGAAAACAGATTATCGAATATAGTTTATTTGAAAGAGAGATTATCGAATATTAGTTATTCGAAGAGAGTTAATCGAATATAGTTTATTCGAAAATGAGTTATCGAATAGAGATTTTTTGAAAGAGAGTTATACTTTGAAATTCGATTATATCGAATGTAGGAAAGTACTATTTGCTTTCCTTTTTAAATCAAGATTTATTTATTCATGTATAAATTACTTGTTTGTTTATTTATTCAAATAAATAAAAGTTATATTTAAGTTATTATATTTCAGAAGTAGGGAATATAACACTATTGTTATAATCAAATGATTTTGGTAAAAGAAGTGGATTCGTAAATAGAATCTGAGGGTTACGTAAGAAAGTTGTTAAAGATTTAGATGATGAACTTTGTCTATTTCGAAGTTAGAAATGTTGTTCAGTTAAGGTCTGAGAGGTAATAAACCCCAACTTGATTGACTTCGTTTTTAACTAAGGAATGGTTAAGGTTCTACAATGAAGATTGGTTAAGTGAATTTAGTTAATGAGTGTAAGGTTTTGAGTTGGCATAGCAATGTTTTATTTAAACATCTGGTTAAATCCAAATGTAGGAGTTTTGGAAATGTTTTCCAAATAAGAATCAAAAATGTTTTCTAATATAGAAAATAGGAAATGGAAATGTTTCCATCGTTAATAACGTATATTTTCTAAATTTAGAAAATAAGAAATGTTGAATATATGGAAACAGGAATAGGGAAATGGATAATTGAATGACAAATTAAATTAAAATGGATCAGTGTTGATCGATGATTGCTCGGTAAGATTTCCATTTGGAAATACGACCGTTGTTTGTACACATATTTTCCTTTGATAGTTAAATCACTGAGTATCGAAGATTTTGACCATTTCCGTTGTCAATACGGAGAGACCGGGATAAGATTCATTATCTGAAAATCACTCTGTATGGACATTAGCGTTGTAATCAAATATGATGAAGATAATTGAAGGTGGAGTTATGCAAGGGCTATTCTAGCGATCCTAGGTAGAAATTGCCTAAGATGGATTTATAGAATAGTGCCTTCGGTTTGTCCAGTCCCAGGATGACCTGTATGGAAGAATGTCTGACATAGTATATTTAATGGATCAGGTAAGTTGATCTCTTCAAACGTATGTACGTTTGGTGGCGGAGGAATTCGTTTTTCATAGCTGTATACCCGTTGTATTTTTGGGGAAATCAATTTGTGATTTGGCGGGTATGACGATGTGACATTCAAAGTGAATAAATGTGTGATCAGTCAGAGAAAAGAGTGGCCTCTAGCCTCACAATCGGGAAATGACAAAAATCGGGAAGGCAACATGGCTAAGTGATTTGCTTCCAATTAGTGTGTATTGTCACCTGATCCAGAGTTTCATTGACTTCTTTAATCTATTCGATGTTGTCCCTTTCGGGAAACGGTTGCTGATCCCAACCGTTCGTGATATACATTCGATACACTCAAGCGAAATGAGTGGTCGGTCATGTGTGGCCGGGTTGCAAGATGTTCTTGTTGAAACCAGTGTATTCCTCTCTAGAGGTACACTATCGGAAGGTGGTTCCATACATTGTCATAGTTGGTAATCCATTATCCAATAAGTGCTCACGGTTTTGATTGTATACTATATATATGTTGAATGTGAGATAAAAGCGTTTCTGCTAGATGATTATTATATTGTGGTTGATAGACACTATCATAATATCAAAATAATTTTGATAGAAAGACTATTTTGGATTCTCATAAGGGAAAAACCCGTTCTGTTATACGGCGTGGTCTTATGAGATATCATTTAATTCCTCAAACTATTTTACTCACACCAGTCCCATGACTGATCCGGAGTTTATTTTGTTTTGTTTTCCCTAAACTCTTGGGTGCCCAATTTTGTACGGGCAGTCAAGTAGTCAGTTTTTTTTACAGATATACTAGGAGCTGGAGCTGGAGGCTTCAGCAGCGTTTTTATAGCTATTGTTTATTTCCGTTGTAATGTAAGTGTTGTACTCTGATAATGTTATTGTATACATATACTGATTTTATTTCAAAGATATGTATCTATTATATATTGTTCGTTCCGCTGTGAGATTCGTGTTTAATCTGATGATTGTTTGTTCTTCTTTTTCTATTCTAAGTTTCTAGCTTATTTATTCTCACCCTCTAATTTCTTTCATGGACTATCAGGTGTTTCTGATGCTTGAATAGTCGACATGGTGTTGTATGTCGATTACTCAGGATCGCGAAATCCCCGGGTCGTTACACTAATGTAATATTTTTAACAAAGATATCATTTTTATTCTAAATAAACATTCCTAACCATAGTGATGTTTTTATTCTAAATAAACATTTCAAACAAAAGTGACATTTTTAATCTAATAAAACATTTTATAATAAAATGTTATTTTATTTCTAATGCAACATTTTAAAACAAAAATGTTTTTTTATTTCTATGTAACATTTTTAAACAAAAATGTTATTTTATTTCTAATGTAAACAATTCTAATAAAAATGACATGTTTGATCTAAATAAACATTTCTAATAAAATGACATGTTTAATCTAAATAAACATTTCTAATAAACATGTTATCTTTAATTTAAATAAACATTTCCTAATAAAAATGTTATCTTTAATGTAAATAAACATTTCCTAACAAAAATGTTACCTTTAATCTAAATGAACATTTCATATTAACATGACAATTCTAAATAAAATGATGTTTCATATTATTATATCACATTTGTAAATAAAATGACATTAATGTTCTAATACGACATTTCTAAATAAAGTGACATTAATGTTCTAATATGACATTTCTAAACAAAATGATATTTTTATCTAACATTACATTTTATAATAAAATTATGTTTTTATCCTAATGTAACTTTTAATTCTACTCTTTTATTGTATCTAAAATGTCAATAAAAATGCAACTTTAAAATCTAACCTTTTTATTGTATGACAATATAAATGTTTCTTTTAAATCTATTTTTTTTTCATTGTATGACAATAAGAATGTTACTTTTAAATCGACTATTTTATGACCACAAAGATGGTACTTTTAGATCTTCTATTTTTTTATTGCATTCAAAATGACAACAAAAATGATACCTTTAAATCTTCTATTTTTATCGCATACAAAATGACAACAAAAATGATACCTTTAATCTTTTAGTTTTATCGCATGCAAAATGACAACAAAAATGATACCTTTAAATCTTCTATTTTTATCGCATACAAAATGACAACAAAAATGATACTTTTAAATCTTCTATTTTTATCGCATACAAAATAGCAACAAAAATGATACTTTTGTTTCAACTCTATTTCATAATAACTAATTGAAAATAAAAATGCAATCTTTTATTTCAACCAATCTAAGACTAAAAATGCAATCTTTTAGTTGAAACCAAATGACGCTAAAAATATGTTTCTTTTAATTGAAAACAAGATGACGCTAAACATATGTTTCATGTCCGTGTAAATAATAACATGAAATTTTATTGTAAACCTAGCCTTGTTGTTCATGTATTAAACAAAGATAATGTCTTTATTTTAAAAACAAATCAATACTCGCGGATCTAAATAAAAGATGCAATCTTTATTATAAAACAAACCTATATTCTTGGATCTAAACT
Organism: Allium sativum; assembly: GCA_030737875.1. Taxonomy (NCBI): domain Eukaryota; kingdom Viridiplantae; phylum Streptophyta; class Magnoliopsida; order Asparagales; family Amaryllidaceae; genus Allium; species Allium sativum. The sequence continues at coordinate 125,325,067 of CM060921.1, forward strand.
AAAATTAAAGTTTTTATTTCAAATCAATATTCACGGATCTAAAATAAAATTAGGATTTTTATTCCAAATCCAAGACTAACTGTAAACTATAGATTCAAGAGGAAGAATTTTCATTGAAAATCTAAATCCAACCAAGCATGAACATCACAATCATCATAATCAACAAATAACAATTCCAATATCATACATCGCAGATCTGAATTAATTAACATACATACATGGAATTTAAATAGCGAGAAGTAATTAATATTTTAATTGTTTTTAAATATAGAAATCTCACCGAAAGCTATCCACTTCGCCAAAAATTGAGACGAGATCTAAATCTGCTTCAGTCGGTTCCATGTTGTAGTACTCTTCATGGCAGTTCCAATGCAACTGACGGTTCGCAAAACGGACCTCGTATAAAAAGATATGTATTTTACAAACATTGATTTCAAAATTAAATTAATTTATTAACTAATTATCCTTCAATTGCCATCTTCCCTTTATCGTTTACAGCCGAAGCTAGAAACCCATTTGCTCCCATCGAACATTCACGTCATGCCTCCACTACAGGCGTTTGGATCGCATCCGTCTTCACCACATCAGTGCCCCTACTATGTGCCACTGTCGCCCGCAACAACCACTAGTTCGGTGGTCCCCATAAATCGGCAAAGGGGTGCGAACGGAGCGGGTTTGCTGCTGAAATTCGATACCTCCTCTTCATAATATATGATCTCCACCGCACAACCCAAAGTTCTCGAGAGCCTCTTTCATTTTTTCTTTGGAAATTTCGAATTTTACTGAATGGATTCAAAGAAAAGGGGAAAGGAATTTAGGAGTATTAGGGCCATTGATAAAGAACATGGCGGCGGCTTGGAATAAAATTAGGGTTTTGTTTTGACCTTATATATTAGGTTATATATATATATTAAATAATATTTAATTTAATAGGTGTTTATCTTATCTTTTTTTCTTGTATTTATAAAAGGGATAAAATATGGCATATATGCATATGAGAGTAAGAGAGAGAACATAGAAGAAATAAAGAATATAAATGAAATGCATGCGACCATTATTATTATAATTTTTATTATTCTTTTTCCTTCTTTATTTTCTTCTTTCAATGAATGACATGCCTCTAATTTCCATTGATTATAATTTCAAATTCTATTTATTTATTATATGAAGGAGGCGACTTTCCCTTTTTTCTTTCTTTATTTGGTTATATATTTTACTTTATTCCTTACTTGTGTCCCTACATATGTTTTATGTTACAAGGGAAATAAATTGGTTGAGGTGGCGTATTTATTTCTCATTTCTTATTTTCATCCCTTACATTAGTTAAAAATTATATTTTTAACTAACCAATAACTACTCCGTAGCATGTAAATTTTATCCATTCTATATATACATAAAAAAATTATTTTTATTATTTTTAAGGAATAAACATTTATTTCATTGCCCTAATGTGTCTCTTCACATATAGTAGGTTACAAAGGAATTAAATTAGTTGACTAGGCAGGTGTTAATCTAATCAATGTTTATCTCCTATTCAAAAATTCAAAAGAAAACAAAGGGGAAGAAAAAACGGGAATTGTAACCACCCGAAATTTAACAACATGTTAAATCAAGAATCAAGGCAGAATTAAATTATAAAATCTGAATCAGGATAAACAGGCTGTGCCATTGCGTTCGTCTCGGAAAAGTACGCGAAATAGAGTCCGAAATTTCGTAAATCGGAGTCCGTATGGCTGAGATATGGCCTTCGGAAGTTTCACGAAAAATCAGAATTCAAAACAGATTTCAAAAACACAGAAAGCAGGCTAGGCGGGAAAAATCCCGCCAGAACCAGGTTGACCTGGTGGGGACCAGGTCGACTATAGAGTCGACCCCAGGGTCGACCTAGGTGTCGACCTCCCTGGTCGGCCAGGTCGGCCTGGTACACCTGTTTTGGCTCCTGGGTCCTGTTTTGGAGGCTTGTGACGATTTTTGAGGGCTTGGATCTATCCTAGGGTTAATCTAAGGGCCTAAACTACTCCTAATCTCTATAAAAAGACCCCTAAGCCTATCCTAAACCCTCACAAATCACTCATGCCACGAAGTGCTGCCCAAATCTTCATTGATCATGGCCTCCATCTCCAACCCCAAGAGACTATGCATTCAAATCGGATCCGAATCAAAAGGTGCAAGCTTGCTACACCAAATTGAGGCCAAATCAATGTTGCTATGGCGATTTTATGACGGTTCTTCATCAAAGGAGTCACCTTTCTTTGTCAAGATGATGCATGATCCTTTCCTAAGCCTCGCTATGTAAGTTCTAGCTACTTCTAGATCTAAACGGTAGTCTTAATGATGGCATGGAATAAAACGAGATTAAACTAAGTATGCTAGCCTATATGAACCTTGTCATGCCTCTTTTGCTTGAACCTATGACCTTTGGCTATGCTTGGTGACTAGATCATGCTATTCATGTTATGATTAACCTAGTTTACCTTGCAAGTTTGAATCTTTATCTATGGAATGCTAGCATGAACCTTTGGGAACCATTTGACTTGTGAAACATTGGCAAAGATTTGACTTTGGGGCTTATGCATGTAAATGAACCCAAACCCCTTATGTATCATGCATGTTTGTGGCCAAATTCACTTATGATACTATGCATGTTTGTGGCCAAATCCCCTTATGAAACTATGCATGCTTGTGGCCAAATTCCCTTATGATACTATGCATGCTTGTGGCCGAATTCCCTTATGATACTATGCATGTTTGTGGCCAAATTCCCTTATCATACTATGCATGTTTGTGGCCAATATGTTGGCATAATACCCTACTATGTGACTCGCTTCCACTTGGGTTGGAATTACGTTTGGGTAGCTTAGGAAAAACGTGGGTATGACATGAAAAACTTGACATGGGGCTTACATGAGAACATGACATTCATGATACATTTAAATATGGTCATGACACGTGGGAAAACATGGAACTTGAACTAGACATAGGTGGGTTGTAAGTGTAAAATAGACACTAGACCAAACAGGAAAGTGGCCAACTCGAGGTTGGGTTGAGTTTGTAGCGTAAAACTACCCGGACCCGCCCGGCTTAACTAGTGGCTACAAACAATAGGATCCAATGTGAGAAGTTGGTCATGTCGCGCTTAAGACCCGAGGTTAGACTAGGTTGTGGTGTAAAACTACCGGGACCCGCCCGGCTTAACTAGTAACCACAACAAGGTCTAATGTGAGAGGTTGAGAGTGCATTAATTAAATTAATGCCACATGATAAGGTTAAGTAAATTCGACTAATGACACTTAACCGATATGACACGAATGGGTAGGTTAAGTGGGACCGGGCTTGATTTCTTAATGACACTTAACCATACAAGACAATTAGGGGATGGGGTTAAGTAATTTACGCTTAACTAATCCAACTTGGTAATTAGATGGGGTTAAGTAATCCACACTTAACTAATCTAAACACAGTAATTAGATGGGGTTAAGTAATCCATACTTAACTAATCTAACCACGGTAATTAGATGGGGTTAAGTAACCTAGACTTAACTAATCTAACACGGTAATGCGATGAGGTTAAGTAACCTACACTTAACCGATCTAACATGATAACTTAATAAGGTTAAGTCCCAATGAATATACTTAACCGTTCTAATACGATTAGTGGATGGGATTAAGCTAACCTATGCTTAATCAATCCGACTCGATAACTTGATGGGGTTAAGTTGACCCATACTTAACCAATCTATCACGCTAATTGGATGGGGTTAGGTTAACTTATACTTAACCAATCTAACATGGTAACTTGATAAGGCTAAGTCACGAACCGCTTGAATACACTTAACCGATTTAACTCGATAAATTGATGAGGTTAAATTAATCTGTACTTAACCAATCTAAGATGATAAGTGGATAAGGTTAAGTCGTAAACCGTTTGATATACTTAGCCAATTTAACATACGGGTTATAGGGCTAAGCCTTGAACTTGAACACTTAGCCGATTATGACATGGTTGGTAGGCGGGTTAAGTCATGGACTTGAAGGACAACACTTAACCCAATAGACAAAACCCTAGTGAGAGGAACTAGGTAGAAAATCGTGGGTAATCAAGGGTAATGGGGAAAAGAAGCTAAGTGGTAAACCTTAGTTAAGTATAACTAAGTAATAATTCTTAGCCAAGGACATGGAACTAGTTCATGAATGGATGAGTAACCCGATATGGTAGGTCATCGCTTAAACACACGAGGAGGAGCAAATTATCCGACTTGGATAAGGGCTCCAACGAACCGGGTGACGAAGCGGTAGCTTCGGGGGACGTGAGGGTACTCTTGGTATCCCTCTGTGAGGTGGCAGGTGGTCCATGAAACCCGGCCTCACAGAGGTTAAGGTCTGCGATAGAAGAGCCAAGAGTATGCCTTGGTTGCTATGCGAGCGACCTAAAGACTTGGATGGATTAACGTGGAGTCGACGATACTTGATTTTGCCCTGGATCACACGTCGCCGACTACCTACCATCTTTAGTCAATCGTGTACGAACGGAAAGGCAGAGAACACCCAACAGACCATGTTCTTGCTATCGAGTCATGGGTGAGGTTGGCCCATAGGAAAGTGGGGCTATAGTGGGGCCGGGATGTAGTTCTCATACATGATTTTTCTTGGATTGCCTTTCAGTAGTTGAGGGAGGGGTCACGTGGGACCATAGCCACGGGTACAAAAACAGACCTTGATATCTGCATCAGCAGACGACTTAAAGCTCCCGACCGAGTTCCGTATTTCTTGATTTGCCCTAGCACGAAACTCGGATGGCACATTGAGGAACATGTGCGTCTAGACATGGAAAACGATTCACGATACATATGCGGGATAAAGGGCGCGGTTAGCGGGTGGCATAATCCCTAGTGGCCCTAGGTGGCTGAACCCAAACCGAGACACGGAAACGTTCATTAGGTAGTATAATCTCTAGTGGTCCTAGGTGACATAAATCCTAAGTGAACACGCGATAGTTCATGGTAAGAATACATAACCAGATCAAGGGTAGTAGTCCAAAATAACCTCAAGGATAAAACGTTTACATGGGAAAGCCCGTATGGCCTACGGCAAAGGACTGAACTTATACATGGAAAGAAACATACGAGTTGGGAAAACCTACATATGCTATATATATTAGGTTGACATGGACCATTACATGACATTGGGTAAGGGACATTCATAGTTGACACATGACGCGGGTTGGGATACTTGTACGAGAGGTGCAGAGAAAATATACATGATAAATACCCTGGGATGGTATACGTGATAGACACCATGGGATGGTATACAGGATAGATACCTTGGGATAGTATACTTGATAGAAACCTGACGATGTGATACCTTGATTTATCATGACACCGTAGTTTATCATGATATCTTAGTTTACCTTGCTACAGTAGTTCAGCCTGTTACCCTGGTTTAGTTTATCTATCTTGTAGTCATCCTTATGTTTACTTTCAGCTTATGCATGTCATGTTACCTTTACCTGCTTTTATACTGGAAGTAGATAGGACTTACCAGTCTTTATGACTGACCCCGTTTTCTTTCGCCTCTTTGTCTTCCGTTTCCCCCCAGGTTTTCAGGGAGGAAATAATGTTGTTTAGTTCGGACCTCTTATGCTTGAAGGTCATCGTGTATAGCTTGGTCTTCTCTTGGCTATGGCTGCTTCACCGCTTTATTTTGGGGAATAATTTATGAAAAGGTTTTATGCTTCTTTACTATTGCAAGACAGGTTTAGATGTATTCTGATGTAAAAGGCTTTAGACCTTATTTTATAAGGTAATGAAATTTGTTTTACTTCCGCTGTTTTATATATATGTTCTGTCTTGTAATATTTCTGTGCATGTTTACCTCGATAATGCTTCACCAAACCTAGTGCATTCCCTTTGTGAGTGACCCTAGCGGAGGTGGGGTGTTACAGGAATGTAATTAATGCATGATTTATTGTTTAATGCCAATTGTTAGAAAGTTTATAACTTCTTAATTTTCAAAACATATAATATTAACGTTTCAGAATTTAAGGAACCTATTCAATGATCATGCAAGCACAAATAAAAAGAAATATACATACATAGAGTTGATTTGTTTTTGGAGAGAAATAATAAAAGGAAAAGAAAAAAGAAAAAGAAATAAGGGGATGAAAATTTAAGAAATAAGAATACATGTGTGAAAATTGAAGAGAAATAAGTTAATAAAATGAAGAGTAATAATTTAACAGATGAATAAAAGAAATGAATGCATAATTAATGGAGAGTGGTGAGAAAAGAGGTAGTGAATTTGATGAAGTTAGAAAAAGAAAGGAAGGCTAAATAAACTTGCATGAAATGTAAATGTGCAAAGAAATTATGTTTTGATTTTATTATTAATTATCATAAAACTCTTATATTAAAGTTTTTAACAAAACAATGACTCAACTACTGTTTTCTTTTATTATCAATTGTTTGAAGTTAATTATTACAAATATACATACAACTTGATACAAATTTCACTTGTAATAAATCAATATTTATCTAATTACAAATAATTGTTTATTAGAAATAAATTTCAAATCCTACATAAATAACATCATAATTTTATTTAAAAGATTTTTTATTTAATAATTTAAGATGGAATTTTTAAATTTTGATGCATTTTCTGTCAAAATTTCTTAAAATAAAATTTTAAATTGGTTCTGATTTTTCGGGTTGTTACAATCTCCCCCACTTAAAATCTTTTCGTCCTCGAAAAGGAACGGAGCTGAAAGTTGTTTAACTAACCAATTCAATTTTCATTCTTTTATTGGTTTCAATAATTTTATTAGTTGAACTAATAATCACACAACACAATCATCAATCAATTAGTTGGTTAGCCTTTCAATTATATATAACCTTTATATATTCAAAAATCATATTTTCTAAGATCGGATTATTCATATAGTCACAAATACGTTAATTATAAACTTGTCACTCTCAACTCATTCTAGGGCGTTTCCAACCCCATCTCTAACGAGTTTTCTCATTCTAGGATGCTACTGATCCTATCTCTAATGAGTATTCTTTTATAGGATATAACTAATCCTACCTCTGATGAGCCTTTTGTTCTGTTCTAACGAGTTGTACCCTAAAGGTTTGAGCTAACCAGAGCTTTGATACCAACTGTAATAACCCGAATTTTGCCCGGACCTAATCGATCGCAAAATCGACCAAGACCATTCAAAAACCTGAATACGCTAACTTTGGGAATACAACCCATTAGAACAAATAACAGAAGACTTTTATAAACATCATAATAATGTTACATCAGAGTACATAATATCATCGTACGTCGATAAAATACAGCGGAAGATAATTTACAATAATTTAATACATTGCAGCGGAAATGAATAAACTGATACAGCGGAAGTCTATCAATGCTCTGGACACAGCTATAAGCTTCGATCCAGAATCCTCCTCAATATATCTGCAAAATAAGCTACTCGACTGCCCGTGTGGAAAAGAGGGCACCCGAGTTTACAAAGTGAAACAAACTACGGGTTATTCATGGGACAGGTATGAGAAATCTTTACTTAACTTAACTAGTAATAAGGCTAATCTTATGACCACGCCACTAACGCGGAACGGGTTTACTCCATTCGATTGCCAGTGCATAAATTTAACAAATTTTATTCCAAAAACAACGCAATGCTTTTTAGAAAATGAAATCATTATAAGACTCAAGTCCCATCACACAATGCAACGTAAACCGGAGGATAAAGTTTTACCTTATAATGATCAAAAATGCTTGATACGAAGAAAATAGTACTTTAATATTGTTATTAGTGTCTAATTAGTTTTAAAATACATCAAAGTAAATGTATCAATCAAAGACGGCATAGTACCCCATCCTATATGTCACCATATGTAGATTTACAATCAAAACCATATTGTTATATTGGAAATAGGGTTTCCATCATGAGTCAAGGCTAGGAATGATCTCCGATTCGAGACACTATAGCAATGTCTCAGGATTCGGACGCTGGCGAACCCTTGGATACTGCAGGGCCGGTCCACAAATACTTTATTGGATTGGCAATTCCTAAACACATGCTTCCCGGTCTTATAGAACCTATAAAATGGTCACAATCGACCAATAAATCCGAGACGCCTCATTCTATCAACCATATAAGTAAAAATGTCGGGCCTTGTAAAACCCCTAACACCACTTCTAGCTAGAAAGAAACGTGTGCACTCCCTGCATTCCCTTGTCCCATTTCGGACTCTTACCGGGGTGTGAGGCTTGCGAGGTAACGTTATACACAAAGCTTTGCCGAAATAGGTAATGTTTTAATCATCATATAAGGATCTGCTTTTCAACAAAAGCCTTGATCAATTGCATCTTGGCGTGCTACATTGACAATTCATGCCATGCAATAGATAACTACCTATATATAACCTCCGAGCTCATGCATCTCCGAGAAGGGTGTTAAGAAAGAGAATAAATTCTCCACCACCACAGATATATATTAAATAGAAATCAATTTAATTTACATGGAATGAAATCCAATGTCAGGCACACATCCATTTACAAGTCCGTTCTGGGTCTGCATGAAATTGGAGTCACCTTATTCCTCTTCCATATGTCCAATACGGAAGAGAGGTTCTCGCATTTCCGGACAATCAACAAGTACATCCGGACAACTACCACTTTGACCCTTTCCTTCGAGCAAATCAGTCCAGGGCATCAGTAGTCATCCATTCGATGTGAAGATCGCCGGTCTTCAACCACCGTCTTCATTTTCGACTCTTAATCGTCGTAGTAATTATTCGGAATGGGTTAAACCTGGTCTTTCCGAATAACTCGCATATTTTATAATCAAAAATAAAGTGCTATAAAAACACATCAAACGCCTCATTCCAATTTAGAATATTCTTTTAATAAAATATTCACATTATTCTATCAAAGATAAATTCTTTAAATTTATTCTTAAATCTTTCTTTTAAAGATTTATTAAAACTTTGGTTTTAATATCAAAAATCATTATTTAGTGATTATTTAATTTAAGAAATTTATCTTATCTTTAACTGGGTTAAAGAACTAATGTCATTTAAAACACAGTTCACGGTAAACCCAAAATCGTCTTACATTAAATATGGAATTTCCACAGAAATCAAATCAATATATAATCGATATAAATTTTGTATCAGAACAATAATATAAATGGAATAACGGCAAAACCTCTTAAATTCCATATATAGTATCTATCTTCTTTTACAAAAGCATATCTCGATTGCTATTAAATTGAATTCCGTTCAATTCCAATTTAATATATTAAACTGGAAAACTTTACATTGGAAAATTACCGTTTCATCTTATTAAAAGATTTATAAATTCCATTTTAAATCTTAATAAAAAATTTATAAATTCAAAATTATAATTTCAATGTTAATTGGGATTAAAGAACAAATGTCGTTTAAAACATAGTTCACGATAAACCCTCAATCAACTTTCATCTAAATGCTTAATTAAAACATTAATTAATTAGTAAACTTCTCTAAATCTAAATTAAGAGATTTATTCTTTTCACATGGGTTTTAAGAACAGTGTCATTTAAAATACCATTCACGACAAACCCAAAATCCAATTAAATACTAATACATTGGAAAACTTCATTAAATCTTGATTAAAGATTTATTCTATTTCTTTATTAAAATAATGTTTCCAAAATATTAGATTTTGGAAATTACAACTTTTTATTCTATTCATTATAAAATGAATAAAAACGATCGATAAACCCGCTCGGGTTAAAATGGCGTTTCAACATATAATGGGCTAAATAGTCCAATTCATTACCATGTCCATTTTTGGTTTATAATGGGCTAGACCTCCCACATTAGGCCTACAACTTGCGGATGCTGGAAATGCCGGTCGGGTCCGGGCAGACTTATCCCACAAGTTGGGATTAACCTCGTGTCATAGCCCGCTTCGTATTTGTGCACTTAGACATCTCACATTAGGTTCAACATTAGTGGCTGTCGGATATGCCGGTCGGGTCCGGGGCAGACTTCCACCACAAATGCAACCTATCCTCGTGTCAAAAATGCAATTATAATTTATAATTGTAATTATTTCACTGTAAAATATTCATTATTTTAAACTATTCTTTATTTAAAATATCTTTATTCTAAAATATTCTTTATATAACGATGTCCTTCATTTGAAAATATTGTTTTATTAAAAATATTATGAATCGGAATGTGACTCAATCAATTACCATATAAGTTCGAACATATGGATTTCATACATTGCATATGTATATAACAGTAACAATAAATAATCATTAAACGATCCATTCATACCCAAAGTGAAATTTATAACTGTGTGAGTGTAACACCCCGTATTTTCTGTAAACATAAGAGTTAAAAATCAAGGTATAATTAATTTTTAGGAGAAGAAATAAGGGAAACGGTTTGCGCCATTGTGTTCGTCTCGGAAAAATACGCGAAATAGAGTCCGAATTTGCGTAAATCGGAGTCCGTATGAAGAAGATATGGACGAACGAAGTTAGGCAGAAAAACCGGAAACAGGCCAGAATACACTGGCGCACTTGTGAAGTGCGCCAGTACAAAAATACACTGGCGCACCTGCCAAGTGCGCCCATACAAATCCAGCACCGAATTCTGGAGTGTTCTGAGGTGACGTGTCTTCTTTTGAGTGGCTGGATGATGTGTATTCGAGCTGTGCGATTCTGATGACTTCTGGACTGATCTGAAGGCTCTAAATCACCCTATCCTCCTATAAATACATCCCTAACCTAAACCTAAGTCTCTTACATAATTCTCTAGCCTCCATTGCTCTCTTCTTCTAATTAAAAATAAAAATGGCGTCGCTACTCTGCTAGAATCAAAACTAGAAGTCAATCAACATCATCCTAAATTCAAATTTGAGATAAAAGCTTCTGCAACAATTCTGTAACAACTAAAGTTCTTTCTTTAATCCAATCAAGGCAAGTACAGTTATTTTCCGCTATAAACGTTAATTATAATTTTGATATGTTTTTAATTCTGAATCTGAGATTGTATATATATTCTCTTCTGTCAGATTTGTTTTTCTGTGACTGTTCTGTATCCCTTTTCTTCTTTTCTGTTTTTATAGCCAGGCTACCACGAGCCTGTGCCTAATCTCATAAGAGATGAACGTATGAACGCAAATTTTGGGACAAATAATGAATGATGCGAAATTTGACAAGACTAAATTGAATGTATGACTTTAGGTCTGAGGCATAAAATATATTGGACATATGCATAAATTTGATTATGAACATATAATTTATGCATGTTGTATGCATAGTTATGTTGTAATTTAGAACTGTAACTAATGAGCATATGTTGTAAACTAGATTTGGATCTATGCATATTCTATGATAGAAGAAAAGAGGAACCACTGTAAGATTACATATGATTTGAGACTTTGGACAAAATGCATATAAAAGTCAAGATCTGATTTTTAGAAGATATGATTTAAAGATTTAGATTGTTGGGTATAGTTTGCATAATGATTCATGACTTAAAAAGAAGAAGATATGGAAACTTAGGTGTGAAGATTTACATTAATTAGGATATCTATTATTGTGATTACACCTAAATAGGGATTTTTGGATATATGGCATGCATTGAAATTAATGGTTATATTAGGTATAATTTAGATGTGAATCTGATGTAAAATGCTAGTTTAACAAAAATTGGAACATATGTTATATGGTAAATTGTGTCCATATTTTGTGCTATGTAAATTTATGCAAACATGGAATATATGTTCATATTGTGAATCATGACAATTATGTAGGCATATGAATTTAGGCCAATTTATGATTAGGCAAGGCATGTAAATAGAACCTTTAGAAATGTTAAATTTGCTAAATATGCTAATTTGCCAAGTTGCCTAAACTGCTAGTTTTGTTATATTGCCTAGACTGCTAATTAGATTGAAATGCCTAATTTGTTAAATTTGTCGGTTGAAATGCCTAACCTGTTATATGCCAAAATCTGCTAAGTTGCTAAATCTGTTAAATCCGTTAAGTCATATAAAATCTGTTATATGCTAAAGTCTGTTATCTGCTGTGTTGATATAATCATCCTGTTATTGATATAATCTGAATTGGCATATATATTGGGCGTGCGCATAAACGGTAAATTATTAATTAATTGGCCGCAAAGATAAACATGGCTAACTCGAGGTTAGAATGAGTTTGCGGCGTAAATCTGCCCGGAACCGCCCGGCACATCCAGTGGCCGCAAACAATAGGTTCTAATGTGAGAAGTTAGTCATAACATGCGTAAGACACGAGGTTAGGTCTGGCTTGTGGCAGAAGTCTGCCCGGAACCGCCCGGCATATCCAGCGGCCACAAGCTACCGACCTAATGTGAGAGGTCTGTGCATTAATAATTAATTAATGCAAAATCTAAGATAAGAATGACGTCTAAAACGTATTGGGGAAAATAGGGTTAAACCAAAAGGATTAATAGATGTAGTAAAACCCGTCCATGAATCTGTAGGCCCAATACAAAGTTAGACAAATCTGAAAAATCTGTACATCTGACCTGTTAGTCTGAAAACTTGTTAACTTAATTTGTGAATTAGTAAATCTGAATTCTGTATGTCTGAACTTGTAAACAAGTTAATCTGAAATCTGTTAGTCTGGGGACACAAGGTTAGGAGGGGAATTACTTGTGTCATCTGTTGTTTGGGACACATATTAGTCAGTAACCCTTTCTGGTATCAAAACTTTGACCCAACAGTAGGTAGGGTCCGGGCACGCTTACTGAACTAATTATAAGTGGTTCATTCTGATAATGGCGAGGGGTGTTGATGGTGCGTTCCAACCGGGTCATGTGCGTGCATGGATCCCGGTCTGCCTCTGAGGATGTAAGACGCCGTGACATCTGTAAATAGGTCTGTGCCAATTGGTTGTCACTTTAGGGAGTGATACACCCTACTGTGGGGCCGACACAGGATATTTATGTATTAGGGAGCCGATCGCTTGGGGTAGGGTTTTAGGGTACGCTTAGTTCTGTCTGTTTCTGTTGGTACCGTCTGTTTCTGTTAGGTGGTAACACCTGTCTGTTTCTGTGTGGTACCGTCTGTTCGGGTGGTAAAGGCCCATTACTAGTGTACACCTAATTCCACATTCTGTCTCCATAGGGATAAATCTGTTTCTTCTTCTGTCTGTTTCTGATCGGGTAGTAAAGGCCCATTATTAACATTCTGTTTCTGTTAAAGTATTCTGTACCCGTTCCTGCTTCAATTTAGACATTAGGGTGACACCTAATTCTGCTATACTAGTATTAGTGCAGAGAAGTGTAAAACAATAGTCTATATCATTCTGTTTTTCTGTTATATCTGCTACTCCTGTTATAGTTATCTCACATCCAGTTTTATGTTCATATCATATTATTATTATCTGTTCATATGCTGAAAGTCACTGGACTTGCCAGACTTTTTGTCTGACCCTTGTTGTTTCGCCTCCTTTCTTCCGTTTCCCCCCCCAGGTTATCCAAGGAGGGAAATACTTTGGCTTGATCCGGATTTCTCTTTGCTTGAAGTGCTTAAAGTATGGCTTGGCTCTGTATAGCTTCCGTTCCATGGGGATTATGATTTTAAACTATGCATTTTGAAGGCTTTTGTACAAGACTGATATTTTGTACTTGAATTCTGAAATTGAAAGGATGTAACCATATTAATTTCTGTTCTCCGCTGTAATAAAGTTAAAATTTTTCAAGTACTGTTTTATCTGTCTTGTAAGTTTCTGTTCTGTTTACTAAAATGTTCCACCAAAGTTAAGGCATTCCCTTTGCGAGTGACCTTAACGGAGGTGGGGTGTTACACTTGGTATCAGAGCTGAAGGTTACCAGATTGGGTAAAGTTTTTGAAAACTATTTTCAAAAAGGTTTTGGAAGGAAGTATTTTCAAAAATAAAGCTTATTTTGAAAAACATGATCCCCAAGAGCCATATATCTTTCTTTCAGTCCTTTTTGTATTGAACCTTTCCTTTTTCGTTCCAGCATGTCTGAAGCATCTGAGATACCAGAGGGTGTTCATGTACCCGGTTGGTTTCGTCAATATCTTGAGGCTAGGACCGCCGCTGCAGGTCCAGCAAATGATCCCCCTCCTCCACCCCCTCCTCGTGCAATTGCTTTCTCAAAGATCTGTAGAGATTTTAGGGCCATGGGTGGGAAGGATTTCAAAGGAACTGAATCATTCGTAGAAGCAAGGAATTGGCTCAAAGAAACTGAGGATCTATTCGTTATCTTCGAGGTGGACGATAGGCAGAAGGTACAGTTGGCAGTATGGCTGCTTAAAGACGAAGCTTCCTACTGGTGGGAAGTCACTAACGCCGAGAGGCCGGTTGAGACATGGATGGATTTCAGAACAAGGTTTGTGACAAAATTCCTCTCGCAAGCTGAACGAAGTTTACAATTGGAAAAGTTCTTATCTCTTAAGCAAGGAAGTATGACGGTCAAGGAATACGTCAACCAGTTCAACCAACTAGCAAGATTCGGATTGGATTTAGTCAACACTCAGCATAAAAAGGCTCTCCGCTTTGTTAAAGGATTGAATGAGCCACTGCACAGCCTAGCCATGACCCATGTACCCATGGGAGCAACTTACGAGAAATTGGTGGATATGGCACTACTGCACGAGGAAGACAAGGGCCCGAAAGAGACAAAGAAGGAAGAACCACAGAATAAGAAAGCGGGGCCCAAAAAGGAAACACAAAAGAAGGATGAGAAGTCTGAAGATAAGAAGGGGAAAAAGTGATTTACTTGTGGGAGCTCGACTCATCTGAACAAGGATTGCAGAAAAAGGAAGGGCGCTTGCTTCAACTGTGGGGAGATGGGACACTTCACTAGGGACTGCCCGAAGAGACGAGGACAAGGAGGGCAGGCGAACACTCTTGAGGCTAGTGGCTAGGATAGAAATAAGAAAATTTCTATAGTAGGTTTAATTTCTTTATCTGATTATGGAGTTAAGACTTTTTCTGATTCTGGTACTTTGATTTTGTAATCGATACTCTGCACTTTAATACTAGTATTATTTCTGAATTCCGTTGTGGACTCAGACCCATAAGGGTTATGGATCATCTGTTTGAGATTGGGGTTTGAGGGATATCTGTGTTAGGCATCAAGTATGACGCATACACTCTGAGTTTTCGTGGGGTATGATTTTATCATGCTTAGCCTCCTAAGAATCATTAGGGAACCTGATCTGTACCAGTAGTCTGTAAATATCTAAATACTTTTGATAGGATTTCCAGTTTTGACATTGTCTAAAGAAGGTAATTCTCTGGGTGTCAATTTGATGTTGGTTTCGGTCTTTGGGGCCGATACTTAGGACCCATGTCTAATGGGAACCAAATTTTCGTTCTATCTGTACTTGCTTCCATCATTCGACTGTATCCTATCAATCGAATCTTCGAACTTTAGGTAGAAACTAATGGGTGTAAACATGTGTTTGAGACATGTTATGTTTGATGGTTGCAAGTGCATGCAAGTGGTTGCTACTGGTTGCCCGTGGATGCATATACACACACTAGGCACTAGATCGGCTCGAAAACACTCTCATACTGCATATGGATGGGTGAGCATTTTTCAATTCTTGTGGATGCAAAATGATTGATTCAGCACATGGATGTTGCATTTGAGTGAATGATTGTGCACTCATATAGAAATAATATATATCATTAGAATTCTATTGCATACATGTTGGACTCATGGCACTGACATAATTCGCATTAAGGAGGTCAACTGAATCAGTAGACCGCCTGATCTTTACATTAGATAAGGAACATATACACACACTTTTGCATATGTTCATACAACATTAGAAGTTTTCTAAGGACAATGGATGCTTGTGGATGATGGTTGAGTAGATGGGTGATTGGATAGTAGGACACATTCTTCTTAACTTGAAGATTTCGGGGACGAAATCCTCTAAGGAGGGGAGAATGTAACACCCCGTATTTTCTGTAAACATAAGAGTTAAAAATCAAGGTATAATTAATTTTTAGGAGAAGAAATAAGGGAAATGGTTTGCGCCATTGTGTTCGTCTCGGAAAAATACGCGAAATAGAGTCCGAATTTGCGTAAATCGGAGTCCGTATGAAGAAGATATGGACGAACGAAGTTAGGCAGAAAAACCGGAAACAGGCCAGAATACACTGGCGCACTTGTGAAGTGCGCCAGTACAAAAATACACTGGCGCACCTGCCAAGTGCGCCCATACAAATCCAGCACCGAATTCTGGAGTGTTCTGAGGTGACGTGTCTTCTTTTGAGTGGCTGGATGATGTGTATTCGAGCTGTGCGATTCTGATGACTTCTGGACTGATCTGAAGGCTCTAAATCACCCTATCCTCCTATAAATACATCCCTAACCTAAACCTAAGTCTCTTACACAATTCTCTAGCCTCCATTGCTCTCTTCTTCTAATTAAAAATAAAAATGGCGTCGCTACTCTGCTAGAATCAAAACTAGAAGTCAATCAACATCTTCCTAAATTCAAATTTGAGATAAAAGCTTCTGCAACAATTCTGTAACAACTAAAGTTCTTTCTTTAATCCAATCAAGGCAAGTACAGTTATTTTCCGCTATAAACGTTAATTATAATTTTGATATGTTTTTAATTCTGAATCTGAGATTGTATATATATTCTCTTCTGTCAGATTTGTTTTTCTGTGACTGTTCTGTATCCCTTTTCTTCTTTTCTGTTTTTATAGCCAGGCTACCACGAGCCTGTGCCTAATCTCATAAGAGATGAACGTATGAACGCAAATTTTGGGACAAATAATGAATGATGCGAAATTTGACAAGACTAAATTGAATGTATGACTTTAGGTCTGAGGCATAAAATATATTGGACATATGCATAAATTTGATTATGAACATATAATTTATGCATGTTGTATGCATAGTTATGTTGTAATTTAGAACTGTAATTAATGAGCATATGTTGTAAACTAGATTTGGATCTATGCATATTCTATGATAGAAGAAAAGAGGAACCACTGTAAGATTACATATGATTTGAGACTTTGGACAAAATGCATATAAAAGTCAAGATCTGATTTTTAGAAGATATGATTTAAAGATTTAGATTGTTGGGTATAGTTTGCATAATGATTCATGACTTAAAAAGAAGAAGATATGGAAACTTAGGTGTGAAGATTTACATTAATTAGGATATCTATTATTGTGATTACACCTAAATAGGGATTTTTGGATATATGGCATGCATTGAAATTAATGGTTATATTAGGTATAATTTAGATGTGAATCTGATGTAAAATGCTAGTTTAACAAAAATTGGAACATATGTTATATGGTAAATTGTGTCCATATTTTGTGCTATGTAAATTTATGCAAACATGGAATATATGTTCATATTGTGAATCATGACAATTATGTAGGCATATGAATTTAGGCCAATTTATGATTAGGCAAGGCATGTAAATAGAACCTTTAGAAATGTTAAATTTGCTAAATATGCTAATTTGCCAAGTTGCCTAAACTGCTAGTTTTGTTATATTGCCTAGACTGCTAATTAGATTGAAATGCCTAATTTGTTAAATTTGTCGGTTGAAATGCCTAACCTGTTATATGCCAAAATCTGCTAAGTTGCTAAATCTGTTAAATCCGTTAAGTCATATAAAATCTGTTATATGCTAAAGTCTGTTATCTGCTGTGTTGATATAATCATCCTGTTATTGATATAATCTGAATTGGCATATATATTGGGCGTGCGCATAAACGGTAAATTATTAATTAATTGGCCGCAAAGATAAACATGGCTAACTCGAGGTTAGAATGAGTTTGCGGCGTAAATCTGCCCGGAACCGCCCGGCACATCCAGTGGCCGCAAACAATAGGTTCTAATGTGAGAAGTTAGTCATAACATGCGTAAGACCCGAGGTTAGGTCTGGCTTATGGCAGAAGTCTGCCCGGAACCGCCCGGCATATCCAGCGGCCACAAGCTACCGACCTAATGTGAGAGGTCTGTGCATTAATAATTAATTAATGCAAAATCTAAGATAAGAATGACGTCTAAAACGTATTGGGGAAAATAGGGTTAAACCAAAAGGATTAATAGATGTAGTAAAACCCGTCCATGAATCTGTAGGCCCAATACAAAGTTAGACAAATCTGAAAAATCTGTACATCTGACCTGTTAGTCTGAAAACTTGTTAACTTAATTTGTGAATTAGTAAATCTGAATTCTGTATGTCTGAACTTGTAAACAAGTTAATCTGAAATCTGTTAGTCTGGGGACACAAGGTTAGGAGGGGAATTACTTGTGTCATCTGTTGTTTGGGACCCATATTAGTCAGTAACCCTTTCTGGTATCAAAACTTTGACCCAACAGTAGGTAGGGTCCGGGCACGCTTACTGAACTAATTATAAGTGGTTCATTCTGATAATGGCGAGGGGTGTTGATGGTGCGTTCCAACCGGGTCATGTGCGTGCATGGATCCCGGTCTGCCTCTGAGGATGTAAGACGCCGTGACATCTGTAAATAGGTCTGTGCCAATTGGTTGTCACTTTAGGGAGTGATACACCCTACTGTGGGGCCGACACAGGATATTTATGTATTAGGGAGCCGATCGCTTGGGGTAGGGTTTTAGGGTACGCTTAGTTCTGTCTGTTTCTGTTGGTACCGTCTGTTTCTGTGTGGTACCGTCTGTTCGGGTGGTAAAGGCCCATTACTAGTGTACACCTAATTCCACATTCTGTCTCCATAGGGATAAATCTGTTTCTTCTTCTGTCTGTTTCTGATCGGGTAGTAAAGGCCCATTATTAACATTCTGTTTCTGTTAAAGTATTCTGTACCCGTTCCTGCTTCAATTTAGACATTAGGGTGACACCTAATTCTGCTATACTAGTATTAGTGCAGAGAAGTGTAAAACAATAGTCTATATCATTCTGTTTTTCTGTTATATCTGCTACTCCTGTTATAGTTATCTCACATCCAGTTTTATGTTCATATCATATTATTATTATCTGTTCATATGCTGAAAGTCACTGGACTTGCCAGACTTTTTGTCTGACCCTTGTTGTTTCGCCTCCTTTCTTCCGTTCCCCCCCCCCCAGGTTATCCAAGGAGGGAAATACTTTGGCTTGATCCGGATTTCTCTTTGCTTGAAGTGCTTAAAGTATGGCTTGGCTCTGTATAGCTTCCGTTCCATGGGGATTATGATTTTAAACTACGCATTTTGAAGGCTTTTGTACAAGACTGATATTTTGTACTTGAATTCTGAAATTGAAAGGATGTAACCATATTAATTTCTGTTCTCCGCTGTAATAAAGTTAAAAATTTTCAAGTACTGTTTTATCTGTCTTGTAAGTTTCTGTTCTGTTTACTAAAATGCTCCACCAAAGTTAAGGCATTCCCTTTGCGAGTGACCTTAACGGAGGTGGGGTGTTACAGTGAGCATTAAAATAAATAGATAACGCTCATCACAAACTATCAATCCATCGATTGACATACAACTAAATATTGGGACTAGTGTATGTCAAGTATTATCCCAACACCCGTGTGGGGTTTTCAAACAACAACAATTTATATAAATAAATCATTGGTTAATAAATTTAACCAATTCTAATTCAAATTGAATTATTTTCTATTTAATGAATTTTCATTTGTTCAAAATTATAAATAAATATTTATAATTTAATTCCACTACCATATTAACATTATAATGAAAATGTTTTAATCTTGCACAAATCATATTTTAACTTATGATAAATTTTCTAATAAAATGACATTTCTAATTAAATGACAAATTCATTTACAAAATATGTTTTAATCTTAATGACAAATTTATTTGACAAATATGTGTTCTAATCTACATGACATATAAAATTGTAAATTTTAATATGTATACAAAACTAATGTATACATGACATATAAAAATGTTAATTTTATCCTTGACAATTCTAAATGAATATAAATGACATTTCTGAATGAACATAAATGAACATCATGTTCTGACAATTCTAAATGAACATAAATGACATTTCCAATTAACATCACATTTTTTAATAAAATGACATGATTATTCTAACATGACATTTCCTAACAAAAATGACATGATTATTCTAATGTAATATTTTTAACAAAAGAGACATTTTTTATTCTAATGTAATATTTTTGACAAAGATATCATTTTTATTCTAAATAAACATTCCTAACCACAGTGATGTTTTTATTCTAAATAAACATTTCTACCAAAAGTGACATTTTTAATCTAATAAAACATTTTATAACAAAATGCTAATTTATTTCTAATGCAACATTTTAAAACAAAAATGTTGTTTTATTTCTATGTAACATTTTAAAACAAAAATGTTATTTTATTTCTAATGTAAACAATTCTAATAAAAATGACATGTTTGATCTAAATAAACATTCTTATAAAATGACATGTTTAATCTAAATAAACATTTCTAATAAAAATGTTATCTTTAATTTAAATAAACATTTCCTAATAAAAATGTTATCTTTTATGTAAATAAACATTTCCTAACAAAAATGTTACCTTTAATCTAAATGAACATTTCATATTAACATGACAATTCTAAATAAAATGATGTTTCATATTCTTATATGACATTTCTAAATAAAATAACATTAATGTTCTAATATGACATTTCTAAATAAAGTGACATTAATGTTCTAATATGACATTTCTAAATAAAATGATATTTTTATCTAACATTACATTTTATAATAAAATGATGTTTTTATCCTAATGTAACTTTTAATTCTATTCTTTTATTGTATCAAAAAGTCAATAAAAATGCAACTTTAAAATTTAACCTTTTTATTGTATGACAATATAAAATTTTCTTTTAAATCTATTTTTTTTCATTGTATGACTGTAACACCCCACACCCGTTAAGGTCACTCACTAAGGGAATGCCTTAACTTCGGTGGAGTATCTTAATTGAATATAGAACAGAAAAATTACAACAAGACAAATATAAGTAATACTTGAGAATTTAAAACATCATTTCATTGCAGCGGAAAGTAAAACATGTTTGGTTACATCTCAAAACCATAAAAAAGAGTCAAGTACATAATATCCGTCTTGATAAACAAAAGTACATAATCCCACTAATAACTAATAGCCATAATAGAAAAGATAAGCTGGGCTTTACATCATGGTCCAAGCTCCAAAAGATAGATAAAGCAATCTGATCAAAGCCCACTAGTGCTAGGCCCACTCTGAGAACCTGAGGGTTGGGGAAAAACATAAAAACAACGGGGTCAGACATAAGTCTGAGTGAGCCCTATAACTTTAACAATACAATCATTAAAGTAATTAGGGTATGATATAAACCTGGTACGGTACAACTGGGGATAAATGACTACACTAAGCAGCCAACTAGACTTAGGATGAACTAAGATAACGGTAAAGACGCGCCTATCCACCCAAGCATAAATACTACACTGCACCACACCAGATCTACCCACCCAAGGGTAATTCCTATACTGCACCACACCAGATCTACCCACCCAAGGGTAATTCCTAACTTAAAGATTGATCCCACTAAGCGTACTTAGTAATCTTAATAGTAGTCTCGTGTACCCCTAGCTGACTACATAGGTGCCGTCTGCCCCTATCTCCACTAGGTGTACCCACTACTCCCATTCGATCGACTCCCTAACGTAGATACCCATGCTGGCCCCACAGTGGGGGTGTATCACTCCCCGAAGTGGCAACCCGATACAACCAACGGTGCACGGTTTATACCTACACGATGCAACAACGTCTTACCTACCAGCCCGGGTCCACACACGCATATGAAACCCGTTGGACTTGCGTTGCCACCGCTAACCCGTTTTGGCCTCTTATAATCAAGCCCAGTACGCGTGTCCCGTCCTCGACATGGGTCGAGCCCAATAAGATACATATGGGTTACTGGTTGAAATGGGCCCCCACAAGCTACCCACCTAAGCTTGTCCCTTCTAGTGTATCCCACTTAACCCTTTTTAATAATCATGTCCACTTATATGTTCAAAGTTTGGTTAAGTCATCTAATCATATTTCAATTGCCACTCAAGGCACCCACTAGATTTCCACATGCCACCCAAGGCACTTACTAGATTTCCACATGCCACCCTAGGCACTTACTTAACCCTTTAATCATGTTTAATTACATGTTCCACTATGGTTAAGTATTCTAATCGTATTTTCCATTGCCACCCAAGGCAACCACTAGATTTTTCCACATGCCACCCAAGGCACTTAATTAACCCTTTAATCATGTTTAATTACATGTTCCACTTTGGTTAAGTATTCTAATCGTATTTTCTATTGCCACCCAAGGCAACCACTAGATTTTTCCACATGCCACCCAAGGCACCCACTTAACCCTTTAATCGTGTTTAATTACATGTTCCACTTTGGTTAAGTTTTCTAATCGTATTTTCTATTGCCACCCAAGGCAACCACTAGATTTTTCCACATGCCACCCAAGGCACCCACTTAACCCCTCATGTCCCTCTACATGATAATATGGTTAAGTGTTTCTTAATTGATTAAGACCGTAACCTTTGTAAAGACCTCTCACATTAGACTATCTTTTATGGAAGCTGGATTTGCCGGTCGGTTCCGGGCAGCCTTACGCCATAACAGAGTCTAACCTCGTGTCTTTACACTTGTCATGTATTTAGTTTATGCCTAAGACCTCTCACATTGGACCAATCATTTGTAGCCACTGGATTTGTCGGTCGGTTCCGGGCAGTCTTATGCTACAAAAGGGTTCAACCTCGTGTCTTAGTCGATTAATTACACCTAATTAATCACCCCCATATTTTGAATTAATTTTCCCTAATTAATTCCAATTTAATGATGTACATAATTGACTCAATTATGTCCACCCACTTTATGGTATGCATAATCATACCAACTTCACACCATTTTATTAACATGAATGTTAACCCCATTGTTCCCCACGTAATTCGCTAACATGACATAAAAGGGAAGATTCATCACAAATACAATGGGTTCAACTTGCATAACATTAGCATCAACATGGGTTTCAAAAGGTGTCAACATGCATATATGACCATGGCATCAAACCCAACTAGCATAAATAATCAACCCAAACTTGCATGAATCACATATGTCATAAAGAGGTTAACTTGCATAAGTTACTTATGTCATACAAAGGGGTAAACTTGCATATGTATGTATGACATACAAAGGGGTTAACTTGCATATGTATGCATATCATACAAAGGTGTAAACTTGCACATGTTACTTGCATATAATCAACCACCAAACTTGCATAACATGTCATATATGGACTTGCATATAATCAAACACCAAACTTGCATAACATATCATATATGAACTTGCATATAATCATACACCAAACTTGCATAACATGGTGTCATAATGGATCAATGTTTATCATAGCGATTTGCATAACTAGCATCATGAACACATAGCCTAAACTTGCATAACTTGCATAACATCATGATCACATAGCATATGACTTGCATAACTTGCATAACATCATGATCACATAGCATATGACTTGCATAACTTGCATAACATCATGATCACATAGCATATGACTTGCATAACTTGCAAAACATCATGAACACATAGCATATAACTTGCATAACTTGCATAACATCATGAACACATAGCATATAACTTGCATAACTTGCATAACATCATGAACACATAGCATATGATAACATAACTTGCATTGATCCACATTCATAGCCATAACCTCATTATATCCTATCATAATCATTTCAACAATTGGTCATTAAGGCTATAGAAACTCACTACTTGTTGATTAGCACTTCTATGAAGAAGATTAAGTTGCTAGAGTTGATTAGAACTTGATTTGAGAAGCTATCTTCCTCTTTAATTTGTTGGTGGCTCCTTCTAGTTGCATTTTGACGGCATAACGACGTTGTCTCCAATTTTAGTATGAATTAGGGTAGTCTTAGGGTGTATTTATAGATTAGTTAGGTGTTTTAGGCCATTAGATTAACCCTAAATTAGATTAGAGCCGTCAGATCTCGTCACTAGCCACCAAAACACAGCCTAGATCCCAAATCAGTGCACCCAGGTCACCTGGGCTCGACCAGGGAGGTCGACCCCCAGGTCGACACTAGGGTTGACACCCTAGTCGACCTGGTGGGCAGGTCGACACCCAGGTCGACCCCCAGGTCGACCTGGTCTGGGCGGGAATTTTCCCGTCTAGCCCATATTCTGCATTTTTGAAATCTGTTTCGTTTTCTGATTTTTCATGGAACTTCTAAAGGCCATATCTCAGTCAAACGGACTCGGATTCACGAAATTTCGGACTCTATTTCGCGTATTTTTCCGAGACGAACGCAACCGCGAAACCCTTTTCCCTTAATTCTCACGTCTGAGATTAAATATTCTTTAATTTATGAACATCACTGTTGTTAAAAATACGGGGTGTTACATTCTCCCCTACTTAAAGGATTCGCCCCCGAAATCTCTAAGTCAAGAAGAACGTATCCTACCAACCAAACAACCATCTACTAAACCATCAAATACGGGCATCCATTGTCCTTAAAGTTTCTAATGCTGTATGAACATATGCAAGAAGTGTGTGTATATGTTCCCTGTCTAATGCAAAATCAGGCGGTCTACTGATTCAGTTGACCTCCTTAATGCAAACCATGATAGTGCCATGCATCCAATATGTATGCGAAAGAACCCTATCGACACATACTATTTCTACATGTGTGCACAACCATACACCAAAATGCATCATCCATATGATAACGCAACCATTATACATCCATTAATATAGCTACCTACACACAATTATATGCAATATGCAACATGAAGTGACTGAGCCGATCTAGTGTCTAAAGTGTGTGTATATGCATCCACGAGCAACCACTAGCAAACATTGCATCCACACGCATCCATCAATCATAACATGTCTCAAACACATGTTTCAACCATAGGTTTACCCTATCTAAAGGTCAAAGGTACTAACGAGAGGACATACTAAAGATAAGATAAGTACTAGACAAACGATAAAGGAGAAGTTAAAAGACATACCCTCAAAAAGGAATGGGTACAATGAACGCATCTTCGCTTCTGTCTCCCAAGTAGCATTGCTCTCATCTTCTCCCCATTGCACTTTGACTAGTCGAACCTCTCTGTTTCTCAACTTCCTAATCTCTGACCCAAGGATGCGGGTAGGAGCTCGTCGAATCGTCGCATCACGCTCTACCTCCACTTCTCTTAGCAAGCTCGGCTCTACCACCTCTGCGGTCTCATGTAGGCACTTCCTCAAATGTGACACATGGAATACGTCATGTACCCCACTATGTCTCTCGGGTAAATCCACTCTATATGCCATCCGTCCAATCCTTTCCTTAATAGGAAACGGTCCTACAAATCTTGGTGCTAACTTCCCAACGGACCCAAAGCGAACAACATTCTGTAATGGAGATACTTTGACAAAGAACATGTCCCCAACACCAAACTCCAGATCCGTCCTCCTCTTATCCGTGTAAGATTTCTGCCTATCTTGTGCTGCTTTCATCCTTCTTCGAATCAAATCAATCTTTTCCGAAGTCTCTCTAACCATATCAGGCCCAAGCAAGATCTTATCCGTAGATTCCCACCAACATGTAGGTGATCGACAAGGCCTTCCATAAAGAGCTTCGAAAGGAGCCATACCAATACTAGACTGAAAGCTGTTATTTTACGAGAACTCCACCAATGGAAGATGCTCTTCCCATGTACCTCCAAAATCTAAGATACATAGCCTCAAAAGGTCTTCTAGAACACGATTCACCCTCTCGGTCTGGCCGTCCGTCTGAGGATGATATGCAGTGCTCAAACACAACTGAGTCCCTACTGCCTCTTGCAAACTCTTCCAAAACTCGCTAGTGAAGATAGGATCTCGATCACTCACTATGCTAGAAGGTACCCCATGCAATCGAACTATCTCTCGAAGGTAAACTGAAGCTAGCCATGGAGCAGTCCTCTTGCTCTTCACGGGTATGAAATGGGCGCTCTTAGTAAGTCTGTCTACCACAACCCAAATTCCCGTATTACCCTTCCTCGATCTTGGTAACCCATCAATAAAATCCATCGAGACGCTATCCCACTTCCATTGCGGAACTTCCAATGGGTGAAGCAACCCACCGGGTTTCTTTTGCTTCGCTTTCACTTGTTGGCACACCAAGCATCTAGCGACATACTCGGCCACATCTTTCTTCATACCGGCCCAAAAGAAAACTCGCTTCATGTCTTGGTACATTTTGTCCCCACCGGGATGAATGGTCATCTTTGAACGATGTGCATCTTCAAGTATAGCCTTCCTCAAACCCTCGTCTTGCGGTACACAAAGTCTACCGTCTCTACGCAACCACCCCCTATCGTCTAGGGTGTACCTACTCAAATGGCTGGACGACTCCCCCCTTATGAGCCTCTCTACCAACTCAACCAACTGTGGGTCGTCCCGCTGTGCCTCGCCAATCCGTCCCAAAAGAGTAGGCCTGACCTCTAAGGATGCTAGCAAACCAGGTACAAAGTCAACGGAAGGTCTGAAGTCAAACATCGAGATAAATTCCAAGTTTCGTTGTTCAACGAACAACGGACTCAAGGACAACCTTTTTCTGCTTAAGGTGCCTGCCACCACGTTACCCTTGCCAGGGGTATACGCTATCTCGAAATCATAGGATGCTAAGAATTCCATCCACCTTTGTTGTCTTAAGACTATGCGCTCGAAGAGTCTCCAACACTTCTCTAAAATGTAAGGCATGCTTTTCTCCATTTCTAGAGAAAACCAGGACATTCTCCCATGCAAAATCGTCACAACTATCCATATCTCACGCAGACCATCCTAGTCGAACTCGACATCCCCCAAGTGCAAGCCCCAAAGGCCTAAACCAATATCAGACAAACACCCAAGGGATACCTCCTTCGAATTCAGAAGACCTACGTGAGATGGTACTAGTAAAAACGGCTAAATAATTAAGCACTTGTCCAACTCTGGATGTCCTTTCCAGTCTTGCTCCAAAACCACCATTGATCAAATAACTGGCTTTGCTTAACCTATTAAGCACATACGAAAACTTATTTTGCTCTTAGAAAAGACCAAGATGTCATCCACAAAGACCACTACGAAGTTATTTAGGTACTCCCTGAACACCCTACTCATCAAATCAACACCCTACTCATCAAATCAACAAAGTATGCGGGGGCGTTCGTCAAACTAAATGGCATCACAAGCCACTCATAGAAACCATCCGGAGTTCTAAAGGCAGTCTTCTCTATACTATCCTCAGCCACTCCCAACTGATGAAACCCCGTGGCCAAGTCCAATTGCGAAAACACTGAGGCGCCAACCAACTGATCAAAGAGATCATCAATCCTCGGCAATGGGTGTCTATTCTTCTTTGTGAGCTTGTTGAGTTCTCTATAGTCTACACAAAGTCTGACGGACCCATCCGCCTTCGTGGCAAAAACTACTGGAGCTCCCCACTCCGATATACTTCGTCTTATGAACCCCTTCTCAAGCAACTCCCCTACTTGCTTATGGAGTTCCCTCCTCTCACGAGGAGCCATGTAGCGCACTGGTAAAGATACTGGTTTAGCATTGTCCACCAGATATATTCGGAAGTCTATCTCCCGCTTCGGAGGTAAGCCCTTCACCTCCTCAAACACATCCGAGTATTCCCGGACCACTCTAACAGATCGCAAACTCTCGACCGAAGCGTCAAGCGATTCAAGATAACTTAGAATAACAGAATCCATGGGATTACAAGAGATCTCGAGAGTGTTACCCAAGCGGGTCATGAGCCTAACAACTCTCCTTTCACAATCAAGAACGGCACCATTACTGGATAACCAGTCCATGCCCAAAATCAACCCATAGCCCGTGAAGCCCAAAACAAAAGCATCACATCTAAACTCAATGCTAAGTATAGAAATCTTCAAACCCAAACATATCATGGACAAATAAGTGGAGCCCCCAA
This sequence comes from Allium sativum, assembly GCA_030737875.1. Classification (NCBI taxonomy): domain Eukaryota; kingdom Viridiplantae; phylum Streptophyta; class Magnoliopsida; order Asparagales; family Amaryllidaceae; genus Allium; species Allium sativum. The sequence continues at coordinate 125,353,098 of CM060921.1, forward strand.
TTGGGTTTGAAACAACCAAGGGATCATCTACTAGACTGGTGTCTAAGTGCAGTGACTCAACTAACGATGATGAGATAAACGAATGTGATGCGCCAGAGTCGAATAAAGTTCGAATAGGATGATCGAGGGAACCAAATTTCAACCTAGACGGTCCTACCCCCATCAGGTATACTAGCCGTGAGGGAATACATCTACCCTCCAGAAGATCCTGTACTTTGTCCTTACCTCTTTGGACATCCTAATAAGGTGTCCTATTTCTCCAAAACAACTAGCCTTCTCCTTCACATTCTCCTTTCGTGACCTCCCACCATGATGAGGTTTCGTCCTTTATTTACCTAACAGCTATTTGAACCTTCCTCCCTCGTCCATCTTAAAGGTACCCACAAGCCCTCCACCTCCTTGGACTAACTTCTTAGCCTGACAAACATCTAAATCCCTTGAAGTAGTTCTTCCGTCCTTCATACGGAAGTCCTTATTTATCTTAAAAAGACATCTATACGCGGAGGGGAAATTCAAAAAGAGAAAGAGGAAGAGATTCAAAACGGAGAATCGAAGGAAGGATATATGGCTCTTGGGGATTATGTTCTTTTCTTTCAAAAACTTTTCTCTTAAAAGACATGTTTTTGAAAATACTTCTTCCAAAAATGTTTTTAGAAAAATAGTTTTCTAAAAATTTTATCTGTTCCGGTAACCTTCAGCTCTGATACCACGTGTAACACCCCACAACCGTTAAGGTCACTCACTAAGGGAATGCCTTAACTTCGGTGGAGTATCTTAAGTGAATATAGAACAGAAAAATTACAACAAGACAGATATAAGTAATACTTGAGAATTTAAAACATCATTTCATTGCAGCGGAAAGTTAAACACGTCTGATTACATCTCAAAACCATAAACAAGAGTCAAGTACATAATATCCGTCTTGATAAACAAAAGTACATAATCCCACTAATAACTAATAGCCATAATAGAAAAGATAAGCTGGGCTTTACATCATGGTCCAAGCTCCAAAAGATAGATAAAGCAATCTGATCAAAGCCCACTAGTGCTAGGCCCACTCTGAGAACCTGAGGGTTGGGGAAAAAGATAAAAACAACGGGGTCAGACATAAGTCTGAGTGAGCCCTATAACTTTAACAATACAATCATTAAAGTAATTAGGGTATGATATAAACCTGGTACGGTACAACTGAGGATAAATGACTACACTAAGCAACCAACTAGACTTAGGATGAACTAAGATAACAGTAAAGACGCGCCTATCCACCCAAGGATAAATACTACACTGCACCACACCAGATCTACCCACCCAAGGGTAATTCCTACACTGCACCACACCAGATCTACCCACCCAAGGATAATTCCTAACTTAAAGATTGATCCCACTAAGTGTACCCCTAGCTGACTACATAGGTGCCGTCTGCCCCTATCTCCACTAGGTGTACCCACTACTCCCATTCGATCGGCTCCCTAACGTAGATACCCGTGCTGGCCCCACAGTGGGGTGTATCACTCCCCAAAGTGGCAACCCGATACAACCAACGGTGCACGGTTTATACCTACACGATGCAACAACGTCTTACCTACCAACCCGGGTCCACACACGCATATGAAACCCGTTGGACTTGCGTTGCCACCGCTAACCCGTTTTGGCCTCTTATAATCAAGCCCAGTACGCGTGTCCCGTCCTCGACATGGGTCGAGCCCAATAAGATACATATGGGTTACTGGTTGAAATAGGCCCCCACAAGCTACCCACCTAAGCCTGTCCCTTCTAGTGTATCCTACTTAACCCTTTTTAATAATCATGTCCACTTATATGTTCAAAGTTTGGTTAAGTCATCTAATCATATTTCAATTGCCACTCAAGGCACCCACTAGATTTCCACATGCCACCCAAGGCACTTACTTAACCCTTTAATCATGTTTAATTACATGTTCCACTTTGGTTAAGTATTCTAATCGTATTTTCCATTACCACCCAAGGCAACCACTAGATTATTCCACATGCCACCCAAGGCACTTACTTAACCCTTTAATCATGTTTAATTACATGTTCCACTTTGGTTAAGTATTCTAATCGTATTTTCTATTGCCACCCAAGGCAACCACTAGATTTTTCCACATGCCACCCAAGGCACCCACTTAACCCTTTAATCATGTTTAATTACATGTTCCACTTTGGTTAAGTATTCTAATCGTATTTTCTATTGCCACCCAAGGCAACCACTAGATTTTCCACATGCCACCCAAGGCACCCACTTAACCCCTCATGTCCCTCTACATGCTAATATGGTTAAGTGTTTCTTAATTGATTAATACCGTAACCTTTGTAAAGACCTCTCACATTAGACTATCTTTTATGGCAGCTGGATTTGTCGGTCGGTTCCGGGCAGCCTTACGCCATAACAGAGTCTAACCTCGTGTCTTTACACTTGTCATGTATTTAGTTTATGCCTAAGACCTCTCACATTGGACCAATCATTTGTAGCCGCTGGATTTGCCGGTCGGTTTCGGGCAGTCTTATGCTACAAAAGGGTTCAACCTCGTGTCTTAGCCGATTAATTACACCTAATTAATCACCCCCATATTTTGAATTAATTTTCCCTAATTAATTCCAATTTAATGATGTACATATTGACTCAATTATGTCCACCCACTTTATAGTATGCATAATCATACCAACTTCACACCATTTTATTAACATGAATGTTAACCCCATCGTTCCCCACGTAATTCGCTAACATGACATAAAAGGGAAGATTCATCACAAATACAATGGGTTCAACTTGCATAACATTAGCATCAACATGGGTTTTAAAGGTGTCAACATGCATATATGACCATGGCATCAAACCCAACTAGCATAAATAATCAACCCAAACTTGCATGAATCACATATGTCATAAAGAGGTTAACTTGCATAAGTTACTTATGTCATACAAAGGGGTAAACTTGCATATGTATGTATGACATACAAAGGGGTTAACTTGCATATGTATGCATATCATACAAAGGTGTAAACTTGCACATGTTACTTGCATATAATCAACCACCAAACTTGCATAACATGTCATATATGGACTTGCATATAATCAAACACCAAACTTGCATAACATATCATATATGAACTTGCATATAATCATACACCAAACTTGCATAACATGGTGTCATAATGGATCAATGTTTATCATAGCGATTTGCATAACTAGCATCATGAACACATAGCCTAAAACTTGCATAACTTGCATAACATCATGATCACATAGCATATGACTTGCATAACTTGCATAACATCATGATCACATAGCATATGACTTGCATAACATCATGATCACATAGCATATGACTTGCATAACTTGCAAAACATCATGAACACATAGCATATAACTTGCATAACTTGCATAACATCATGAACACATAGCATATAACTTGCATAACTTGCATAACATCATGAACACATAGCATATGATAACATAACTTGCATTGATCCACATTCATAGCCATAACCTCATTATATCCTATCATAACATTTCAACAATTGGTCATTAAGGCTATAGAAACTCACTACTTATTGATTAGCACTTCTATGAAGAAGATTAAGTTGCTAGAGTTGATTAGAACTTGATTTGAGAAGCTATCTTCCTCTTTAATTTGTTGGTGGCTCCTTCTAGTTGCATTTTGACGGCATAACGAAGTTGTCTCCAATTTTAGTACGAATTAGGGTAGTCTTAGGGTGTATTTATAGATTAGTTAGGTGTTTTAGGCCATTAGATTAACCCTAAATTAGATTAGAGCCGTCAGATCTCGTCACTAGCCACCAAAACACAGCCTAGATCCCAAATCAGTGCACCCAGGTCACCTGGGCTCGACCAGGGAGGTCGACCCCCAGGTCGACACTATGGTCGACACCCTAGTCGACCTGGTGGGCAGGTCGACACCCAGGTCGACCCCCAGGTCGACTCCCAGGTCGACCTGGTCTGGGCGGGAATTTTCCCGCCTAGCCCATATTCTGCATTTTTGAAATCTGTTTCGTTTTCTGATTTTTCGTGAAACTTCTAAAGGCCATATCTCAGTCATACGGACTCCGATTCATGAAATTGCGGACTCTATTTCGCGTATTTTTTCGAGACGAACGCAACCGCGAAACCCTTTTCCCTTAATTCTCACGTCTGAGATTAATTATTCTTTAATTTATGAACATCATTGTTGTTAAAAATACGGGGTGTTACAATGACAATAAGAATGTTACTTTTAAATCTACTATTTTATGACCACAAAGATGGTACTTTTAAGTCTTCTGTTTTTTTATTGCATACAAAATGACAACAAAAATGATACCTTTAAATCTTCTATTTTTATCGCATACAAAATGACAATAAAAATGATACCTTTAAATCTTCTTTTTTTATGGTATACAAAATGACAACAAAAATGATGCTTTTAAATCTTCTATTTTTATCGCATACAAAATGACAACAAAAATGATACTTTTGTTTCAACTCTATTTCATAATAACTAATTGAAAATAAAAATGCAATCTTTTATTTCAACCATTCTAAGACTAAAAATGCAATCTTTTAGTTGAAACAAAATGACGCTAAAAATATGTTTCTTTTAATTGAAAACAAGATGACGCTAAACATATGTTTCATATTCATGTAAACAATAATAATGAAATTTTATTGTAAACCTAGCCTTGTTGTTCATGTATTAAACAAAGATAATGTCTTTATTATAAAAACAAATCAATACTCATAATCAATACTCATGGATCTAAATAAAAGATGCAATCTTTATTATAAAACAAATCTGTATTCTTGGATCTAAATTAAAAATAATTTTTTTATTTCAAATCAATATTCACGGATCTAAAATAAAAAATAGGATTTATATTCCAAGTCCAAGACTAATAGTAAACTATAGATTCAAGAGGAAGAATTTTCATTGAAAATCTAAATCAAACCAAGCATGAACATCACAATCATCATAATCAACAAACAACAATTCCAATATCATACATCGCAGATCTGAATTAATTAACATACATACATGAAATTTAAATAGCGAGAAGTAATTAATATTTTAATTGTTTTTAAATATAGAAATCTCACCGAAAGCTTTCCACTTCGCCAAAAATTGAGACGAGATCTAAATCTGTTTCAGTCGGTTCCGTGTTGTAGTACTCTTCATGGCAGTTCCAACGCAACTGACGGTTCGCAAAACGGACCTCGTATAAAAAGATAAGTATTTTACAAACCTTGATTTGAAAATTAAATTAATTAATCAACTAATTATCCTTCAATTGCCATCTTCACTTTATCGTTTACAGCCGAAGCCAGAAACCCATTTGCTCCCATCGAACATTCACGTCACGCCGCCACTACAGGCGTTCGGATCGCATCCGTCTTCACCACGTCAGTGCCTCTACTGTGTGCCACTGTCAACCGCAACCACCACTAGTTCGGTGGTCCCCATACATCAGCAAAGGGGTGCGAACGGAGCGGGTTTGCTGCTGAAATTCGATACGTCCTCTTCATAATATATGATCTCCACCGCACAACCCAAAGTTCTCGAGAGCCTCTTTCATTTTTGCTTTGGAAATTTCGAATTTTACTGAATGGATTCAAAGAAAAGGGGAATGGAATTTAGGAGTGTTAGGCCAATTGATAAAGAACATGGTGGCGGCTTGGAATAAGAATTAGGGTTTAGTTTTGACCTTATATATTAGGTTATATATATATATATATTAAATAATATTTAATTTAATAGGTGTTTATCTTATCTTGTTTCCTTGTATTTATAAAAGGGATAAAATATGACATATATGCATATGAGAGTAAGAGAGAGAACATAGAAGAAATAAAGAATATAAATGAAATGTATGCGGCCATTATTATTATTATCATTTTTATTATTCTTTTTTCCTTCTTTATTTTTTTCTTTCAATGAATGACACGCCTCTAATTTCCATTGATTATAATTTCAAATTCTATTTATTTATTCTATGAAGGAGGCGACTTTCCCTTTTTTCTTTCTTTATTTGGTTATATATTTTACTTTATTCCTTACTTGTGTCCCTACATATGTTTTATGTTACAAGGGAAATAAATTGGCTGAGGTGGCGTATTTATTTCTCATTTCTTATTTTCATCACTTACATTAGTTAAAAATTATATTTTTAACTAACCAATAACTACTCTGTAGCATGTAAATTTTATCCATTCTACATATACATAAAAAATTATTATTATTTTTAACGAATAAACATTTATTTCATTACCCTAATGTGTCTCTTCACATATAGTAGGTTACAAAGGAATTAAATTAGCTGACTAGGCAGATGTTAATCTAATCAACGTTTATCTCCTATTCAAAAATTCAAAAGAAAACATAGGGATAGAATAAACGGGAATGTAATCAACGCATGATTTATTGTTTAATGCCAATTGTTAGAAAGTTTATAACTTCTTAATTTTCAAAACATAAAATATTAACGTTTTAGAATTTAAGGAACCTATTCAATGCTCATGCAAGCACAAATAAAAAGAAATATACATACATGGAGTTGATTTGTTTTTGGAGAGATATAATAAAAGGAAAAGAAAAAAGAAAAAGAAATAAGGGGATGTAAATTTAAGAAATAAGAATACATGTGTTAAAATTGAAGAGAAATAAGTTAATAGAATGAAGAGTAATAATTTAATAGATAAATAAAAGAATTGAATGCGTAAGTAATGGAGAGTGGTGAGAAAAGAGGTAGTGAATTTGATGAAGTTAGAAAAAGAAAGGAAAGCTAAATAAACTTGCATGAAATGTAAATGTGCAAAGAAATTATGTTTTGATTTTATTATTAATTATCATAAAACTCTTATATTAAAGTTTTTAACAAATCAATGACTCAACTATTGTTTTCTTTTATTATCAATAGTTTGAAGTTAATTATTACAAATATACATACAACTTGGTACTAATTTCACTTGTAATAAATCACTATTTATCTAATTACAAATAATTGTTTATTAGAAATAAATTTCAAATCCTACATAAATAACATCATAATTTTATTTAAAAGATTTTTTTATTTAATAATTTAAGATGGAATTTTAAAATTATGATGCAATTTCTGTCAAAATTTTTTAAAATAAAATTTTAAATTGGTTCTGATTTTTCGGGTTGTTGCAATCTCCCCCACTTAAATTTTTTGTCCTCGAAAAGGAACGGAGCTGAAAGTTGTTTAACTAACCAATTCAATTTTCATTCTTTTATTGGTTTCAATAATTTTAGTAGTTGAACTAATAATCACACAACACAATCATCAATCAATTAGTTAGTTAGCATTTCAATTATATATAACCTTTATATATTCAAAAATCATATTTTCTAAGATCGGATTATTTATATAATCACAAATACGTTAATTATAAACTTGTCACTCTCAACTCATTCTAGGGCGTTTCCAACCCCATCTCTAACAAGTTTTCTCATTCTAGGATGCTACTGATCCTATCTCTAATGAGTATTCTTTTATAGGATATTACTAATCCTACCTCTGATGAGCCTTTTGTTCTGTTCTAACGAGTTGTACCTTAAATGTCTTAGCTAACCAAAGCTCTGATACCAACTGTAATGACAAGAATTTTGCCCGGACCTAATCGATCGCAAAATCGACCAAGACCGTTCAAAAACCCGAATATGCTAACTCTGGGAAAACAACACATTAGAACAAATTACAAAAGACTTTTATAAACATCATAATAATGTTACATCAGAGTACAGAATATCATCGTACATCGATAAAGTACAGCGGAAGATAATTTAAAATAATTTAATACAATGCAGCGGAAATGAATAAACTGATACAGTGGAAGTCTATCAATGCTCTGGACATGGCTTTAAGCTTCGATCCAGAATCCTGCTCAATATATCTGCAAAATAAGCTACTCGACTGCCCATGTGGAAAAGAGGGCACCCGAGTTTGCAAAGTGAAACAAACTACGGGTTAGTCATGGGACTGGTATGAGAAATCTTTACTTAACTTAACTAGTAATAAGGCTAATCTTATGACCACGCTGCTAACGCGGAACGGGTTTACTCCATTGGATTGCCAGTCTATAAATTCAATAAATTTTATTCCAAAAACAACGCAATGCTTTTTAGACAATGAATTCATTATAAGACTCAAGTCCCATCACACAATGCAACGCAAACCGGAGGATAGAGTTTTACCTTATAATGATAAAAAATGCTTGATACGTAGAAAATAGTACTTTAATATTATTATTAGTGTCTAATTAGTTTTAAAATACTTCAAAGTAAAAATATCAATCAAAGACGGCATAGTACCCCATCCTACTATGTCGCCATATGTAGATTTACAATCAAAACCGTAATGTCGTATTGGAAATTGGATTTCCATCATGAGTCAAGGCTAGGAACGATCTCCGATTCGAGACACTCTAGAAATGTCTCAGGATTCGGACGCTGGCGAACCCTTGGATACTGCAGGGCCGGTCCACAAATACTTTAGTGGATTGGCAATTCCTAAACACATGCTTCCCGGTCTTAAAGAACCTATAAAATGGTCACAATCGACCAATAAATCCAAGGCGCCTCATTCTATCAACCATATATGTAAAAATGTCGGGCCTTGTAAAACCCCTAACACCACTTCTAGTTAGAAAGAAACGTGTGCACTTCCTGCGTTCCCTTGTCCCGTTTCTGACTCTTACCGGGGTGTGAGGCTCACGAAGTAACGTTATACACAAAGCTTTGCCGAAATAGGCAATGCTTTGATCATCCCACAAGGCTATGCTTTTCAACAAAAGCCTTGATCAATTGCATCTTGGCGTGCCACATTGACAATTCACGCCATGCGATCGATAACTACCTATATATAACCTCCGACCTCATGCATCTCAGAGAAGGGTGTTAAGCAAGAGAATAAATTCTCTGCCACCATAGATATATTTAAATAGAAATCAATTTAATTTACATGAAATGAAATCCAATGTCAGACACACATCCATTTACTAGTCCGTTCTGGGTCTGAACGAAACCGGAGTCACCTTATTCCTCTTCCAGATGTCGAATACGAAAGAGAGGTTCTCGCATATCCGAACAATCAACAAGTATGTCCGGTCAACTACCACTTTAACCCTTTCCTTGGAGCAAATCAGTCCAGGGCATCAGTAGTCATCTATTCGATCTGAAGATCGCCGGTCTTCAACCACCGTCTTCATCTTCGACTCTTAATCGTCGTCGTAATTATTCGGAATGGGTTAAACCTGGTCTTTCCGAATAACTCACGTATTTTATAATAAAAAATAAAGTGCTATAAAAACACATCAAACGCCTCATTCCAATTCAGAATATTCTTTTAATAAAATATTCACATTATTCTATCAAAGATAGATTCTTTAAATTTAATCTTAAATCTTTCTTTTAAAGATTTATTAAAACTTTGGTTTTAATATCAAAAATCATTATTTAGTGATTATTTAAATTTAAGAAATTTATCTTATCTTTAACTGGGTTAAAGAACTAATGTCATTTAAGACACAGTTCACGGTAGACCCAAAATCGTCTTCCATTAAATCTTGATTAAAGATTTATTCTATTTCTTTATTAAAATAATGTTTTCAAAATATTAGATTTTGGAAATTACTACTTTTTATTCTATTCATTATAAAATGAACAAAAACGATCGATGAACCCGCTTGGGTTAAAATGGCGTTTCAACTTATAATGGGCTAAATAGTCCAATTCATTACCATGTCCATTTATGGTTTATAATGGGCTAGACCTCCCACATTAGGCCTACAACTTGCGGATGCTGGAAATGCAGGCCGGGTCCGGGCAGACTTATCCCACAAGTTGGGATTAACCTCGTGTCATAGCTCGCTTCGTATTTGTGCACTTAGACCTCTCACATTAGGTTCAACATTAGTGGCTGCCAAATATGCCAGTCGGGTCTGGGGCAGTATATAACAGTAACGATCCATTCATACCCAGAGTGAAATTTATAACTGTGTGAGCATTAAAATAAATGGATAACGCTCATCACAAACTGTCAATCCATCGATTGACATACAACTAAATATTGGGACTAGTGTATGTCAAGTATTATCCCAACACCCGTGTGGGATTTTCAAACAACAACAATTTATATAAATCATTGGTTAATAAATTCAACCAATTCTAATTCAATTTGAATTATTTTCTATTTAATGAATTTTCATTTGTTTAAAATTATAAATAAATATTTATAATTTAATTCCACTACCATACTAACATTATAATGAAAATGTTTTAATCTTGCACAAATCATATTATAACTTATGATAAATTTTCTAATAAAATGACATTTCTAATTAAATGACATTTCTAATTAAATGAAAAATTCATTTACAAAATATGTTTTAATCTTAATGACAAATTTATTTGACAAATATGTGTTCTATTCTACATAACATATAAAAATGTAAATTTTAATATGTATACAAAACTAATGTATACATGACATTTAAAAATGTTAATTTTATCCTTGACAATTCTAAATGAATATAAATTACATTTCTGAATGAACATAAATGAACATCATGTTCTGACAATTCTAAATGAACATAAATGACATTTCCAATTAACATCACATTTTTTTAATAAAATGACATGATTATTCTAACATGACATTTCCTAACAAAAATGACATGATTATTCTAATGTAATATTTTTAACAAAAGAGACATTTTTTATTCTAATGTAATATTTTTAACAAAGATATCATTTTTATTCTAAATAAATATTCCTAACCAAAGTGACGTTTTTATTCTAAATAAACATTTCTACCAAAAGTGACATTTTTAATCTAATAAAACATTTTATAACAAAATGCTAATTTATTTCTAATGCAACATTTTAAAACAAAAATGTTTTTCTATGTAACATTTTAAAACAAAAATGTTATTTTATTTCTAATGTAAACAATTTTAATAAAAATGACATGTTTGATCTAAATAAACATTTCTAATAAAATGACATGTTTAATCTAAATAAACATTTCTAATAAAAATGTTATCTTTAATTTAAATAAACATTTCCTAATAAAAATGTTATCTTTAATGTAAATAAACATTTCCTAACAAAAATGTTACCATTAATCTAAATGAACATTTCATATTAACATGACAATTCTAAATAAAATGATGTTTCATATTCTTATATGACATTTCTAAATAAAAAAACATTAATGTTCTAATATGACATTTCTAAATAAAGTGACATTAATGTTCTAATATGACATTTCTAAATAAAATGATATTTTTATCTAACATTACATTTTATAATAAAATGATGTTTTTATCCTAATGTAACTTTTAATTCTATTCTTTTATTGTATATTAAAGTTCAATAAAAATGCAACTTTAAAATCTAACCTTTTTATTGTATGACAATATAAAATTTTCTTTTAAATCTATATTTTTTTTTCATTGTATGACAATAAGAATGTTACTTTTAAATCTACTATTTTATGACCACAAAGATGGTACTTTTAAATCTTCTGTTTTTTTATTGCATACAAAATGACAACAAAAATGATACCTTTAAATCTTTTATTTTTACTGCATACAAAATGACAACAAAAATGATACCTTTAAATCTTCTATTTTTATCGCAAACAAAATGACAACAAAAATGATACTTTTGAATCTTCTATTTTTATCGCATACAAAATGACAACAAAAATGATACTTTTGTTTCAACTCTATTTCATAATAACTAATTGAAAATAAAAATGCAATCTTTTATTTCAACCAATCTAAGACTAAAAATGCAATCTTTAAGTTGAAGCAAAATGACGCTAAAAATATTTTTCTTGTAATTGAAAACAAGATGACGCTAAACATATGTTTCATGATCATGTAAACAATAATAATGAAATTTTATTGTAAACCTAGCCTTGTTGTTCATGTATTAAACAAAGATAATGTCTTTATTATAAAAACAAATCAATACTCATGGATCTAAATAAAAGATGCAATCTTTATTATAAAACAAATCTATATTCTTGGATCTAAAATAAAAATAACGTTTTTATTTCAAATCAATATTCACGGATCTAAAATAAAAAATAGGATTTTTATTCCAAGTCCAAGACTAACAGTAAACTATAGATTCAAGAGGAAGAATTTTCATTGAAAATCTAAATCCAATCAAGCATGAACATCACAATCATCATAATCAACAAACAACAATTCCAGTATCATACATCGCAGATCTGAATTAATTAACATAAATACATGGAATTTAAATAGCGAGAAGTAATTAATATTTTAATTATTTTTAAATATAGAAATTTCACCGAAAGCTTTCCACTTTGCCAAAAATTGAGACGAGATCTAAATCTGTTTCAGTCGGTTCCATGTTGTAGTACTCTTCATGACAGTTCCAGCGCAACTGACGGTTCGCAAAACGGACCTCGTATAAAAAGATACGTATTTTACAAGCATTGATTTCAAAATTAAAATAATTAATTAATTAACTAATTATCCTTCAATTACCATCTTCCCTTTATCGTTTACAGGCGTAGCCTGAAACCCATTTGCTCCCATCGAACATCCACGTCACGCCCCCACTACAGGAGTTCGGATTGCATCCGTCTTCACTACTTCAGTGCCCCTACTGTGTGCCATTGTCGCCCGCAACTACCACCAGTTCGGTGGTCCCCATACATCAGCAAAGGGGTGCGAACGGAGCGGGTTTGCTGCTGAAATTCGATAAGTCCTCTTCATAATATATGATCTCCACCGCACAACCCAAAGTTCTCAAGACCCTTTTTCATTTTTGCTTTGGAAATTTCGAATTTTACTGAATGGATTCAAAGAAAAGGGGAAAGGATTTTAGGGGTGTTAGGGCCATTGATAAAGAACACGACGACGGCTTGGAATAAGAATTAGGGTTTAGTTTTGACCTTATATGTTAGGTTATATATATTAAATAATATTTAATTTAATAGGTGTTTATCTTATCTTTTTTTCTTGTATTTGTAAAAGGGATAAAATACGGCATATATGCATATGAGAGTAAGAGAAAGAACATAGAAGAAATAGAGAATATAAATGAAACGCATGCGGCCATTATGATTATCATTTTTATTATTCTTTTTCCTTCTTTAATTTTTTCTTGCAATGAATGACACGCCTCTAATTTCCATTGATTATAATTTCAAATTCTATTTATTTATTTTATGAAGGAGGCGACTTCCCCTTTTTTATTTCTTTATTTGGTTATATATTTTACTTTATTCCTTACTTGTGTCCCTGCATATGTTTTATGTTACAAGGGAAATAAATTGGCTGAGGTGGCGTATATATTTCTCATTTCTTATTTTCATCACTTACATTAGTTAAAAATTATATTTTTAACTAACCAATAACTACTCCGTAGCATGTAAATTTTATCCATTCTATATATACATAAAAATTATTATTATTATTATTTTTAATGAATATACATTTATTTCATTACCCTAATGCGTCTCTTCACATATAGTAGGTTACAAAGGAATTAAATTAGCTGACTAGGCAAGTGTTAATCTAATCAACGTTTATCCCCTATTCAAAAATTCAAAAGAAAACATAGGGAAAGAAAAAATAGGAATGTAATTAATGCATGATTTATTGTTTAATGCCAATTGTTAGAAAGTTTATAACTTCTTAAGTTTCAAAACATATAATATTAACGTTTCAGAATTTGAGGAACCTATTCAATGCTCATGTAAGCACAAATAAAAAGAAATATACATACATGGAGTTGATTTGTTTGTGGAGAGAAATAATAAAAGGAAAAGAAAAAGAAATAAGGGGATGTAAATTTAAGAAATAAGAATACATGTGTGAAAATTGAATAAAAATAAGTTAATAGAATGAAGAGTAATAATTTAATAGATAAATAAAAGAAATGAATGCGTAATTAATGGAGAGTGGTGAGAAAAGAGGTAGTGAATTTGATGAAGTTACAAAAAAAAAGAAAAGCTAAATAAACATGCATGAAATGTAAATGAGCAAAGAAATTATGTTTCGATTTTATTATTAATTATCATAAAACTCTTATATTAAAGTTTTTAATAAAACAATGACTCAACTACTGTTTTCTTTTATTATCAATTGTTTGGAGTAAATTATCACAAATATACATACAACTTGATACTAATTTCACTTGTAATAAATCACTATTTATCTAATTACAAATAATTGTTTATTATAAATAAATTTCAAATCCTACATAAATAACATCATAATTTTATTTAAAGATTTTTTATTTAATTTATGATGGAATTTTTAAGTTCTGATGCATTTTCTGTCAAAATTTCTTAAAATAAAATTTTAAATTGGTTTTGATTTTCCGGGTTGTTGCAATCTCCCCCACTTAAAATCTTTTCGTTCTCGAAAAGGAACGGAGCTGAAAGTTGTTTAACTAACCAATTCAATTTTCATTCTTTTATCGGTTTCAATAATTTTATTAGTTGAACTAATAATCACACAACACAATCATCAATCAATTAGTTGGTTAGCCTTTCAATTATATATAACCTTTATGTATTAAAAAATCATATTTTCTAAGATCGGATTATTTATATAATCACAAATATGTTAATTATAAACTTGTCACTCTCAACTCATTCTAGGGCATTTCTAACCCCATCTCTAACGACTTTTCTCATTCTAGGATGCTACTGTTCCTATCTCTAATGAGTATTCTTTTATGGGATATTACTAATCCTACCTCTGATGAGCTTTTTGTTCAGTTCTAACGAGTTGTACCCCAAAGATTTGAGCTAACCAGTGCTCTGATACAAACTGTAACGACCCGGAGTTTGCCCGGACCTAATCGATCGCAAAATCGACCAAGACCGTTCAAAAACCCGAATACGCTAACTCTAGGAATACAACACATTAGAACAAATAACAGAAGACTTTTATAAACATCATAATAATGTTACATCAGAGTAAAGAATATCAACGTACATCGATATAATACAGCGGAAGATAATTTACGATAATTTAATACATTGCTGCGGAAATGAATAAACTGATACAGCGGAAGTCTATCAATGCTCTGGACACAGCTTTAAGCTTCGATCCAGAATCCTGCCCAATATATCTGCAAAATAAGCTACTCGACTGCCCGTGTGGAAAAGAGGGTACCCGAGTTTGCAAAGTGAAATAAACTACGGGTCAGTCATGAGACTGGTATGAGAAATCTTTGCTTAACTTAACTAGTAATAAGGCTAATCTCAGGACCACGCCACTAACGCGGAGCGGGTTTGCTCCATTGGATTGCCAGTGCATAAATTTAATAAATTTTATTCCAAAAACAACGCAATGCTTTTTAGAAAATGAAATCATTATAAGACTCTAGTCCTATCACATAATGCAACGCAAACCGGAGGATAGATTTTTACCTTATAATGATAAAAAATGCATGATACATAGAAAATAGTACTTTAATATTATTATTAGTGTCTAATCAGTTTTATAATACTTCGAAGTAAATGTATCAATCATAGACAGCATAGTACCTCATCATACTATGTTGCCATATATACATTTACAATCAAAACCGTAATGTCGTATTGGAAATTGGGTTTCCATCATGAGTCATGGCTAGGAACGATATCCTATCGATTCGAGACACTCTAGCAATGTCTCAGGATTCGGACGCTGGCGAACCATTGTATACTACAGGGTCGGTCCACAAATACTTTAGTGGATTGGTAATTCCTGAACACACGCTTCCCAGTCCTATTGAACCTATAAAATGGTCACAATCGATCAATAAATTCGAGGCGCCTCATTCCATCAACCACATAAGTAAAAATATCGGGCCTTGTAAAAACCCTAACAACACTTCTAGCTAGAAAGAAACGTGTGCACTCCCTGCGTTCCCTTTTCTCATTTCTGACTCTTACTGGGGTGTGAGGCTCACGAGGTGACGTTATGCACAAAGCTATGCCGAAATAGGCTATGCTTTGATCATCCCACAAGGCTCTTTTTTTCAGCAAAAGCCTTGATCAATTGCATCTTGGCATGCCACTTTGACAATTCACGCCATGCGATCGATAACTACCTATATATAACCTCTGAGCTCGTGCGTCTCAGAAAAGGGTGTTAAGTAAGAGAATAAATTATCCGCTACCACAGATATATATTAAATAGAAATCAATTTAATTTACATGGAATGAAATCCAATGTCAGACACACATCCATTTACAAGTCCGTTCTGGGTCTGAACGAAACCGTAGTCACCTTATTCCTCTTCCATATGTCCAATACGGAAGTGAGGTTCTCGCATATACAGACAATCAACAAGTACATCCGGACAACTACCACTTTAACCCTTTTCTGGGAGCAAATAAGTCCAAGGCATCAGTACTCATCCATTCGATGTGAAGATCGCCGGTCTTCAACCACCGTCTTCATTTTCGACTCTTAATCGTTGTAGTAATTATTCGGAATGGGTTAAACCCGGTCTTTCCGAATAACTCACATATTTTATAATCAAAAATCAAGTGTTATAAAAACACATCAAACGCCTCATTCCAATTCAGAATATTCTTTTAATAAAATATTCACATTATTCTATAAAGATAAATTCTTTAAATTTATTATTAAATCTTTCTTTTAAAGATTTATTAAAACTCCAATTTGGTTTTAATATCAAAAATCATTATTTAGTGATTATTTAAATTTAAGAAATTTATCTTATCTTTAACTGGGTTAAAGAACTAATGTCATTTATGACACAGTTCACGGTAGACCAAAAATCGTCTTCCATTAAATATGGAATTTCCACAGAAATCAAATCAATATATAATCGATATAAATTTCTGTATCAGAACAATAATATAAATGGAATAATGGAAAAGCCTCTTAAATTCCATATATAGTATCTGTCTTCTTTTACAGAAGCATATCTCGATTACTATTAAATCGAATTCCATTCAATTCCAATTTAATATATTAAACTGGAAAACTTTACATTGGAAAATTGTCGTTTCATCTTAATAAAATATTTATAAATTCCATTTTAAATCTTAACAAAAGATATATAAATTCAAAATTATAATTTCACTGTTAATTGGGATTAAAGAACAAATGTCGTTTAAAACATAGTTCACAATAAACCCTCAATCAACTTTCATCTAAATGCTTAATTAAAACATTAATAAATTAGCAAACTTTTCTAAATCTAAATTAAGAGATTTATTCTTTTCACATGGGGTTTAAGAACAGTGTCATTTAAAACACCATCCACGACTAACCCAAAATCCAATTAAATTCTAATACATTGGAAAACTTCATTAAATCTTGATTAAAGATTTATTCTATTTCTTTATTAAAATAATATTTTCAAAATATTAGATTTTTGAAATTACTACTTTTTATTCTATTCATTATAAAATGAATAAAAACGATCGATAAACCCGTTTGGGTTAAAATGGCATTTCAACTTATAATGGGCTAAATAGTCCAATTCATTACCATGTCTATTTATGGTTTATAATGGGCTAGACCTCCCACATTAGGCCTACAGCTTGCGGATGCTGGACATGCCGGTCGTATCCAGGCTGACTTATCCCACAAGTTGGGCTTAACCTCGTGTCATAGCCCGCTTCGTCTTTGCGCACTTAGACCTCTCACATTAGGTTCAACATTAGTGGCTGCTGGATATGTCGGTCGGGTCCGAGCAGACTTCCACCACAAATGCAACCTAACCTCCTGCCAAAAGTGCAATTATAATTTATAATTGTAATTATTTCACTGAAAAATATTCATTATTTTAAACTATTATTTATTTAAAATATCTTTATTCTAAAATATTCTTTATATAAAGATGTTCTTTATTTTAAAATATTGTTTTATTAAAAATATTCTAAATCGGTGCGTGACTCAATCAATTACCACATAAATTCGGTCATATGGATTTCATACATTGCATATGTATATAATAGTAATGATAAATAATCATTAAATAATCCATTCACATCCAGAGTGAAATTTATAATTGTGTGAGCATTAAAATAAATAAATAACGTTTATCACAGACTGTCAATCCATGGATTGACAAACAACTAAATATTGGGACTAGTGTATGTCAAGTATCATCCCAACAACCGTGTGGGGTTTTCAAACAAAGACAATTTATATAAATAAATCATTGGTTAATAAATTTAACCAATTCTAATTCAATTTGAATTATTTTCTATTTAATGAGTATAAATCGGACCTCATAATCTGCCTTTCTTATTAAAGCAAAAGACCTAACATATCAAATGAATGGCTTAACTCATGCGAACAAGTCCCAGCACACCCAAGTTTCCTGGTTACTAGACGAAGATCAGTTTGGTTGCTTTCCTCTTGTGCCCTTTTCCCCGAGGAAAGGCGTAGCAAGCAACGAAATGCTTCGGGGAGTTGAAAATAAGCATAGATCCGGAGATTCCCAAATAGGTCAACCTTTCGAACTACTGCTACATCCATAGGCAGGCAAGAGATAACCAATTTTCATTTGTTTAAAATTATAAATAAATATTTATAATTTAATTCCACTACCATATTAACATTATAATGAAAATGTTTTAATCTAGCACAAATCATATTTTAACTTATGATAAATTTTCTAATAAAATGACATTTCTAATTTAATGACATTTCTAATTAAATGACAAATTCATTTACAAAATATGTTTTAATCTTAATGACAAATTTATTTGACAAATATGTGTTCTAATCTACATGACATATAAAAATGTAAATTTTAATATGTATACAAAATTAATGTATGCATGACATATAAAAATGTTAATTTTATCCTTGACAATTCTAAATGAATATAAATGACATTTCTGAATGAACATAAATGAACTTCTTTTTCTGACAATTCTAAATAAACATAAATGACATTTCCAATTAACATCACATTTTCTAATAAAATGACATGATTATTCTAACATGACATTTCCTAACAAAAAAGACATGATTATTCTAATGTAATATTTTTAACAAAAGAGACATTTTTATTCTAATGTAATATTTTTAACAAAGATGTCATTTTTATTCTAAATAAACAGTCCTAACCACAGTGATGTTTTTATTCTAAATAAACATTTCTAACAAAAGTGACATTTTTAATCTAATAAAACATTTTATAACAAAATGTTATTTTATTTCTAATGCAACATTTTAAAACAAAAATGTTGTTTTATTTCTATGTAACATTTTAAAACAAAAATGTTATTTTATTTCTAATGTAAACAATTCTAATAAAAATGACATGTTTGATCTAAATAAACATTTCTAATAAAATGACATGTTTAATCTAAATAAACATTTCTAATAAAAATGTTATCTTTAATTAAATAAACATTTCCTAATAAAAATGTTATCTTTAATGTGAATAAACATTTCCTAACAAAAATGTTACCTTTAATCTAAATGAACATTTCATATTAACATGACAATTCTAAATAAAATGATGTTTCATATTCTTATATGACATTTCTAAATAAAATGACATTAATGTCGTTCTAATATGACATTTCCAAATAAAGTGACATTAAAGTTCTAATATGACATTTCTAAATAAAATGATATTTTTATCTAACATTACATTTTATAATAAAATGATGTTTTTATCCTAATGTAACTTTTAATTCTATTCTTTTATTGTATCTAAAATGTCAATAAAAATGCAACTTTAAAATCTAACCTTTTTATTGTATGACAATATAAATGTTTCTTTTAAATCTATTTTTTTTTTTCATTGTATGACAATAAGAATGTTACTTTTAAACCTATTATTTTATGACCACAAAGATGGTACTTTTAAATCTTCTATTTTTTTATTGCATACAAAATGACAACAAAAATGATGCGTTTAAATCTTCTATTTTTATCGCATACAAAATGACAACAAACATGATACCTTTAAATCTTCTTTTTGTATCGCATACAAAATGACAACAAAAATGGTGCTTTTAAATCTTCTATTTTTATCGCATACAAAATGACAACAAAAATGATACTTTTGTTTCAACTCTATTTCATAATAACTAATTGAAAATAAAAATGCAATCTTTTATTTCAACCAATCTAAGACTAAAAATGCAATCTTTTAGTTGAAACAAAATGACGCTAAAAATATGTTTCTTTTAGTTGAAAACAAGATGACGCTAAACATATGTTTCATGTTCATGTAAACAATAATAATAAAATTTTATTGTAAACCTAGCCTTGTTGTTCATGTATTAAACAAAGATAATGTATTTATTATAAAAACAAATCAACACTCATGGATCTAAATAAAGGATGCAATCTTTATTATTAAACAAATCTATATTCTTGGATCTAAATTAAAAATAAAGTTTTTATTTCAAATCAATATTCATGGATCTAAAATAAAAATAGGATTTTTATTCCAAGTCTAAGACTAACAGTAAACTATAGATTCAAGAGGAAGAATTTTCATTGAAAATCTAAATCCAACCAAGCATGAACATCACAATCATCATAATCAACAAACAACAATTCCAATATCATACATCGCAAATCTGAATTAATTAACATACATACATGGAATTTAAACAGCGAGAAGTATTTAATATTTTAATTATTTTTAAATATAGAAATCTCACCGAAAGCTTTTCATTTCGCCAAAAATTGAGACGAGATCTAAATCTGCTTCAGTCGGTTCCATGTTGTAGTACTCTTCATGAGAGTTCCAACGCAACTGACGGTTCGCAAAACAGACCTCGTATAAAAAGATATGTATTTTACAAACATTGATTTCGAAATTAAAATAATTAATTAACTAACTAATTATCCTTCAATTACCATCTTCCCTTTATCGTTTACAGCCGTAGCCTGAAACCCATTTGCTCCCATCGAACATTCACGTCACGCCGCCACTACAGGAGTTCGGATCGTATCCGTCTTCACCACGTTAGAGCCCCTATTGTGTGCCACTGTCGCCCGCAGCCACCACCAGTTCGGTGGTCCCCATACGTCAGCAAAGGGGTGCGAACAGAGCGGGTTTGCTGCTGAAATTCAATACCTCCTCTTCATAATATATGATCTCCACCGCACAACCCAAAGTTGTAACGACCCAGCGGATTTCGGCCCCGAAAATCGACATAAATATCCTTTACCGTACTCATGCCGATCCTCCAAGCACCGAAAACACTGGAACGTTTAGAAAGAAATTAGAGGGTGAGATAAGAAAGAAAGAAATATTAGAATAGAAGAAGAAGAATTAACACAGAGTCTCACATCGCAGCGGAACAAAATAGAATACAGAAATAAATCTTTATTGAGAGCTTTGAAAATACTTACAAGATCAGAGTACAACATACATCTGGACAGTTATAATAATCTGTCCTCATACACACAGCGGAATATCATTCATCTGAACATCTTCAGCTTGTCTCTGGACTTCTCAGTACCTGATAACCTGAACCTGTACACCTCGGTCTAACCCGAGCATTTACAAAACACCGGGTCAGTCTGGTGGACCAGAATGAAAAAAAACTCGCACAGCATTAAGGTATCACACATCTTGATTTTTAAGTTAAAATCCTTTCGAAAGAAAAAGATAATCGTAAGACCGATCCACACATAAACACGGACAGTTTTTACCTTACGATAACCCAAAACAGTTTTCGAAATCAATATCTTTCCTGATATTATCATAGTGTCTAAATACAAGTAAATATCAATCTAGTGGAACGCTTGCATCTCACGCTCCACGTATATATATACAACAAAACCGTAGGCACTTATTGGAAATTGGATTCCGACCTTGACAAGGTATGGGACCACCTTCCGCACGTGTATCTCTAGAGGCGAATACACAGGGTTCAACAAGAACGTCTTGCAACCCGGCCCTCACATGACCGACCACTCATTTCGCTTGAGTGTATCGAATGTATATCACCAACGGTTGGACTCAAACCACCGTTCCCGAATGGGCAGAATCGATAGATTAAAGAAGCAAAAGGAATTTCTCTAGATAGGTGATTATACACCCTAATGGGAGCGACCCACATAGCCATGCTGCCTGCCCGATTTTTGTCATCTCCCGGTTGATGAGGCTTGAGGTCAGAACACATCTGATCATCATACACTTTGAATGCCACATCGTCAAATCTGCCAAACCACTAATTGACGTCCACAAAAATACTCTAGTCGTTAAGCTAGAGAAGGTGTCCAGTCTTCTCTGCCACCAACAGAGATACGTTTGTAAAAATCAACGTACGTGACCCTTAAGAACTACTCTGTCAGACATCCGTCCATACAAGTCATCCAGGAACAGGATGAACCGAAGGCACTCTCCTACTGCATCCAATATAGGAATCACCCCATGGATCAGTAGCGATAGTCCTTGCAATCCACAGTTTCAACCACGACAGAACCCCAGTATATCTCCGGGTCGAATCAGAGATTGTAAGTGGTTCTTCCGCTTTATGAAGATCTATGGTCTTCACATGCTCCATCTCGATCGTCGCTTGATCTCTTCTATATATTCGTATTTGTTGGCCGGAATGGTTTTCGAATATACATTCGATCCCGGTCTTTCCATACCAACAATCGTAAAGGTCAGACTTGATAGTCGATTATTTAACTATCAAGTAAACATCCATGAAAACACAAAAATAGATTTACTGGTCTGGTGCTCAGCATCACTTGGATTTTAAAACTTCTCGCCCAATTCCCTTTTTAATTCCATTAATAGGGAAAATATAATCTTATATCATTTCCTTTACTTTGGAAAACTTATCGCACACTCTCGCCATTACCAACTAGTATCATCTTTAGGTCATCCCGAAGTTGTTCAAGTTGGGGTATTTTAATTACCTCTCATACCTTGACCAACAACGTTCTTACCTTCAGATAAACACGAGTCGTAATTCAAAAACCCGATATTAATATTTAATTTCCTATCTCCAATCCCGTTTACCAATCTCGCATTTAAATTCCTTTTAACCAATTTCCTTTTTCTTTATAGAAATCTCCGTTCGAATTAATTTAACTTAATACCAATATTAAGTATTTAAAACCAACATTTAACTCACATGCCATTTATAAACTTCGTTTATAAATTTTAGGTTTAATATAAACCCTTTTTCAGTTTCTCCTTCTTTTACTTAATTCATTCGTTAAGTAAAACCTTCATTTACGCCTTATCTTCGTTTAAAACTCGTTGTTGCTTCTCTATAAAACTCGAGTTCAAACCATAAAACTCATCACTAGCCTTTTTCCAACACTAAACCATTTCATTCCAAACTTGGTTTCTTAAAGGTATTTCATTAGTGATTACCAACTCCTTTATTTCAACATTCATCATTCAAATCAATTTTCTCCTTTATTTACTAGAATAATAAATTCCCTTTTTAATACCTTTCTAGGGTAAATCAATTACTCATTAAGTTAATTCACTAATTTAAAGTATAACTAAGTTCAAATGGTTGACTTCATTCACCCAAAACATGATTACTCTCCTAACCAACTCTTTTTAATTTCTTCTTTAAATTAATTTAAAAATAATAATTAATTTAAATAACTTTATTTAAACATTCCTTAGACGAAACCAATCAAATACTTGACCGCTTTGCTTTTAATTCTTATTAACATAAGAATTCATTTTACAAAACAAATTTCAAAATTTCTATATAAACTTTAAATAATTAATTAAATACTTATTTCCCTTTTTAAATACCCTTTCAACGTAGTAACTTCCAAAATATATTTTCGTTATAAAACATATTTATAACTTGAATATTATCAATCCACTATCGATAAACTCATAAATCGATTGATTTATAAACCAAGTGATGCCAACTACTCGACCCATACCATCCATCATAACAAATGTTGAAATAAGGTTCAATAATCAATGGTAATCAACTATTCCTTTTTATTTGACTGATAATGTTTACAACGATCATCAATCAACCAACAGCCAATTCAAACAATTCAAACAATTATACACGTTTATTTTATAAACGTGACCAACCCAGAGAAATTTCTTTATCCGGGTCAAATCAGAATAACTGGTGTTATACTGAAATTAAACGACCGTTAAATTTCAGAAATTTAATCAACGATAATCACATATCACTAGCAAACAGTCCTTCATTAACAACCAGAACACGCAAAACAAAAACCCAATTTATATAAAATATAAATGGGAAGAGCTGAGTGAGTTTAACTCACCTCGGTTTGAATCTGTCGATCAACAGTCTGCTTGATCAAATTAAACTGACGTTTAATTTGAATACAAATTCCAATCACTTCAGATCCGGACTAGGCCTGCTCCATCTCGAAGTGCTCGTCGCCACGGTCCCAACGCAACTGACCGCGCGAAAATCCGATACTGTACGTACGAGATATCGTATCATGAACTTTATATAATAGATTAAATTTTTAAACATGTTTTGTTTTATAAAAATCGAATTGGGCTTTACCTTTTGTTATCGGCCCACCACTTAACCCGATCCCCCTCTTTTAACCCCTAATCACCGAATCCTCCCATTCATTAGTTCAGCCGCCTCAAAAATCCATTGTGCACGAAAAACCCTAATTTCACTCTTCGATTTCCAGCCCCAAATCGAAACATGGTGGCGTCGGACTCCTCATCCCGCCCAGATCTAGAGCGTCGCACCCCCTCCGACTATCTTCAACTCACTCGGCTTGAACCCTCCCCAACACGCGTACCAGGCACCCCAACATACGTTCGACGATGTGCTCTTTTCCATAGTTAAGCTAAGTTTTCTTTGACGATTTTCGTTTGATTGTTGTGATGTTTTGTTTTGGTTTTTTTTTTTTTTTTCTCTCTCTGGTTCGAATTTTGCTTGACCATTACTTGAGTGAACGCGTGTATTTATAGTTGCGAATTGAAGTTGATGAGAACACTGTCCAAATCGAACTGAAATATGTTGTAAAATCATAGGTTTAGGTTCTAGTTTTGCTTAGTTCTTAGGTGCTGCTTCTTTTCATTCCGTTGTACCATCAACTGTGGTACTGCTTGATGGACGTTGATGACTGTTTGATGTTTGCGAGATGTTCAACCAAGTATCTTAAAAGATTTGGTTATGGAGTTTACAGTACTGGCCGAACTATATAGATTTGATAAAGTTACGAACTGTTTGTGTCGTCTTTTCATCCTTGCTACTGTCTGTTCTAGGCTTAGCTAGCCACTGACTTGTTTTATTCAATCCAAAATTTTTGAACTGTATTGTGGATGCTATGTTCAGTCCTGCATTAATTTGTGCTTGACTGTATATATATATATATATATACAGCTATGTACTGTACTGGTTTGAGCTGTATATCAAACTTTTTGCTTAGATTTCCTTTTATTTGTTTGTGCAGATTTGAATTGCATCAAAGTATTTTATTGACATTATTCAAATTTGCATTTTATTGTGAAAGTCATTGTTTAATATATTGTAGTACTCCTTTTGGATGTATGATCTATTCCTACAATTATAGGCTGCAGGATTCACTAGTACAACATGCTGTACATTTATATTTTCTTTAACTTTTGAGTCACTTTCTTGGCTGTTCTCGCATTCTCAGATTAGCACATTCATAGCTGTTCATCTTACTGTTTGTTTAGTGGCTATGACTTGTTAAATTAAGTTCAAAGATCTTAGGACTGTATAGATTTGCTGCATCATGCCTGCTGCTTCCTTTAAATATTGGTTGTCTTTGTTTTTACTATTCATGATTATCTGCTTGGATTTTTCTGATCTCATTTGCTGTTGAACCTATGATCCCTAGTTCATATATTTTATTTTTAATACTGATCTTTCCCTTTTCCTTTGCGGTTCATTTGAATTTGGTTTTCATAGCTGTTCTTAGGGGGCCAGCTACTACTAGCTAAGGCCATTTGCTTCTTTTCCTTTGCAGGTTGATGACAGCTTGATGCTGCGATATGTTGAACAAGTATTTTTTTTTCAAAGATTTTGGATGGGACTTTCAGCACTGATAAAGATGGATCGCCCAACAGCCTTTTGCTTAAATTTGTTTATGAAGTCTACTTGTTTTATGTATTTAAATTGTACGTTCTGTGTTTGATGTCCAATCTGTTTTAGTTGTTCATGATGTATGTGTATATTAGAGAAAATTATATTTTCCACTTCAGGATGTGCTAAGTTGAATAAATTTCTTGTTTTCAAATGAACTCTTATTATTTTTTTTCCTTTCCTTATTTTCAGTACTGATGAGAACATATGAACATGTTGCTTTTCTTTGTATTTGTATATGTCGACAGTTGGCTATTGTTTGAGTTCATGTAATATCCATTTGTTTATGTGGTACGAGTATACGGTTTACTCATTACTGGTCTCATTTCTCTCGTCAAGTTTGGCCATAACTGATCTGGTATCAATTAGTGAGCATTATGGCCTTGTCTAAATTTGTATACATTTGTTACAAGACCCTTGAACTCCTACACTATTAATTGTAATCAAAATCCGCCTATACCCCATACCATTAAAATACAAATTAATTGCAAACAAATATATCTAATTCTAAAATAAATAAATTATTTCCCTTATATAAATCCAAAATAAAATAATATTCTTTTTAGATTACTAATATGGACTTATAATTCAACATCACCATTTTCGGGTTAAACGATATTCAAAGTATGTAGAAACCCTTTATAATTTATTAAATAAACGTTATCGTTAATTAACGATTCCTATAGCGATTATTCTAAAGTTCTATTTGATCATAACTAATAAACTATAACGCGAAATCTGCATCTTTTTCTTTCATATGAAAATTAAAATCAACACGGTTCCAACGTGTCTCGTTTCACAGAAATCCGACTTATATCGGATCCTGTATATCCAATCAAAGTTCAAATCGGAAATTTTGAATTACCGCGACGTTTTCGAGCTCGTTTTAATTAATATATAAATATATATATTCGAACTCCATTTTATATAAATAAATTCGATTAAAAATATATTATATTTCAAATATAATATATAAACTGATTCAAATATTCAAATTTAAATGGCCGAAAAATCCGGGACGTTACATTACGATAAATTAATTCGAGTTATTCATAGCTACAACGGTTCAACAGATAATCAGATGTTCAGAAAATAAGATCTCGGTGAGTAAATCTCACTCACCTTTAGAATTATTTTTATTTCATTAAAAATAATTGTTTGTTGCTTGTGTGAATGTTTTCTGCTTGCTTTATATATATTAGTTATTTAGGCTATATATATATATATATTGGGTTGATTGATTGGTTGGATTCCCGCAGTCTCATTAGCGGATGCCCGCAGTTTCATAGCGGATGATTACCCTGTACGCCCCACGCTATGATTAGTGGATGACCTTCTATACCGCGATATTCTGCCACGAAGCAGAATTGGTATTATTTATGTGCTAACATCTGTGGATGCAGGAAAACAGGTTGGAGGAATCCAACTGGATTCCTCAAAAATATATTATCTGTTTGTTTATTTGCATATATATTGTTATATATGATGTGTTAGAAAAATAAATAATTGGTTGCTTTGTGTGTTTAATCACTGGGCTTAAGTAATGATATTTAAAAATATCGTAAAAAGGATATTGGAGATTTTAAAAGGGAAATCCTATTTTTAAAATAGAATTTGAATTTTAAATGGAAATAAAAATATAAACTTGTTTTGAAAAATAAAACAAGTAGTTCCTTATAAACGAAGTTTATAAATAATTCTTTTATAACGAAGTTATAAATGAAGTAAAAAGAATTATCATTTGATAATTTAGAAATAGAAATACAAGTGCGAAAATGGAATTTGAAATGAAATTTCGAAATAGGATGTGACGTGAAATTTTTTTAAATATATAACTCAAATGAAATTTGAGTATAACATTTGAATTTTAAAAGGAGTTTAAATATTTGAATTTTAAAAGGAGATTGAATATTAGAAATTCAAATAGAACTTGAATAGATGAAATTAGAATGAAAAATAGAATTTGAAATATAGAATTTCAAAGAAAAATTAAATAGAATTTGAAATATAGTATTTCAAAGGAGAAATTCAAATGTGAAATTTGAATAGAGATTTGAATGGAATTTAAATATGAAATTTGAATTGAGATTTGAAATAGAAATTCAAGTGTTGAATTTGAACATGGGATTGAATATAGAAATTCAAGTAGAAATTTGAATATGAGATTTCAAAATAGAATTTGAAATAAACTTTGAAAATAAGATTTCAAAGTAGAATGGGAAATGGAATTTCAACAATAGGATTTCAAATAGAAAATCCAAATGGTTTTGAAAATGGGATTTGAATTCAGGGGAATTCAAATGGATTTGAGTGAAGAAATTCAAATGGTGTTAAAAATAAATTTGAATATTAGAATTCAAATGGGGCTGGAAATGAATTTGAATATTAAAATTCAAATGGAAAATGAAATTTGAATATAAGAGATTCAAATTGAATTCAAATAGGATTTGATCTATGGGATTTGAATATGAAATTCAAGTGGGTTTTAACTATGGAATTTTGAATATAGAATTTAAAAAGGAGTTTGAATATTTGAATTTCAATAGAATTCAAATATAGAAATTGGAATATAGAAGTTCAAATGGGATTTGAAACATTTAGAATTTCAAATAGAAATTTAAATGGAGTTTGGATATTTAAATTCAAGTATGAATTTCAAATATAGAAATTCAAAAAGGAGTTGGATTTGAAATGGGAATTCGAATAAAGAATTTGAAATGAAATTCGAATAAAGAATTTGCAATGGAATTCGAATAAAGGATTTCAAATGGGATTTGAATACAGGATTTAAAACTATGGAATTTGAAATGTAAAGATTCAAATGGAATTTGGAATATATATATATATATATATATATATTAGAATAGAGTTGAATTTATATAAACGAAGTTTAAAAGTTTATATTTATAAATATAATTAAAACGAACTCGCCGCAGCGCTGCAGTTCGTAAAATAGCGATTTGAACTTCAATCGAGTATACAGAACTCAATTGGGGTCGGAATTCTTCGAAACAAGAAACGTCAGGACCGGTTTGATAATAGTTTTCTAATGAAAGAGAAAAATCTGAATTTCGTCGTATAGATTTTGAGATATGTCAAAATCAAATTTTCAGAAAAACAGCGCCAGAACTATTTAAAAACCATAACGGTTTATTTCATTTTATAAAAGGATTTTAAGCAATAAAATCCGAAGTTCTATTTAGAAAATTTCAGAGTTGAGTTGTAAAGTATATGTGAATTCAAGTTGTGAAAATGAATATGATTTTGAAACAGAAACCAGATTTTAGTTTATTGAATAGAATTAACTAAATTGAATAGAAATTAGTTAATAAGATTTCGAATGAATATTGGGGTTTGAATAAGTAAATTCGATTTGAAAATTTATATTCGGAATCAAAAAGGAAACTAGAATTGAAATCGAAATTCAATTTGGTTATGAACGAGTTAAATATTTTGTTTGAACATGTTATGTTCAACAAAGAAGTGAAATAGGCAAAATGGCCGATTTAGAGAATAAATGGGCGAAACTGAATTCAAACGATTAGACGGTATTGAATTGAAAACAGGTGAGCAGGTGTTAAACAGATATGGGATGGAGTATATGAAGATTTTTAGTTATATGCTCGACAATAAGGTACATGTTTAAATTCATATATGGGTTTTATGCGCCGTATCGGCAAGCCGCTTGGCTGCTTCTTTTTCTTTTTGAAATTAGAAGATACCGGGAAGCTATTTGAAATTTCCCGATGCTCCCGATACAGGGGAGGTTATGGCGAAATTTTCCAGAAATTTAAGGAGTTAGAATATTTTTAAGATATTTTGATAATTTGAAATCATCGTATCGACGTATTGAATTCGATAGTAAAGTGAATATAAAAATCGAATGTTGTAAACAAAAAGGGATAGAGATAAATGATTGGAATTGTTTCCAATTGCAAATGGAAATTTTTCTAATATATAGAAAATAAAAGAAGTTAATATTTGGAAACGTTTTCCAAATGGCATAAGAGGCAAGACGATTATTGAAATTATTTGGGTAACAAATATTGATAGAGAAATAGAGAAGTGGGTTAATTAATGAATATTAATTAAAGAGCCCAGTGACTTGTTTGATATGTTTGGATGAACACTTGTTTTTATTCGATAGTTAAATCACAGACTATCGAAGTTTTGACCATCGTTGTCAATATGGAGAGACCGGTTGGATTATTATCCGAAGAACCACTCCGTATCGGCATAAGCGTTGCGAACCAAGTATGCTGAATATATTGAAGACGGAGTAAAGTGCAAGGGCTTTTCTATTAAATAGAAATAGTGCCTTCGGTGTCGTTCAATCCCAGAACGAACGTAAATGGACGAATGTCTGACAGAGTATTTCCAATGATCAAATGGGTTGGTCTGTATGAATATATATGGTTGCAACGGATTTATCCCTTAGCATAATATCCAGAATATTTGTGCAAACTCAACTAGTGATTAACGGATCTGACGATGTGGCATTCAAAGTGATTGTGTTATCAATGAATGGTAAGTATGCGTAGCCTCAGGCCTCAACAACCGGGAAAGGACAAAAATCGGGCAGGCAGCATGGCTATGTGGGTCGCACCCATTAGGGTGTATAATCACCTATCTAGAGAAATTCCTTTTGTTTCTAAATCTATCGATTCTGCCCATTCGGGAAACGGTGGTTTGAGTCCAACCGTTGATGATATACATTCGATACACTCAAGCGAAATGAGTGGTCGGTCATGTGTGGGCCGGGTTGCAAGACGTTCTTGTTGAACCCAGGTGTATTTGCCTCTAGAGATACATCATCGGAAGGTGGTCCCATACCTTGTCATAGTTGGAATCCAATCTCCAATAAGCGCCATGCGGTTTTTGATTATATACTATATATGTGGAGCGTGAGATGCAAGCGTTCTGCTATTTGGTTATTTACTTGATGTAGACATTATTATAATATCATTGGATTTGATATCAAAGTGTTTTGGGTTATAGTAAGGTAAAAACCATCCATGTTTATGTGTGGGCTGGTCTTACTATTATCTTTTCTTTCGAAAAGGATTGTTAAAGTTAAACAAGTGGTTGGAGTTTACTCACACCAGTCCCATGACTGACCCAGAGTTTGTTTTGTTTTCCCTAAACTCTTGGGTGCCCAAATTTGTACGGGCAGTCAAGTGTTTCAGGCTTTTACAGATACACTTGGAGGAGCTTGAAGCAGGAGGCTTCAACGTTAGTTATCTAGAGTTACTTCCGCTGGATCAAATGTTCTGTGTACTCTAATGATGGTATGTATATATGTACAAAACAGATTGTATTTCAAAGCTTATGTTATATAATATATTTTATTCGTTCCGCTGTGAGTTGTGGTCTTCGTTTTTTCTACTATTCTAATATTTCTTTCTTTCTATTTCTCATCCTCTAACTTCTTTCTAATAATGAGTCGTATTTCTGTGTTATTTGGGTTGGACGTGTGTTGTATTTAGTCAACTCAGATAGCACGGATTTGCGGGTCGTTTCCTCGAGACCCTTTTTCATTTTTGCTTTAGAAATTTCGAATTTTACTGAATGGATTCAAAGAAAAGGGGAAAGGAATTTAGGAGTGTTAGGGCTATTGATAAAGAACATGGCGGCGGCTTGGAATAAGAATTAGGGTTTAGTTTTGACCTTATATATTAGGTTATATATATTAAATAATATTTAATTTAATAGGTGTTTATGTTATCTTTTTTTCTTGTATTTGTAAAAGGGATAAATATGGCATATATGCATATGAGGGTAAGAGAAAGAACATAGAAGAAATAAAGAATACAAATGAAATGCATGCGGCCATTATTATTATCATTTTTATTATTCTTTTTCCTTCTTTATTATTTTCTTGCAATGAATGACACGCCTCTAATTTCCATTGATTATAATTTCAAATTCTATTTATTTATTTTATGAAGGAGGCAACTTTCCCTTTTTCTTTCTTTATTACTTTATTCCTTACTTGTGTCCCTACATAGTTTTATGTTACAAGGGAAATAAATTGGCTGAGGTGGCCTATTTATTTCTCATTTCTTATTTTCATCACTTGCATTAGTTAAAAATTATATTTTTAACTAACCTATAACTACGAGTAGCATGTAAATTTTATCCATTCTATATATACATAAAAATTATTATTATTATTAACGAATAAACATTTATTTCATTACCCTAATGTGTCTCTTCACATATAGTAGGTTACAAAGGAATTAAATTAGCTGACTAGGTATGTGTTAATCTAATCGACGTTTATCTCATATTCTAAAATTCAAAAGAAAACATAGGGAAAGAAAAAATGGGAATGTAATTAATGCATGATTTATTGTTTAATGCCAATTGTTAGAAAGTTTATAACTTCTTAATTTTCAAAACATATAATATTAACGTTTCAGAATTTAAGGAACCTATTCAATGCTCATGCAAGCACAAATAAAAAGAAATATACATACATGGAGTTGATTTGTTTTTGGAGAGAAATAATAAAAGGAAAAGAAAAAAGAAAAAGAAATAAGGGGATGTAAATTTAAGAAATAAGAATACATGTGTGAAAATTGAAGAGAAATAAGTTAATAGAATGAAGAGTAATAATTTAGTAGATAAATAAAAGAAATGAATGTGTTTAATGGAGAGTGGTGAGAAAAGAGGTAGTGAATTTGATGAAGTTAGAAAAAGAAAGGAAAGCTAAATAAACTTGCATGACATATAAATGAGCGAAGAAATTATGTTTTGATTTTATTATTAATTATCATGAAACTCTTATATTAAAGTTTTTAACAAAACAATGACTCAACTACTGTTTTCTTTTATTATCAATTGTTTGAAGTTAATTATTACAAATATACATACAACTTGATACTAATTTCAGTTGTAATAAATCACTATTTATCTAATTACAAATAACTGTTTATTAGAAATAAATTTCAAATCCTACATAAATAACATCATAATTTTATTTAAAAGATTTTTTCATTTAATAATTTAAGATGGAATTTTTAAATTCTGACGCATTTTCTGTCAAAATTTCTTAAAATAAAATTTTAAATTGGTTCTGATTTTCCGGGTTGTTACAAGAATGTAACAACCCATGTTGTTCGAATAATTAAATTATTAAATTTAATATGATTTTTGAATATTTTATGGTTATAAATAAAATTTTGTAATTTGATTATGTAAGTTTTGTTGTAAAATTAACTGAATTGATTATGTAAGGAATTTCAACGAGTTATAAGAATAAGGAACTTGCGTTGATTGTCAACATAACTATGATTTCGGTTTGTATTGTTAAATATTAGAGCTTGAATTTAATATTAAATTATTTAAATGAAATTAATTTGTTTAATTTTTAATTGAAATACTAATTGGATTTGAAAAACAATCAAAAATTGAATTCAAAATAATTGAAAGTTTATTTTATAAGGTTTATGTTAATTCTATTTGATTTAGGTTAATAAACCTTTGAATCGCATTAAAATGTAAACAAATAGAAATTGAATATTTTATTGCGTCAATGTACCTGTTAAAATAGTTAATTTGCAAACGACCTCGAAATTCGATAAAATTAATTTCATCGAATCTGGAATTGTAAATTATTGTAAGATTTCAAGTTTCGTGTCAATCAGAATTGTTATGTGAGTTTGCGTGATATAAACACGTATCGATTAAGGGTTTGAGATTTAAAATAATCATTTTTCAAACGATCTTGGATTTCGATGAAACTAGTTTCATCGAATATGAAATATTGAATTATTGTAAGATTTTGAATTTCATAGCCATCGTACTTATCGTTTGATCGTGCGAAATTAAAACGTGTAGGAAACTCATGTGTAATTTAATTAGAACGGTTGAATTTTAAGAAAATACGACTGTAACTTTGAAATTGGGCTTTGCCATAAGTCTCATTGCGTTCAGAAGGCCTTCAAACCCATAGGTAGGCTATTAGCAGGCTTGATTTGGACATAGACCAGTTTTTGACTTTAAAAACACATAAAACGAGACAATATATTATTAAAATATAATATTTCGAAAACCCTAATTTCCCAAGCAGCCATTTATAATTTCAATGGCCAGAATTTTTGATTATTTCTCCCTCAATATCTTCTAATTCGTTCAACGAAATTGAAAACTTCCAACACGAAAAGCGTAGAGTTTCGCGTGGGCTTCGCATCCATACGGATGATCGATATTCATTTCAACTCGATTCACCAGAATAGTATCATAAAGGAGGCGTGGTTGTAGGTCGTTTATTGGATGGAGGCGCAACCGAGTTGGGCCAAATTCGGGGCGTTGATGGAGCTTTCATCGGCGGTCGTGTTGGTGGAGGTCGATCGAATTCCGGCATTGTGTGTGGCATGCACGATTTTGGATTGGAGTATGCGAATGAGTTATCTCTGCTAGGTAAAACGTGAACAAAGATGAAGAAAGGTGAGTGGGGAGTGCAGACGTGGAAGGATAGGATATGGTGAGGAATTGTTTTAATTATTTTTAAAATTCGAATGCTAAAACTTGTATAACTTCCTCATACGAACTCAAATTAACTTGCAGTTTGTTTCGTTAGGACCGTATTGGAATTCCGAACAATGTGACACTGGTTTGGACCGATTCTGAGATAGTTAATTTTGAAGCTTATTTTGGATTTCAGACTCGTTCGAAATCAAAGGTGAGTGATTAAACTTCCGCACACTTAACTAAAATATTCAATTGTTAGTTAAATTGAAATCATGTTATGATATGATTGTATTGATTGTGGATTGGTAGTTAAAATTACATATTTATGTTAATTGACATCGATAGTGTAATTTAATTTTACTGTTAAGTTAAAATTTTACACTTAAGTTAAAATTCTACATTTAATTACTAATTTAAAACCCGATATCTGATAACTAGTAAATTTATACGATATTGAACTGGTTGGATGTATTGATGTGATGAATGGCTTGGATTTGATATGTTTGACATATTGATGTTTAATTTTGTGAATTTACCCGTTATTCACCTTGATTTTTACACGACCAATGTTTGTGTTGATTATTCCAATCATTTACCCTAGATGTTACGGGCTTCGAATAAACCCGGGAATAATCATTAAAAACTGAATTAAGAACATAGGTTGAAATGATAAATACCTATGACCTCAGATTTGGATTAAAATGATATATATCCTTTCCCAAAATATTAAAATTAAATTTTAAGTATTACTTGGCCATAGGATAGAAAATATTATACAGATACTGGTTGGTTAAATAAGAATTTGTTTTAACCTTGAATCTCGAAATATTGTTTTAAAGATAAATGATGTTATAAACACTACAAGAAAAACTGAAAATAGCGACGGCAGAATCCGCTTCCAATCCGTCGCTAAATTGGCTTTAGCGACGGATTTCCTACATAACATGGTGGTCGGTAAAAACCATGACGGTATTTGTGTCAGATTTTAGCGATGGAATATAGCATGAGTTTTCCGACAGTTTTCCGTCATTTTACTATTTTTATGATAAAAATATAATTTTATTTATTAATTTAATTTTAATTAACTACCGACTATTTACCGACGGATAAGTAATTTATAATAAATTATTATTTATAAAAGGCGTTGGTAAACCCTTACTAATTGCCAAGGGATTAGCGACGAAAATTAAATTGAAGTAAACTTAACCTCACTTTTTTTGTTGGTAATCCGTTGCTATTCCCCTTCTAATCTACCTACCTATATATATATATATATATATATATATATATATATATATATATATATATATATATATCGAATTAACATCATTCAACTATAAACATTGAAATAGCATATAAAAAAAACAAAGATAAATTTGCAAGAAAAAACATCTATAATCACATTAAAAAAAGAACATCTATATTAACATTTAAAAAAATATCCATATTCACATTCAAAATGAATGTCCATTCTTTCTCATGTTCATACACCAAACTGAATTATAAACAACAAAACTATTCAACTGGTGCTAACATTATCCCATACACATACAGAAATTCATATTAGCTCCACTGGTTATTGCAACAACAACTCCTCCTTTCATATTGTAATATTTACAGTAAGCTTCTGCACTGGCTATAGCTAAAACACCTGCTGCTTCAAGATTGCTTCTCTTCTCCCCATACATATCCTGTTTTTTCACAAATGACACAGTAACCGTACAATTTAGATAAATATTCAATGTTAAAACCTTAAACAACCATGCAAACATATCAATGTATGTTGAATTCAAGCTCAATTTGACTGGAACACTTACAAAGATCAGTTGCTTAGCGGTCACAAACACTTCTACCTATCAAACTGTAAGAAGATGGGAAAAGATAATTAGTCACCTCTCCACCAGACTCTCTCTTACCAACAGTTTCAAGCAGCAATACTCACCTAGATCACAAACACTTACCTCCAAGCACAGCCAGCATGAAGGAACAACTTACATTCTAGACTTGCAACAACCCAGCCAAAAGAAATGTAAAATTCCCTAGTAACAAACATAACCGACTTACAAATCCCATTATCAACTACTATATAAAATCAGAAAATACCTCCTTCAGTGAACACCCAACACAGACCACCTGCAGATCCTAAGTTGGGGTGAATTTGGTAAACCAATTAATGGAGATGCAGATAATAATCCATATGGACTCATAACTCTTTCTGTATAAACTGAGCTACACTGACTCACATTATCGGCCTTGGATGATATGTTCGCCACCGCTTGGTTTTTCAAACCCATGTCATAAGGAGTACCATGCGAATGATATTCCTTCTCATATAATTTTTGCACTAACGTTTGGCGATCGGTTTTCATTTCCTTGGATTTGATAGGAATGCGGGTGAGATTGAATTTCTCATTCATTGCCATGGTCTTTCTGTTTGAAAGAACCCATACACATAGTATCAATAGGAACAGGATTAACAACGCAATTATGCTCAAGCAAATGATAATCCAAAGAGGAAGTTGAAGATTCGTGTTTTGTGTGACAAATCCATGTTTAGAATACATTCAGCTGCCATTCTGCCTCTGCATTATAGAAAATAAAGCATAGTAGTTAAGGCGCAAGGGTTGAGCCCTGGGCTTTTTTGAGCCTTGGGCTTTTTTGTGCGACTTTTATACAAGTGTGTGTTTTTTGCTAGAAAAAAACTGTACTATAAAATTCTACTAAAAATGATTATTTTACTGATACAAAAACTTTGATTAGTAGGTACGAAGTCACAAATGCAATTTCCAAACTAAAACAATCACAAATTCAACAAATTTAATTATTTAAAACATAACTCTTTAAACTTTAAAATTAAAACATAACTCAATAAATTTCAAAACATGTCTAAATTTTAATTTAAAAGTTAAAACATAACTCAATAAATTAACTAACAAGTTTAGATTAAAGTTTAAACCTTTGAACTAATTAATTTAAATGAAAACAATTTAAAAAAAATTGTTGTTGATATTTAAACACAAACAAACACACATGACAGTGGCAAC
Organism: Allium sativum; assembly: GCA_030737875.1. Classification (NCBI taxonomy): domain Eukaryota; kingdom Viridiplantae; phylum Streptophyta; class Magnoliopsida; order Asparagales; family Amaryllidaceae; genus Allium; species Allium sativum. The sequence goes on from CM060921.1 coordinate 125,390,699, forward strand.
AACAACGGAGACGGCAACAATATATTTTAGCGTCGAATGCGTTAAAATGAAAGGGAAAACCCTAAAAATTGGCTAAACCTGTTCGAATTTGAAGGTTGAGAGTCGGATCGGATCCAAACAAAAGTGGGCTTGGCATAAAATCAATTATTTCACAAGGCGCGCTTTTTGAGCCTCAGCGTCTCGAGAAAAAGCGCCAAAGGCGCGCTTTATTTATGCCTCAGTTAGCCGATGCGCCTTGAAGGCCAGCGAAGCGCAAAGCCTGTGCCTGAGCCTTAGGCGCGCCTAGGCGCGCTTAAGCGCGCGCCTTAACAACTATGAAATAAAGTAGGCTTAATCATTTGATTTGGAGTGTTATGTAGCAATTTATTGTTACAGAAAGTTCCAGAGAATATCAGGTTCAAAGGAAAGTTTTGGATATATTCAACCGAGCAGAAAATACAACCTCACTCCTGCTTCTTCACTGTCATTCTATTAGCTTTAGCATACTGTAATTCTTAAGATTACGATATAGATTAATAAACAAGCTGCGCTTAGACCAAAAATCAGATATTTCAAAAGTTTTTAAGCTTCTATCCAAACGACTTTAGAAAATGGCAGTCGGTTAAATTGAATGATTTACTATTTCCAACTAATTGTAGGACGTTATACCAACATATTAAGGCAGTGAAGCATAATATTATCAATCTATCAAGCAATGGCAATGAGATAAATATAGAAAGGTAAATGTTCGTTATTTCCAATCCTTTAAATCCTCATTACTTCACATAAAGCATATTTTAATATCAACATATAAATTAAACATAAATTTCCAATTTTTACGAAGTATTTGGAAATGATGATATAAAAATTGAGGATTAATCCGTAGTACACTACATTGAATTGATAAGCTCGTGCTAAAAAGAAAATGTTGATTACCTGAGCCAACGAAATGAAAATGAAAATCCGACAGTGCTAGGTTTTGGTAGAAGACGGTGAAACAAACCTGGAAGCCGACCAAAAAATCCGATCTAAAAATAGATCTAAGAAATTAAAATGGAGTTGTACGACGAGAGGGAAAACAGTCAACAACAAAAGAGAAAGCTTAGATAAATGTAAGTGACGAGGCACAGCGTTGGGGGGAGATGAGGCATATGAGGAAGACAAGGGGAGAGGAAGGAGAAAGCGACTGGGAAACGTTTTCTAAGTCCCCATTGATGAAGAAGCCATTTTATTCTTGTTGAGAAAGAAGTGTCATTTGGAGATTGGTGGAGATAAAAGTTTGCAGGAGAGAGAGAGGGAGACATCAAATTATTCGTGAAATTTTTGGTTTAGAGCCAAAATATTTCGTTCTGCCGCCAAAGCAAAATTTTGAATTTGAAGCCATTTGTATGTTGTACTCTGTAATTTTCTATAATAAGTATAAGTATTTAAAAATTTCAAAATTCATCAATATTCGTTGTTCAAAAATGAAAAATTATCTGATATTTAAAAAACAAATACACATATGGATATGGTCATGTTTGGATCCACTTATTATCCCTTTGAGTATAATCGAAATTATAGTTAATTTTCCGTGTAATCAAATAAATAAATTTTTGTCATTTGCAGTTTTATGTAAGTAAAATATATTAATATGTTATAAACATCAATATTTCTACTTAAAAATATTAGCTAAAATTAGCTATACATTATTACGAGGTAAAAACGTGGTACAAATGAAAATTTCCCAAAATATCCTTTATATTCACATTATATACATCTCAATATTTTCACTTTGATTAAATATTCAAAAAATTTGCTTTATTGCTTAGGATTCCAAGAAAAAAAATCCTATTCATTAACTATAACGATGACAGCCAACAATATCATAATTAAAATTTAATATTATAGCTTAAATATCGAATATAGCAAACAAATATTCTTTATAAATTCTAAATATCATCCATGGGTTTTTCCACATACGAATATCAGTTAAATATAGGTCTTGGATGATTAATTTTTTTTACAATTCAGAACTTAAGCTAATAAAAAAATTAGTGTTGCAAGTTAAAGATAAAAAATTCGGGCAAACTATAAATTATTTCAACGTGAAAATATTTATTTAACTTCTTATTTATAAACTTTGACCATTTTGTTTTTCTTAATTACTAATTATTTATCAATTAATACGTACCAATCAATTTCTTAAAAGCAAATATGTATTAATGATATCTTGATATTAATTTAATTAATCGTATTAAAGACTATTAAATAATCATTGATTATCAAAACAAATTTAATAAATTACATCGAACAATAATGTATTTTATTAATTACAATTACCTCTTATTTATATTATATAGTAATTAATAATTAATCAGCATTAACTATTGAATTTTATTTACTTCTAATAGTTATTATTTATTATTAATTACTAATGTATTATTAGCATTAATTATTTAAAATTTAAATTTACTAATTAATTACTAAGTAATAACACAAATTTAAAACATTTTATAAATAATAAATATAAAAGTTCGTTTCAAATCTCTTGGAAAACTGCTGGGAAAATAGCTTCAAAATTATGTCGAGGGTAATCTGACTCTACTAGCAACGGAATTTAGCATTAAATTTTATGACGGTAAAGTGCTGCAATTTCCATTGATTTAGCGACAAAATTAGTATTCGACGGTAATAATTTATAATAAGGTGACATATAAAATCCAAAATATTTTCTCTTACAAAGCCTACGAAAATCCGTCGCTAATTAGCGACGGAATTTTCCGCTGCTAAAAATTTGTCGCTAATCTCGATTTTTCTTGTAGTGAAATCGACTTCGTCTGAATTCGAATTTTGAAATTTGAAATTTAAAATTTGATGGAAATTTGTTAACGTTGTTAACTGAAGTAAAACAATGAATTGAATATGATTTGAATTTATCGAAATTGAATTTATTTATCCAGTTTTGAAATTTACTTTCAATTAACTTAATTTAAAGTGATATTTGAATTGTGAACTCGAGATTAGTATAAGAATCTTTAAATATTTGAACCCAATGGGTGAATTGAATTGAATTTAAAATGGGAGTCGATTTGAATTGAAATATTTGAATTTGGCCGAACTAATTTGAAATTGGAATATGATTCCCATTTGTTTAAAATTAGAAGAAACAATACTAATTCTAATTATTTTAATTAAACCCTTATATAAACCATTTTTCTTAGTAATTATTTTACTTTATAAACTATCTATTTTTTTTTTACTTATACATAGTAATTATCTTAATAAAATACTTTAATAAATAACTATTTTACATTATAAACTATTTTATTTTAACTTATACACACACACACACACAATTTCGAATAAACTATTTTATCCATCAACTATATATTTTATAAGCCTCTTTAATATTTAACAAAATTTTTATAAATACTATTTTTTATATTCAAAACTTTTTTTTTTTTTGAAAAGGCTGACTGGTTTATTTTTATTTGAATATTTTATTGTCCTAACTAATTGTTTTCAAACTATTTTTATATACATTTCAACCATTTAAACTGTTTTTATATACCTTTCAACTATTTAATATTCAAATTATTTTAAGATTTGAATTGTTTCAAGATGCTGAGTTTTATTTAAATAGGGTTTTTAATACGAAAGTATATCCATTTTTTGATATAAATGATTTGAAAGCAAAAAAATGATATTTTGGTATCAAGTATGAACCGTTTGAAATGTATAAATCCGACCGGTGTGAAAAATGAAAACATTTGGTTGTTAAAGAGACCGGGTTCGGATATTATCATACTCTCTGCTCACCTAAAAATAGCAATTTGTTATCATACTGGAGCTGTTGCCTTAAAAAAGAATAAAAAGTAAGAGCTTAAGATATACATTTTTCCTGTTCAATAAAGAACCTTACAGAATATGTCAATTTGTATTTATTTAGCAGACATCGAGAATTAAGATAGCTTAAATTCTCGAATATGTTGAGCAAAAAGAAGTTTAGATGTCCAGATACCATATTCCTTAGTTCAGAACTGTCTTCACCCCACGCATTGAGCATCACGATGAGTAATATTAGATATGCACTGACCTTCATGAGTAATATAGATAGGCATAAAGCTATTAGCTGGTAGTGGACTGTTTATATTTTTCCTCAAGCCTAACATGACTAAAGAGACTACAAGCAAAATAAAGGTAATTGAATTAGGAAAAATCTGCAAGTAATGCAGTACATAAACAAAATTAGTGAATGCATGCACTTAAGTGAAGGCTGATTGTTGGAAAAACATACCAAGTTGACATGCATCACACGAAATGGTTTACTGATGTTCATAACATGCTAAATGAATAAATGTCATGCTGAAACAAATTAAGAGATAATTAGCTGATGTCTAACACTTTGTAATGAAAAATTTCACTGATAAAGACTTCAAACTCAAATTTCACTGATAAAATATACTTATCAATATATAAATTGGCAACACTTTGTTGCTCAGTACATCGGCTGCAAATTCTTGTCTAACGGCCTTTTAGTTCAATTTTTTCGCAAAGAATGAACTTGTAGCAATTTGAACTGAAGGAGATGAAACTTCCATGCACCAGCTTGTGCATCTCCTCCACAATAAGCTCCAACGCAGCTTCAACCTCACCACCCGGTAAGTACAGCGAACACAATCTTTTTTGCCTCAGCATTTGCACTATCTCTTCTATACATGCGTCTTTTTTGTAAAATTGCACCCTAACAAATTCCATAAAGCAATGTCAACAGCGTAGTCGCCTTTGTGCTAAACACTGAAAAAGTTAACGAAAATAGGGAAACAAGAATTTATCAAAGCTGACCGTGCATTTATATGAATCCAGAACCATTCCCATCGCAAATGCTTCCTCGAAAATGGACTCTATGTACTCTATTCGATAATCCTTTTCCTTTTTCCTATCAGCCGAATTGACAGTCCAATTGCTCCCATAATGAACTTATTTCTCATTGCTGCAGCAATAGTCCAGAGGAGCATGAACTGGTACTGTTCCATGTTGGATGATAGTTTCTGAGTCCAGAGAGCTTTTAGCAGTATGAAACAATGGTCGACAGGACAATATATGTTCATAGCGGAGTTTGCTACAAAGCAAGTTGAATAGAACAATTTAGCATGACGATAACTACAATACCCTTCTCTATAACAAACAAAGTGGATATTTTGAGTTATAGCAAGTCCCTCAAACAATAAAGCTCCATAATTTGATTTCTCCGAAAAATTGCATTCGCACCAACAAAAAAGACCTTGAACTACCTTTTAAAACCAAGTTGAAAAAAGCGTCGGATTAAAAACTTAACATGTTATAAATTCGACATAGCTTTGTATATTTTAAAGTTGAAGCACCGATCTATTTCGCCAAGGCTTTATGTATTTTTGTTGTTGCTATGCCTTGCTTGATCTCAACACTGTAAATCATAGTCACTTTAATTTTTCTCACGGTGTCAGTATCGTTTACTTAAATATAAAATAGGAAATACAACAGTTGTCAAGAGCTAAAGTGTTGGAAGTTTTATGTAGCTCTGATACCACTTTGTTAGAATTTTAGAGGAGGAAGATTAATTGTAAAAAGAGGAATAATTTCTTTTTTGAGAAGAAGGAAAAACTTTTATTGTTTGATATAACTTGATTACATAATTTGTTTCATACTTGCTTGATTCAACAAATGAGGGAGTAGACCATATTTATAACATAGCCATGCTTCTATACTTTTCTGCTTCTAGAGTTTTCTTTTTCTACACTTCTCTTTTTTTTCTAGGTCTTTCCTTAATTCTCTTATTTTCTAGATTTTCATTCTCTAGAATTTTCAAATTACATAATTAAGAAATCTAGATATTACTTCCATTAATTTAGACATTTCCTAATACAAGAATTTAATTTGTTACATAATTGACATTATAAAACAAAGTTTATTTGTTTCCTATTATTTTCAACATCCCCGTAAACTTGGTTTTATTACTCCAAGCAGATTCCTTTGTATCTCACGTGTTTTAGCAGAAATGAAGAAATTATCCAAATTTTCTTTTTTCGTTTCTTCCTCTTTCCCAATATGAAGATCTTCGATGCAATTTCTTTAACGGTGCTCCATTCTTTTTGTCCTCCTTCATTCGCACAAGACGTTCCAAAAAGTGTGTGCTCTAGCTTCCATCTTATTCCGGTGTCATACACTTTGAATTCTTTAAAAATTTCACTTTTACAGTATTCGATCAATTCAATTTCTTTGTTTGTGTTAACTAACACCGAACAAACAACAACGCTAACCTTTTTCTCAGCAACAACTTCAAGCACGACTTTAGACTCTTTTTCCACGACAACATCCTCTCTCTCGTCAATAATTTTAGATTTAGTAACATCATCAAGCTTCTCATTATCAGCATTCTTTGTACTAGGCACCGCTTCACTTACTTCTTCAACTTGAGTTTTTTGTTCATCGTCTACCTCATTCAACTCCACTACACTGTCAGCTTCTTCAACATCATTAGCGCAAAACTCAACTTCAATGGATTTCAAATCTCTCTCTTTTTCAATAGCATTAATGTTACTAGCACTTTTATTCTCCTCTTTCGCCTCGATGACCGAACTCACTTCAATAATATCAAATTCATTCTTCTCCTGTTCGACTATGGGCACTAAACTTTCTTCAACTTTAGCTATATTTTCTTTTCCTACTTCATTTGATTCAACCGCCCTATAAACATGCATGCATTATCTGCATCAAGCCCAACTTCGGTATCCTTCCTTTTATCAGCAGCATTCCTAGCTTCCTTTTGCTTCTGCACCTCCTTTTTCCTCTTCTTCTCTATCTCATCCATCATCTTTTCTTCCATAGGCTCTGACTTAGTCTCTTCTTTCTTCTTCTCTTGCTCCTTCTCGTTCACACTTTCGCTATCCTTCTTTTCATCTTTTTCATCAATCAACTTATCTTCATTCATTATAATTGCATCATCTTTTCCATACACCTTTTTCAAGAGATTCCTTGTATCTTTTGTACACCTTCCTCTAAAAATAAGATCCGAAGCTTTCTCATCGACATTCTCAGCAATCACAGAAAGAGCACGGTAATAATTCCGTTTTAATTTCGCAAAGGCTTTCTTGTCCATTTGCGACAAGCTTTCGACGTCTTTACGCCATTCATAGCCATTTTCAATAATTTCCCACAGACCTTTGGAGATTAGCTCCTCTTTTTTCCTACTGGTCCATTCTTCAAAATTCTCTTTTGTGAGAACAAACGTCGAAAGATATAGAATTGTCATAATTTCAACCAGCCTCCGATACCACTTTGTTGGAAATTTTATGTAGCTCTGATACCACTTTGTTAGAATTTTAGAGGAGGAAGATTAATTGTAAAAAGAGGAATAATTTCTTTTTTGAGGAGAAGGAAAAACTTTTATTGCTTGATATAACTTGATTACATAATTTGTTTCATACTTGCTTGATTCAACAAATGAGGGAATAGACCATATTTATAACATAGTCATGCTTCTACACTTTTCTGCTTCTAGAGTTTTCTTTTTCTGCACTTCTTTTTTTCTAGGTCTTTCCTTAATTCTCTTATTTTCTAAATTTTCATTCTCTAGAAATTTCATATTACATAATTAAGAAATCTAGATATTACTTCCATTAATTTAGACCTTTCCTAATACAAGAATTTAACTTGTTACATAATTGACATTATAAAACCAAGTTTATTTGTTTTCTTTTATTTTCAACATAAAGTAGTATGGTTGATGTTTTAAATAAAGAAATGAGATGTAAAAGTGCATCAAGCATAGTTTGTGTCAAAGTGATGATATTTTCTATCACTAGATAACTTGATTATACATGATATGTAAAAAGCTTAGTACATCGCATTTGGACTGTTTATACATGATTAAAGAGGATGGATTAGCAGAATCAAGTTTTATACTAAAAAGTTATATTAAGCACTTGTTTATCGTTGAATCTACTTTTTCCATATTTATATCCAACCGTTCACTAATAAGTTTGCTTTTAACCAGTGAACAAAGAGACATAACACGCTAAATCTAAGTAGAAATCTAACACGGATATCAACTAGTCAATAACCATATTAATAATAATAAAAGATCTAGCGGTTGAGATATACTGTTGTTGCTCTCTGTAACTTGACCTTAAACGACTAAAAAGGCGAGAACTTCGATTATGTTTTAAATAGCGCAAATTAACCAAAATTTAGAATTCTGGACATATGCACCAATCATACATTTTGCAAAAAGGATGCACCAGCTGGAAATCAAACCCGGGTTTGTACCGTGGCAGGGTACTATTCTACCACTAGAGCACTGGTGCTTGATGTCGATTTTATCTTTGTTATTTTTGTAGTGCTTTCAGCCACTTACAAATATATGTTTATCTTTTAAAAAATTAAATCTCAAAGACTATAATTCACAATTGTTGTTTGATTGGATTTGTAGTTTAAGATAGCAATGGCATGCATTTGTACTAATCATTTTATATTTAGTACCATTTTGGATTTCATTAAAAGAACTTCTAAATAAATGATTATCTTATCGAGATAAGGGATCAATCTCTAAAACGAAATAAGTAATGCTAATAACTAACCATTGGTCATAATTAAGTTGAACGCGGTGAACTTTATTTGTCAATATCGTATTTTTGTTGCAGTTATGCTTTACTTGACCTCAACACTGTAAATTATGATCAATTAAATTACCTCATGACCATGATGTCATTTGCATAGATATATAATAATCAATACAAAGCCAATCAAAAACTAAATAATAAGGTTGAAGTTTTCAATAAAGTAGCAGGATGTAAAAATAAGAGTGATATGATGGTGGTTATCCGCATTATAACCTTTAGTTGTAACTGCATTTGCATTTGCATCTGTTATTTGTTGTTAATAAATACAATAACCCATGTTGTAACTATTTATAATGGTTAGTCATTGTATTTTCTTTTTCTTTTATAAAGAAGGCAAAATAAAGCATTATTATTTTACACCGACAAGCTGGTTTTATAGTGGTCATACCACTTGACGGATAAAATATATATAGGCTAGAGGCACAAACACCTCAAAACTACATAATGGCTATTATAGCGGCCAGGGGCGGACCTATATACCACCCAGCTAGGGCAAAGGCCCCATCTGGAAAGTTGTTATCCCTTCAGTAATAACACTCTTTTTATATCAGCCGCACCTCATTTCAATAGGCTGCCCTATGTGGCTCAAGTTTCTAGGTCTGCCACTGATAGCGGCCAAAATAAACTGAATACTATAAAACAACATAGGAGTCGGGCAGTGTACCTAAGCTACTAAAAATACTTGTCTACCTTCCCTCCTCCTCCCCCCCCCCCCCCCCGAAAAGGACGATCTGTTCTGTTGTCCGCCGAAACGGGCCCTAAGACATGGACAAAACAATAGAAAAGGCAAGCTAGAAGAGGATCGAAGTTGATGGAAGCTGCACTGTAAATGTATTTCCTATCCCCAGTGGAATCCATGAATACAATCTTGTTCATCTCACCGACTGCACCATCCCTAGCAAATGAAAAACCATCACCTTCGTATTTTTAACTTTTAAAACTTTTACGCATATTTTATCAATATGCATCATTATTGATAGCTGACCATGATTCTAGAATTTTTTTTTCTCATGAATTAGTTTGTTCGTTTATAAACTAATCTTGCACGCACAAGTAATAAGACATGTGTCAGTAGTGCATTATTTCTTTAGCCTAAGTTACAAAAATGTGTCAGTGTATTTGTTAAATAATGTATGTACAACTGATATGGTTTATCATTATTATCAAAATCTGTAGCTGTTATTGTCACCATAGTAGTTGATGACAACATGAACAGTTGAGCAGCCGACGGTACAACAATAGTTGCTCTTTGTAAAAGTGCACCAAGCAAGCAATAATTGGATCAAAGTAATGAAGTTTTCTATCACTAGGTCACTTAATGGTTGATGATATGTTGATTTTTCAGTTACTTTGTATAGGGTCTTTTGACTCAAAATTTACACCAAAACCAAAATATTATGTTTGAACTAGAATTTGTCATTTGGTCTAATCCTAGTCCTTACAAACAACAAATAGCATAAAAATATTAAATATGACCGACTATAGTAGTTAAGCATGACGATCATTTTATGTGAAAGAATACTAATAAAACGTGAATAAAAAAATATATAGTCATGTATGAATTATGAAAATTGATTGGTTAACTTGTAATATAAGCTAATAAAAAACAAATAGAACCCCACAATAAGTTCGCTGGGTATATTAATAGGTTTCCTTTTATTTAAAGGTAAACTGCTAGAAAAACCTTTGCATGCAAATCAACAACCATATAAAGCTAAGGAAAAATAAAATCAATTTAGCATAAAAAATTCAGCTAAATTTTCTAGTAGCTTACAAGCTTTTGAAATCGTGAATATGCCCAAACAAGATTTAGTCTCATAAACATAAATAACATAGGGGATACTGTTATTTGTTATAAATTTTATGGTAAATCTTACGATTATGCATCCTAATAGATAGTAGACTGCTTTTAATATTTTATGCAACGGCTGTTCATGGTAAGTGTGAAAAAATAACATAATATTAGCTGCCATAGAAAATTCACCATACAAGCATAACCACATTAGAAGTACCACAATGGACTAACATAACAAAACTGGAAATATTTCATGTACATTTTTATAGTCTAAAACTAAAACATAATTCAAGCAAAAAAGCATGAATGGTTTTCTACATTATAAATTTGCATTTCCAACTTAATAAAACAAATGAAAAAATGAAATAAATTTTGGAATGTTTCATGCATGTTTGTTAGATCTAAACTAAGACTTGTTACTTTACACACATTTATGTCCGATACTTTTGTTCTTAACTTGTGATTATGTGATCTGGTTCTGTGTTGCTGAAATGAAACTGTGTTCTACTTATTATACTTAACTCTTAAGCTTTTACTTTTAGTTTTGTTGTACCTTCTTGTTCTGCATTCCACACATGTTTTCTTTTCAGTTGTAGCCACGGATCATTATTAGCTGGATTTTCTTGACCAATTTTGCTAAATTTCCTTGGTTATGACTGGAGCAATACCCGAGACTTCTTTCCCGTGACTAACCATTCTTGTGCTTGTCACTGTATATATCGAAGTTCTCGAGTTTGCCTTAGCCATTTCAAGGGATTCAACTTTGTTGGTCAGAGTAACCCTGGTAGATGCTAAGCCTTTAGTGTAAAGTTGTGACGAGTTTATGGTATGTTTAAGTGAGCATTATTAAATTTCCTTAATGCGGTGGTAATGCCCCTATACCAAAATTGTCACATACTTTAAAGGTTGGGCATGGCATTTGTGATCGATTTCGTTTGGAATCTCCTGGTCGTTTGTTTTTGCCATTTTAAAATTTCCTGTCATGATCAAGGCTTTCCGGTCTAGTCGATCCAGCTCACACCTTTTTGTAAAGATGAATTTTTGTTTTTGTGTCCCTACTTGAGAGGTTTTATATTTTAGTATATTAAATCATGTTTCTCGCTAACCTTGCAATCCAGGCCCTTTGAAGATTAGATTTGAATATATGCCCCCGGAGAGGTCTTCGTAAATCCAATATTTATGCCTTCGAAGAGGTCTTTGTAAATCCGTTATTCGTTGTGACTAAATAACTCAACCACTTATAGAATTTGTCGGACGCCTTTGAAAAGGTCTTTGGGTCCGTCACTAACCGAATTTGGAAGACCCAGCTTATGATCGGCTGCCCCCAAAGGGGTTTTTTATGTCTGTCAGTAACTGGATTTAGAAGATCCAGCATCAATAACTGGGTTTGGAAGACCCAACATCTGATTGGATGCCCTGAGGAGGTCTTTTGAAGCTCATGGTTTGTCGTAATCGGACCATGTTCCAATGACACTGACGATCGACTGGGTGCCCCTCGGAGAGGTCTTTGGTTTAGAAGCCCAGTGTTTGTCGTAATCGGGCCATATACTAATGGTACTGACGATCAACTGGGTACCCCTCGGGTTGGTCTTTGGTTTAAAGTTGCATTGTTTCACAGGGCGGACACTAGTTCATTTATTGGGTTTATCACGATTTGTTAGAACTAGGGTCCTGGACCTTGCAATTAAGAAGGTGCTCCTACGGTGAAACTTTCAACCTTGTTTGTAGTCTGAACGCCGCACTACTTGACAGTTCGGTTCCTGGTGTCCCTCATTTGCAATGTTGTGCTCCACATATTCGTATTTGTTGCGAATGATGTTTTGAGCATTGAGCAATGGGCGTTTGAGCTATCCCAATCGGGATGTGCTGTAACAGTCACCAAGCTTTATTAGGTTATGGATGCAATGACGTTCTTTTAGGGGACCTGCAATCAAAATCAAATTTTAGCAACTTGTAAACAAGAATTTGCAAAATGTACGATTTAGGCAAGTAAAGTAGTTTCTTTCATTAATATGTACAAAACTTGTAACAATGTTGCATGGTAATTACAATGCACGATATTTACAACTTTTCAATATATGTGAAAGAAACATTAAGCAAAGTAACGTCGGAGATGTATGCCATTCCAGGCTCGAGGAAGTCGGATGTTGTCCATTGTTTTCAGTTCGAAGGTGCCGTCTAAGAATTTTTGGCTTATCATATACGGTCATTCCCAGTTGGGTCCAAATACTCCATTTTCTATCATGATTCTTTTTTTGAACAAGGTCCCCAACTTGGAAAGTTCTCCGTTTAACTTTAGCATTAAAATGACGAGCTATCTATCTATAATGTGCAACGATTTTGAGTTCTGCTTCTTTGCTTTTTTCTTCAAGCAAATCAAGTGCTTCGAGCTACAGTTTCTCATTCTCTTCTTGGTTGAAGTGGATTCTTCGATGAGTGGAAACTTCCAGTTCCACTGGGATCATAGCCTCAGATCCAAATGCGAGCGAGAATGGAGTGTGCTCAGTCGTAATTTAATGAGTTATGCGATATGCCCATAGTGCAAGAGGAAGCTCATCTACCCAACTACCTTTAGCTTTCTCGAGACGCTTCTTAATAGTTGACTTCAAAATTTTGTTTATTGCCTCAACTTGCCCACTGGCCTATGGATGAGCAACGGCTGCAACTTCTTAATCTTGTATTTAGCACAGAAATCTAGGAATTCACTACTCTCAAGTTCCGTTATCGATGATTATCTTCTGAGGTATCTCGAATCGACAGATAATGTTCTTTAAGACAAAGTTGATCACCTTTTTCGAAGTAATAATTGCTAATGGTTTGACTTCAGCCCATTTAGTGAAATAGTCAACAACCACGATTGCATACTTTCATACTCGACTTAGCTGTAGGCAATGCTCCGATCAAATCTATGCCCCATACGGCAAACGGCCACGGACTGACCATCTGAGTCAATTCCGTGGGAGGTGCTCTTGGAATTTTTGCAAATCTTTGACATCTATCACACTTCTTAGCATAGACCATTACATCCAGGTTCACATCGGGCCAAAAGTAGTCATATCGCATAATTTTCTTGGCCAGTGTTTTGATCTCTTGTGTGACCACCGCATTCTCCGTCATGTAATTCTGCCAAGATTGCTTTGGATTCCTCTTTGGTTACACATCGCAGCAGTGTCATGGAGAAACCTCACATATATAACCTTCCATCCTGGATAAGGTATAATGGAGCTTTGCGCAATACTTTTCGTCGCTTTTTTGGTTTCTTTGGAACTAGAAGTGTTCAGTTGAGGATATATTCCTTGATTGTGGTCATCCAGGACACAGGCTCTTCAACAGTCTACATAATCCAGTCAACCTCTATGTCTTCAATGGCGGGTCAACCTCTATGTCTTCAATGGCGGGAGTTCAAAGGACTTCGACGGGAATCAAACCTAGAAACTGTGCATCTGAGGAACTAGCATATTTGGCAAGAGAATCTGCCTTTGAATTTTCTTCCTTAGGAATATGAGATATAGTGTAGTAGTCAAGATTGTTAAGAAGTTCCAAAGCTTTGGTAAGATAAGCAGGAAGGTTTCTGAGTTTTCTGGAATTCCTTTCGGACTTGACATACTACCAGCTGCGAGTCACTGAGTATTTGCAAGGTTTTCAAATTCAATTCTTTTGCCAAATTTAGCCCTGTAATTAACGCTTCATATTCAGCTTCATTGTTGGTTGATGGGAATTCCAACCTTAGGGTGTAGCATAAGGAATGGCCTTCAGGAGTTTCTAGGACTATTCCTGCCCCTGAGCAGTAATCATTCCTAGATCCATCAATGAATAGCTTCCAACTGGCCACCCCCTCTGCTGGTTCTTTTGTTCCTTCCCCCTATCCATGAACTCGGTGATAAAATCCGCTAATGCCTTCCCATTAATAGCTTTTCGAGAATGATAAGTGATGTCATATTGGCTGAGCTATATGTTCCACTTCAATAGTCTCCCTGGAGTTTCTAGACGGAAAAGGACTTGTCATAGCGGTTGGTCAGTAAGAACCTTTATAGGATGGGCTTGGAAGTACAGTCTTAGCTTCTTTGAGGCAATAAAAAGACAATACGCAAGCTTCTCCAACTTAGGATAGTTTAATTCTGCCCCAGCAAGCATTTTACTGATATTGTAAACTGGTCATTGAACATTGGCATCTTCCCGGACGAGCGCAATGTTTAATGCATGAGATGAGACAGCCAGATATATGAACAGTTCCTCTCCATCTTTCAGCTTTGACAGCATCGGTGGTGATTCCATGTGCTTGATCAACTCTTCGAAGGTTGTTTGGCATTCAGGAGTCCACTGAAAATCCTTTCTTTCTTCAAAGCATCGAAGAGTGGAATGCACCGATCTATGGCCATTGAAATGAATTGGTTAAGCACAACTACTTTCCCATTTAGGCTTTGAAGCTCTTTCTTTGTCCTTGGAGCACGCATCTCCCGTAAGGTTGTGACCTGAAAAGGATTTGCTTTAATGCCTCTAGCGTTGACTTCGAATCCAAGAAACTTTCCCGACACAACTCCAACTGAGCATTTAAGCGGATTTAACTTCATCCCATACTTTCTGAGGATATGAAATATTTCAGCTAGATTTTCAAGATGATCCTCAGCTTTCTTTGATTTCACCAGCATATCGTCCACATAGACTTCCATTGTATTCCCGATTTGGGATTTAAACATGGAGTTCACAAGGCGATAGTATGTTGCTTCTGCATTTTTCAGTCCAAACGGCATGACTTTGTAGCAGTACATGCCCCTATCTGTTATGAAACTTGTGTTTTCCTCATTTGTCTTATGCATCATAATTTGATTGTAAATGGAGTACGCGTCCATGAAAGATAATAGTTTGTGCCCCGCTATTACATCAACACGTTTATCAATTCTGGGCAATGAGAAACTGTCTTTGGGACATGCCTTGTTAAGGTCTGAGTAGTTTATGCACACCCTCCATTTGTCTTTGGACTTTTTAACAATGACCGGATTGGAAAACCAATCAGGATATGTGGATTCATGTATGAAGTTATTCTTGAACAAGCTATCCACTTCTTCTTTTAATGCTATAGATCTTTAGGGTCCCTGAACTCGTCTTTTTTGTTTTATTGGAGTTAAACTTGGATTAACATTCAACTTATGCACTATTACATCACATGAAATTCCACACATGTCGAAATGTGTCCAAGCGAAAACATCTAAATTTTCTTTTAAAAACAAGATTAATTCTCTCTGCAACTTTAGGCCTAGCTGAGAACCTATTTTCAAGACTCTGTCGGGATCTTTGTCATGCATTGGGATAGAGATTGTGGCTTCAGTTGGTGCCGCTCTATTCTCCCTCATACTGGCTTTCCTTGGGTCTATTTCCTTATGAGCTCCGCTATGCTCGCCAGTATGAGGGCCCTCCCTAATTGCTATAAGGGGGAGTCACGAACGTGGAGCGAAGCCTCCACATTCTTGTTTGTTTCCTTCTTCCTAGCTTCAACTAGCTCTGCCATATAGCATTCTCTCGTTGCCTTCTGGTCACCCTTAATCACGCTGACTCCATTTTCTGTAGGGAATTTCATGATCAAACACCATGGAGCCAATTCTATTTTAAATGCAGCCAGAGCTGGTCTCCCAAGGAAGGTGTTGTAGCCTGAACTGCTCTCTAAATAACTTGGCTAAGATAGCAAAATCATCCACGGATTTGGTGGCAACTTTGTGAACCAGAGAGAGGCCACCCCTTCAAGATAAGTTGGAAAGTAAAGACAATTTAGCTCATCTGTGGCACGTGCCCCATCCATGTTTGATCATACTCGAATAGGAACACGTTGGGATCGCCAGTCCCATTGTAAGCTTGTACCATTGGAGGCTTGAGCTTCTTTGAGTACGGAGCCATCTTGATCCTCTCCATGAGTGGGGTTTTAGCAGGAGCAACCCCCACTCTTTCTCATCGTCTTGTTTCTTTGAGATTTTCTCCATGATCTTGCGGACCATTTCTGATATTCGCTCCTCTTCATTGTACTGGTCCACGGGGCAGACACCTTCCTCCTTTCCGGATGTTTGCCTAAGCAAACGGTCACGTTTTGGATTCCGGGGCCCTATGCCTCCCTCTTGGGGAGGTGCCCCTTTAGTGGATTCATGTACTTGTCGAGATGTTGCTTTCTCAGGATGGTTGCGTGTAGGAGGTTTTGCTTCTTTACGAGGATCGTCAGGATCTGCAACTTCCTGGACATAATTTTCCTGATTTGGACTTGAAGAGAAAGAACCCGTATTTTCCGTACTTGTAGTTTGAGCAGATTTAGCACGGGCGACATTCATTGTGACTTTTGTTGTTGCAGCTTGCATAGCGAACATGGATTCTAACTTTTTCAGCATAACATTATTTGTGATATCCGTTTGACTTGTTAGACCTGCAACAACTTCATCCAACTCCTTCCTTGTTACAGCCGCTCTAGCTCTCGAAGATTCACTAACTTCAAAGCGGTTGGTGGGTGGTGTATCGTTATTGGTATTGTTGGTGAGGTCGTCGGTCTCTTCGACGGTCTTACAAACTTTATTCTTTGGTGGTCTACCCATAGCTTGGACAAGGCCGAAAACTTGTTGAATTGCTCGGACTCTAGATTTGGAAAATTTATAGGAGGAATGAGCTTCAACCCTCACTTTTGAGAATGACTTAGAAAAAGGAAATGCGAATGGGCCCCACGGTGGGCGCCAAATGTTTAAACCAAAATTTTCTTAAACACCAAAGATGCACAAAGGCACTTCACCAATCGGTAAAAAAGAAAACCAAATCGCAATAAAAAGGAAAAGACACAAAGATTTTTATAGTGGTTCGATCTAGGAAAGATCTACGTGCACATTGGCAAGGATTTCCATTACCAATTCAAGAGTTACAAGCTTAGAATCACTCAAAAGTACATTCATCTTCTCTCTTACACAAAGACTTCACACTAATCCATACAAATCAGTGAAGAGTTAGGCGGATTCACTAAGTGCAAGGAAAACGGTGGAGGATCTTCAATCCCTAATATATGTGAGCACTTTTGTCGGATTCCATGATGAATTCAATGTTTGATCTTTGCTTTGAGATAGCAGATGGTGTTAGGATCACATGAAACATGAGAGAAAGCAATTTGATAGCCCTTCGGGGTGATGGAAATCGATCCCCATTAATGTGGACCTCATCCCCTATTTATATGTGTGAGAAATGGTTGAAATAGAGTGTGCAGGATTTGGGTCAGCCTCAAAGTTATTTAAGAAAATGCCACTGCCAGTTTTCGCCAGCTGTTGCCAACTATTTGCCAATTTTCGAGTCCTGACCCACCCAGATTATTCCTGGCCGACCCAGATCAGTCCGATCGACCCAAACTCCATTTGTCTGGACAACTCATGCCTTATTCTTCAATACAGCCGACCCGCTTCCCTTAGGGACAAGACCGACCCGCTGTTCTGAAAATGAGACCGACCCGATGCTTCCTGAAATAGGACCGGCCCGTTGTATAAGATTCAAGCCGACCAGTTGTTTTATATTCGAAACCGACCCGCTGCTTTGCTTTTGAAGTGGACCCGCTGCTCTGCTTTTGAGGCCGACCAGTTGTTTAGGAGTTTAGGCTGATCAGTTGCAAAAAGGATGAGACCGTCCCGTGGCGAACTGTTTAGACCGATCACTCTTTAAAGATGGAGAACGGCCCATTGTGTTCCAAATGAGACCTACCAGCCATCTTTGAGACGAGACCGACCCGTTCCATTTTGGATTCGATTGTACCATTTGAGACTGACCCATTTCTTTTATTTACTTATTTGATCCATCTATGTACGTGTGATAGGATAACAATAAGTAAAGGTTGTATTTTGATAAATGTGATCCACATACCCTTTTAGCAAGTATATCTGCTTCGCTTTTCCAAGGTTTAGAAGTGACTCTCTCCTCCCTTCTCAAAAACTCTATAGTTATATGGCTTTACTTCCATCATCTCCCATTATTTATGTGTCAAAGTGCATAGACGTCCATCAAAAAAAAGTTCTAATTAATAATGCATTAACTATTTGAGTGATGTACGGAAAAAAAATCATTTAGGCCTCCGAAAAAACTTATTTCAAGTTTTGGTCTCGTCTGAAAACTATTATTAAAACATGCATCTTTTCCCTAATAAAACATTCCCATACATACACGTTCTGGAAAACGTGCACCTATTGTTTTTAAGAAACAAAAATACTTGTGCACTTTAAATTTGTGTAAATACAAATTAAAATTTTGTTCTTGCGTATTTTAAAAATACGCAAGTAGACAACCCTGGATATTGAAAAATAGGCTACTGTTATAAAAAAATCCGCAAGACACCTAAACTTGAAGCAAGTTTTTTCAACAGCCTAAAATAGAATTTTTTTTTCCTTATGAGAATTAAAAGTTTCCATATGCCTATTATTAACCTAAAGGATAGAAAAAAAGGTTTGTGAATTGTAATAAAGCATAATGGATTTGCATCACACATATTAAAGTCCTAAATATAAAATGCGCATGTTATAAGTTCTTATAATCTTCATTTGAATTTAAAACTCTATTTTAGGAAGCAGTACATGGCTAAACATCACAGAATAATTCAGAAATACAGCGCTGAATCAACGGCATTTTTCGGATAAAGAGCTAAGAAGTTATGAAAAATATTCAGCAAAAACTATCTAAAATTTAAAATGAAAGACCTGCGTTTCGAAATTCACAGCTAAAAATGTCTAAACAGCTTGTTGTGCTACGCAGAGGACAAAATCAGACACAAACTTGTCTGAAACATCCATTAAAGCAACATGAAAATGGAATTGAATTGGAAAAAAGATAGATGTATTGCAGTAAGTCATGTAATGAACACATCTATTTGCAACCCAAAAAAAATGAAGTTTATTTGTATAAATTATGGATATATAATTTGGTTAGTTCCAAAATCACAGCCTCTTTCTGTTATTTGATAAAAATAGGTTATCAACTACCTATCAAGTTGTTCTTTTTGACAATGCACGATATTTATTTTCAACTATATAGTAACCGTACTAAAGAGACATTGGTTCACAAATAGTAATAAAGCAACTTTGGTCACTGGTTATAAGTACAAAAAACATCTTATAGCCTATTGCAGCAATTGTAACTGTTTGAAAACTCAAGCTTTTGACTTCAAAGTAGTAAATCATTGGAAAAACAATCACTATTAAAAATTCAACTTGCATATCCACCACTCTACTATTTAATTACACATTTAAAGCTAGTTAAAAACAATAATCACATACTTTTATGGATTTGTAAAATGAGGAATTGCCAAACGGCATATGTAAAATTTGATTTTGAAACTTGCGTATGTAAGTTTAGTTTGAGTTGCATTCAGATTGAGTAGGAGTTAGTAAAAAGAAATCGTTCTAGACTGTAAACATCGCAAAACCCAAACAAGATAGACGAACTAATAAATAATACCTTGTATAAGTTAAACGGATATTTCCTCTTGCATTTACACTGATTTGAAGTTCGAAAATATCTTTTCCCCATCGTTCTCGATGCAGCTACTCCCCAAAGCGCCTTATTTCTCTTCCGAACAGTGAAATCCGTCCCTAATTCCCCTATTATTTCTATTACAGCTACAGCCCTAATTACTTGTCCACTCCATCGAATTGCCCTCTCCTCATTCAATCTATCCGACCTAGATTGAGCATAGGAATTATGACTTTTAATTCGCCTATTATTCTAGCATTGTATAGTATATAATTTGATGAGATTCCCTCCATTTTCTTTTTGTTGTATGTTATGTTTTCTTTCTCTGTTTGCACAATTTGGAAGCGGAAGGATTTCGGGTGATTTAGGGTCCCGCGAAGGAAACGAGGGCTGACATTTGAGCGGCAAAAGAGTTATTTTGACGGTTTGTTCACGGGTCTATATGGTTCATAAGCATCACCAAGCCTCATGCAACTTTACTAATTGTGGTTTAATTTTTAGGGACAGATTGACTCAGGTTTAGTTTATGTTTCAAAATACAAAAAACTTCATATCTTTAAACTTTACAAATTATGTTCTTGTTTTCAAAAATTGCCAACGAAAAACAACGTGAAAATTTACTAAACTTCAGAATTTAATTCAACACGTAATTATCTTGTTCTTCATGCAAGAAAAAAGACAAAAAATGATTTAAAAGAAAAATAAAAAAACACGTTTCAACGAACTTCTGCAATTTTTCTTGTAGCCATCGTAGCAATAATTTCAAAGCCTGCAATTATTCAAACATCAATGTATTGCAAAAATTCATCAAAAAAAGATTAAAACTGAATATAAATGACAAATATTTTATTTCCAGTAAAATTCAGAAAAAGAAGCCATTATTTGAAAAAATTGCAGATATTTCTGCAAAAATTGCAGATATTTGCAAAACTTTCAAATTAAAGATGGAGTTATTTAGTTTCATTCAAGCCTAAAAAGAACTTGTATGGATGAATGCTAGCATTATGTATCTCTTTGGAATGAAATGTTAGCATTCCAAGATATTCTATTATTTATAAGGCGAACATAACATTTTGCCTCATTACCCGGTAAATGAATAAAACAGGGAAAAGCCGCAGGGCTATGTGGGTCGCTCCCATTTGGATATGATCATTCAATATCTAAAGTTTATTTCCTTTTATGCTTCAGGGCCAATTATGACTATTTATTAACCGAGGTGATCATATTCGGTGCTACCTGTTGACGGCAAAAAATGTCTTAAACACCAAAGATTCCAGTTACTAGGAATTATTAATCTATTCACATAGACAAGAGTAGAAAAGCAGTAAATAACACAAGAAATTTATAGTGATTCGGCCTCGCGAGGGGCCTATGTCCACTTTGAAGCATCGTTGGAATATTGTTGATCCCAAAAGTTCACAAGGTTGAGACTCTCTCATGACATCCCATTACATTCATTTCAAAGCCATATGATGTCATCTCTAGGGCTATATGATGTCATCTCTAAGACATGATGTCATCATTGTCATATATGATGTCATAATTATCATATATTTAATATACTAAGAAATGGAGACTTTTGCCCTTCTTCTTCCTCAAAGGGGAGATGCCATTAATGGAGCTCTCAAGAGGTCCCAAGATCTCAAATTCCAACCCCTTTCATGTGTAAAGTCTTGGGGTATTTATAGGAGAGAGAGTAGGTAGGAGTAGGTGAGAGTAGGTAGAAATGGGAGACCACACCCAGAATTTCGCACCTCAGGCCTGCACATGCCAGAATTTCACACCTGGAGCCTGTGCACGTTGGAATTTCGCACTCGGGCCCGGGGTGCGAAATTTCACACCTCCCGGGGGTACGAAGTTCGCTTCATGACGCGCGTGAAGGCTGCATGAATAGGTGTTTAGGGTGCCGCGAGGTCTTTGTTGGTGCGATCCCTCTTCATCCTGTTTCCTTCGCTCCTAAGCATCCCTTTCGGCTTTAGTTCCACGTGATGCGTTGAGTCGAGCGTGTCTTGTGGACTTTTGGGAACAGGACCAAAAAGCCGATTAACATTTGCCCCCCAAAGTACGTCTTGTGTCGACATGATGTGCTTTTGATTGGTTGAAGTAGTAATTGAGTTGCTAGTTTATCATGTAAGTTAAAGGAAAACACATGTTAATTGACATGCTCGTTCGCTGTAGAATTGCGAGCGAGTCGTTGCTAGTGTGGCGCCGTGCTCATGTTGTTAAGTATTCGCAGTGCGTTTCCCCCACATGTTTGCGGGGCCAGTATGTGCATGGAATATGTGTACATGAGCGCACGGCGTGAAGCTTCGAACCCGAGGGTTCGGTTTTTCCTTCTATTCTCTTTCTTTTTTTTAGGTTCCGAAATTTCGGACCATGGGGATTCAAAATTTCGACCCACAGAGGTCCGGAATTTTGAGAACAGGAGGCTCGAAATTTCGAACCCAGGAGGTTCGGAATTTGGAACCGTGGAGGTTCGAAATTTCGAGACCCTCGGGTTCGGAATTTGGAACCCGGGAGGTTCGGAATTTCGAACTCGTGGGTTCGAAATTTCGAATCCAAGGGGTTCAGAATTTCGAACTTGTGTGTTCGAATTTTCGAACCCGTAGGCTCGAAATTCTCTAGAATACGAAGGGACTTTTGCTTTTTATTATAAATAGCCGCCCATCACTTTTTCCCTTCCATTTATTTTCTTGTTCGACCGCCATTGATTCAGAGCATCGAAACCCAGTGCTTTTTCGAACTAGACTTTGGTAATGGATGGGGCTGAAAATCGAGGAGGAAAGAGGTCGAAGGGCTGAGACTTGAAGGAGTGGTTCGATGCAAGGAAGAGAGGCGGAGGCTTTCGAGCCGAGTCGGAAGTTCGAACCCTCTCGGGGTTCGAAATTTCGACCCCCTGGGGGTTCGAAATTTCGAACCTCCGTAGGTTCGAGTTCCCAAACCCTCAGGTCTTATATTTTCAAGCCTGGTGGATTCGAATTTCAAAACCTCCAGGGGTCAGATCTTCGTACCTCTAGGGCTCGAAATTTCAAACCTCGAGGGTTCGAAATTTCGAACCCTAAGTGGTTCGAATTTCCAGACCTCCGGGGGTCGAATTTTCGAACCTCTAAGGCTTGAAATTCCGAACCTCGAGGTTTCAAGATTTCGAACCCTAAGTGGTTCGAATTTTGAGACCTCCAGGGGTTAGGGTTTCGAACCTCTAAGGCTCGAAATTCCAAACCTCGGGGGTTCGAAATTTCGAATCTGACGGGTTCGATTCTTCGAGCCTGGGAGGTTTTGAATTTTTGAATTCTGAAGTGGGTTAGAGCCTCTCTCGCCTATCACGGTTCTCGGGTTCGTTGCTAGCTCAACTACTTTGTGCCATGCCATAGCAAGGTGTTGTTTCCTTTGCACAGGGCTTTGATCTCCCGACTGCCCATCTTCAGATTTACATATTGACTGTATACTTGCACGCTTGGCGCCCATGTGTATGATAGACAGTGGACAGGGATTTGAATTTTTTCACATAGGATAACGCACATATCTGAATTGCGACTGAAATGTTGGACTGTTTTAATTTCCTTTGTACATCTTAATTTTGCATGACACTGCACGCACCTGTTAGCTTTAACTAGCATGAGGGGTACAGGTTATTCCAATGCGATGTCTAATATCAGTGTGTTAAAGTATAGCTAGCCATGCAAACAAGATCAAAGACTGGGAAAATCCTGGAAGCCGAGACTTCTCCGTCATCGTCACATACATCTGATTCTACCAATAGCGGTAGCTCGAGTGGTAGCGAGCTTGAGACTACCGAAGGATCCGTTCCTTCTCAAGCGGCCAGTTCACCCAAAGTATCTGATCACGGGGAACAGATTGGGAGGCTACATTTTCCGATCATAAATAAAGAGGCTGAGAATGTGGATATTATTAATGAAGATGCACCGGTGGACCCAGTAGCCCCGGATATGTTTCCCGATGTCGTTATCTTGGAAAATCCGATGGACTCAGTACCGTCGTGCATGGATGCTACAACAGTTAGGATAATGGCGTTGCGATTCAATATATCGGAGGGCGATGTCCATGCACCAGGAGAGGGTGGCAGGGCTCATGCGCCACCCGAGGGTTTGACTGCCTGGAACAGGCAAGCTTGTTTTGCGGGATGCAAGCCCCCAGCCAATGGCTTCATTTGGGGGCATACTATCCTATTTCCACCTTGCACCTTCGCAACTGCATCCAAATGCTTATTCATTGCTCTTAGGCAGTTACGTTCTATACCGGGAATATTTGCACATGGAACCCACTAGAGAGGACGTTCGGTATTTTTTCAATTTGAGGAGGACATCTAGCGGATTGCCTTCCCAATGGTTCTTGTAAGCGACCGCTGCCACCAAATTATTCGTCCGGGAAGTGGCCTAGGCCGTCGGTGTTCAAACAAGAATGGTTCTTCGTGCGTTGCCCTCCTGGATTTGCAAGGAGGTGGATTGAAGGGAGTAAGTACTTTCGAAATTCGTTCCATATTATAAAGCTCTTGGAGCCCACGTCTCATTATTATTCTTTTTTTATTGCGGTAGGGAATCCGAAGGCACCCTCCGGTGAAGAGTACAAGCAGCGTATTAACGCCTTGTGAGCGATTCCCGAAGATTCCCGCAAAACCAATACTGTGACAAGCCAAGAGCGCCTTCGCCGTGCAGGGCTGCTTCCGGATGATTGAGCGGTAATCAGGCCTACCGTTGCAAGCAGCGTACTGAAAGGGAAGGTGATGGAAGGTCCTGCGGCTTCTGGTTTGAAAAGAAAGCTGCCTTCTGCTAGGCCCAGGCCAAAAAAGGCCATCAAATTTCAAGGAGATGCGCTTGGAGACGAGGCTCGTGGTCAGGAGAGGCCTGCCGGGGATGAGGGTGTGTCGAGTATTCCAGTCCCTCCTATGACAGGAGAGGCAGGGGGAGGAACGTTAAACATACCCCATTCTCTGGTGATTCTGACCGAGACCGCCGCCTTGCTCGAGATAGAGGGCCAGTTTGACGCCCTTAATCAACTTGATTTAGAAGTAACTCTGTGGCCAGTTACGACTAGCCTAGAAGAATTAGCTATTGCTGTGGAGGGGTTAACTCCTTCGAGCGGATCACAATCTGGTCAGCTGATGGAACACTTAGGGCATACACTCATTAACACTGCATATCATAGTGGCTTTTCTGAGCGTGTGACTTAACTGACGTTGCTTTACTTCTTCGACAGATGATATGGCCAGAGGGCGTGGAGGATGAGGTTATAGTCATGGAGGCCGCCAATGCCCTAGGAATCCTTTCTTTAAGGGCATTAGAATAGGGACCAACTTGTATGGCACTCCACCCCCGATTGGTCATGGCAGTTGACACCGAGATGGGGATCGATCTCGGAGATCTCCGAATCCTCCTCCCCCTCCTATTCGGATGTTTAAGGGATATTATCGACTTAACCTAGGGGGTTCTCGGCGTCTGTCTTTGACAACATCCTCACATACATCGCCTTTGGCTCCTGCTCCAACCACTAAAGGGAGGGAGCCGCCACCTGGCCAATCAAGACCGGAGAGGACGACCACGGTGGAGAGGCAACACCTTACAGAGCCCGAGAGGCGAGAGCTCCCTCTAGATGAAAATAAAATGCTACTGAAGTAGGAGTTTCCTCATCATTATTTCGATGAAATAAAGTTCCTTCCAGACCTCCAACCATCCTCTGTCAGGGAGTCCAGGGATGTATGGATGCGCGTAAGGGTTGAATATCATCAGGCCAACCAACTTCTGAAGTACTCCCTCGAACTCTCAAAGATGATTAGGAAGAAAAACCTGGAGCTCATCAACCAGGGGTTGACTATTGATGTCGAACGGCTCACCGTCGGTAATCTGAACGCTGAAATAGGTAAGTTGGTTTCTTGTATCATGGGTATATCGTCTTCCATTTCTCGTTTCTTCACATGCTAATTTGTGAATCTTATTGTGGTAGCTGGGATAAAGAAAGGGTACGAGACTCTCAAGAGGGAGGCCGATCACTCTCGATCTATTTTCACGGAATCTGTAGCTGATCTAACCACCGAGAACACGACCCTAAAGAGGGACAAGGCCGAGGTGGATAAAGTATACGCCGATTTGGAGAGGGATAACGCTAGAGTCTTTGACCTCCAAAATGACAACAATGCTCTGAGAGTGGAGAATGACAGTCTGAAGAAACAGCTTGAGGAGATGAAAAAGGCCAAGGAGGATGCGGAGGCCAGTAATCAGGATGTGTTGGGAACGATGGATGAATTGAGAGCGGCCCATTCGAGAGAGGTGGAACAACTAAGAGAGGAGCTGGAGGATAAAGAGTTCCGAGTGCAATCATCTGTGGAGGAAGATATCCGGAACATGTATGTTAAGGTTCTGAGATTCCATGGACTCTCGTGGGTTGACGATTATTCGAAACATGTATGTTAAGGTTCTGAGATTCCATGGACCCTCATGGGTTGACAATTATCCCCGATAACTAGCTCGGACTTGGGAGAGGTTGGTTCCGTATGAAGCCTATCTACGCCAAGTGGATGTGGGAACTTTAGATGAATGCCAACTTGTGATTGATCTCCTGACGGTCGAGGAGCACGAGAAGCTAGAGGTTGCTACTCAAGGATGCCAAGAGAGAGAGAGGCTGGAGAGGCTTACTGCCGAGAAAGGGAAGGCTGCCATGACTGAGAGCGTTGTGGTAGTGGAGACATTTGCAGAAGCAAGCTCCTATCGACCACTGGTCCCTGAATCGGGTATGGTGAGTGATCCCGCAGCTTCAATTCGGGCTTCGACTGAGTATGACCCTGAGCACCCGGGGCTAGGAGAGACTGGGTTCACTTTACCTACCACCACAAGTACCCCTCTTGTAATTTCTACACCATCCCTAACCGGAGGTAAATTTCTTTTCTCATGCATCCCCGAGGATGACGTAATTACCGAACTTTCAGACTAAAAGGTTGTTTCTTTACTGTGCAACCCTTCCTGGGTGACCATGACATCGGGCCCTGCCCCCGTGGTCCCACAAACAACTGAACCTAGGCCAGGACCTACGGCAGCGCAATTTGGAGAAGGCGATGATCAGCTGGATACCTACTCGGATATAAGACTAACTCCTAGCATGTTCGAGAGCCTTATGGAGGAAAGAGAGGTGGTTGACGGGAAGAGTTCCAGTACCAAAGATCCGATGGAAGCCGATATGCCCTCGATGGCGGCCATGGTGGAGGCACAACAAGCCAAGATGACGGCTAAGCGTGAAGAGGTGGAGGAGAAGCAGAAGCATATGAGGCTGCCAGGAAGGAGATCCTAATGAAGACCAGGCAGGATGTTGAGGCGAGAGCCACTGAAACGGTTGTGAAGAGGAAGGTCGATGAGGAGGCTGAGAAGAAGAGGGCTGATGATGAGGCCCGGAAGAAAAGGGAGGATGAGGAAGCCAAGTAGAGGGCTACCGAGTCCCTCGAGAAAACCAAGGCTGCTATTGTTACGTCACATAACTCTCAAAAGCTTGCTGAGCGTCGGGCTGCCAGACAGGCCAAGGAACGGGCTGAGCGAGAAGGCAAGGAGATACCGGAGAAGAGTGGCGTTGTAGTAGGCCTTGCTGCCAGAAGTACCCCTATGCCTACGCCGCATATCGCCCTTGTTGATATCACTGAGATCTCTTGCGGTGAGGGTGCGGATGAGAAGCGTCTCTCGGCTTCTCATGAATCGACCACTTCTCAGAAGGGCCGAGATGGAAGGAGTGGGTCTAGCAAGAAGAGGCCCAGTGCGAAGGATGAACCGTCGAGCACTGAATCTGCAAAAATCACAAGCATAAGCAAAAGAAGAAAAGACTAGTGTTAGCAACTTAAGTAGAAATTACCGTTTATTTTGGTAGTGTAGGCCGATAGGTTACGCGAGTACGGCCCTCGCTTTTGGTTTTTCAAGACATGGTGTGGTTTTCTTGTACACCCTGTCATTAGAAAGAAAGATGTTAGACATGTAGTTTGTCTTGATGTGTGTGTGTGTGTTGAAATGGAATATGAATTTTGTAAAAGTCGCAATTTGTGTCAAGTGTTTGGATGTTCCTCTTATGTTTTCCGGCGTCCCGTACTTGCATAAACATACTTATCGTTACACTCAACAAAAAAGTGATTGTGTACCGCACTCTGGGTCAATAATTCCAAAGGGATGTGATTGAGCGTAGGCTTCTAGTAAGTTTCCCTCAGCTCAGGAAACTCGTAGTTTGCGAAGCCAGGCTGAGCGCCTGCTATTTTGGGTTGCCCGGGGTTAATCCCAAGTGTAGCGAAGGCGTAGGGCGTTGTAACGACCCGGAAAATCTGAACCAATTTAAAAAAAATTAATTGGCTAATTTGGTGAATTTAAAATATTTAAAATAAATATTTTAAGTAATAACGACGAAAAGTAAGTTTGAATCGATGTTTGAACATAAATATAATTATTTCTAATTATAAACAAGGCCTGAAATGGCGCGGTAGTTTCAAAATTTGAATTCAAACTTTGACTGACTGTACCGGGTGCAAAACAAAACGAATTTGAGTGAAACCAAAAATATTTAAATCTGTTAGTGAACATCTTTCTAACGAATCTGAAAAATCGAAGTTTCATAGTGGGAAGCAAAAGTTATGGCCAAATGAATTTTCAGAAAGGTCGCTATAGAGTTTATATAGCCCGTGAAAATGACCATTTTGCAAACGACCTCGGAATTCGACGAAACCACTTTTATTGGATCAGGGATGTTAAACTATTACTAGGTTTCAAATTTCATAATTTTTGAAGCTAGTATGTGAGCGTTGCAAAGGAAAAGGTGTTTGGTCGATTTCTATTAAATTGGATCGACCAAAAAATGGCCATTTTGCAAACGACCTCAGAATTCGACGAAACCACTTTTGTTGGATCTAGGATGTTAAACTATTGCTAGGTTTCAAATTTCATAATTTTTGAAGCTAGTATGTGAGCGTGGCAAAGGAAAACGTGTTTGGTCGATTTCTATTAAATTGGATCGACCAGAAAAGGGCCATTTTGCAAACGACCTCAAAATTTGACGAAACTAGTTTGTTGGGACCGTATTGTCAAAACATAGCTAGATTTATTTTTCGGGAATTTTTAGAATCAGTATGTGGCCCCGGCAAATTGAAATGTACGTTCAAATCGAATATTGAATGTTTTATATTTTAATTTGAAGGAAAACTAGTCGAAACAGTCGAATGGGCCTACGAAACATATCCCATTGTGTTCGGAATGGGGGCATTTAGCTAGGGACGACATTCGTTGGGTTTGGATTAGAGTTCGTATGAGATAAGGGGTATTTTCGAAATTTTAAAAATATATAAATAAAAGAAAAAAATATGGTTGGGCCTCATTCTCTTCTCTCTCCCCGACACTACAGATCGCGCGGTGGAAATGAACTCAACCCCTTCTCTCCTCCATTGCTCTCAATCCGCTCAAAATTAGACCTCCATCCTGTTGAGGATTTTGTAGAGCTAGTCAAGATCTTCAAATCCATAGCAAGTTTGGATTTTTTTCATTAAGTAATTAGGGAGATCCACCGCCGTGAACATCCGACGTTCAAGCCGCCGCCGAGGGCTATCCAGGTCGTCGAGTTCATCAGGAGGGGACCCCCCAGGCGCGCCTCTCCTTGCTCTTCTTCGTGGTGAAGGCCGATCGTCCTATTGATTCACGGATTGCACGAAAACTTCAGGCCTAATTTTGAAGATTTCAGAAAGGTAATGGCTGATTATATATTAAACTATTTAATAGCAGTTTAAAGCGCTACGGTTTTTGATTTCACTGTAAAAATCATATCTTTTTCGTTTGCTGACGAAATTCAGTGAAACAAGAGACAGTGGACTCGTGTGGACGTCTTCTACATTCTAGAAGAGACCGCATATTTTTCTGAGCCTTCTGCTATTTTTGGTGGAGTGGAACCCAAAGTGAGATTTCTAAATTATAAACGATATGGAAAACGACGATGTATAAATTATATAGTCGATGTATGAGTTATATAAGCGTTGTACACCTCTTGTATAAGCGTTGTATAAGTTGTACGTTTGATATATAAGTTATATATGCGTTGTAAAAATTATATATGTGTTGAAATAGAAGTGAAATGCTTATATATATATACGCTCCTCGCCCACAAACCATGGACGATATTTATTGGTTGTGATTGGTGTGAAAATTGGTTGATTACGAATGGTTGATTAGAATTGTTTATGGTTGAAATTGATTGATTGTGGTTGAAAAATACCCGTTTGTGGTTGAGAATTATTTGGTTGAAACCACATAGGACTAGTTTGTGGAAATGAAAAAAATATACATGTCGCCTGCATGCGAACTAGATGCATGAAATCCCCACTGTCAAAAGCTGCGAGGCTTTAAGGTAGAGCGAGGAGCCGTACTAGGGACGACCCCCGTTTTAACTACCCTGTCGTTATGTTGCCGAAATTTTGAATAATATTCATGTATTAGAATTATTTTCATGTGTTGAAACTATATTCGTGTGTTGAATAAAAATTCATGTGTCGAACGACATTCGTGTTTTGAAAGAAATTGTTTTGCAATAAAAATCACATATTTATTTATATATATAAACTATAGAAAACATTCATGTGTTGAATAGAAATTCATTCGTTGAATAGAAATTCATGTGTTGAATGGTATTCGTGTTTTAAATAAACTGTTTTAAATGTAAAAAATCAACTTTTTATTTATATATATAAACTATAGAAAACATTCATGTGTTGAATAGAAATTCATTCGTTGAATAGAAATTCATGTGTTGAATGGTCTTCGTGTTTTGAAATAAATTGTTTTATAACAAAAATCATATTTTTATCATCTATATGTACTATATAAAATATTCGTGTTTTGAAAGAAATTGTTTTATAATAAAAATCATATTTTTATCAACTATATGAACTATATAAAATAGTCGTATTTTGAAAGAAATTGTTTTATAATAAAAATCATATTTTTACCATCTATATGAACTATATAAAATAGTCGTGTTTTGAAATAAATTGTTTTACATTAAAAATCACATTTTTATTATATACATGAATTGTTAAAAATAGTGAAGTGTTGAAATAAAAGTCGGTTGGATAAAAATATCATTTTTATCAAAGGTATGGAAAGAATATAGTTTTGAAATTGAATAATCGATTATATTTATATATATATAAAAATATAATTAAAATAAATCGAATAACGAAGCTGTAGTTCATGTTTTGAAACCGTGATTTCAAACGATTAGTACGGGAGATCCGACCATCGGATTTTCCCGAAACCGAAGCCGTTGGGTTCGCTTTGGAAATATCTTTCCAACGACACCAACTTTGTAAAGATCCAACGGTTGGATTGTCTGGAATGTTTAATTCAAATCTGAAGAAAAACAGCGCCAGAATCGATTATATTTATATATATATATATAAAAATATAATTAAAATAAATCGAATAACGACGCTGCAGTTCGTATTTTGAAATAGAAACTTCAAACGAATGTACCGG
This sequence comes from Allium sativum, assembly GCA_030737875.1. Classification (NCBI taxonomy): domain Eukaryota; kingdom Viridiplantae; phylum Streptophyta; class Magnoliopsida; order Asparagales; family Amaryllidaceae; genus Allium; species Allium sativum. The sequence continues at coordinate 125,422,072 of CM060921.1, forward strand.
GAGATCCGACCGTCGGATTTTCCCAAAACTGGAACCGTTGGATTCGTTTTGAAAAGATCTTTCTAATGGTGTAAATTTTGTAAAGATCCAATGGTTAGATTTTCAGATATGTGTAAAACAAATCTGAAGAAAAACAGCGCCACGGCCGCGTTATGGCCTGAAGCGTCGTTTGAATAAATTGGCTATTTTTAAATAAATAAAAATAGCGATAAATCATTATAAAATATTATAAACGTTATGGAATGTGAAATTTTAGAAACTAACTGAAGGTTAGCTAAGTCGAATGGTTTCCTGGGTTTTGATCTGATGTTGGTTTCGGCCTTCAGGGTTAATATTTGGGAAATCGTTCTCTTACTGATTCACGGTTAGTAACTAATGAATTGGAATAAAGCGTATGTCATGTTTATGTAGCACTTGTTTATTATATACGCGAGTTATTCAGAAAGACCAGGTTTATCCCATTCTGAATAACTGAATCGACGATAAGAAATCGAAGATAAAGACGGTGGTCGAAGACCGTAAATCTTCACCTCATTTGGATGGTAACTGATGTCCTGATTGGGAGGCATCCCGAAATATGGATAATGAGTGGTGATCGTCCAGACGTACGTGGAGATCGATGGGTATGTGAGGTATATAGTGCCTCCGGTTTCGTTCAGACCCAGAACGGACTTGTAAATGGACGGTGTGTCTGACATAGGATTTCATTCTGTGTGATTGATAGCCATCAGTTACATGGTGTGAATTGTCCGAATGACATGCTAAGATGCATTGATCAGGGCTTCTGTTGAAAAGCAAAGTCTTATGGTTGAGGATCAAAGCCCGGCCTGTGTGGCCTAGCTTTGTGTATAACGTGAATTCGCGAGCCTCACACCCCGGTATGAACCAGAAACGGGAGAGGACCTCAGGGAGGGCATGCGTTTCCTTCTAGCTAGAGGTGGTGTTGGTGCTTAGACTGGCTGACATTTGTATTATTTTCACCTATGTGGTTATTGCTGTTGCAAGGCGCCTCGGTTATATCGGTCGATCCGGGACCAATGGTGTCATTTGTTGGCTCATTGACGCCCCAAATGGCGGGGAAACGTAGTGTTCAGGCATTTTAATCCACATCCGTGGACCGACCTTGACGATCCTAAGGTCACTCGAGCTCTGATCCTGAGACACGGGCTAGAGCGTCTCGAAGCGGTAAGGACTATCTTTTGCCTTGGTTCATGACGGAAATCCAATTTCCAAATACGACATGTGCGGTTTTGATTGTATACCTATATATGGTGACATGATATATGGTACCCATGCCGTCTATGATTGATATTTATGATTGTTTTATAAAATTAGAAACTAACTGGAAACGAGCTAAGATGGGTGGTTTCCTGGGTATTGGTCTGATGTTGGTTTTGGCCTTCGGGGTTAATATCTATGGAATCGTTCTCTTACTACTTTACAGTTGGAGTCTGATTATCAAATGCTTTTGTTTTATTCGTATCAGGCATATTTTGGCCATTATAAGGTAAAACTCTATCCTCCGGTTTGCGTTGCATTGTGTTATGGGAACTGAGTCTTATAATGGCTTCATTTTTATAAAAAGCATTGCGATGTTTAAAAGATTTAATTGTTTTAAAGCACTGGCAATCCAATGGAGTAAACCCATTCCGCGAAAGTGGCGTGGTCCTGTGATTAGCCAAATTATATAATGTGTTAAGTAGATTTCTCATACCAGTCCCATGATTGACTCGTAGTTTGTTTCACTTGCAAACTCGGGTGCCCCTATTTTTACACGGGCAGCCTTGTCTTCAGGTTTTAGCAGGCTCTTTCTGGATAGCTGGAGCTGAAGATGGATTCTATCATTTATCTCTTTTTATGTTGTTCAGCTCCTATTGTACATATTATGTTTGTTTTCCGCTGTAGACATTTATGTATAGCTGAACTGTATTTGTACTAAGTATGATCCTGTATACTGTGTAACTCTGATGATTACGTTTATCCAGTGTATTATTTGTTCATTATCTGGTGTATTTATCTTATTTTGTTCTGCTATTATCTGCTTATGTGTTATATTCCAAAGATTACCCTTAACACCGTAGTACGGGGTTTTGGGGTCATCATAGCGTGGTATCAGAGCTTTGGTTAAGCTTAGTTCTGGAATATAACATATTAACGAACTCGTCAGAAATAGAACCAGTAGTGTTTTAGGACTAGTAACTCATTACAGATAGTATCATAATATCCTAGTGTGAGTAAAGCAGAATGAAATACACCCCGATAGACACATTTACATTTGAAGTATATGTTTCTATGTTTTAAAATATCTTTTCTGTGACCTGACACTTGATCTTCTATTTGCAGAAGTACTAGAAAATGAGTGTCAGAAACAGAAGAAATGCAGAACCAGATCTAGAGGCTCTATTAAAGAGATATCGAAATCTGGGCGGAGCACAATTCTCGGGCAATGAATCTATAATTCAAACTCAAGCTTGGATGAGTTCTGTTGAAATAATTTTTGAACGTATCCAGCTGAGAGATGATCTGAAAAGATTAGTAGCATCTTGGGCGCTCAAAGAAAAAGCTTTAATCTGGTGGGAAACAATCATCAAAGATAATCCAGAAGGTGATATCACCTGGGATAGATTCAAAGAGATTTTCCTAGAAAGATTTACTCCTCCTGAAGCGACTGAGCGATTATGTGATGAATTCTCTTATCTGATACAAGGAGATATGACCATTCTAGAATATCATAAGAAATTCAACGAACTTTCTCACTTTGCTCCCCATCTAATTCAAAATTCGAAGAGGAAGAATCTGAGGTTTATTCATGGCCTGCAAAGAAAGTACCAAAATAAAGTGTTGGGGCATGTGAAGCTTCCTTTTTCAGAAATGATATACATGGCTTATCAGTATGAAGATCTCCATAAGAAAGGTATGTTGCATGACGAAGAGGAAGTCGGTCCGAGTAACAAAGAGGAGTCTGAGACTGATAGCCCTGAAGCCAGTAAGAAGCCTAAAGCCAAGAGGAAAAGGGTTAAATCTGAGAAAGAACAAGTAACAACTGCCATATGCAATAACTGCCATCAGAAAGGGCATTTGTCGATAAACTGCGGACCCTTAAAGAAGCGATTAAAAGGTGGACTTCAATCCAAGAAGGGATTTCAAGAGAATAGAAAGTGCAGTCAATGCCATCAGGCCGGTCATCTTTCAAAGGCCTGCCCGCTATTCAGAAAACCTGAAGCAGTACGTGTAAATGATGTGACAGAAGTGCCAACATCTTTGTCTTCTCAGGAAAGGCCAGATGTTTTAGAAGGCACGCTTACTGTCAAAGATATTCCAGTTAAAGTACTGTTTGACACAGGCGCGTCGCGAAGCTTTGTTGCAAAGAATGCGGTTAAGAAACTGGATTTGAATTTGAAGAAGCTCAAAGAACCAATGACTGTCCATAATCCCGTTGGGGGTTCCCTCGATCTCAGTTGGGTTTGTGGGGTGCCGGATTCCTTTTCTCGTTATCGGTTCCCTACCATTGCGGTCGTCATGAATTTTACAGAGTTTGATCTTATCTTGGGGTTAGACTAGTTGACCAAATATGAAGCTGAGGTTAAATGCGCCGACAGAGTCGTTAAGGCGAAGATTAAATCAGGTGGTTATATAACCATTCCCTGTGAAGGTCAGAATCCAAATAGAAAAGACTTCTGGGCAGCTTTGGATGTTTCTCCTTCTCAAATAGAAAATATCCCTGTAGTCACAGAGGATATTCCTGACCTCATCAAAGATATTCATGTCGTAAAGAATTATGCAGACGTGTTTGAAGAAGTTGTTAGCTTACCTCCGCAGAGGGAAATTGATTTCAAGATTGCTTTAATCCCGAATGCAAGGCCAGTTGTGCACGCCATTCGGAGGATGACCCTAAAGGAGAAAGAAGAACTAGACAATAATACACGACAGCTTGTATGGAAGGGTATGATCAAGCCTAGTTTCTCTGATTGGGGTGCAGCAGTGGTGTTTGTCCCAAGTTTGACGGTACTCTGCGACTATGTGTGGATTATCGTGATTTGAACAAGCAGACAATAAAGAATAAATATCCATTGCCGTGAATCGATGATTTATTGGATCGTTTGAATGGAGCACAAGTATTTTCAAGGATGGACCTAGCTACAGGTTTCCATCAGCTTCGTATTGCCGAAGAGTGTGTTCCTATGACAGCATTCAGAGGTCCAGACTTATTCTATGAGTGGTTAGTAATGTCGTTCGGCTTATGTAACGCTCCAGCATACTTCGTCGATTTGATGAATTGAGTGTTCAGAGGAGTCCTAAATAAGTTTGTTCTGGTTTTTATCGATGATATTCTAATCTTCTCTAAGTCAAAAGTCGAACATGAAAACATTTGGAACAAGTTCTAGAAATTCTAAGAAGGAATGTATTGAAAGCCAAACTGTCCAAATGTATATTCTGGTAAGATGAAGTAAAGTTTCTGGGCCACGTCGTATCAAAAGAGGGAATTGCTGTGGATCCAAGTAAAATCACAGCTATTCAAAATTGGAAACAGCCCAGTACTCCCACAGAAGTCCGAAGTTTTCTTGGGTTGGCTAGTTATTACCGGAAGTTCGTTAAAGATTTTTCGAAGACATCTAGTCACTTAACGAAGCTTACAAAGAAGCACTCAAAATTCAAGTGGACTCCAAAGTGTGAGGAGGCTTTTGAGGAGCTAAAGCTAAGATTAACAACGGCTCCAGTGTTAACGATTATCGACGGCAATCAGGATTTAAAAGTCTGGACAGATGCCTCTAGAGAAGGCGTTGGTGCAGTACTAATGCAAAGAGGTCAAGTTGTTGCTTATGCTAGCTGCCAGCTGAAGCCACATGAAAAGAACTACGTCACTCATGATCTTGAGTTGTTGGCTATCGTATTCGCTTTGAAAATCTGGAGACACTATCTTCTGGGTGAGAAATTCGAACTGTTTACAGACCATCAGACGTTAAACTATCTGTTCACCCAGGAAGACTTGAATCTGAGGCAGCAACATTGTCTAGAGTTCGTTGCAGCATACGATTTTGAGATTCCATACACTCCAGGGAAAGCCAATGTCGTGGCCGATGCGTTAAGCCGAAAGAATGTAATGATCGCCAGTTTTATTATTACGACTTCATTGATAGATAAAATATCTGCTCTTCAGAAGGATGATCACTTCACTCAGAAGATCAAAGAGATGATTCAGAAAGGCGAGCCCTCGAGTTTTCAGGTTGATAATGATGGGACTCTAAGGATAAAGGGTCGAATTTGTGTTCTTAACATTTCTGAGCTCCGAAAGGAAGTCCTGGATGAATGCCACAAGTCAAAACTTAGTATCCATCCAGGAGTAAGCAAAATGTATAATGACATCAAACGCACTTTCTAGTGGAAGTCGATGAAGAGAGACATTTCCTTATATGTCAGCCGATGCCCTACTTGTCAGCTAGTCAAAAGCGACCAACAAAAACTTGCTGGATTGTTGCAATCGCTGGACGTTCCAGGTTGGAAGTGGGAACATATTTCCATGGACTTCATAGATGGTTTTCCCAGAACCAGGAAAGGAAATGACAGTATTTGGGTGATCGTAGATCGCTTCACGAAGACCGCCCATTTCATACCTGTCAGATCAAACAGAACTGCTCAGAGTCTGGCGTAGATATATTTCAAGGAAATTGTTAGACTGCATGGAGTGGCGATCAGTATAGTTAGTGATAGAGATCCAATATTTACTAGAAAATTCTGGGCGGCATTTCGAGTAGAACTGGGAACGAAGCTGAACTTGAGCACCGCTTATCATCCTCAGACAGAAGGTCAAACTGAGAGGGTGAATCGTATACTAGAAGATTTATTACGGGCTTGTGTTCTAGATTTCGGTGGATCATGGGAAGACCATTTACATTTGGCTGAATTCTCATATAACAACAGCTACCAAGCGAGCCTGACAATGTCGCCATTCGAAGCATTGTATAGTAGACCGTGTCGATCTCCTGCTTGTTGGGTTGAACCCGGTAATAGACTTGTATTGGGACCTGATATGATCCGTGAGGCTGTCGACAAAGTCGATTTCGTTAAGAAATGATTACTCGCCGCCCAAAGCCGACAGAAGAGCTATGCCGATAAAAGAAGAAGAGATATGTCATTTGCGGTTGGCGACTATGTATATTTGAAAGTATCGCCGATGAGAGGAGTTATCCGGTTCGGTAAAACAGGGAAATTGGCGCCCAAATTCATTGGTCCGTTTCCTATTCTTGAACGGACCGGAACTCTCGCTTATAGGGTTCAATTGCCGGATTGGTTGCCTAGAGTGCATGATGTATTTCACATATCTCAACTTCGAAAGCACGTTCATGATCCAGACTTGATCGTGGAAGAAGCAGCGCAACAGGATATTGAAATTACTCCAGAATTGGCTGTGAGAAGAGAGCCGCTAAAGATCACTGGCAAAGAAACCAAAGAACTGAGGAACAAGAAGGTTCACTTAGTCAAAGTGCAATTGTAACAACCCGAAAATCTGGGCCAGTTTAAAATTTTTATTTTGGCAATTTTAGCGAATTTTGATTATTTAAAATGAATTATTTTAAATAAAAACAACGTGAAATTTATTTTGAATGGAATTAGAACGTATATATTATATACGTCGTCGTTAGAATATATATATTTATTATATAATTATAAAAGGAATTGAAAATGGCGCGGTAGTTCGATAATTCGATTTCAAACTTCAATTGAATGTACCGGGTGCAAAACAATCCGGATTTTAGTGAAACCAAAAATAATGGAATCTAATTGAGAATATCTTTCCAACGAATCCGAAAGATCGAAATTTCATAGCGGGAATCAAAAGATATGTCCAGTTGAAAATTCGGAATAGTCGCTATGGAATTCAGGCCCTTAAAAATGGGAATTTTGCGAACGACCTCGGATTTCGATGAAACCACTTTTGTCGGATCCGTGATGTAAAGTTATTGCTAGGTTCCAAATTTCATAATTTTTCGAATCAATATGTGAGCGTGGCAAAGGAAAACGCGTTTTGACCATTTCAGTTGAATTTAATCGACTGGAAAATGACCATTTTTCAAACAGTCTCAGAATTCGGTGAAACTAGTTTTGTTAGGACCGTATCGTCAATACGAAGCTAGAAAATATTTTTCGGGAATTTTTCTAGTTAGTATGTGGCCCCGGTAATTTGAAATGTACGTTTGAAATTCAATATAATGATTTAAATGTAAATTTTGACGGAAACTGATTGTAACTATCGAATCAGCTTGCGATACATATCCCATTGTGTTCGGAATGGGGGTAAAACGCTAGGGACTACAGGCGGTGGGCCTCGTTTTGAAGTCGAAAATAAAAGTTGCTTTTTGTGGAAAAATAAATAATAAATTAATATATATAATAATAAGGGCGTTGACCTCACTCTCTCTCTTCACTCTCCTTCTTCCCCGTCTGATCTCGATTTAGAAGGAAAAAAAAAACGAAGAGCTCAGATGGAACGCGACGCCACCGGAGTTCACCACCGCTCCTCCCTAGAGACGCCGGACACCACCCTCCTCTCTACCGCCGTTTAAGACCCCCACCGAAAACCCCATTCGACTGTGAACCTCCAGCAAACCCTCGACCCCACTTCAGCCGCGCCCCCTTCTATCGATGTTGCTGCCGCCGTGGCCCCTCTGGCCCCATACGCCCTTCTCTTTCCAATACATCCTCCGAAGCCCCAATTCCCCACAAACCCTAGCCTCCGGTCATCCAATCCGCCTCCAGGCCGCCTGCGCAAACCCCCACCGCCTTCCTGAACCTTCCAGCCCCTGTTCGGCCACCAACTTCGACCGTAGACCTCTCCTCAAGCCAAGATTCGATTTTTGGTTGATTAACAGCGAAAATGTGAGTTCTCCATTTCCTTTATTTCTTATTTTCATTTATATTTTATAAAGTAAATAGCATTGATCTGAAAATGTGTGGCCCGGATTTAATTGAAAGTTAATTGTTAATATAAATAGCATAGGTAAAACCTGGTTTTTAAATTTAGATATAACATCGATAAAAATCAGATTTTATAATAAAATATATTGTTTTCTTTTTTTCAGATTTTGATCTATAAAACAACGTTTAAAAAAAATGTAATTTTTAAGAGAAAAAGCATTGCTTAAGTTTATGATTTTTAATATAGAATATCGTTGTTTTGAAAATATAGAATATCGTGGTTTGAAAATATATACATCTTTGAAAATATAAACCATGCAGTTATTTGAAAATATAAACATTTTTGAAAATATAGAATATCGTTGTTTTGAAAATATAGAATATCGTGGTTTGAAAATATATACATCTTTGAAAATATAAACCATGCAGTTATTTGAAAATATAAACATCTTTGAAAATATAAAAATATGACTTATATATATAACTTAGCGTTATGAAAATATGGAAAACTGAATTATAAAAATATAATTTTTATAATATAAACATCAACATGAAAATATGATTTTCATTTAGGAAGTAACAGTATAAAAATGTAATTTTATATATATACTGTGTGAAACAGATCGTTAGAAGCACAGTGAAGATTTCCTACATATGAAGAGTCGTGACGTTTGGTTCAACTATTCTGTGAGAACTTCTCACCTTTCAATTTAATTTTTCTAGTTATATATATATACTAGGATGCAGACGGTGTTTAGTAGCACCCGACACCCGTCATCCACAGACCATGGATGGCTTGTTTGTTAAATTGTTTGGTTGTGTGGTTAGTTAGAATATTTGATTGAATGGAATTGTTTGGTGAAATGAAATTGATTTGATTGATATGTGAATGGCGTGGGCCTTCACTAGACCGGGGATAAGGCTAGGCCTTGTCCCGTTTCTAGTATCGTGCCGTTATGCCGCCGAAATTTTCTAAAATAAGTTAGAAAAATAAAGAAATCGTTTTATTTAATAAATGAACTGAATAGAATATTTTCATAGGTTGAATAAAATGTTTTATCATTAAAAATATAATTTTTAACGTGAATGTGAATAAATAAATATTCATTTACAAACCGGACGGTTGGTTTATGTACACCTATTTGAAGGACATTGATTGGGACGATAAAATTTTACACATCGCCCAACTGCACAAATAAAAATGTGTTTGATTGTTTGAAACCCCACACGGGTGTTGGGATGAAATTTGAAGTTCACTCGTCCTGATAGATTAAATATGTCGATCAATTGATTGACAGGCTGTTATAGGCGTTAGATATCTATATTTGATGCTTATACAGTGTAGTGCACTTTGGTTGATGGTTGATTATTTTTCAATGCTATTATATGCGTGTGATGTATGGAAATCCATATAATTAATTTTATATGGTGATTGATTGGGCCTCATTCCAATTTAGAAAATAAAGAATATTATAACATAAAAGTTCATGTGTTGACTGTACTCATTCGTTGAGATTAGTCATGTGTTGAACGAAATATTTTAATAATAAAATTTGCATCTTTATCAATATAAAATAAAGGTTCATGTGTTGACTGTACTCATCCGTTGAGATTAGTCATGTGTTGAACGAAATAATTTAACAAAAATTGTCACACGTGGACAGTACTCATTCGTTGAGATTAGTCGTGTGTTGACAAAAATAAATATTCATTTGTTGAATAGAATATTTGAAAATAGAAATATATGAAGCCGTGTTGGTTAGATTGACGCCATTTTGACGTGAACGATATTTATATCGATTTTATTCATTTTAAAATGCATATTGAAAAGTGATTTCGAAAACGCATATTTTGAAACGAAATCGAAATGAATTGAATATATAACGATTTCGAAATGAATTGAATATAAAACGATTTCGAAATGAATTGAATATATAATGAATTCGAATTGAAATGGAAAACGAATTTGATTTCAATTGAATAGCAAACGAAACGAATTCGAATCGAATTGGAAACAAATTGAAATGAATTCAAATTGAATTGAAATTTGAATTGAATAGAAATGAATTTTAAAACGAATTTATAAAGAAGAATTCAATTTTGATTTGAATTGAAATGGAAGTTGAAATTGCTTTTGAAACGAATTTAAAACTATTTATATAATTCGTTTTAAATAGAAATCGACGATATATATATTACATATATTATATATATAATATAATGGCCTGAATAGAACGCGTCGCGCCGCGGCAGTTCGTGAATTTCGACCATTTATTTCAAACGGACATTACGGGAGATCCGACCGTCGGATTCTCCTAAAACCGGAACCGTTGGGTTCGTATCGAAAAGAGCTTTCTAACGAATATTAGAAATTAGAAATCTAACGGTTGGATTTGGAATTATGTCCAAATCAAATTTGAAAAAGGTCGCTGTAAGTGCAGTTCGATGGCCATTGATGGAAATCGACTGTACGGGCCTTGATAAAATTATTAAAAATAGTAATAATTTGTGTAAAATCATAAGAAATGATTTGTGAAGAATTGGGGTGAAAAACTCCATATTTGAAAAGATAAAAATAGATTTTTATCGAAGTAAACTAGTTTTGAACTAGAATTATAATTCTATTTATTTTTAAATGAATAAATTGAATTTAAAATGGTTTTGAAAATAACCAGAATTTCCAATGATGGCATTGGAGTGGATTTGAATCGAAATTGTCTTCGGAATATTTCGATGTTGGAATTCGTGATTATACGGATGTTGTTATGGAAATTTGAAAGATATATATTTATATCGTTATTTCCAATACGACATTTGTTAATCGTAGAATTTGATATTGAATATAAGCCGATATATTTTCTATTCAGAGCCTTGTATTGAATATCAAATGTGATTTGGGTTTGTCGTAAATGGTGTCTTCACTAACACTGTTCTTGAACCCAGTTGAGAAAAGATTAAATCTTTTTATTTAGATTTAATGAAGTGTACCAATTAAATAATATTTAATTGGAATTGAATTGATATTGATTTTTGGGTTTATCGTGAACAGTGTTTTAAATAACACTTGTTCTTTAACCCGATAATTAGATTGAAAAGATCGAGAATGGAGTATCACCAGTTTTACTCCAGGCGATAGTTAAATCTTTAATTAGATTTGAACGTGAAATGGTAATTGAATTTACCGATAACACTGTGGTGTTAGATATGAAGTATTACCAGTTTTACTTCATGGGATGAATAGGTTGGGATTGGGAAATTAAAATAAATGATTACTTCGGTAAGGTTCGCTAATCCCGACTAGTTTGAATTGATATTCAAAAACAGATTAAAGAATAAATTTTAATGATTTATCTTTGATAAAATTAATGGGAACCTTTCCCTATGAATGTGAAATTTAGAAACTAACTGTCGGTTAGCCAAGCAGAATGGTTTTCTGGATATTGATCTGATGTTGGTTTCGGCCTTCGGGGTTAATATTTGGGGAATTATTCTCTTGATTAATTTACGGTTAGTGACTGATGAATTGGAATGAGGCGTATGTTGTGTTTGTGTAACACTTATTTAAAATATACGCGAGTTATTCGAAAAGACCAGGTTTATCCCATTTTGAATAACTGATACGACGATAAGTCGAAGATGAAGATGGTGGTCGAAGACCAGAAGTCTTCACGTCGTTTGGGTGATTCTTGATGATCTTGATTGGGATGTACACCCAAGAAGATGGAAACAGTTGGTGATCGTCCAGACGTACTTGGAGATCGATGGATATGCGGGGTGCTAGGTGCCTCCGGTTTCGTTCAGACCCAGAACGGACTTGTAAATGGACTGTGTGTCTGACATTGGATTTTAGTCCGTTTGATTGATCTCTATTTAATATATATCTGTTTGGCGGCGGAGAATTTATTCTCTTGCTTAACGCCCTTCTCTGAGACGTACGAGCTCAGGGGTTATATATTGATGGATATCAAACGCATGGAGTGAATTGCCTGTGTGGCATGCCTAAGTGGCAATTGATCAAGGCTTCTGTTGAAAAGCAAAGTCTTGTGGTTGATGATCAAAGCACGGCCTTTGTGGCGTAGCTTTGTGTAACGTTTACTTCGCGAGTTTCACACCCGGTATGAACCAAAAACGGGAGAGGACCTCAGGGAGGGCATGCGTTTCCTTCTAGCTAAAAAGTGGCGTCAGTGGTTTTACACGCCCTAACGAGTTTGACTTATGTGGTTGTTGCTGTTGCGAGGCGCCTCGGATATATCGGTCGTTCTCGAACCGATGGAGTCATTTGTTGGCTCATTGACACCCCAAAGGGTAGGGAAACGCAGTGTTCAGGCATTTTAATCCACATCGGTGGACCGGCCCTGACGATCCAAGGGTCACTCGAGCTCTGATCCTGAGACACGGGCTAGAGCGTCTCGAATCGGTTGAGGACTATCTTTTGCCTCGCTTCATAGATGGAAACCCAATTTCCAAATACGTGACATTTGCGGTTTTATTTGTAGAGCCTAGTATGGCGACATGATATATGGTACCCATGCCGCCTATGATTGATACTTATGATTTGAAGTTGTTTTATACACTATACACTTAAAACAGTATCAAATGAGTTGTTTTAAACGTATCAAGCATTCTTTGGCTGTTATAAGGGAAAACCCTATCCCCCGGCTTGCGTTGCATTGTGTGATAGGACCTGGGTCTTATAATAGCTTCATTTTTCTTTATTTAGCATTGCACTGTTGTTTTATGCACTGGTATTCTTGGGAGGAAACCCATTCCGTGTTATACGGCGTGGTCCCTTGATTTATCTAACTTTAAAATAAAGATTAATAACTGTTTTTTTTTGTTCTCACACCAGTCCCATGACTGACCTGGAGTTTATTGTTTTAAACTAAACTCTGGGTGCCCTTATTTTTACACGGGCAGCTAGTAGTTTTGGTTTTGCAGATTTATATTCACAGGATCCTGGTTTACAGCTGGAATGATATCCAGAAAGCTTTGTATCCGTATATCTACTTCTAGTTGTGTATTGTATTATTTTCCGCTGCTATGTATTTAAATGTAATTTAAATCTCTGATATTTCTGTGTAATATTCATTTATACTTTGTATATTCTTATATTCTGGTGCATTGTTGTAATATACAATGAAATGTTCTTTTGTATGCGTTCTATTTTGTCGTGTTCTCAAACGATAGGGCGTTTCGAACGGTCTGGGTCGGTTTAGCGACTGGTTCGGACCGAGCGAAATCCATTTTCGTCACAGTAATGGAGTGGAGATCCGCGAGATTGTACTTGGGAAACTGAGGAGAGCATTCAGGAAGCCTATCCTAAGTGTCGAGTGGATATCTCTGATTGACTCCGGTGCAAGGTACTTTACCATACTTTGCATTACCATTTAGTCCTCTACTTTGTTGTTATTTTCTTTCCGTGGATGTGCACTTTTAATTCTATAGTCTGATTAATTTAAAAAGATTGTATGAATTAATTCATATGATTTTGAAAAGTTAAAAATAAAATGGATTGTTGTTTGTGATGTGTGATAGTGGATTTGATTAATTAAATTATTAGAACGATAGTTAATTTAATCAATTAGAGAATGAATGGTAGAATTTATTCGATTATATCACGTATTGAACTGATTTAAAAATAGATAGCAATATATACATGTGCATCATATACGTTTGAATAGGTAAATGGATAGTTGTTGAGTAAAGAAATTATTTGTGTGCCCGACAAATAGGTAAACCTTAATGAGTTGGATGCGCAATTTATTATTATATCAACTCCTGTGAATGACATTGGATGCGGAGTGCTGGTTGTTCTGTGTGTAATAATAAACGTCGCCATAGGATAGTAACAATTAATTTTGAACTACGCTACATGGCATACTTCTTGAAGATAGGCATACTTCATCATATACCACATAAGCATTTGGAGCTTGTGTGACGAGGTTGAAGATTTACCATACGAGCGAGAGGCTGGTATGGCGATGACTATATATTACAGGTTGAACTGATGATTGATATGGACCATATGAAATTGTAACAATAAATTGCCAGATTAATAAAAAACCCACACGGGTCTGGAGTTGACAATAATCACGTCTCTCTAGTTATTAGATACGACACATGGATTATTTATTTCCCACACGGGACAAGGTGACGAGAATTTATTCTCTGGAGCAATTTAAAATACACACTCCCTCAAGCTTAGACAGGGTGACGAGAATTTATTCTCTGGAGTTATTATCTTTACACGCTCCCCTGTAAACACCAGAATATATCACTATAAATATGTGTATGCTTTATAGGATTTATTGGGCACCTAATACGGCCCAATAAATTTCCAAACCCCTCCCCGTACAATGGAGGTAATGGCGAAATTTTTCGAAAATTCCGGGCGTTAGCCAAATTTTTGAAGAATTCGAAAATTCTCAAAAACTAAAAAGTTGGAGAATGGAAGCCAGATTGTAAGTAGAGTTGATTAATCAAACCACTTTCGACTTTGTTCCTTCTCGGGGATGAAAAGTTTTAAGTGGCGGAGATTGTAACGACCCGGAAAATCTGAACCAATTTAAAATTTTTAAATTGGATAATTTGGTGAATTTAAAATATTTAAAATAGATATTTTAAGTAATAACGACGAAAAGTAAGTTTGAATCGATGTTTGAACATAAATATAATTATTTCTAATTATAAACAAGGCCTGAAATGGCGCGGTAGTTTCAAATTTTGAATTCAAACTTTGACTGACTGTACCGGGTGCAAAACAAAACGGATTTGAGTGAAACCAAAAGTATTTAAATCTGTCAGTGAATATCTTTCTTACGAATCTAAAAAATCGAAGTTTCATAGTGGGAAGAAATTGTTATGGCCAAATGAATTTTTAGAAAGGTCGCTATAGAGTTATATAGCCCGTGAAAATGGCCATTTTGCAAACGACCTCGGAATTCGACGAAACCACTTTTGTTGGATCCGGGATGTTAAACTATTGCTAGTTTTCAAATTTCATAATATTTTAAGCTAGTATGTGAGCGTGGCAAAGGAAAAGGTGTTTGGTCGATTTCTATTAAATTGGATTGACCAGAAAATGACCATTTCGCAAACGACCTCGGAATTCGACGAAACCAATTTTGTTGGATTCAGGATGTTAAACTATTGCTAGGTTTCAAATTTCATAATTTTTGAAGCTAGTATGTGAGCGTGGAAAAGGAAAATGTGTTTGGTCGATTTCTATTAAATTGGATCGACCAGAAAAGGGCTAATTTGCAAACGACCTCAGAATTCGACGAAACTAGTTTTGTTGGGACCATATCGTCAAAACATAGCTAGATTTATTTTTCGAGAATTTTTTGAATCAGTATGTGGCCCCGGAAAATTGAAATGTACGTTCAAATCGAATATTGAATGTTTTATATTTTAATTTGAAGGAAAACTAGTCGAAACAGTCGAATGGGACTACGAAACATATCCCATTGTGTTCAGAATGGGGGCATTTAGCTAGGGACGACAGTCGTTGGGTTTGGATTAGAGTTCGTATGAGATAAGGGGTATTTTCAAAATTTTAAAAATATATAAATAAAAGAAAAAAAATATGATTGGGCCTCATTCTCTTCTCTCTCCCCGACACTCCAAATCGCGCGGCGGAAATGAACTCAACCCCTTCTCTCCTCCATTGCTCTCAATCCGCTCAAAATTAGACCTCCATCCTGTTGAGGATTTTGTAGGGCTAGTCAAGATCTTCAAATCCATAGCAAGTTTGGATTTTTTCATCGAGTAATTAGGGAGATCCACCGCAATGAACATCCGACATTCAAGCCGCCGCCGAGGGCTATACAGGCCCCGAGTTCATCAGGAGGGGACCCCCCAGGCGCGCCTCTCCTTGCTCTTCTTCATGGTGAAGGCCGATCGTCCTATCGATTCACGGATTGCACGAAAACTTCAGGCCTAGTTTTGAAGATTTCAGAAAGGTAACGGCTGATTATATATTAAACTATTTAATAGCAGTTTAAAGCGCTACGGTTTTTGATTTCACTGTAAAAATCATATCTTTTTCGTTTTTTGACGAAATTCAGTGAAACAAGAGACAATGGACTCGTGTGGACGTCTTCTACATTCTAGAAGAGACCGCATATTTTTCCGAGCCTTCTTCTATTTTTGGTGGAATAGAACCCAAAGTGAGATTTCTAAATTATAAACGATATGGAAAACGACGATGTATAAATTATATAGTTGATGTATGAGTTATATAAGCGTTGTACACCTCTTGTATAAGCGTTGTATAAGTTATATGTTCAATATATAAGTTATATATGCGTTGTAAAAATTATATATGTGTTGAAATAGAAGTGAAATGCTTATATATATATATATATACGCCCCTTGTCCACAAACCATGGACGATATTTATTGGTTGTTATTGGTGTGAAAACTGGTTGATTACGAATGGTTGATTAGAATTGTTTGTGGTTGAAATTGATCGATTGTCGTTGATAAATACCCGTTTGTGGTTAAGAATTATTTGGTTGAAACCACATAGGATTTGTTTGTGGAAATGAAAAAAATATACATGCCGCCTGTGTGCGAACAAGATGCATGAAATCCCCATTGTCAAAAGCTGTGAGGCTTTAAGGTAGAGCGAGGAGCCGTACTAGGGACGGCCCCGGTTTTAACTACCCTGCCGTTATGCTGCCGAAATTTTGAATAATATTCATATGTTAGAATTATTTTCATGTGTTGAAACTATATTCGTGTGTTGAATAGAAATTCATGTGTCGAATGACATTCGTGTTTTGAAAGAAATTGTTTTGCAATAAAAATCACATTTTTATTTATATATATAAACTATAGAAAACATTCATGTGTTGAATAGAAATTCATTCGTTGAATAGAAATTCATGTGTTGAATGGTATTCATGTTTTAAATAAACTGTTTTAAATATAAAAAATCACCTTTTTATTTATATATATAAACTATAGAAAACATTCATGTGTTGAATAGAAATTCATTCATTGAATAGAAATTCATGTGTTGAATGGTCTTCGTGTTTTGAAATAAATTCTTTTATAATAAAAATCATATTTTTATCATCTATATGTACTATATAAAATAGTCGTGTTTTGAAAGAAATTGTTTTATAATAAAAATCATATTTTTATCATCTATATGAACTATATAAAATAGTCGTGTTTTAAAAGAAATTGTTTTATAATAAAAATCATATTTTTACCATCTATATGAACTATATAAAATAGTCGTGTTTTGAAATAAATTGTTTTACATTAAAAATCACATTTTTATTATATACATGAATTGTTAAAAATAGTGAAGTGTTGAAATAAAAGTCGGTTGGATAAAAATATCATTTTTATCAAAGGTATGGAAAGAATATAGTTTTGAAATTGAAGAATAGATTATATATATAAATATAATTAAAATAAATCGAATAACGAAGCTGCAGTTCGTGTTTTGAAACCATGATTTCAAACGATTAGTACGGGAGATCCAACCATCGGATTTTCCCGAAACCGAAACCGTTGGGTTCGCTTTGGAAATATCTTTCCAACGACACCAACTTTGTAAAGATCCAACAGTTGGATTGTCTGGAATGTTTAATTCAAATCTAAAGAAAAACAGCGCCAAAATCGATTATATTTATATATATAAATATAATTAAAATAAATCGAATAACGACGCTGCAGTTCGTATTTTGAAATCGAAACTTCAAACGATTGTACCGGGAGATCCGACCGTCGGATTTTCCCAAAACTGGAACCGTTGGATTCGTTTTGAAAAGATCTTTCTAATGATATAAATTTTGTAAAGATCCAACGGTTAGATTTTCAGATATGTATAAAACAAATCTGAAGAAAAACAGCGCCACGGCCGCGTTATGGCCTGAAGCGTCGTTTGAATAAATTGGCTATTTTTAAATAAATAAAAATAGCGATAAATCATTGTAAAATATTATAAACGTTATGGAATGTGAAATTTTAAAAACTAACCGAAGGTTAGCTAAGTCGAATGGTTTCCTAGGTTTTGATCTGATGTTGGTTTCGGCCTTCGGGGTTAATATTTGGGAAATTGTTCTCTTACTGATTCACGGTTAGTGACTAATGAATTGGAATAAAGCGTATGTCGTGTTTATGTAGCACTTGTTTATTATATACGCGAGTTATTCAGAAAGACTAGGTTTATCCCATTCTGAATAACTGAATCGACGATAAGAAATCGAAGATAAAGACGGTGGTCGAAGACCGTAAATCTTCACCTCATTTGGATGGTAACTGATGTCCTGATTGGGAGGCATCCCGAAATATGGATAATGAGTGGTGATCGTCCAGACGTACGTGGAGATCGATGGGTATGCGAGGTATATAGTGCCTCCGGTTTCGTTCAGACCCAGAACGGACTTGTAAATGGACGGTGTGTCTGACATAGGATTTCATTCTGTGTGATTGATAGCCATCAGTTACATGGTGTGAATTGCCTGAATGGCATGCTAAGATGCAGTGATCACGGCTTCTGTTGAAAAGCAAAGTCTTATGGTTGAGGATCAAAGCCCGACCTGTGTGGCCTATCTTTGTGTATAACGTGAATTCGCGAGCCTCACACCCCGGTATGAACCAGAAACGGGAGAGGACCTCAGGGAGGGCATGCGTTTCCTTCTAGCTAGAGGTGGTGTCGGTGCTTAGACTGGCTGACATTTGTATTATTTTCACCTATGTGGTTATTGCTGTTGCAAGGCGCCTCGGTTATATCGGTCGATCCGGGACCGATGGTGTCATTCGTTGGCTCATTCACGCCCCAAAGGGTGGGGAAACGCAGTGTTCAGGCATTTTAATCCACATCGGTGGACCGGCCCTGACGATCCTAGGGTCACTCGAGCTCTGATCCTGAGACACAGGCTAGAGCGTCTCGAAGTGGTAAGGACTATCTTTTGCCTTGGTTCATGACGGAAATCCAATTTCCAAATACGACATGTGCGGTTTTGATTATATACCTATATATGGCGACATGATATATGGTACCCATGCCGTCTATGATTGATATTTATGATTGTTTTATAAAATTAGAAACTAACTGGAAACGAGCTAAGATGGGTGGTTTCCTGGGTATTGGTCTGATGTTGGTTTCGCCCTTCGAGGTTAATACCTATGGAATCGTTCTCTTACTATTTTACAGTTGGAGTCTGATTATCAAATGCTTTTGTTTTATTCGTATCAAGCATATTTTGGCCATTATAAGGTAAAACTCTATCCTCCGGTTTGTGTTGCATTGTGTGATGGGAACTGAGTCTTATAATGGCTTCATTTTTATAAAAAGCATTGCGATGTTTAAAAGATTTAATTGTTTTAAAGCACTGGCAATCCAATGGAGTAAACCCGTTCCGCGAAAGTGGCGTGGCCCTGTGATTAGCCAAATTATATAATGTGTTAAGTAGATTTCTCATACCAGTCCCATGACTGACTCGTAGTTTGTTTCACTTGCAAACTCGGGTGCCCCTTTTTCTACATGGACAGCCTTGTCTTCAGGTTTTAGCAGGCTCTTTCTGGATAGCTGGAGCTGAAGATAGATTCTATCATTTATCTCTTTTTATGTTGTTCAACTCCTATTGTACATATTATGTTTGTTTTCCGCTGTAGACATTTATGTATAGCTGATCTGTATTTGTACTAAGTATGATCCTGTATACTGTGTAAATCTGATGATTACGTTTATCCAGTGTATTATTTGTTCATTATCTGGTGTATTTATTTTATTCTGTTCTACTATTATCTGTTTATGTGTCAAATTCCAAAGATTACCCTTAACACCGTAGTACGGGGTTTTGGGGTCGTCACAGGCGTAGTGTTTTGCAGTCCGCCTGGTGTGTGGCTCTCCCGTCATTCATTGGGTTGAGGCAAGTTGCAGGAGTCGTTTATTCACCTGAGAAGAGTAGCCCGGATCATCAGCCCGTAGGGTCCTATCATGGCCATGGACTACCCCTTAGCCTTGAGAGCTTCGGGAAAGAAACTATTTAAAGGTCGGTTTCGGTGTTGTGCCAAGATTCGACCGGTACCCGTAGCCGAGGGACGGATTTACATCACTCCTGTCTGGTTGTTGGGTGGCCCCAAGTCTGTTGTGAGCACGGAACGATTTATCCGCGGTCTCAGCATGGGGCTGAGATTCGAGTTCATGGTTATTTATACTCAGTCGCGCCGCGGGCCGGCGACTCGAGTAGCGTTGCCAGCTCCCGTGCTCGGGGTGCCGGTCATAGCCATTGTGTTTTGGCCTCGAGGTTTGCTCGAGACTTGGACAGCGGTACCAACTCCCATGCTCGGAGGTTGGTATGACAACCGACTGTTTGAACATAAGCTAGTTGTCAGGATTAGTCAAACGTGTAATGCACGGAGTAAACATAAACAGGAAGAGATGGGAAGTTGAACATCATTTCCACTAATAACTTTGGCAGTAATAGCCTTTACAATGCATTGAATTGTTAGAAAATAAAACATTGTTGGAAAGCATAAATAACTGCATACTAAGTTATGTAAAGTAGCGGCAGAGATGTTCATTGTTCCATGCCCTTGGGAGTTCAGCTCCATCCACGGTTGCGAGTTTGAAAGATCCATTGCTGAGCTTCCGTTGTATGGAATACGGACCTTCCCAACGAGGGACGAGGCCTGTTGGTGGAGGAAAGATCCATTTTAAGACGAGGTCGCCGACGTTGAGGTCCTTATGACGGACCCTGGAATTGAAGTATCGGGCGACTCGTTGCCGTTGGGCAGCAGCTTGGAGATCAGCTTCATTCCTTTTCTCTTCCAGCAAGTCAAGTGATCCTAAAAGTAAATCTTAGGTGACTCGATGAGATGGAAACTTGAGTTTAATAGGAATGACGACTTCTGATCCGTAGGCGAGGCCGAAGGGAGTGTGTCCTTGTGGTTGTCCTGTGGATGGTTCGTTATGCCCATGGGGCTAGAGGAAGTTCGTCTGCCCACATGCCCTTAGCCTTTTCTAGGTGCTTCTTGATGACAGACTTAATTACTTTGTTGACCGCTTCGACCTGCCCATTGGCTTGGGGATGAGCCACTGCTGAGAATCTCTTTTCAATGCTGTGCCGCTGGCAGAAGGCTTTGAATTCGGCGCTCTCGAACTGAGTGTCGTTATCATAAATGATAGCTTGAGGGACCCCATATCGAGTAATGATGTTGCACACAACGAAGTTGATCATCTTCTTAGTGGTAATCGTGGCGAGAGCTTCGGCCTCTGCCCATTTGGTAAAATAATCAACCGCGATGACGACATATCGTTCCATGCCTCTGGCCTTTGGAAGAGTTCCAATGATGTCGATTCCCCACATGGCGAAAGGCCATGGGCTAATCATTTGTGTCAGCTCTATAGGCGGGGCTCTCGGGATTTTTGAGAAGCGCTAGCACTTGTCGCACTTGCAAGCATAGTCCACAACGTCTTGATCGAGTGTGGGTCAGTAATAACCATGTCTAAGTATTTTTCTGGCCAGGGTTTGCCTTCCACTATGGTCGCCGCACTCCCCTTTATGTACATCGATTAAGACTTTGATCCCGTCATGATGGGCTACACATCTGAGCAATGAGATGGAGAAACTTCTACGGTAGAGAATCCCATCCATAAAAAGATAAAAGCCGATTGGCGGGTGAGTGCTCGTCTTTTCTTGTAGCTCCTTGGAAGGGTCCCATGCTATAGGTAATTCCTGATTGGTGTCGTCCAAGAATCAGGTTCGGATGTGGTGTTCATGACAGCCTCAGTCTGAATTTGCTTGATAATAGGGGAGTTGAGCACTTCGACAGGGGCGAATCCCAAAAGTTGCGGATCCTCGGAGCTTGCTAGTTTGGATAGCGAATCTTCTTTTTCATTTTGTTCTCGGGGTATGTGAGTTATGACAAAGTGATCAAGGTGAGTGAGTAATTCCTGAACCTTGGTTAAGTACAAGGCGAGTCGTTCCCCCTTAGCTTGATATTCCCCTTCTATTTGACGCACGATGAGTTGTGAATCGAAAAAGATTTGGATTGTCTTTAGTTTAAGCTCGATTGCAATTCTAAGTCCGGCTATCATGGCCTCATATTCCGCGTCATTGTTGGTAGCAGGGAAATTTAGTTTTACAGCGTAGCATATTGGGCGTTCCTCGGGGGTGATGAACATGACTCCGGCCTCAGAGCATCTGTTGTTGGAGGACCCGTCCATGAACAATTTCCATTAAATACCGGGAGCATCTATATTCTCTGTCGGAGTCTCCTTAGGGGCAGTGAACTCTACTATGAAGTCAGCGAGAGCTTCGCCGAGGATGGATCGGCGAGGAATAAATGTTATCTCAAATTGGCTCATCTCCATACTCCACTTCAATAGCCATCCAGACGCTTCGGGTTGCTACAAGACCGGTCGTAATGGCTGATCGGTGAAAACCTTTATAGGATGAGACTGGAAGTATGGTCGAAGTTTCCGATAGGAAATGAGCAAGCAGAATGCCAGCTTTTCCAGCTTTGAGTAATTCTTCCCTGGCCCTGTCAATCATTTGCTTATGTAGTAGACGGGATGTTGAATGCGGTCCTCGAGGCGCATTAATTCCGAGCTGATTGCCTGCGTAGAAACAACCAAATAAATGCATAAGTCCTCGTGGTCTACGGGCTTAGATAGGATATATGTTCGCTCTAAGTGATCCATAAGTTCTTTGAATGCATAAATGCATTCTGGGGTCCACTCGAAATTGGGTTTCCCCTTCCGAAGTAAATCGAAGAAAGGAGTGCACTTGTCGGTGGCCTTAGATATGAACCAACTTAAAGCGGCAACCTTTCCATTTAAACTTTGGACATCCTTGATGTTCTTGGAGATTTGGATGTCCCGAATAGCTTGGATCTTTTTTGGATTGGCTTCGATTCCCCGGGAGTTGATGATGAAACCCAAGAATTTTCCTGAAGCGACTCCGAAGGAGCATTTCAAGGGGTTGAGTTCCATGACGTACCGGCGGAGGATATCAAACATTTCAGTGAGGTCGTGGACGTGACCGCTTGATACTTTAGATTTTACCAACATGTCGTCCACGTACACCTACATAGACTTTCCGATTGGGTTTTTAAAGAGTCGATAAACCATTTGCTGATAAGTAGCGCCGGAATTCTTGAGGCCGAAAGGGATGACTGTAATACCTTGTATTTTAATAACATGTTAAAACCATAAATCAAGGCAGAATTAAATTTTAAAATAATAATCAGGGAAAATGGGTTGCACCATTGCGTTCGTCTCGAAGATCTTCTTGGAAACGAGTCCGAGTTTTCGAAAAACGGAGTCTGTATGAGGGAGATATGATCCTCCGAAGTTTCAAGGATTTTCAGAATTGAAAAACAACACGAATTCGAATTAGAAATTCGAATTCAAGCCCCAGCGCAGACTAGGCGGGAATTTTCCCACTCAGGGCCAGGTCGGGTCGACCTGGTGCCAAAACCCAGTTTTGTGCCTGGGTTCATTCTGATGTTTTTGGTCTTGTTTTCAGTCTAAATTCATTCGCCTAATCCTATATAAATAGCCCCCTAACCCCATTCTCTTTACACCATTTTATTCTCTCCTTATGCTGCCTCTGGAATAATTGAAATAAATAAATTAAAATATAAACACCCTAAGACCTAACCTAATTCACAAAAAACCATTCTTACACTGTTATGCTGCTGATTTACCTCTTGAACCATGGCCGCCGCCTCCAAATTAAAGCTTAAGCATTCAAACTCGATTCAAATCAAAGAACCGAGCCTCTACAACAATACAAGAAGATAAATCAATGTCACTGCAATGTTCTACGACAATTTCAGTTCTTAATTCGTTAGCCATGCTCTATAATTTCAAGTTGCTTTTAGATTTAAATATTTAATTATAATATGGCCATGGAATAAAGTGGAATTGGATTTAAGTATGTTTATCGATTCAGACCTATTTCTGTTGCTTGTTGAATCTTGAGTTTTGATACTTGTCTATCTTTTCTCACGCCAAGTTCATGATCTATTCAGCCTGTTGTAAATTAGTTTTCTTGATTCATGTTGATATTATTATCAAGTTGTAATCTTCATGCCTGTGATGATGTTTTTCTCTCTGATCTTATTTTTATGCAAAATTCTATCTTCCCCTATTAATTTTCTTTTGATGAACCTTGGTCAATTTCGGACTTAGGCCTAAACCGCGATTTGCGTACGATTGAGTACAAGGAAATATTGGGATATTACCAATTTGGATATATATGTTTGGTGGAATTGATGGCATAACATGAAATTGGAAATTTGGGTATTGTCAATATAATTGAAATTGCAAGTTTGGGCATTGGGATAAGTAATTTGGCATGAAGTGGGCATACATGAATTGGCATGTAAATTAAATCACGAGTTTGGGACTAGGTAAATTAAATCAAAAGATTGGGCTTATGTTAATTAGGCATATGTAGAATTGGGAATTTGAACATGGAAGCGATTGTAAACATGATAATTGGCATAAACACGTATCATGAACTTGGGAAACCGGCATGTATTGTAATAAAAAGATTATAGTTTGGGATAACTACATCATGAATCATGATTTGGGTTTATTGGGTATGAAACTTGATACATGTAATTTTGGCTAGAACTTGATATGGGTAAAATGGCATAAACTTGGCATACATGTAAATAGGCAAGAATTGGACATATGTAAACTAACTAGAATTGGGTACATATATTAATGGGCATGTAATTTGGAACTTGGACATATGTTTATTAATATGTAAAGTTGGGAATTTTGACTTATATGACACATATGTAATTAACAATCCAACGGATGCCTTTGACACGAGGTTAGACTTGAGTTGTGGTGTAATTCTGCCCGGAACCACCCGACATATCCAGTGACCACAACAATAATAGTCTAATGTGAGAGGTCGTAGGCAAAGACTAGGTTGTGGTGATGCCTAGCACGAGGTTAGACTGAGTTGTGGTGTAATTCTGCCTGGAACCGCCCGGCATATCCAGTGACCGCAACAATATGTTTGATGTGAGAGGTTAGTGCATTGAATGCTTGAACCCGAGGTTGGAATGGGTTTGCGGTGTTATTCTGCCCGGAACTGCCCGGTATATCTAGTGACAGCAAATAAGTCCAATGTGAGAGGTTGATGCAATGGTAAATAATAAATGCTAATGAAACCTGTTAAGTAGGGTAAGGTTAAGTAGTATGACTAGACTAACGACACTTAACCGATATGACATGAATGGGTGGGTTAAGTAAACCTGAACTTGATCGCTTGAGAACACTTAACCATTTTAACATGTTAATTAGACAAGTGGGTACGGTTGAGTAGATTAATAACACTTAACCAACATAACATGACAAGTGGGTGGGTTAGGTTAACTTGAATTGATTGATGACGCTTAACCAATTTGACATGATGATTTGGTAGGGTTAAGTCATGAACCGCTTGAATGTACTTAACCAATTTGTCACGATGATTTGGTAGGGTTAAGTCATGAACCGCTTAAATGTACTTAACCAATTTGACACGATGATTTGGTAGGGTTAAGTCATGAACCGCTTGAATGTACTTAACCAATTTGGCACGATGATTTGGTAGGGTTAAGTCATGAACCGCTTGAATATACTTAACCAACTTGACACATGATTCGTAGGGCTAAGTCATGAACTTGAACGACAACACTTAGCCAATTTGACATGACACGTAGGCGGGTTAAGTCACGAACTTGAATGACAACACTTAACCAATTTGACATGCTGGATTGATAAGGGTTAAGTCACGAATTTAAATGACAACACTTAACCTGTTGGACGGAAACCCTAGTTACGCGGTCCATTTCAGCAGTAACCCACATAGATGTATCAAGGTACCCTGGAACTAGGCAGGGTGGGGCACGATTACTGGGCTGATTGTAAGCGACCAGAACGACAGTTGAGTTGGTGCGCTAGTGTAGGTTCAGGCGGACTATGGTCGTGCACGTAGTCCGGAGTTGAAAAAGAAGGCATTGGGCATTAGTAGGTTTACACTGTGTGTGCTTGATTCGTGTCGGGGGTTGGCACCCTAGAGCTTGATACACCCTATGGTGGACTCAGCACAGGTAACTACATTCGCGATAGGGCCGTATGACACAGACACTTGAATGAGCTAGGACTTGTAGGGAGCCGATCGATTAATAGATCGTTTCGTGGGACCAAGTAATGGGTCGTTTCATGACATTGGGCAAGGGATCATTTTATAGTCCACACACGACACAGGTTGGGATACTAGTACGGGTGGTGCAGAGCAAATGGATATCACTGAAATATCTTAATGATGAAACTTAGAAATCTTGCGATGTTATACTTGATAGAAACCTTGTGATGTGATACTTGGTAGGAACCTTGTGATGCTACTCTTGATAGGAATTATGGGATGTTATACTTGATTCATCGTGCCTATAGCTTATCTTGTCATCATGCTTATGTTTATTTTCAGTTTATTTATGCCATGTTATCTTTACCTGTTTTTATGCTGAAAGCCACCAGGACTTACTCAGTCTTTATGACTGACCTATTTTGTTTCGCCTCTTTTTCTTCCGTTCCCCCTCTCCAGGTTCACAGGGTGGGAATACAGCTTAGTTTGGATCTTACCAAGCTCCAAGGCTTTTCATGGACAGCTTGGATTTCTCTTGGCTATGGCTTGCTTTGCTTTATTGGGGAATATCACAATTTATTTTTATGCTTCTTTGTTTTTGAGCAAGACAGATATTTTAGCTATGAAATTGGGTATTGGAAGTTGATGGGTTTTTATTGTAAACAATTATATTTAATAAATGATTTGAAGTACTTCTACTTTACTTTCCGCTGTTTTATATATGTTTGTCTTGTAATATTTCTGTTCCAGTACCCATAATGCTCCATTGAAGTTAAGGCATTCCCTTTGTTAGTGACCTTAACGGATGTGGGGTGTTACAATGACACTTTAACAGTAAAGTCTGAGGTCTGTTACGAAGGAGGTACGATCTTGGTCACGAAGGTTCATTGGGATCTGATTGTATCCTGAGTAGGCGTCCATGAAGGATAGTGGTTGGCATCCGGCGGTTGAATCAACAAGTCGGTCGATCTTTAGGAGTGGGAAGTTGTCCTTTAGGCATGCCTTGTTTAAATCAGAGAAGTCAACGCATGTTTGCCATTTGTCGTTGGCTTTTTTGACTAGGACCGGATTGGATACCCATTCAGGGGTAGTCGGCTTCACGAATAAAGTTGCTGTTGAGTGGATGGTCTACCTCTCCCTCGAGTGCTTTGGACCTTTCGGGTCCCAAGAAGCGGCGCTTCTGCTTGATTAGAGGCATCATGGGATCGATGCTTAGACAATGGCATGCGATCGCAGGTTCGATGCCTCTCATATCGAAGTAAGTCCATGCGAACACATCCAAATTTGCCTTCATGAAATCTACGAGATCTTCTTCGATTACTGGATGGAGCTGCAATCCTATCTTCAGCACCCTTGATGGGTCATCGGGATTAATGGGAATATCCATTGTAGATTCGACCGGGGTAGCCCTCTCGTACTTAGGCTCTTCGTCCTTCCATGGGTCGAGGTCTTTGGAAAGACGGCAGTGGCGCCTGAGCCAAGGCCCAGACACTGATGATTCCTATGCTGAAATAGTCTTGGCGCAAGAAGGCGTGGGCACTGTTTTTCCCTTGTCATTATTGCGCGCATTCTTCCATTCTATTGCATAACATTCTCTGGCGCTTACTTGGTCGCCTCTGACTGTTCCAATCCCGTTTTCTGTCGGAAATTTCATTAGGAGAGACCATGACATGCAGATCCTAAACTCTATGAGAAAAGGGCGTCCAAGGAAAGCATTGTAGGGGGAATCAATGTCTATAACCACGAAAGTGAGGATTCGGACCCGGCTCCAATCCCCCTCGCCTAGTTCCACAGGTAAATCGATCATTCCCACTGGAAAACTAGAAGCCCTATTGAAGCCGTGGATCGTGGCGCGGTACGACTTTAAGTCATTTGTTTCTAACCTCATCTGGTCGTAAGCAGTTTTGAAAATGATGTTGACTGAGCTTCCAGAATCGATTAATACATTTCGGACAGAAGCGGCACCGATTTGAGCCGTGATAACTAGCGGATCGGTGGTGGGGATTTCCACCTCAGTAGAATCTCTTTCACGGAAAACGATGTCGTCCCGCATGGTCTTTTGGAGCTTGGCTGGGACGGATTCATTGGGTGTGGAGCAAGTTTCATAAGTAGCATGCTTTATTGAACTAACATACTCTTCCATTTTTCGGAAGCTGTCATATGTGGGATAGGGTCCGCCGCATATGGTGTTGATTACGATCCCACGCCTTGGGTTAGATGGACCTGGAGCTGCCTTGGCGGCTGCCTGAGGCGTTGGTGCCTGAGGCTTTAAATAGGCTTTGGGAGGAAAAGGTTCTTGGACATATTGCTCCACTCGCTTCTCACGGATGAGTTTTTCGATCGCGTCCTTGAGCTGGCGACGCTCATTGGTATTGTGGTCGTACACGTCATGGTATTGGCAATACCTTCCAGTATTTTTTTGAAGGTCGGTTGATTCCCTTGTGTGTGGCTTCTTATATGGCAAAGTGTTCCATGTCTCCAAGTAAGTTGTTTCTAGATCCTCATTTAGCGGGGTATATGTCTCGAACGCTCTGTAAGGACCGGGCTTTCTTGGCTCGGTCGGGGCCTGATCATTGTTTCAGCCACCTTGCCTACCATTGTTTGGTCTTTGCCTATTGGGATTTGCCTCCTTATTCTGATCGAAGGGCTCTCCTACTTGATTTCTTCTGAGGTTGTTATTTGCAGTGCCTGCTTGAGAGTCGTTGGGGGCAACTAGTGGCTGAGAGCCGGTTGCGTCTTGCCTCTTCTTGGCATAAGTACTGATCTGCCTTCTCATAGAAGGCGTCGAGGCTTTTTTAATACTTCCGGTCGATCCACGCCCCGAATTTGGAAGTAGGGAGGACACCTTTGGCTAACTGAAAGAGTTTGGTGCGAGGGTCCGGATCTTCCACCTCGGCGAGGGCAATGTTGAACCTAAAGGGTAGCTTTTGAGCGGCTCAGCGGGCCCTTGATATAAGTTAGAAAGGGTGAGGACACTCTTTGGAGTTTGTATGTTCATCTTGAATTGCTTGACCAACTGTGTCGCTAACTGGCCGAAGTTGTTAATGGAATCGAGTAGGAGGCGAGAGAACCATAACATAGCGGTTCTTGATAATAAGACTGGGAAACACTTGCATTTGACCGGACCATTGCCCCACCTTGAGTCCATTTGCCATTCATATCGATTGAGGAAGGCACAGGGGTCAGTGGTGCCGTCGTACAGTGGAATTTGTGGCATGCTGAAGTGTCGTGGCAACTCAGGTTCATTCACCCTTCTTGTAAAGGGGTTACGCCTAATGTGCGCTTCCCATGGATCATGCACATTTTCTCGCATTTCCCTTATGATCCTTAGGACCATGTCGGGAAGGTAAGTTAGATGGCAATCCACAATTGGGACCCATGGGTTTTGGCAAGGTTCCGGAGGTATGTTGCGGGGGCATCTTCTATGATGGATGTCTGGATCATCTTCCTCCATGTCCTCGACATCTATGATTGGGTCCTGATGTGGACACTGAGGAGGAGCAGGGTGATGCAGATCCGGTTCTAGAGGAGCGCGGGCCGTTGGAATGGCGGGCCCATCACCCTGATTAGCGACCGTTGGG
Organism: Allium sativum; assembly: GCA_030737875.1. NCBI lineage: Eukaryota > Viridiplantae > Streptophyta > Magnoliopsida > Asparagales > Amaryllidaceae > Allium > Allium sativum. Next base: position 125,451,689 of record CM060921.1, read on the forward strand.
TTATGTCGAGAAAGAGGTTGGTTGTTAGGACCTGCTTCGTCATTAATGATCAAGCGAGAGTGGTCTCGGTACTGTACCCCCTCGCTATATGTGACTGTAGTTCGGTCACCGTTGCCATTCCCATTGCCGTTGGCGTAGCCATTGCCATTACCGTTGTCGAGGGAATTGGTGCGGGAGGTGATGTTGTTGATGAGGCTAAACCTCCTCCTTTGATGCGGGCCCCTCGACTCGGAAGAGGAAGTTTCCGAGATGGTTGGTCAGGGTCGAGCGTTGTTCCGAGTTAATTGAAGTTGAGCGACGATGCACTGACTTTCTAGAAGTGGTCGCACAAAGTCGATGTTGTTCCTTAATGCTTGATTAAGCTCGACCACTGTGTTCTCATATTTTTCATTAAGCGCGCGGATTTGAGTTTGTGTTGCGGGCGCTTCGGGGTCCACAATAGGAGGGACGGTTTCATTAGTGCCTAGGGTGTCCGTCGACTGAGGTTGTCGGGATGTACCAGCCTCGGCTGCGGCTGAAGAGCTAACCATTGCGTTTTTTGATCGCTTTACCATCGTGAGCAGACTCGACGGCAGGTTTAGCAAGGAACCTCAAGCCCATCGGGGTTCGAGATGACAACGTGCAATAAAGGCGCAAAACCGAGTTCTCTCAATGAAAGCACCAAATGTTGACGGCAAAAAATATCGTAAACACCAAAGATTCCAATTACTAGGAATTATTAATCTGGTCGCACAGACAAGAGCAGAAAAACAGTAAATAACACAAGAGATTTATAGTGGTTTGGCCTCGTGAAGGGCCTACGTCCACTTTGAAGCGTTGTTGGAATATTATTGTTCACAAAAGTTTACAAGGTTGAGACCCTCTCATGACATCCCATTACATTCTTCAAAGGCATATGATGTCATCTCTAAGGCTATATGATGTCATCTCTAAGGCTACATGATGTCATCTCTAAGACATGATGTCATCATTGTCATATATGATGTCATAATTATCATATATTTAATATACTAAGAAAATGACATTTTTTCCCTTCTTCTTCCTCAAAGGGGAGATGCCATTAATGGAGCTCTCTAGAGGTCCCAAGGTCTCAAATTCCAACCCCTTTCATGTGTAAAGTCTTGGGGTATTTATAGGAAATGGAGTAGGTAGGAGTAGGTGGGAGTAGGTAGAAATGGGGGACCACACCCAAAATTTCGCACCTCAGGCCTGCACATGCCAGAATTTCGCATCTGGAGCCTGTGCACACTGGAAATTCGCACCCAAGACCAGGGTGCGAAATTTCGCACCTCCTGCATGCGAAATTCCGCACACCATGTGTAAATTCCCCACGGAGATGTGAAATTCGTGCCTCCTGGGGTGCGAAATTCGCACACCAGGGTATGAATTTCGCACCCCTATTGGGTACGAATTTCACACTCTGCTGGGTGCGTATTTCGCACCCTGTTGGTTGAGAATTTTGCACCCCTCGGGGTTGCGAAATTCGCAACTCCCGGGGGTACGAAGTTCGCTTCATGACGCGCGGGAAGGCTGCATGAATAGGTGGTTGGGGTGTCGTGAGGTCTCTGTTGGCGCGATCCCTCTTCATCATGTTTCCTTCGCTCCTAAGCGTCCCTTTCAGCTTTAGTTCCACGCGATGGGTTGAGTCAAGCGCGTCTTATGTACTTTTGGGAACTGGACCAAAACGTCGGTTAACACTACCCATTTTAGGGATGGGGCCGGGAAGATTTGCTGAAGTGTAAATTAACAAAGTCGCCCGTACGTTTTATCTAAAAATATATGAATCCAGCAGGTAAACCCTTACCCTTTCGTTAGTTGGAATCCATTCTCCAAAACGAACTTTCGTCTTAGTTGTATGCCTATTATATTCGAATGTGATATGCAAGCATTTTGACTATTTTAATATACTTACTTTTGAATTGTAGACATTGTTATAATATCACTAGATATTTATTTTAAAAATGTTTGGGTTATCATTAGGTAAAAACCCGTCCGTGTTTATGTGCGATGTGTTCTTATGAGATACCCTTGATTTCAAATGATTTCCAAAGATATAATAAAGCAAGTTCTTTATAATTATAGTTTACTCACTGTTTACTCCGAATTTGGAATCAACACCAAAGGTGCAAATGATGCACTTCACAGATTCGATAAGATTAAAATGTGGAACCACGTTATTGCAAAATAAAAAGCATAAAATGAAGACAAAGGAATTTTTATAGTGGTTCGATTCTAAATGAATCTACATCCACTTGATAACCAATTCTCATTATAGAATTTTTCTCTACAATATTCATGAAATATCTCATACATTTATTTATCACTTTTCTTTCTTTTTATGATCTAACTACACTTGAATTTAGCAAACGGATGGAAGAGATCACTTGCTTTGTGATGGTGGATATATCAATCCTTGATCACTTAGTCTCTCTTATGATCTTCCACGCCTTGATGAGATTTTGTACTTAGATCCAAATTTCGAGAGAATTGGAGAAGGTTTGAGATTCCTTGGAATGATGTTGGAGAGCTTTCCTATGTAGTATAAATGAGAATCAATGTCCTTTGATCCAATTGAAGATAGCTTTAATGATCATAGAAATGGATTTGATCCACATGAAATTGGAGAAGAGTTGCTAGATCCATGAGAAATCCATGAGATCCATTATTGAAGTTGAAGACAAGCTTTGAATTTGGCAGTGCCTTTTCCTATTAATGAAATTCGGTCCCCCTCCAATGTGAATTATGAGGGGTATTTATAGGTGGAGCTCAGGCCAAGTGGCAATTCTGTAATTTTCCTGAATTCCCTTTAGGTCATCGGGCAAGCTAAAGGACTTGGAGGAATGTTTCTGTTGTCTAAGGAGTGGTGGCACGAGCTCAAAAGAGCAGAGCAGGCTAAGACAAGGTGGTGCGAGCTTGTACAAAGCGGAATGACCTAAGCATACCTAGAACGAAATAAACCAAGACGAAGCAGTTTGAGCCATGATGGAGTGGGCTAAAACCTTTAGCGGGCTAGCAACTTGAGGAGCTGGCGACCCAAGAACCTTGCGGGCTAGAACTTGGCATGCTACGAAGACCCGATGTGCTAGAAGTTTTTAGAGGGCTAAGGGGCTCAATGCCCTAAAGAGACTTAGCGACCCAAAGAATTTGAACAAACTAAGATGTCCTAATGACCTAAGATGTCCAAACAAGCTAAAGCTTCCTGAATATCTCGTATTGCCTGAACGACCCAAAACACTATAGAGCACTTAAGTGGACTAAGGAGCTCATTGGGCTAGAGGAACCATAAACGACCCAAAGGGCCTATCGACCTAAAATCATAAAACGACCCAAACATGCTTAGTATTCTCTAGAACATATTTTATGGGTTAACATTTGCCCCACGAAGTTCGTATTTATTGGAAATAATACGGGCTTCGAACTAGGTAAGCTTAGCATGCCATTCAAGATTTTAGGTTGTTAGGCCCTTCAAACCGTGCGAGTTCCTAAAGTACTTTTATCCTTAGGTCGTCCAGCTTCTTAGTTCGTTACACGGTCTTAAGTCACTGTGGCTTCTCGGTCACGCTTTGATTAGAGCCCGTTGGTATCCTCCTTGGTATTAGATTGCTGAGGGGCCCTGCAAACTCGGTTTATTTGTTTAATGTCCCTCTTTATTCTCTTCAAGTTGCCATTCTCTTATAATCCTCATCTAAGCTAGAAAACCTTATTAATGGCGATCGTCATCAACTAAAACCTATCAACCTCCAATCATCATCATCTTCAAAGTGATTCAAATCCAAACAACCCTTCAATCTGATTCAACTTTTAATCGAAGGTTAATCAAATTCGAAACTTCTCGTCACCAAGAATCAGGTTCGATTCAAAATTTTCTACTTGCTGTGGCAATTTTTGTTTTGAACTCATACGTCCCATGCTACCTATTCTGCAATTAAGACAAGCTTTTGCATGATTTTGGACTTATACTCATTATCAATTATCCACGTTGATAATGGATTAGTTAGAAATGAACTATAGCGAATTTTATTTTGCATTGAATAAAATGCTCGCCCAAGACCGTCTTATTTGACGGTTCAAAACTCATCAAATATTTTTCGCGCGGTTATATCTTTCTAATTCAAATTTGTGTTAACGCTTGAAATCGACCAATCAACTAAGGTTGACTGTAGATCCCAAATGTTATCATTTTAATGACTCATATGAGTGTGTTTGGTATCTCTTTTTTGAGAAATACGCATCTATGATTCGCTTTCTACTTCCCTTTTGAGAAGCTTTGATATTTGTGCCCCTTGAACGAACTTTGGTTAAGGCCCCAATGTCTGTCGTTTTCGGGTTAGGTACTTCCTGATTCTGACGATCAATTGGGTGCTCGACATTCTTCACATCTGAGATTTCAGATGCTACGCGAATGTTTTTATTCTTCACATCTGGGGATTACAAATGTTACGCAAATGGATTTTTCATTCTTTACATCTGAGATTTCAGATGCTATGCGAATGGTTTTTATTCTTCACATCTGCGAATTCCAGATGTTCAAATGGATTTTTTGATTCTTCACATCTGAGATTTAGATGCTACGTGAATGGTTTTTATTCTTCACATCTCGGGAATTCAGATGTTACGCAAATGGATTTTTCATTCTTCACATCTGAGATTTCAGATGATACGTGAATGGTTTTTATTCTTCACATCTGGGGATTCCAGACGTTACACAAATGGATTTTTTCATTCTTCACATCTGAGATTTCATATGCTATGCGAATGGTTTTTATTCTTCATATCCGGGGATTCTAGATGTTACGCAAATGGATTTTTCCTTCTTCACATCTGAGATTTCAGATGCTATGCGAATGGTTTTTATTCTTCACATCTGGGGATTCAAGATGTTACGCAAATGGATTTTCCGTTCTTCACATCTGAGATTTCAGATGCTACGCCAATGGTTTTTATTCTTCACATCTAGGGATTCCAGATGTTACACAAATGAATTTTTCATTCTTCACATCTGAGATTTCAGATGCTACGCGAATGGTTTTTATTCTTCACATCTGGGGATTCCAGATGTTACGCAAATGGATTTTTCATTCTTCACATCTAAGATTTCATATGCTACATGAATGGTTTTTATTCTTCACGTCTGGGGATTCCAGATGCTATGCAAATGGTTTAATACTCTTCACATTTGAGATTCCAGATGCTACGCAAGTGGATTAACACTCTTCACATCTGAGATTCCAAATGCTACGCAAGTGGATTTATCATTCTTCACATCTGAGATTTCCAGATCTACGCAAATGGTTTGACACTCTTCACTTCTTTGATTCCAGATGCTATGCAAGTGGATTGACACTCTTCACATCTGAGATTTCAGATGCTATGCAAGTGGATTTTTCATTCTTCACATCTGAGATTTTCAGATGCTACGCAAATGGTTTATCGACTGTTTTATTGCTTCGCATGGCGGCTATCAGTCCCTTTATCGGATGCTTGACATAGCAGACTATTTTGGTTTAGGAACAAAAGCTCTGAACCTCTCACTTAGGGAGGTGCCCCTACGATAAAAGTTTCATCTCTTGCATTTGTTTGTCATGGCGCTTGCTCAATGTTTGAATCTTTGCGACTTTCCCGTTCACTTCTCAAGGTAGTGTTTTTCCTATTTTTGCATTTGTGAATGTTGAAATTTATAACATTCGGCCCTTGAACTAGCGTTGTTGGGGTCGCGATGTTACAGGAGCAAGCACTCGGCAAATGGCCTGCAATATAGAATCATCTTTTAAGAAAGTTTTAATTTGACATGTAACTTTGCAAGCAAGAAATTCATTTAAACAGATACGCTTTTAGTCATAGAGCTATTGTTCAGTGCATCACTTTCAAATTATTACAGACTGTTCATAAAAAGTTTTGAATATAACAGAAAGTAAAATGCAAAGCAAAGCATGGACTAAAGCAAGGAATAGAGCATGAAGTCAAGATGTAGCAACGTTGATTGCTTACTCCGAGCCACTGAAATCGGAGCACCCTCAATAGTTATTAGTTGATAATCAGCCTTGAATCGGTTTGAACAGAAGCTACATTGCTTGGACCAGACTGATCATTCGATACCCCTTGCCCATGAGGAATTGCAGAAGGATTCAAGGCTTGCGGATTCTTTACATATTGCTAGAACTAGTTTTTCCTGATCAACTCCTCAATGAGGTTCTTCAGGTGTCGGCACTTGTTAGTGTTGTGACTAGGCTGGTTGTGAAATCTGCAGAACTTTTCCAAGTTTGCTGCTTTGTCGTTTATCCTTATCAGATTTGGCTTCGCATACTCTTCAGAATTCTTTGTTGCAAGATAGATATTTTCAGAAGTGTCATTCAAAGGTGTCAGTTATGATGAATTGAAAAGGCGAGACTTCTTATTAGCCTTGTTGTCGTTCCCGTCATTGGTTCACTTCTGCCCCTGAGTATTCTTTTGATTAGATTGCATAGCTGCACTTTTAGGAGCTTCAAGGAGTTGGTTATCGTCAATGATCTGAAGAGGTATAGGATTATCATCTACCCTCATGTACTCTTCATCTTTCTTATAGAACTTATCAAGCGTAGTCGGTTCCTTCATCTTTATCCATCTTCTGAATTCGCTCGTTTTGTCTATAGCATCGAGTAGAGCCATGAGGATTATACGTGGTTCCGGGTTCCTTACTTCATACAAGGCAATATTGAATCGACTAAGGAAGGCTTTTATAGTTTACCCTGGCTTCTGCTTCATGGCTGAGAGTGTTATGGCGTCCTTGGCTTTGGTAGCATACAAGCGGAACTGCTCTTTGAACTTTTTGGTCAGGTCGGAGAACCAATCGATAGATTTAGGAGGTAGATTTATGAACCATAGTGATGCATCAATTTCTAAGTAGAGAGGGAAATACGTGCATCTCATCTCATCAGCTGCCTTAGCCGCACTCATATGTCACTCGTATTTGAACAGAAAGTAGTTTGGATCAACAAGGCCGTTGTACGGAGGCAAGGTTGGTGGATTGAACTTCTTCGGACATTCTGCTTCAAGGATTCTTTTGGTGAATGGAGTCCTACCGGGAGAGAAGTCACATTCTCTTTCATCGTCTTTGCTAGCTTGATTCTTCTTCGTGACTCATTCTATCATATCCGAGATGTATTCCTCAGTGTTGTGGCGCTCTGTGAAGCTGAGCTCTTTACCAAATGTTCGTGTAGGCATACAATCTCGATTAGAGAGCTTAGGCGCTTTGCCTTCTCGATGAGGAGTTGCCCCCGTGACAGGATTAGTAACCTTTCGAAGATTCACTTTGGAATGATTCTTAGCTTTTGATTTCAATTCTTCGATATTAGCTTCGTCCCTATCACTTTCCCCATTATAATCGTCTTTCATATTGTCGTCGCAGTTATGATCGGAAGTGGGCGATTTATCATTCTCTTCGAGATCTACATGAACTTTTGGAGGGGCTGGATTTGATCAAGCATTGAGGATGGCATCGAGTTTCTCCATCATCACTTTAGTATAGGCATCCATTCGGTTGTTTAAGTTGGCGATAGCGGCTTTTAATTCATTTCTAGTTATGCCGGCTCTGCTTTTCGAGTTTCCACCAACTTCAAAGCGGTTTGCGAGCGGTGTTTATTCATTAGCAACATTATTGGCTTCTACCACGGTTTTGCTCGCGGTCTTCTTAGATTTGGCCATAGTTTTGAAGAAGGATGCGTTTTAGAACTTTAATGGCAAGGCGTTTAACTTTGTGAGAGTGTGAGAGGAGATCGGAGATGCGAACACGGCCCAATGGTGGGCGCTAAAATGTTTACTCCGAATTTGGAATCAACACCAAAGGTGCAAATGATGCACTTCACCAATTCGGTAAGATTAAAATGTGGAACCGCGTTATTGCAAAATAAAAAGCATAAAATGAAGACAAAGGAATTTTTATAGTGGTTCGATTCTAAATGAATCTACGTCCACTTGACAATCAATTCTCATTATAGAATTTTGCTCTACAATATTCATGAAATCTCTCATACATTTATTTCTCACTTTTCTCTCTTCTTATGATCTAACTTTGAATTTGGCAAACAGATGGAAGAGATCACTTGCTTTGTGATGATGGATGTATCAATCCTTAATCACTTAGTAGCTCTTGCGATCTACCATGTCTTGATGAGATTTTGTACTTAGATCCAAATTTCGAGAGAATTGGAGAAGGTTTGAGATTCCTTCGAGTGATGTTGGATAACTTTCCTATGTAGTATGAATGAGAATCAAAGTCCTTTGATCGTTGAAGGTAGCTTTAATGATCATAGGAATGGATTTGATCCACATGAAATTGGAGAACAGTTGCTAGATCCATGAGAAATCCATGGGATCCATAATTGAAGTTGAAGACAAGATTTGAATTTGGCGGTGCCTTCTCCTAGGAATGAAATTCGGTCCCCCTCCAATGTAAATTATGAGGGGTATTTATAGGTGGAGTTCAGGCCAGGTGGCAATTCTGTAATTTTCCTAAACTCCCTTTAGGTCGTCGGGCAAGCTAAAGGACTTGGAGGAATGTTTCTGCGGCCTAAGGAGTGGCGGCACGAGCTTAAAAGAGCAGAGTGGGATAAGACAAGGTGGTGTGAGTTTGTACAAAGCGGAACAACCTAAGAATACCTAGAACGAACTAAACCAGGACGAAGAAGTTTGAGCCTTGATAGAGTGGGCTAAAACCTTTAGCGGGCTAGAAACTTGAGGAGATGGCGACCCAAAAACCTTGCGGGCTAGAACTTGGCATGCTACAAAGACCCGATTTGCTTGAAGTTTTTAGAGGGCTAAGGGCTCAAAGCCCTAAAGAGACTTGGCGACCCAAAGAATTTAAACAAGCTAAGATGTCCTAATGACCTAAGATGCCCAAACGAGCTAAAGCTTCCTGAACATCTCGTATTGTCTGAACGACCCAAAACACTATAACGACCTAGAGAAATTAAGTGGGCTAAGGAGCTTATTGAGCTAGAGAAACGATAACGACCCAAAGGGCCTATCCACCTAAAATCATAAAATGACCCAAACTTGCTTATTATTGTCTAGAACATATTTTATGGGTTAACACTCACGCTTGTTTTCTAGCCTGACCTGGGCGTTATTTTGTGATAACGCTCGGTTCAAACCAAGCATTTTTTCCAGGTTAGCTTTGGTTCTTTGAAGCTTAGGATAAGGAGCTGGAGGCCAAGACGTACTTCTATATCTTAGATTTATTTTCTGCTGTGTGTTTGTGTTTAGCTCTCAGTATATGTAAGGGTAGGTTGTTATAATTGTCCAGAGTTGTTATAGTTTACTGTTATACTCTGATATGTAAACTAAAGTTCTTACTTTTTGTAAAGAATTTTGGTATTTCATTGTGTTGTAAAATTTTGTTCTATCCCTTTCTTTCTTTCACCCCAAATGAACTATCTTTTGAACATTAAATGATCGACATAGGAATACCTAGGATGTATTAAGTGTCGTCACTAGGGGTAAGAAAGCCAGTTCATTACAATTGAAATCTAGTTTATATATTTAAATTGTAGAAAAAATAATTTGCAAGAACTTTACTATTGATCACTTTTTTAAATTCGATTAATAACATGTCCAAAAAACAACTTTAATATAACCACTTTTTAGTTTTGTTTTTGTAAATTCTATGAAATCAAAACTCATATTTTCTAGACAAAAATTCTACTGTTATTTTTCTAAATTGCTTGAGATGATGTTATATGTTTAGGTATTGGCATTGATATCTTCTCCTAGCCTCGAAAGATGAGAACCACTCACTCATGACTGACATTGTTTTGTTAAGTGAATTGATGTACATGAAATGGCATTTGAATGTTTGATATAGATTGTGTTATTGTTGACACATGACACAGTATTTTGCAAGTTAAAATATAAATATTCATTTGTGACATAAACTCATAACTTCGATAGAACAATATTAATAAATGACAAATTCTATTTCAACCCATGATATTAGTTAGTAGCCCCCCGAAAAAATAAAAAACCCGTATACCCATAGAATTAGTAAGTAGCCCCTCATCTTTTCCAATCTTACCCCTCACTTCTTTGTGCTCTCCATTTCTCACGTAAAAAAATTATTTCTACCCAAATCGTTTCCATCGCAGCACGCAAATCAATTCCAACTCAAAAAACTCGATCGCGTTCATCAGAGATTGAAGGAAAAAAGGTAAGCTTTATGATTGTTAGGGTTTATGAACTTAGGGTTTCGAGTTTAGATCGTATACCCATCGAATTCCATTGCAAAATTTCTTCTTGATGTTTGGGTTATTTATGATGGAAGATCGTCTGTAGTTAGATCGACGATTGTTTGGGATAATTACTGGATCGATGATTGTTGGCATTAGATCGTCATGGTTTTTAAGTTAGGGCTTTTTTTAAAATTGTTCCAGGTTACCACGCAAGAATAAAACGTGGAAAAAAGAAAAACCACGAAGAACATACACGAGAAATTAAATTATTCCTCGTTGAAATTTTACGTGGTTATTTGATTTTCCACGAGATTAAACTACGTGGTTGAGGAAAATAAGAAGTCCTCCGCGTATTCTCCTTACGGGGTAAACATAACGTTGTCCTAAGTTTAGATGAGAAAATAACCTTTTAAGGGTACTTTAGTCATTAAAATTTTAATTGTTTAAGGGGACTACTAACTAAAAACATGGATTGAAATAGAATCAGCCTTAATAAATATGTCAAGGTTTTCATACAACCATCCATGAAAATGGCAGAATGGCGATTTGGCAATTAATCTGCCTTCTCCTCAATTTTCCTTCCGCTCTCTCTAATCTCTCCCACTCTCCTTCCTCTCAATGGCGAAGAAGCATAAACCAAAATCTAGACCTACCTTAGTGCGACGAGATCTGGAAAACCTTATTCCCGTCCATCTACTAGCTCATCGGCCTCTTGGTCAACGAAATAGTTGCTGACTCTGATCCAGTTCCACTTTCCCTCGCTACTGAATCTGCTGCTTTGCCGATCCTACCTCTATCTGGACTCACATCCTATGTCCAATCCCCAATCTTTGGGTTGTTAGCAGAAGAAAATCCGAATCGTTGGGCTGACGTCAACGCTGCCACTGAGTATGGAAAAGGTAACATCGATGTCAATCCATTTTCTTAGAGGCTAAGATTACAAACAAGCCGAAGTATGTCTGGAAAATGAATCAGAAATGGGTACGAATGATGTTGTGAAGTCTTCAGACTGTGCTAATGTATGTGATCTTATTGGTGCATCCTGTTCAGCAGGAAAGCTTGCAATTGGGCTTGGAAATGTACATTCTATTGCTGTGCCACCCTCGGTCGCTAATGAACCCATCCATGCCTTCATTCCTTCATGCGCTCCTACTGTTTGCGTTAATGCTCCTTACGCACCTGTTGTTCCATCCCCCAAACTGCCTAATTCCAATCATCCAGTACGTGTTAAGCCTACATCCGTGCCATTTGGGTCTACTCCTAAGTCATCCTAATCATCCTTTTTTACCTCCCTTCCACGTTGTGTCGGGTCATATACTCCACGTCAATTCTTTTCCTCTTTGGAAAGCCCAATTCTGCCGATTAACATTGTACAAGATGGGGTAAATATATGGAAAGATCATAATGTGGGTTTTTTTTTCTCTTGATTCTGATGTACTGTACCTTGATGTACGTGAGCACTGTCATAAAGCTTGGAACTTAAGAGCTGGACTTCGTGTTAATTTTGTGAACGACATGTTTTATTTTAAATTCTCTTTACCGGATGAGAGAAGGAAGCTGCTTGAATCTGATCATGCAATTATTGGTGGGAAACCATTTATTATTACTACATGGAGTACGACAGTTGAGAGTGCTAGAAAGCGGGTTTGTTCCATTCCAGTGTGGGTTATTTTCACTAGATCCCATCGGTTCTTCAGACTCTACAAGGCTTGAATTGGCTATCAAGCAGAATTGGATACTTCAAATGTTTCGATGCCAACACGGAAGCTAGGAAAGATCACGTATTTGCTAAAGCCTTGATCGAAATATCTTCGAACAGACTTCTACCAAGTAGCTTAAAGTCACAATTGACGGTGTTGATTTCCTTGTTGATGTCCAGTATTCATGGCAGCCGAATATTTGCACTTTATGTCTCTCATTTGGACATCTGGTCGAAGCACGTAAGAGTCCTTCTGCGGGTCCTATCCCCGTTAGGGTACCACTATCGAAACCTCCTCCTAGCTTCTGGGCTCCAAAGACAAAAGTAACTGATGTTGATGGTATTTCCTTCCCCCACTGTCTGTCCGATGGTACTAATAAAGATATCAATAGTGTTATCACTATGTCAGAAGGTAATATTGTTGATGAGCATCAAGAAGAAGAAGTTGAAACTTCAGATGAAGATCCAGTAGATGATGGGATACTTTGGGATTCAGAGGATACAACGTGGCATCACATCGTTTCGGCCCTTTCGGGTATGAGATATGATCCTAGGGAGGGTATGTACTATATTTATGTTACTGACTTAGAAGATGATGATAGAAGGTTGTTTTATAAAGTAGTAGGAGAAGAATTTGTTCTCATGGAGGATGGAGAGATTGGTGCGTGGAACAAATCTTTGTTCTGCGACAGTACATGGGATTCGGTAAGAGAATTTCATTGTCCTAACCCTTGTTATGTTCCTTGTAACACCCCACCTCCGCCAATGCCACTCTTGCAAGGACACTAGCTTTGGAGGGGCGTTAAACGAGGTAAACATGCATGCAGATATCACAAGACATAACATATAAGTAAAACAGAGTAAATAAAGAAGCGGATAAAACTAACATTTCAAAACCATAGTCAAGTTACATCAAAGTACTTGGTCATTATTTTCCAAAAACCATAGTCTAGTAACATAAACTGAAAACTGGAAATAACATAAAGTAACTATCCCCAAGGTAGAATAAAGCCATAGCGAGCTCAAGTCCAAACCGTACATGAGCTATCCAAAAAAGCAGCTAAAGATTCAAGCTAAGTACCAGTGTTCCCACCCTGTAAACCTGGGGGGGGGGGGGGAATGGAAGAAAAGAGGCGAAAGAAAACGGGTCAGTCAAAAGACTGGTAAGTCCTATCTACTATCAGTATAAAAACTAATAAAGTTAACTGGACATGTAAAGCAGAGATGAAACATAGGGTGATAACTGGCATGGTGAAAAGTTAACAAAATAGATCAAGTGTGGCATCACATATTCAAGGTTAAGTTGCACCAGGTGTGTACTAGTATTCCAATCCATGTCAAGTATAAACAAGAAATGATCCCTTGGCCCAAAGCTGGCCCACATCATGAGATGACCTAAATCGAGGTCCAACAACTCGATCTAGTCGATCGGCTCCCTATAAGCCTAACTCGTCATGTATCGGTGTCATACGGCTTAATCGTGGAATGTAGTTAACTGTGCTAGGTCCACCCCAGGGTGTATCCAGCCCTAAGGTGTAAACCATAGACACAATTCAAGCACGCACAGTCTAACCTACTAGTGCCCATGTTCAACTCCGGACTTAATGTGCACGACCATGGTCCGCCTGAACAACCGGTGCACCCTTCAGCCGTCTCTTTTGGTCTCTTACAATCAGTCCAGTAATCGTGCCCCACCCTAGCCTAGTCCAGGGTACCCATGATACTTCTAAGTAGGTTACTGCTGAAAAGGACCACGTAACTAGGGTTTCAAGCGGGTTAAGTGTGGTTAACCCTATCCTAACCATGTATTGAGTTGGTCAAGTGTATTCAAGCAGTTCATGACTTAACCCTATCAATACATCAGGTTTAATTGGTTAAGTATATTCAAGTAGTTCATGACCTAACCCTACCAATCCATCGTGTTTAATTGGTTAAGTATATTCAAGTAGTTCATGACTTAACCCTACCAATCCATCGTGTTTAATTGGTTAAGTATATTCAAGTAGTCCATGACTTAACCCTACCATGTGGCATTAATTAACTTAATGCACCCCAACCTCTCACATTAGACTTTGTTGTGGTTACTAGTTAAGCCGGGCGGGTCCGGGTAGCTTTACAGCACAACCTAGTCTAATCTCGGGTTTTAAGTGCGATATGACCAACTACTCACATTGGGTCCTATTGTTTGTAGCCACTAGTTAAGCCGGTCGGTTCCGGGTAGATTTATGCTACAAACTCAACCCAACCTCGAGTTGGCCACTTTCATGTTTTCTGCATGTCATGTCCACGTTCGTGTTTTCAAGCATAAACACATGTCAAACTTTCATGTCATATTTTCAAGTCATGTTCTCATGTTATTTAAGTTTGCCCAACTACCCATACGTATTCCCATCGCACGTAAATTCGCATCACGCAAATAGATCAAAGAGGGAACATAACAACATGACAATGTGGGTATGGTGATATTTGAGGCAAATGTGTTCATAAACTTGCATATTACATTATAAGCCTCAAAACATGCATGATATCAACTCTAGCAAAATAGGTGAAACATGGCCATAAATACCATGGGATGATAGCAAGTGATTCGCATATAACATCATATGCAAGTTAACATAAGGTTTATGAGAGTTTTTATGTTGCTTTATGCAACATTTCAAATCAAAGTTCATAGCTTTCTATGCACAAAGTCAAGGTGATAGCTTTACAAACATGCATCTATGCATAACATGATAGGATCAAAGCTCATAGTTTTCTATGCACAAAGTCAAGGTGATAGCTTTACAAACATGCATCTATGCATAACATGATAGGATCAAAGCTCATAGTTTTCTATGCACAAAATCAAGGTGATAGCTTTACAAACATGCATAGAATAAATCTATGCATAACATGATAGAATCAAAGCACAAATCACACTTAGGCCCAAACTCAAACTTGCAACATGTCACATTTAACTTCATAGTTAGAATCTAAGAGTAGTATAGGGCTTACAATGCTATGAAGACTTATAAAATAAAATAAGATTGAGACGAAGCCACTAGCAACTCTAAAAACCCCAAATGAATACAAGCTCCAAGTTGTCTTGAGAAACAAGAAGCTCCTTTGATTTGTATGAAGAAAGATCCTTGTTTTGATTAAGAAAGGTGACTCTTTTACTAGCTTAGGACACTCAAACTTTCATGAAGAGGATGGAGGCCATGATATGAAGATGGAGGCCATGATCAAGAAACATTTGGGCAGCATTTAGTTGTAGGCATGATTAATGAGGGTTTAGGCTAGGTCTAGGGGTCTTTTTATAGAGATTAGGGGTAGTTTAGACCATAGGATTAACCCTAAAACGAATCTGAGCCATCAACTCCCGTCAGAAGCTTCCAGAACAAGACCCACATGTCAAAATGGTGCACCAGGAAAACTGGTCCGACCAGGGGGGTCGACCCCTGGGTCGACATGGGTGTCGACCCATTGGGGGGGTCGACACTGGTGTCGACCCTGCCTGGGGCGGGAGAATTCCCGCCCATTCTGCCTTGGTTGTAATCCGAATCTGAATTCGAATTTGAACTGTTTTCGGGCTTAGAATTTTCTGAAAACTTCATTGGGCCATAACTTGGTCATACAAACTCCGTTTTTCGAAAACTCGGACTCTATTTCGCGTATTTTTCCGAGACGAACGCAATGGCACAGCCCGTTTTCCTTGATTCAGATTTTAGAATTTAATTCTGCCTTAATTTACATTATAACATGTTATTAAAAATACGGGTTGTTACATTCTCCCCTCCTTAAAGGATTTCGTCCCCGAAATCTCCAAGTTAGGAAGAACGTATCCTACCATCCATCATCCATCTACTCAAAACATCATCCACGAGTAACCATTGTCCTTAAAAAGATTCTAAATGCTGTATAAACATATGCAAATGTGTGTGTATATGTACTTATCTAATGCAAAAATCAGGCGGTTACTGATTCAGTAAACCTCCTTAATGCAAAGTATGTTAGTGAAATGAGTCCATATGTATGCAAATTCCTAACGTAATTTATAATCTCTGCATGAGTGCACATAACATTCATTCATATGCAACATCCACGTGATAGCACAACAAGTTTCATCCATGAATAAGTATAAGCACTCATGCATATGCAATATGAAAGTGTGTGAGCCGATCTTAGTGCCTAATGTGTATCATGCATCCACGAGTATCCACTTGCAAACACTTGTAGCCACTTGCAAACACTTGTAGCCACTTGCAAACATCAAGCATATCATGTTTCAAATACATGTTTCATCCAAAGGGTTTATACTTAAGGTTCTCATGACAAGGTTAACGAGATAACAAGATAAACAGGATAAATATGGATAGCGAAAAGGAAGATATGCTAGCTAGGAAAAGAGATCGATAATGTACCCTCAAAAAGAAATGGATAAAGCCCACGCACCTTTTCCTCGGTTTCCCAAGTTGCATCTTCTTCGGCCTCACTCCACTGAACTTTCACCAACTTGACTTCTCGATTTCTTAGCTTCTTGATCTCCGTTCCCAAGATACGAATCGGAGCTCTCCTCAAGGTTGCCTCTTTCTCTACCTCCACGTCTTCAAGAATGCTTGGTTCAACCACTTCAGCGGACTCATGTAGGCACTTTCGGAGATGCGAGACATGAAAGACATTATGCACTCCGGCTAGCTTCTCGGGCAATTCCACTTTATAGGCCATCTTTCCAATTCTCTCTATGATAGGGAAGGGTCCTACGAACCTTGGTGCCAGCTTCCCGATTGCTCCGAAATGAACCACGTTACGCAAAGGAGAAACCTTCAGGAAAACCATGTCTCCCACTTCGAATTCCAAATCTGCCCTTCGCTTGTCAGCATAGGATTTCTGTCTATCTTGGGCCGCTTTCATCCGTCTTCTCACCAATTCAACTTTCTCGGATGTGTCCCGTATCATATCGGGCCCAAGTATCAGCCTATCTGTTGTCTCCCACCAACAAGATGGTGACCTACACGGCCTCCCATACAAAGCTTCAAATGGTGTCATCCCTATGCTAGCCTGATAGCTATTATTATAAGCAAACTCTACAAGAGGAAGGTGGTCTTCCCAAGTACCACCAAAGTCAAGAACACAAAGCCTCAAAAGATCTTCCAGCACTCTATTCACCCTTTCGGTTTGGCCATCCGTCTGGGGGTGATAGGCTGTACTCAGATTCAATCGCGTACCCATCGCTTCTTGCAAACTATTCCAGAACTGGCTAGTGAAAATTGGGTCACGATCGCTAACTATGCTAGAAAGAACTCCATGCAACCGCACTATCTCTCGAAGATAAACAGATGCTAGCCATGATACGGTCCTCTTGCTTTTCACCGGAATAAAATGGGCTCTCTTTGTAAGTCTATCAATTATTACCCATATCCCATAAAGCCCAAATAGTTTGGTGACGAACATCTTCACCCCAACTATATATCATAAACAGACGAGTCATACTCCTTATGGGGTTTGCAACAGAACTAAGATTGAGGATAGGACCGAGAGGATATACTTAAAAGATAGCATGCGAGTAAGCTCTACGGAATAATAGGGATCAAGGATATACTCTTAGAAAGAGATTTAATGCGCGTATCTAGTCTTCAATCTTCTAAGCCGCATTTTCTTGTGCTTAATCCCATCGTGCCTTGACCGTCTTTTAACTTCACAATTCCGTAGTTCTTAATTCTTATTTCCAAAATATGAGTTAGAACTCATTTCACCGTTGCCTCTCGTTCCACTTCCACTTATTCTTTGCCTAAAATACTTGGCTTAAACATAACTGCGTGCTCATGGTTTCATGCAAGCTTTCCAAAATTTGTTAGTGAATCCTGGATCCTGTTTACATACCATACGGTATTCCACGCAGAAGAACTATCTCTTGAAAACAAATGCCACTCCACGGTGCCAAATGTTCTTACTAGGGTGATTTCTATAACCCATGCTTAAGCGGAATGGACTATCCGCCTTAGTGGCGAACACTACTCGATTTGATTACAAATTTCCAAAAAGTGCCAAGGGATTCTAGATAACTAATCATGACGTAACCCTGAAGGTCACACGAGATTTCGAGGGTATTACCGAGGCGAGTCATGAGCCTCGCAACCCTATGTTCAAAGTCAAGAATGGCTCTATAACTGGACAACCAATCCATGCCCAAAATCAACCCGTATCCCGTGAACCCTAGAACATAAGCATTACACGTGAATTCTGCGGTCAAGATAGAAATCTTCAAATCCACACAAATCATAGATAAATGGGCGGAACCCCCAATTGGATTTGAAACACTGACGGGATCCTCAACTAGACTAGTACTTAGGTGCAAACTTTCAACAATGTCAGAAGAAATAAAGGTATGCGATGCGCCAGAATCAAATAAAGTGCGAACATGAAAGTCAGAATTATAAACAAGGCTTCCTACAGAAATACTACCTCGGTCCTGGACTGGAGCAGTGTTGAGAGCATGCACTTGCCCTCCAGAAGGTCCTGCTCGCTGAGTTTGCCTTTTTCCTTGTCCTCGCTTTTTCGGGCAATCCTTGCTATAGTGTCCAGACTTTCCGCAATGAAAGCATACGCCCAGCTTCCTCTTCTTCTTCTTACAGTCTTTGGCTATGTGCCCAGTGATCCTACAGAAGTTGCACTTTCTTGTCTCTCTTGCCTTGTTGTTGTTGTTGTTGCCCTTGTTCCCCTTCTTGTTGTTCTTGTCTCTTTTCTCGGTATCTTCCTTCTTGCCTTGGGACTCATTTGCCTTGACCTCCTTCTTTCCACTCTTATCTTCCTCTTGAAGTAGGGCCATATTCACCAAACTCTCGAAGGTCGCCCCCAGGGGTATATGAGACATGGCCAAACCGCGCAATGGCTCATTCAATCCTAGAGAAAAGTGTAGGGCCTTCTTCCGGGCTGTGTTAACCAATTCTAGACCGAACTGAGCAAGTTGATTAAACTTATCCACGTATTTTCTAACGGTCATGTCCCCTTGCTTTAGTGATAGGAACCTCTCCATCTGAAGGTTCTCTTTTGTCGATGATAGAAACCTCAGTCCAAACCTTCTCCTAAAGTCATCCCAAGTTTGAATTGGCCTAGTAGTGGTGGTGACCACCCACCAATATGCAGCTTCCCCTTTCAACAACCATACCGCTAACAGAACTTTCCTACGGTCTTCTATATCAAAGATAGCAAAGAGGTCTTCAATTTCCTTCAACCAGTTTCTTGCCTCAACAAAAGTCTCCGTCCCAACAAAATTCTTGCCACCCATCGCCTTAAAGTCCTTGCAAACCTTTGCGCAATCCTCTTGCGGATGCTGAGGAGGAGGAGGAACCTCAGCTACGGGAGGAGGAGAAATGTTAGCGACGGGGGAAGGAGGAGGAATGTTCGCGGGGCCGACTTCATTCGCCCTTGCCTCCATGTACCTTCTAAACCAAATAGGTACTGGTACGCCCTCCAGAATGGCAAAATTATCGGCCATACTGAAACGAAGAAAAAGATAGATTGAGATCGAGGAAACAAAGGATAATGCTAATGGCTTTTGGGGAATAGCCTTTTAAAATAAACTAGATTTTTCTTGGAAAATACTTAATTGGTTTTGAAAATAGTTTTTCAAAAGGTAAGTTTTAAAAACCTTTTGCTCAAATCTTGTAAACCTTATGCTCTAATACCAAATGTAACACCCCACCTCCGCCAATGCCACTCTTGCAAGGACACTAGCTTTGGAGGGGCGTTAAACAAGGTAAACATGCATGCAGATATCACAAGACAGAACATATAAGTAAAACAGTGTAAATAAAGTAGCGGATAAAACTAACATTTCAAAACCATAGTCAAGTTACATCAAAGTACTTGGTCATTATTTTCTACAAAACATAGTCTAGTAACATAAACTGAAAACTGGAAATAACATAAAGTAACTATCCCCAAGGTAGAATAAAGCCATAGCGAGCTCAAGTCCGAACCGTACATGGGCTATCCAGAAAAGCAGCTAAAGATCCAAGCTAAGTACCAGTGTTCCCACCCTGTAAACCTGGGGGGGGGGGGACGGAAGAAAAGAGGCGAAAGAAAACGGGTCAGTCAAAAGACTGGTAAGTCCTATCTACTATCAGTATAAAAACTAATAAAGTTAACTGGACATGTAAAGCAGAGACGAAACATAGGGTGATAACTGGCATGGTGAAAAGTTAACAAAATAGATCAAGTGTGGCATCGCATATTCAAGGTTAAGTTGCACCAGGTGTGTACTAGTATTCCAATCCATGTCAAGTATAAACAAGAAATGATCCCTTGGCCCAAAGCTGGCCCACATCATGAGATGACCTAAATCGAGGTCCAACTACTCGGTCTAGTCGATCGGCTCCCTATAAGCCTAACTCGTCGTGTATCGGTGTCATACGGCTTAATCGTGGAATGTAGTTAACTGTGCTAGGTCCACCCCAGGGTGTATCCAGCCCTAAGGTGTAAACCACAGACACAATTCAAGCACGCACAATCTAACCTACTGGTACCCATGTTCAACTCCGGACTTAATGTGCACGACCATGGTCCGCCTGAACAACCGGTGCACCCTTCAGCCGTCTCTTTTGGTCTCTTACAATCAGTCCAGTAATCGTGCCCCACCCTAGCCTAGTCCAGGGTACCCATGATACTTCTAAGTAGGTTACTGCTGAAAAGGACCACGTAACAAGGGTTTCAAGCGGGTTAAGTGTGGTTAACCCTATCCTAACCATGTATTGAGTTGGTCAAGTGTATTCAAGCAGTTCATGACTTAACCCTATCAATACATCAGGTTTAATTGGTTAAGTATATTCAAGTAGTTCATGACTTAACCCTACCAATCCATCGTGTTTAATTGGTTAAGTATATTCAAGTAGTTCATGACTTAACCCTACCAATCCATCATGTTTAGTTGGTTAAGTATATTCAAGTAGTCCATGACTTAACCCTACCATGTGGCATTAATTAACTTAATGCACCCCAACCTCTCACATTAGACTTTGTTGTGGTTACTAGTTAAGCTGGGCGGGTCCGGGTAGCTTTACACCACAACCTAGTCTAACCTCGGGTTTTAAGTGCGATATGACCAACTACTCACATTGGGTCCTATTGTTTGTAGCCACTAGTTAAGCCGGTCGGTTCCGGGTAGATTTATGCTACAAACTCAACCCAACCTCGAGTTGGCCACTTTCATGTTTTCTGCATGTCATGTCCACGTTCGTGTTTTCAAGCATAAACACATGTCAAACTTTCATGTCATATTTTCAAGTCATGTTCTCATGTTATTTAAGTTTGCCCAACTACCCATACGTATTCCCATCGCACGTAAATTCGCATCACGCAAATAGATCAAAGAGGGAACATAACAACATGACAAGGTGGGTATGGTGATATTTGAGGCAAATGTGTTCATAAACTTGCATATTACATTATAAGCCTCAAAACATGCATGATATCAACTCTAGCAAAATAGGTGAAACATGGCCATAAATACCATGGGATGATAGCAAGTGATTCGCATATAACATCATATGCAAGTTAACATAAGGTTTATGAGAGTTTTTATGTTGCTTTATGCAACATTTCAAATCAAAGTTCATAGCTTTCTATGCACAAAGTCAAGGTGATAGCTTTACAAACATGCATCTATGCATAACATGATAGGATCAAAGCTCATAGTTTTCTATGCACAAAGTCAAGGTGATAGCTTTACAAACATGCATCTATGCATAACATGATAAGATCAAAGCTCATAGTTTTCTATGCACAAAGTCAAGGTGATAGCTTTACAAACATGCATCTATGCATAACATGATAGGATCAAAGATCATAGTTTTCTATGCATAAAGTCAAGGTGATAGCTTTACAAACATGCATAGAATAAATCTATGCATAACATGATAGAATCAAAGCACAAATCACACTTAGGCCCAAACTCAAACTTGCAACATGTCACATTTAACTTCATAGTTAGAATCTGTTGGCTCGCTTTTTGACCAAGCCATCCAGGATCATTCATAAGAAGAAAGCACGAAACCGCATTCTCTAAGAACTTGAAGGAATGGATTGCATCATCATCTCGCCCGATATTGGATCGCCCACCATCGAATCACGCACTATCGACTCGCCCATTCCATCAGCGGAACGAGACCCCTATGCGGCTCGATCCGATCCGAACTGATATTGTTGCCCAGAGCGAACCGATCTGATTCCCTGATGCATGGCGAACCCTCTGACCCGTTCAAGCGCGAGCTAGTCTTCAGCGATCCGAATCGCACGAATCTAGCGACACGTGTCCCTAACTGTCATTTGGACCGATTCTCCCCATCTGCACGATCCGATTTTCAAGCAGATCGCGACACCTGTCCACAACGGCTAATTTGACTATTTCCTCAACGGTGGCGATGCGATCCGATGTTCTCGGGATTCGTGCCACGTGTTACCACGACCCCCCTAGCAAAATCAGCTATAAATAGCCCAGAGCTTGGCATTTTTTGGGATCTTTTTGGCAATATTGAGTACTGAATCCGCCATTGTTGTCAAACTACTGAAATATTGAGAGAAATCCTTGTTGTATTAGCTTTCAAAGCATAATCAATAGTATATAAAGTGGACGTAGGCTCGTTAACGCCGAACCACTATAAATTCTGTGTGTTATTTTCTTTTTCCTTGTTCTTCATTTGAAATTCTATAACATTCAGAACAATTTGGGTGTTAGGTCCAAATTTTGATCTAACATTTTTGGTGCTTTCATTGAGAGATCAGTCCTAAAGTTTCACTATTCAGTTCTTTGAAGATTCCAGCGATTCAGATATCATGGCTAGAAAAAGATCTAAGGAAGTGCGAGCTTCACAGACCAACGAAACGATTGAAGAGAGTGTTCGCGAGCTGGGCAATGAAGAAACTCTGGATCGCGGAGCGCAGGGGGCGAACCGATCCGATGAAGACACCACGCTCCGAGTCGATGAGAACGAGACGATCCGGGCCGCTGAAGGGGTTGTTACTCGATCCCGAGGTAACGCCTCGCAGCCTCCGCGTACCACGACCACGAGTCGACCTCAGGGGGGCGCAGCGAGTCGCCATCCACGAACCGCAACTATCCGAATTGATGATCAGACTACAACTCGACCTGGAAAGGAACCTATGACCCGCTCCTATCGTCCTGGCACCTCTGCTCGACCCGGCTCGAGCTCTTTGCGCATAAGAGAGAGTGATGATGACCAATATGATCCTGCTGCTCCTGTCACCGAGGGGGGTCTCTCTC
Organism: Allium sativum; assembly: GCA_030737875.1. Classification (NCBI taxonomy): domain Eukaryota; kingdom Viridiplantae; phylum Streptophyta; class Magnoliopsida; order Asparagales; family Amaryllidaceae; genus Allium; species Allium sativum. Next base: position 125,474,850 of record CM060921.1, read on the forward strand.
GCTTCGCCGAAATGTGGGATAGATTGTTTGATGAGTTGGCTGCCCAAAGGCAGGAAAGTTCCATCCTGCGACAAAATTTGACGGCTATGGATAGAAGACTTGATGAGCTAGCAAGGCAAAGAACATCGCCGGTTCGTCCACTCACCCCAGTATATTCTTCTTCGTCTGAAGAATCGCCGAGACCTCCGCGACGACCGTATGAGAGAGCCGAAAACATAGAACAGCTTCGGTTCGGAACCCTGCCATCATAGGAAGAAGAAGCGCTAGGGGCGGGGCCCTCATACCGTAATGTGAATGATCAAGCTACAGCTCTCAGGACTCGAGATGTGAACAATCCTGTGCATAACAGACCACCTCAGCCCCGTCGCCGCACACATACTCATGATAATAGGGGGCATCGAAGCCCTATCCGAGCCCCGGATTTTGTGACTGCTCCCCGAAGAGAGATCAGAGAACCCCGTCGGGCCAGAGGCACTGACCCTGAACCTCCTTTGACCAGTGCAAATGTTGCAGCCATGGTCCACCAGATTCTGGCAGATAGCCATGGACAACGGAATGAAGATTGGGGGATCGACCGCAGTCACACCCCTTTCACTGATGATATTTTGGATGCGACTTTTCCAAGGCATTTCAACATGCCACAAATGAACCGATATGCGGGAAGATCTGATCCTGTCCAGCATCTAATGAGATACTCTTGGTCGATGACCGCTGCCGCAGCCTCTGACGTTGTTAAGTGCAAAGCGTTTCCCATATTCCTGGAGGACGTGGCTTTGTTATGGTTTACTCGCCTGCCGGCGAGATCGATTTCTAGCTTCAGGGAGCTGAGCGAGAAGTTCGTAGAACAATTCCGTATCTACGCATAGAAGACAAAAAGTGTGATCGATTTGTTCCTTGTCAAGCAGCGACCAGGCGAGAGTTTAAAGGTGTACCTGGATCGTTTCAATTTGGCCGCTACTGAGGTTAAAGATCCTCATGAACTGACCGTTGTCGCAGCACTGATTGACGGAGTAGATAAGGACACTGAATTTGGGAGGTACCTGGCAGGCAAACCGCCCCACACTAGAGAGTTATTCTACGAAAAAGCCAACGTACATTTACGCCGGGAAGAGGTATATGCTAACCGAAAAACAACTGATAAGGAGGAAATTCAGAGCAATGTCGCCATCAAACAGACGGGAGACAGCTCAGGGAAAGTTGAAGTTAACGTCGGGAATCAGAATCAGGGTGGTCGTCAGCCAGGTAACAACAATAATAATGGTAACGGCAACAACCGGAAGAGGAACCGGGGGAACGACTCCCAGAGAAGGACTTGTCCCAGGGCCTTTGAAAGTTATACACCAATAAGTGATACTCTGGAAAATATCTTCATGGATGCATACGAAGTCCTCCAGAATAAGAGGCCACCTCCCAGAGAGTCGACAGAGAAAGAGCGTGAAACAGGGAAGTTTTGTCTCTTTCATCAGATTCACGGCCATTCGACGAATGAATGTCGTCACCTAAGGGATGTAGTTGAAAGGCTGCTTCGAGAAGGAAAGTTATATGAATACAGAGTAACGCCCAGGGACAGGGGGCAAGCAGTGCAGGCCCCGAATCAGAACCAAAATCAACTTGCTGCTAGGCCGACTGCTCAGCAAAAAGGAAAGAATATTGTTATCAATACCGTGATCGGAGGACTTTATCTCGCTGGGCACAGTTCCAAAGCATTGGATCAATACGTCAATGCAACCAAACAACACCTCGAGGTAGGGGAGTGTAGCAACCCTGAGGACAGTATCCCGGTGAAGCAGCAAAAGATGATGACCGATGATGTCGTCTTCCGAGAACGAGAAAGCATTGGAGTCCATGCTCGAACTGAAGATCCACTTGTAATTACAGTACCCATTGGACCAGCCACTGTTCATAAGGTTCTAGTGGACAATGGGAGTTCCGTCAATATTCTTTTCAAAAAGACCTTTGACCAGATGAATCTCGAAATAAAGGACTTGAAGCCCTGCCAAGGATGGATCCGTGGATTCAACGGAGCATCCACCGCTCCAATGGGTTATGTAGAGTTACCAGTTACACTTGGGGAAGGAGAACGCCAGAGAGTGAGAATCCTTCCCTTTGTGGTTTTGGATGTTGAATCGCCCTACAATGCCTTCTTGGGCCGACCGGCCCTCGCAAAGTTCAGAGCCTGTATAGCCCCCTGGTGCTTGTTATTGAAATTCCCCACATAAGCTGGCATTTGTATCGTCAGAGGGGATCAAGTTGCTGCGCGAGCATGTTATGTTGCCGAACTAAAGTTGCTTCGTAATGGAGGGGATATTGAAACTAAAGGCACCTCTCCCCCTTCGGGGGCGGAGACCTTATAGCAACCAAAGAGGATGGTCGTTGGAGAGTCGCCTAGAGAGATGCCCGAGGATATAGATCCCAGAGAGGATCAAGAACCCGGGGGCAGAATGGCGACTCCCAACGAGACAACTGTGGATGTACCGATCGATGACAGTGACCCAGAGAAGGTCCTTAAGATTGGATCCCAGTTAAGTCCGAAACTTGCTAAAGAATTGACGGATTTCTTAAAAAACAATTTGGATGTATTTGCTTGGACCCACACGGACATGTGTGGGATATCCCCATCAATCATGAGCCATTCCTTGAGCATTGACCCTAAACATCCTCCAGTAAAGCAAAAAAGGCGAATGCTGGGCCCAGAGAGGTCCGCTGCCTTGAAAGAAGAAGTTGGAAAGCTGAAGAGTAACGGATTTATTAGAGACTCGACCTACCCAGACTGGATTTCGAATCCAGTCCTGGTAAAGAAGGCCAATGGGAAGTGGCGAACATGTATTGACTTCTCGGATTTGAACAAAGCATGTCCAAAAGATAGTTTCCCGTTGCCCCGGATTGATCAGTTGGTAGACTCGACGGCGGGTCACGAACTTCTCTCATTCATGGACGCTTATTCAGGATATAACCAGATTCCAATGCATGTTCCAGATCAAGAACATACTAGTTTTATCATGGATTTGGGATTATATTGTTATGTGGTGATGCCCTTTGGCTTGAAGAATGCGGGCGCTACATATCAACGTTTAGTCAACAGAATGTTTTATAACCAGATCGGGAAAACAATGGAAGTATACGTCGACGATATGTTGGTTAAGTCCAAGCAATCTTCTCAACACACTACTGACTTGGCAGAAATGTTCGGCATTCTTCGAAAGTACGGAATGAAACTCAACCCAACCAAATGTTCGTTCGGTGTTGCCTCTGGAAAATTCTTGGGATTCATCGTCAGTTCCCGTGGTATTGAGATCAATCCAGACCAGATCGCGGCAATCAGAAACATTCGGGAACCTAGGCAAATTAGGGATGTGCAAAGCCTTGCCGGAAAAGTGGCCGCACTAAGCAGATTTATCTCCAGGGCTACGGATAAGTGCATCCCATTCTTCGAATTAATAAAGCGAGGAAAACGCCACTTTAAATGGACACCTGACTGTGTAGAAGCGTTTCAGAATTTGCTCAGGCACTTGGAGAAACCTCCGATTTTATCTAAGCCAATAGATCACGAGGATTTATTCGTGTATTTGGCAGTGTCATCCCATGCGATCAGCTCAGCATTGGTAAGGGAAGAGGATAAGGTCCAAAGACCTGTGTATTATGTGAGCAAAAAATTGACAGCAGCAGAGCGTAATTATCCACGGATAGAAAAGTTGGCGTATAGTTTACTGATCGCCTCTAGAAAACTTCGGCATTATTTTCAGGCACATCCTATCACCATATACACCGATCATCCACTCAAGCAAGTTCTACAGAGACCAGAGGCATCTGGAAGGTTACTCAAATGGAATATTGAGCTAAGTCAATTTGATTTGAACTTTCAGCCCAGACGGTCAATTCGGGGGCAAGTGATAGCCGACTTCATAGCAGAGTTCACTGTCCCTGAGGAAGATATAGCAAATGAGGAAGTTGATCCTTCAAAGTTACTTTTCGATCCTAATGCCTGGAGATTGTATACTGATGGCGCTAGGAATGACGAAAGATCCGGCGCTAGAATAGTGCTTGAAACCCCCGAGAAACGATTAATAACCTATGCAATCCGAATGGAGTTTCATGCCACTAACAACGATTCCGAATACGAAGCTCTGATAGCCGGATTAAAGATTGCAAAGGAACTAGAAGTCACAAAGCTGAACATCTTCTGCGACTTCAAGTTAGTTGTGAATCAAGTCACTGGAAGATTCCAAGCTAAAAGTGCAAGATTGATTTTATACTTAAAGAAAGTGAAAGAACTGCTGAATGATTTTGATCACTACAGCATATCTCATATTCCGCGGTCAGAGAATCAGCAGGCCGACAAGTTGGCAAAGATGGCTAGTTCTGACGATCCTGAAGTGACTGGGCTAGCCCCCGTTGAAGTACTTCGGTCCCCCAGCATAGATCAGATGGAAATTGACCTAGTACTGGAGACGGAAGCAGAAAGGGAGTCCTGGATGACCCCTCTAAAGAATTTCCTGATGGATGGAACGCTTCCGACCAAGAAAAGCGAGAGGCGTAAAGTGATTCGTAAAGCCGCCCGATACGTCCTGCAAGGCGGAGTTCTTTACAGATAAGGGTTTTCAATGCCCCTCCTTCGGTGTGTAGCCCACGACGACATTAAACGGGTGCTGCAAGAAGTCCACGAAGGCGAATGTGGCGGCCACACTGGAGGGCAAACTTTGGCAAAAAAGGTGTTGCGGCATGGTTATTTCTGGCCTACCATAAACAAGGATGCAGCAAGATATGCACGACGGTGTGATGCGTGCCAGAGATTTTCAAAGATACCTAGAGCGCCTCCTAGTCAGTTAAAAACAATGATGAGTCCATGGCCTTTTGCTATGTGGGGAATTGATATCATTGGAAGTCTCCCCATAGCAAGGGGCGGAGCAAAGTTCGCTATTGTGGCCGTAGATTATTTCACTAAGTGGGTCGAGGCTGAACCACTAACTACAATCACAACCAAACGAGTGATCTACTTTATCGTGAGAAACATCATCTGTCGATTTGGGATTCCAAAGATTGTAATAACAGACAACGGAACTCAGTTCGATAGTGCTGAGTTCAGAAACTTCTGCCAAAAATACCACATCGAGAATCGATACACCTCTGTGGCGCACCCACAATCGAACGGACAAGTCGAAGCGGCAAATAAAGTAATTAAGTCCATTCTGAAAAGAAGAATGAAGCGGGCTAGAGCCATGTGGGCTGATGAATTGCCCTTGGCACTATGGGCCTACAGGACAACATATAAATCGGCAACAGGACACACCCCATTCTCCCTTGCTTTTGGAACGGAAGCGGTCATCCCGGTTGAGATAAAGGTACCTTCTCATCGGGTGACTTATTATGATCCAATGACCAATAATGAATTGCTCCTTGAGTCCCTGGATATGATCGAAGAAAAGAGGGATAAAGCAGACCTGCGTGCCCTGAGATGCAAACAACAGGTCGCCCGATATTACAACAAAAAGGTCCGAGCCCGAACCTGGGAACCCGGAGACTTGGTTCTGAAACGTGTCTTTCCACCCCCAACTCATATGGGTGCGAAGTGGGAAGGACCGTACTCTATTCTGAGCAAGCTTGATAATGGAACCTTCAAGCTGGCAACCGTAGATGGAAAGGAAATCCCCAGAGTGTGGAATGCCCAACATTTACGGCCATATTTAACATGAGAGTTTCAAATTTATTCTTTTGCTTTGTTAAAAAAAAACTATGTACAGGGCATGACTTGCCTAGAATAGTCTGATTCCTTAAAGCAAGAGATTATAAAGTGGACGTAGGTCATGATTCGACCGAACCACTATAAAAATACTGTGTGTTATTTGCCTTTATTGCATCTTTATTTATCTGCCTGTTTATTTTTATGAAAATCAATGTGAATAATGCAGGTACCCGAAGTCCGGTGCCAACCGTTCCTCCCATAGACTAATCGGAGGGATTCAAAGCCTTGACAAAGGCTCCGACTGTTTGTCCGACTAGTTTTAATCCTCGGAGCTTGGATTAAAATATACACCTAGGACGAGTTTGATGAGCATGCATGATTGCAGACTGCTTGATCCGTGACTCTAACTCTCCAGAGAGAGAGAGAGAGAGAGAGAGTATAAAAGCGTCTCCGATTGAGCGCTGAGAAATGGCTCCTTCCCCGCTGAAGAATCGGGGAGCGAATGAGTCGCTGAGCAAAACTCTAACTCTCCAGAGAGAGAGAGAGAGAGTATAAAAGCGTCTCCGATTGAGCGCTGAGAAATAGCTCCTTCCCCGCTGAAGGATCGGGGAGCGAATGAGTCGCTGAGCAAAACTCTAACTCTCCAGAGAGAGAGAGAGTATAAAAGCGTCTCCGATTGAGCGCTGAGAAATAGCTCCTTCCCCGCTGGAGGATCGGGGAGCGAATGAGTCGCTGAGCATGAACTCTAACTCTCCAGAGAGAGAGAGAGTATAAAAGCGTCTCCGATTCAGCGCTGAGAAAGAACTCATTCCCTGTTAAAGGAATAAGGGCCGACCGCGCCACTGTTATTCCATGAAATATCCTAAGTAAACCCCAGTCAGATGCTATAATAACAACTGATTGGGGGGCACACGCACTCGTATACATACACTGAACTTTGATACAGCAGTGCAACATAGCATGAAAATTCTTCTTTCTGTTGTTTGACTGATTTTTAATTATTATTAGATGGCCTATGACTAAGCATGGAAAGTTTATTTGAATACAGGTACATAAGGATGCAAAAAGAGATAAACTTTTATTTATGTACTGCGAACCAACAAAGTGAAAAATAACCTAGAAAAGAAAGTGAGGGCCAGTCTCACAATTACATTTCTTGACCAGTGGAAAGCCTAAGGACAAAACATCAACAAACAACAAATATCCTATTTACGCTTTGGCCTCTTCTCTTGCTTCTGCCTCTCCAGCTTCGCCTTGTCAGTATCAGACGGATCCCCTATCTTCCTCTTCCTTTTGTCAATAAGAGGAACATCCGACTCCTCTGAAGATTCCTCTTCCACCTCTTTTCTCTTCCTCCTATCAGAAAGGGAAGCCGGGAAGTCATCGGGGTTTGCAAAGTGAAGCTATCGACTGATGGATTTGGGCTGAATTTTCACAATCATCCCAGTTTTGGGATCGAATTCTGCAAGAGGGACTACGCCCAAAGCCTCATCTCCCACCTTCTTCGAAGCCAACTCTTTCTCCTGCCTGGCTTTTCGGCTGGCCAAGGTTTCCTCGTCATCATCATCGGCCTTTTTGGCGCCGATAGTGTCTTCTTCGTCATCTACATGGCGCCCATCCATGTCTCTCAAGGCTTCGATGGTCTCAGCATCTTTGGGAACGTCAGTGCTAGGTGCCGGGACGCTTTTCTCTGCTGTTGTGACCTCAGCCTGTCTTGATATATCAGCGCTGGCACCTTGTGAGACAGCCTCCTTCTCCGCTTCTTTTTCTTTGTCAACACCCTTGTCGACGGGCTCGCCACCTGTATTACGAGGAACACACGTTACTAACTCAAGTGGTTGTTCCACCAAACGACGACAATTCACAATTGCTTTGACAAATTGCGGGGAGAAAAGGGAGATACCTTCCGCAGACCCTCCTTCTTGAATAGTCGTAGGAGCTCCAACAATTACGGGAGTTAGGCCCAAAGGGATTAGCGGATCATCAGGATGGTACTCCTCAACTCCGGAGGTTTTAGGCTCCACGGCGGAACTGGAACCTTCGTCAATTTTGCTTTTACCTTTAGCCAAGGTTTTCTCCTTTTCCATCTCCGCCAAAATCAGACGACGACCCTCCGCTAGGTCCTCAGGCTCATTATCCCTTAAGATGCTCTTCATCAACTCCTCCTCATCAATTTCTTCTACCCCCAGTCTATGCCTCTCACCCTCAACAATGGCATCCCATAAGTTGGCCAAAGTAACATGGTAATCCGGGATCCACGAGATGTTGCGAGTTTTGAGAACCTGGCCAAGGAAATCGAAAATCATCTCTTCAAACCCCTCGATCTCCTTCTCTCTTTCGAGAAGCTTGTTATTAGAAGCAGTGGCCAATTCGATGGCACTTTCAACGTTCTTTTCGGCAAGGGCTGCCCTTCTCTCCGCATCCGAGACCTGGTCATTCAAAATCACCTTTTCTGCTTCAGCCAGAGCTAAACTTTCTTTTAAACTCGCTTTTTCGGCCTCCCAAGCAGCCTTCTCAGCTTCAAAATGGCCTTGTGCTGTTTTCAACTCGATGTTGGCCATTTTGAGATCTTCAACCTCCTTCTTTAAGACCATTTTCTCTTGGCTATTGGAGTCCAGTTCTGAATGAAAGCGCTGCTTGGCATTCTCTAATTCAGTCTTATAATTTTCAGCGTCCCTCCATGCTAAAGCAAGCTGGGACTGAGCATCTTCCAGGTCCTTCTCCAATTTTGTCCTAGCCCTTTCGTTATTTTCAAGTTTCGCTTTAGATCTATGTGCTTCTATTTCGAGTGTTCGGATGACTTCCGAAAGGTTAACTGCGTGTTTTTTCATCATCTCATATTGCCTGGGTGCGTGCTGGATGTGCCCGATAACTTCATTATCCCAATTTTTAGGGACCAGTTCCAAGGCAGGAACAAACACCATCCTGTCAAAGAATATGCCTGGAAATTGTTCTCGCAGCTTTTCCAGCCTACCTTGGATCTCGGGACCATGGACGTAATCCCGTGACCCGGGGGCAGCTAACTCTGGTTGGTTGGTGGGTACAATGTCACTTCTCTCTTTCTCAGTCTCTTTGGATGAATCTTTGTCCCTATCTTTAGATTCGTGATGCCTTTTGGACGACCGACTGTGGGAAGGTGCACTCTTTGGAGGAGTTAACTCTTTTGGAAGTTTCTTTCCCCCTGTCGGAATTGTCGGATGACTTGAAGGCCTGGTAGAGGTTGATTTTGGTGGAGATCGAGGTTGCGAGGAACTCGGCCTATGAGAAGGACCACGAGAGCGCTCAGTATCCGGGCGAAGGCTGGGTGTGCCCTCGCGAAGAGAACGATACGAGTAAGATTTCCTACGGGACATCGTTCCTGCGAAAAAAAAGAAGAGAAGAGCATATTAAAACTTTGAATACCCACGATATAAGAGTGCAGGGTCAGATAGTGTGTGTAATGTGTGCATCCCATATAATTCCCCCTAACAGACCCGGGCCTGAAGACAGGCTCATCTGACCAATCTCTTGTTCCCTAGTTGGAGCAATGGTCTCTTCAGAAGCAGGAAAGAAAGGCCCCCCTTCAAAGTCTTTCTCTGTATATACATCATCGGGTAGAGGGATTTTATTCAGCTCGTCAAATAACTGCTCTTCTGTCAAATCATCGGGAGCAACGGTTTCGATTGGAGCAGAGATAGGAGTTTCCTTGGGCATGTCATCGCGGATCTCATCCCCTCTGTATATGTTCAGATCCTCATCGTCTTGGATGACTATCGGAGAAGGACTCTTGCGAAACTTAGTTGTTTCTACCGCTTGTGAAGTTCCCTCTCCTTCCGTTGGGGGCACATACTTATAAGGTCTGCCGCCAGTACCAAGTCCAAATCTTCTATTCAGAAGACGTTGATTATGAAGATTGTCGTCCGTAATGCATTTTTTGATCCTTAGAAAGTCGGATCTGCTTTGTAAAAGAATGGACAACCGGTTGTTGTATAGTGGACCCTCGGTTTTCGGGAAAACATGATCTGTTTGAAACAAAGAAAAAGGAGGGAAAGTGTTAACGCTTAAGCTTCTTGAACAAGATATTCGATTAGAAGCTTAAAAGTTTACTTGATTTAAGCCATCTTCGTGAGCATCCGGCCTGTTTCCTTATATAAAACCAATCAGATTTAGGGTCCCCTATATTGCTATACCCATCGTACAGAACCTTCCTATTCGCCACTGATTCAAAGAAAGAAAAATTTGGAGTTGCCGAAGAACGGTGCTTGAAAAGAAAGAAGAATGTCAAATCTCTGAATTTAAGTTCGGCATGTAGGATCTCCGCATATGCAATGTATAGGGTATATAGCGATGCGTAGGCGTTCGGATGGAGTTGCATCGGAGCGATTCCCAGTCGTCTTAAAGTTTCGATGGCAATCGGAGGGAACGGAGGGATGGCCCCTACCAAACACATGGTTCGGCTAATCGCCATATATCCTTCTGGCGCTAGGTGGGGTCTATCTTTGCTTCCGGGCGTCAAAACATCATCCCAAGGAATTCCGTGCCTCAAGCAGATTCGTTTAAGCTTTATATCATCGAGCTTAGATGCTAAAGAATCAGAGAATTTATCTATTCCGAGCGCGCCGGGAATCTCGTCGGGAGCTCGCCCATCTATCTCAGAATCGTTGCTGGATGAAGTACTTTCTGCCGGATCTGATTCTGTGGCTTCGTACTCAGATCCAGAATCTTCACCTCCCGGATTGATTGGAGGAATTTCAGGGTTGTACTGTTCAGGAATCTCGGATTCCGCTTCTGCTACGGATCTTGAAGAAGAGTGATCATTCGACATTGCTGCTAGGACGAGAAAATATGAACAATAAGATTAACACTACCCGTCCCCCGTGTGTGCAAGTGCCGGTGTGTGTGCTTGTGTGTGCGCATTAAAAATAAAGCGTGAAAGCAATCAAGATCATCAGAAAAATTAGTCGTCATATGCAATCAGATTGTGTGGTCATTTAGTCCAGAAAGTCCAACGTCAAGGCTCTATCCTAACTGTTCAGAATTTTATGGTGACAAGGCGCTGATTAAAGTTTGAAACTTCTCTGCATCGTCAGCTATGAGTCGGACCGCAAGGCAGAGGGATCGCCCCTCTTGGATCGCAAGGCAGAGGGATCGCCCCTCTTGGATCGCAAGGCAGAGGGATTGCCCCTCTTGGATCGCAAGACCAAAGGGATCGCTCCTTCACGAACCGTTGCCACCCCCACGATACGCGCCTTTGCTGCCACCACGATCTTTCGTCTCGCCTTCATCTTCTCCTCTCCTTGCCCACGATCTGAACCGGCCTTCCCTCTTCTTCTTCCTCCTTCGTTTTCCTCCTCTCCCTTCCATCCTCGAACTCCGAGCTCTACGTTAGTCAGCCATGGCGTTTCGATGTTTTCTTCAGAAAAGCGCAAATTTCCATCGTTTCTCCCTCAAATCAGTCAAGAAAATTCATGAAAGAGCGACGTTCGCAAATAAGAATGCTTTTTGTGGAGTTACCTTTCTAGAAATTGAGGGAATGCTTGGATTTTCGAGAGTTGGAAAATTTGGTTTCGTTCTTCGATGGTGTAGGCGAAACGACACGGCAGAAGGAAAGAAGAAGGAAAGTGAAGAGGGGAGGGTCGACTTATATAGGCAAAGAGGGTGACCGTTTGTCTCCCCTTCTTTGTCCTATTCGATCCACGAAAGACCAGTGGGCCGCGAACCAAAAGCCCACCACGACTCGAGGGGGAGCCCGCTTCGTTCCGAGGTCCAAGTGCACACCCAAGAACGGAACGAACGTCTCGTTGACAGATCGCGACTCGAGTCCGCGATACGAATCATTAAATTCAGAAATGAGGACTCTGAGAAAATCCCAGAAAGAGAAGAGTTTGTGACCCGCGATTCGATGGGAAGATATGATTTTATAGCTTCGAAGCATGTTCCATCACTGATAAAACATACTTCGAGGGGGCAAAATGTTGGCTCGCTTTTTGACCAAGCCATCCAGGATCATTCATAAGAAGAAAGCATGAAACCGCATTCTCTAAGAACTTGAAGGAATGGATTGCATCATCGTCTCGCCCGATATTGGATCGCCCACCATCGGATCGCGCACTATCGACTCGCCCATTCCATCAGCGGAACGAGACCCCTATGCGGCTCGATCCGATCCGAACTGATATTGTTGCCCAGAGTGAACCGATCCGATTCCCTGATGCATGGCGAACCCTCTGACCCGTTCAAGCGCGAGCTAGTCTTCAGCGATCCGAATCGCACGGATCTAGCGACACGTGTCCCTAACCGTCATTTGGACCGATTCTCCCCATCTGCACGATCCGATTTTCAAGCAGATCGCGACACCTGTCCACAACGGCTAATTTGACTATTTCCTCAACGGTGGCGATGCGATCCGATGTTCTCGGGATTCGTGCCACGTGTTACCACGACCCTCCTAGCAAAATCAGCTATAAATAGCCCAGAGCTTGGCATTTTTTGGGATATTTTTGGCAATATTGAGTACTGAATCCGCCATTGTTGTCAAACTACTGAAATATTGAGAGAAATCCTTGTTGTATTAGCTTTCAAAGGATAATCAATAGTATATAAAGTGGACGTAGGCTCGTTAACGCCGAACCACTATAAATTCTGTGTGTTATTTTCTTTTTCCTCGTTCTTCATTTGAAATTCTATAACATTCAGAACAATTTGGGTGTTAGGTCCAAATTTTGATCTAACATAATCTAAGAGTAGTATAGGGCTTACAATGCTATGAAGACTTATAAAATAAAATAAGATTGAGACGAAGCCACTAGCAACTCTAAAAACCCCAAATGAATACAAGCTCCAAGTTGTCTTGAGAAACAAGAAGCTCCTTTGATTTGTATGAAGAAAGATCCTTGTTTTGATTAAGAAAGGTGACTCTTTTACTAGCTTAGGACACTCAAACTTTCATGAAGAGGATGGAGGCCATGATCAAGAAACATTTGGGCAGCATTTAGTTGTAGGCATGATTAATGAGTGTTTAGGCTAGGTCTAGGGGTCTTTTTATAGAGATTAGGGGTAGTTTAGACCATAGGATTAACCCTAAAACGAATCTGAGCCATCAACTCCCGTCAGAAGCTTCCAGAACAAGACCCACATGTCAAAATGGTGCACCAGGAAAACTGGTCCGACCGGGGGGATCGACCCCTGGGTCGACATGGGTGTCGACCCCTGGGTCGACATGGGTGTCGACCCCTGGGTCGACATGGGTGTCGACCCATTGGGGGGGGGGGTCGACACTGGTGTCGACCCTGCCTGGGGCGGGAGAATTCCCGCCCATCCTGCCTTGGTTGTAATTCGAATCTGAATTCGAATTTGAACTGTTTTCGGGCTTAGAATTTTCTGAAAACTTCATTGGGCTATAAGTTGGTCATACGGACTTCGTTTTTCGAAAACTCGGACTCTATTTCGCGTATTTTTCCGAGACGAACGCAATGGCATAGCCCGTTTACCTTGATTCAGATTTTAGAATTTAATTCTGCCTTAATTTACATTATAACATGTTATTAAAAATACGGGTTGTTACATTCCTAATTTTACTATACCCTTTTTAGAGTATGTCAATGTCATAGGATCTAGTGATGGCTCCAGTAGATGCTTGGCTGAGGATCAACTGTGAGCTCTATTTAGTAGTAGTAGTAGTGTTTTGCTACTCTCCTAGTTCGTTATGTACAGTGTTCTGGCACTTCAAACCAGTTCTGGAGTTCTGTGCCTGTGCAGAACACTTTCTCTTTTCTCATTTCTAATAAACAATGTCACAGACCACTATAAAAACTGTCTTGCCTTTCAAAAATAATAATTACCATGACTGGCACATGACCCTTGAATTTTATGTTATGTGGCATGTGCTGATTGTACATTGTTACCTGATGTGTTACGCTGTTTATATATATTGTTCTCATATTGCAAGTTACCTAAAATAATTGTTATATTTGTATGATTGGTGTTATGATTGGTTATTTATTTAAATTATTCGATTTATTTTGTTATCATCCCTGTTATTACACTGCAAATTGCCCACACCACATACTACATATGAAACTATTATAAAATTGAATTGGACATGATCTAAATGGATAAAGCTTAATAATTTAAATTAATAACTGTGAATAATTTATTTAAACCTAACTGATTTATGAAATGGTTTAGAGTTGGAATTTTACTGTATATTTTTAAATTTGAACCATTTAAACTTTAAGTTGATTTGAAATTTAAGTTTGAAACTTGAATTATTGTTAAATCAAATTTTAGAAATGTGGTTCTTTTGCTGGATTGAATTATAAATCAATTCAAATTAACACTATCTTAATTAGATTATTTACTTAAACTAATTTCTCTTACTATTATTTTCATTACTAAAATATATTATGTAACTATTTGAATAAAACTAGTATATGAATTAAATTTAACAATTATATACATTTTACAACTACTTTAATCAGACAATTTCATAATTTTAAATATTATACATATTTTTATAAATGTTTCAAAACTGTATTTTAGATTTAAATAGATAAGATCATATTTTCAACCCGAGCAACTAAATCCGAAGTTATTGAATATTAAGATTTCATTGAACAACGATATTTATGATATAGAAATTTGAAATCGAAGTTAGATTTTATAAAGAACTTTCTAAAATATGGGAATTTGAATGTGATCTTGAATCCAATATTTGAAGTTGAATTTGTATTTGAATTTGCATATTGAATTGATTTGAGAAACGCTAATGAAAACTAATATTTGAACTGAACCAAATTATGAAATGAAATACGATGTTTACTTAAACTTGATATTACGTTGATTAAATTACTTGTAATTTCCTTCAACATTTTACTTGAGTTAATTTATCTGCATATGAATGTTAGTCCTGACTCGAGTGTTTTATTTTATTTTATGCTCGAGTCAGACCGAGTAATTCAGCAGTTCTTAAGACTGTTATTTTTGAAGATGAAAATGAAGTTCGAAGACAGTAATTATTACTATTTTGATTTCCGCTGCATCATTGGTAAGTAAAACTTGGATCACTACACCGTGATGGCCATTTGGTAACCATTTTTTAACTGCCAACACTTATTTGTGTTGCAGGGTAGTAACAATAATATGCGTTACTATGTTAAAAAGGTGTTACCAAAAATACATAATTTTAATTTATTTATTGCTAGAGCTTATTTGTGTTGGTAAGGATGATTTCCGAGGGTAAAAACGTAAACTAATGTCCCAAGCCCTATATTCCATTTCTCATCTGTCCAACACTTTCACAAAGAACGGCCGAAAAAATTAGAAAATCCCATGATTTCAAGAAAAAAATTACGAATCCCAGAATCGTGAAGCTTAAAGTATTCAAATCCATTCCTCTCTAGTCAAACATCAAAGACTCGGATTTTGGGGGTCTCATTCAATTTCAATATCAGAGAACTGATTTGGCTTCGAGAACAACTCGCATTCAGTTGCATTCAATTTTGGGGATCTTTGTTCGTTTGATTCGCTATTGTTTGTAATTCTGATTTCAGGTATAAATTTTATTTGGTTTGTGCTTTGTCGATTTCAGGTATCAATTTGTCGCATCTAACCATATGTTGTTGATATGATTGAAAAAAAGAATTTGATGCCATAATTAGTGCAGTTTGGCCGTACAGATCTAAGACATTTCTATCAAATGCTTCGACTCTAGGATCACATATATTTTTTGATATATACACATCATCAAAGTTAAATCAACATTACTTTATGCAATTTAAAATCTACTTATTTTGATGATCTTGCAGTTTGTTTGGATGGAAGTCCACCTGTTTACCATTTTACGCCTAGATTTGGCTCTGGTGCAAGTAACTGGTTTGTTCTTGTGGAGGTGTGTGCAATTCAAATATTCCTTTAATTTTGTTTTATCAAAATAAGTAGTGTTGACATTTTCAAATTATATAAGCATGCATGTAATTGTAAATGTCTTCGCTTGATAATAAACATAAAAGTAATTTTAACAGGGAGGAGGGTGGTGCAGTACAATTGAAGAATGTGTAGAGCGCCGAAAAGAGTCTAGAGGCTCCTCAAAGTTGATGCCTAATATATTATTTTTCTAGGATTTTGGGTGGTGTTCAAAGCTATGATCTAGGTGTGAAATTTTATATTAATTTCCAAGCTCATTTTTTATGTATGGATGCATGTGTGTGTATATGTATACATATATATATGTATACATATACATATATGTATATGTGCTTGTGTGTGTATAGTGAACTACATCCATAATGCTTATATAAAATTCAATATACATATTTCTATAATTGGAACATGATTAAGCTTCAATATTGTGATGGATCTTCATTTACTGGAGATGTGGAAAATACCGGTCTAGTGAGTTTTTTGCTGTATATTAAAAATGCAGACTTTACTAACTTTCAGTTTTGTTTTTTTATCAATTAGAATTACTATCTTTGGACATAGTAATTTTATTGTAATACAGAACAATGAACATGTTAACCTTATTGTTATTCCATTTTAATCGTTGCTGATATAAAATGGGAAAGTCTAGTTGGACATAAAATTTTGAGACAATTGATGACACAATAAATTTACACCATTATATCATCCATGAATTCCACTTCTTCATATAAAGGAAAAAAATGATCCAATGATCACGACTCTGTATTCGTCAATTTGGGTCTAAATAGTCATCCCCTTAAAAAATATTCAGGGCAAAATATATAGTAACATATACAAAAATTCTTTCGGGGGTCAGCAAAAAATTTGCCCTCTTTATGCACTTCAAACTTCTCCGACCCTAACCTGGTATTCGACTAACCTTTTCTAGCTGGGAAAACAAGTACAAATTAAATTATACGTGTAAAGTGATGTTATGAATAATCTTGTTGTAGTGTTTCTTTCCACAACATGTTGTTCAAAACATGTGCACACCCCTCTTCATATTGAATGTTGCATACTATTCAAATCAGGTGTATACATCTCAGTCAAAAATACAAATTTCTCTTAAGGCAAAAAGAATAAATTCTGCCATTCATGATATCCTATTATTGTACTCATCTGTCCTATATATATAAGGTTTATAGCATGTGCATACAAAAAATTCTTATACAATGGTCTTAAACTTAAAATTTTATGTAGCTTGTGTAACACCCCGTGTATTCTATAACAGTGAAATTCACAAATTAAAGTATAATTAATTTCAAATCAAAGAATTAAGGGAAACGGGATAAGCCATTGTGTTCGTCTCGGACAAATACGCGAAATAGAGTCTGAGTTTTCGAAAATCGGAGTCCGTATGACCAAGATATGTCCCCCGGAAGTTTCAGAATTCAGTTTAAAATTCAAACAGACGAAAGCAGCTCAGAAAAACAAGTTTGAAATTCAAAATCGGGCCCAATTGGCCAGGGCGGGAAAATTCCCGCCTAAGGCACCCAGGTCGACTTGGCAGTCGACCTGGGCTAGAGGTCGACAGGGCTGTCGACACCCGTGTCGACTGGGCTGTCGACCTGGCCCCAGAGCCAGGTCGAACCCAGCCCACCCTGGCTGGCCTGGTCTATGTTTAGCTGATTTTCTGAGCCTTGCCTTGTCACTAGGGCT
This sequence comes from Allium sativum, assembly GCA_030737875.1. Classification (NCBI taxonomy): domain Eukaryota; kingdom Viridiplantae; phylum Streptophyta; class Magnoliopsida; order Asparagales; family Amaryllidaceae; genus Allium; species Allium sativum. Next base: position 125,492,128 of record CM060921.1, read on the forward strand.
AGGTGTCAGCTCCGGATTGGCCTCTCCTTCAAACGAACGGCTATTATTGAATCAAGCTCCATCGACGGTCTAAAACAACTCACAAACATTATAAAAAGGACCTAAGACCTAGCCTAAATCATACTATCTCATTTTAACCTCAGGCCGCCGCCATTAAACCTAGAGCTCTGAATTAAAAATACAAAAATAAAATTATAGAAGATAGAGGACGATTCTTGAAGGCTCCAACTAGAAGCTACAACAACTACGACGCCTTAGACAACGAATTTGGGACTGTTTGATTTGGGATTTTTATTTGGGTTATTTGCTTCATATTGTAAGTTCTATGTTACTTTTTAGGCAAAAACGCTAAAACAATATGGACATGCAATGAATTGAAACCGGATTTAGGAACTATTGTTAATCCATTGTTTATATTGTTTATCTTTGAATTATAATTTGGGGATATTGCTATGGCAACGTTGCAAGTTAAACTTGTCATGATTTTGATGTTGTTATGAATCACTTGGGCTTAATTGTTTGGCAAGTTGGACTAATACATGTCCATGGAATCGCTATGTTTATTGAAATCCTTATGTTGATTAAACCATGCCTATGGTACTAATTAAACCATGGCTATGACTATTGATGGAATTATGCCTAATATACCCATCATGATTAAATGAAAAATTGGGTATTGCTAGGTTATGATGAAAAGTTGGAATTATTATGTTTATAATGTTAGTTGAGAATCATTATGTTAAAAATGCTAAATTGGAATCATTATGTCTATAATGTTAGTTGAGAATCATTATGTTAAAAATGCTAAATTGGAACTATTATGTTTTTAATGTTAGTTGAGAATCATTATGTTAATAACGCTAAATTGGAATCATTATGTCTATAATGTTAGTTGAGAATCATTATGTTAAAAATGCTAAGTTGGAACCATTATGTTTATAATGTTAGATGAGAATCATTATGATAAATTGGAATCATTATGTCCATGAGAATTATTATGTTAAAAATGCTAAATTGGAATCCACTATTCCTATTAGGATTACTATGCCTTTAATGTTTCATGTTTATAATAAAATTATTATTATGCCCGCAATGATTATTATGCCTATGATGTAAAGTTGAAATCATCATGTCAAATTAAGTTGGAATCATTACTATGCCAAGTTATCATCATACTAGTATTGCAACCATGTGATATGTTATAGCCTGTTTATTATGCAAGTGATGTTGGAATTGTCACATATGCCTATCACATGTTTGGTGTTATTCCCCTTTATCTCTTGAATTGTTTATGCTTGTGAACGAAGTGCGTTTATATACGTTGGGGATACGATTGGGTAGAATAGGCAAAACTTGAATTAATTATAAGCATAAACTGTGAAATTTGGCATAAGTAGAACATGAAATATGGCACGAAAACTTGACTTGAACATGCCATAACTTGACTTTAAACATGCCTTAGTTGGGCACGAAGTTGACATATGAACATGATGTGGTAATAGCAAAATCTGATAAGAACATGGGCATGACTTTAGAAAACAAGAAAGTGGCCAACTCGAGGTTGGGTTGAGTTTGTAGTGTAAATCTGCCCGGAACCGCCCGGCAAATCCAGTTGCTACAAACAATAGGATCCAATGTGGGTAGTTGGTCACATCGCGCTTGAAACCCGAGGTTGGGTTGAGTTCGTAGCGTAAACCTGCCCGGAACTGCCCGGCAAATCCAGTGGCTACGAACAACAGGATCCAATGTGAGTGGTTCGGTGCATTAACGAATCAATTAATGCCAATTAGGGTTAAGTCAGGAACATGAAAAGACAACTTAACCAACTTGAACACGGTTTGTAGGGCTAAGTCATGAACTTGAAAACGACAACACTTAGCCAACTTGACATGACACGTAGGCGGGTTATGTCGTGAACTGAAATGACATACTTAACCATCTTGACATGACTAGACTAGAAAAGGATTAAGTCACGAATTACATGGCTTAATCTGTTAGGTGGGTTAGGTCACGAATTACATGACCTAATTCTATTAGGCGAAACCCTAGACACGACCCCTTTCAGCAGTAACCCTCTAGAAGTATCAAGGTACCCTGGGGCTAGGCCGGGTGGGGCACGATTACTGGGCTGATTGTAAGAGGTGAACGACGGCAGTAGGGTACGCCAGTGTAGGTTCGGCGGACTACGATCGTGCACGTATCCGGGGCAGACACTGGGTATCCGTAGATTTATCTGTGCATCTTGAATCGTGTCAGGGGTTGACGCCCTAGGGCTGATACACCCGAAGGTGGACCCAGCACAGGTGACTACATTCGTGATTAGCCGTATGACACAGACACTTGACGAGCTAGAGCTTGTAGGGAGCCGATCGACTAGATAATCGCTCCGTAGGACCCCGTACTTGGGTCAGACCCCGTTTCAGGGTCATTTCATGACATTGGGCCGTGGGATTTATTTTGTGATTAACTTGTGACATGGGCTTAGTATACTAGTGAAGTCGATGCAACGGATTTCGAACATGTGATGCTTACTTGACTTGTCTTGACTTATCCTGATCACCTTAGTCTATCTTGTTCACCTTGACACCATTCTTAAGTTTAGTTCCAGTTCATACATGACAGGTTGTTTTAACTGTTTCTACACTGAAAGTCACTAGAACTTACTCAGTCTTTATGACTGACCCTTTTTCCTTTCGCCTCTTTTTCTTTCGTTTCCCCCCCAGGTTCTCAGGGAGGGAATACCGCAGCTTGATCAGTTTTCGCATCCAGCTTGAAGAGAAAGAATGTATTGCTTGGATCTTTTCCGTTTTGGACTATGGCTTTGGACAGCAATTAGGGGACCTTTGCAATTTATTTATGTTTTCTTCATGCTTCTTTAAATAATGTAATCAAGACAGTTATGATTTTGGGAAGTATTATGGCATGGTTTGTGTAACACGTATTTTGAAGAAATAAAAGTTGTTGTTTTCCGCTGTTCAAAAATATGTGTTATTATATCTGTCTTGTATATCTGTGACTTATACTTATAAACCTCCACCAAAATTAGGGCATTCCCTTTGAGAGTGACCCTAACGGAGGTGGGGTGTTTCAGCTTGGATAAAAGTTGAAAAATATAAGTAAATAATTGTAATTTTTTTAGTCAAACAAAGTTTAGAACTTCTAACCTTATTTACGTTCCAAAATTTCTACTTGAAAATGGATGTTAATTTTTGTTCTTTGTGGAATTCAAATTCCATACCTTTTGTATACGGTTATAAGGATATTTTTGGAAAAAGATATTCTAGTAATGAAAAAAAATATAATGCCTTATAAATACAGATTACAGATCAGAACTTCTAAGTGCGCTGCCGAACACGACAACAACTGGAAAGTTCACAATCTCATGTTATGCCCATTGTTTGTCCGAGTCAATAACAACATGGTTAAACGGTACTTCTCCAACTGGAATGTTGAAAGTTGAATCTCTGACACTCAAATTATTAAACACAAAATGTTGAAAGTTGAAACATTTCGGCTTATTTATACTTGAGCCTTTCTCATTTATACTGAGCCATATAGTCTCCGTTAAACTGAGCCTAATAGCTCAATCATACTGAGCCATATTGGCTCAGTCATACTGAGTTATTATGCTCAATTACACTGAGCTTAATAGCTCAGTTATACTGAGCATAATGGCTTAGTTATACCAAGCCATATAGGCTCAGTTATAGTGAGCTATTGACTCAGTTAAACTGAGTCATATAGGATCAGTCACACTAAGCCTAATGGCTTAGTCATACTGAGCCGTTGGCTCAGTTAAACTAAGCCTTAGGCTTAGTAAAAATGAGCTTAATGGCTTAGCACAAATGAGTCACTCGGAGCCTACAATTCAATGTTTTTTTGTTTATGATGAATACTCATGTTTTTCTATTTTTAACAAGGAACAAAATTTTTCAATTTAATGTGATATTCAATGAATGCAGCCACTTCTAGATGCGGTGGAAGAGGAAATTGTATGGTAGTTCTAATGGTGTAGTAAGTGATCTTGAAAATGATTCAGTTGCAAAAGTTTTTGGTTCAAATACGAAGAAATTTTTTTATCGAGCCATTAGTTCTACTTCTTCTATAAAATAAGTAAGGGTGGCTAGAGCTATAAAAGCTGTAACTGGGAAAAAACAACCCGTGGATTTATTCATTTGGAAATTGGAGGTAGAAAGGCAAGTAACTAATCAAGTTAATAACACCATCAATTCAATTACTTCAACTTGTATGAAATTGGAGTTTTGCGTTCGGTATTTATATAATTTCATTTATGTATTGAATTTAGCAACCTAATTATGTATTAAATTTAACAACTTAATTATGTATTGAATTTCGCAGCTAATTATGTATTGTACTTGTCTGTTGTTAACCAATATTTTATGTCCTTATGTGATTATGAATGTTGTCTATTGGTAAATTGGTTATTGATTGACTGTTAATGTTAGAATACGTGAGTTACTAATACATATTTCTGCTACAATTAAAATTTATATTTGTTGTGAATTAAATTTTTGTAACATATATAAGCTTTACAAACAAAAATATTGCAACATGTATAAGTGTTGTGAACAAAAATCTTTCAATGCTTATAAGTACTAGCAAATAAAATCTACCAACACTTGTAAACGTTGCAAAAGAATATCTACCAACGCTTATAATCATTGCGAGTGAAAATATACCAACTCTTATAAGCGTTGGAAAAGGAAATCTACCAACGCTTATAAGCTTTGGAAATAAATTGCCATGCCTCTATAATAACACTAATAAGCCTTGCTGAAATTGTTTGTGATGGTTATCGTTGGGAATCACTTTTTTTGGTGTAGTGGATAATAAGAAAATAATCGAGTGAATATTATTATGAATTGTTTGTCTTATTATTATATTTTATTATTCCGCTATGAGATTCTATTTATTGTTTAGTTCCTTCTCATTTTATATTCTTTCTTGTATTACAACCCCAATAATAATCCATCACTTTGGAATGTTTTGAGTTAGACATGAGAGGTTTATTGCCAACTTGAATCATCCCAAAAAGGGCGGATTATTACACATAAGGATTTTAGTTGATAATGATAAGGAATAATCACAGATAACCTCTAATTCATGTGTTGATTTTCCATTTCATTTCAGTTTCAACCTAGGGTTTTGATCAATTTTTGCTTCACTTTCTGAAATTGCTCTTAAATGGGGATTGTAGCATTCTAACTAGGAGGATTCAACTTTCCTTCATCTACTTTAGCCTAATTCAATAAGTATATCTCACGCTTCTAGGCCACGGTGGAATATACATTGTTGTTGGATGTTTGTGTGAATCAATGTTTGAAATGATCTCAATATCATATGTGATTCATTTGTTTCAATTATGCTAATTTTTTATTTAATGAAATCCTTATCGTATAATCACATGGATCGTGAATTTGTGAATGAATATGTGTTGTATAAAACTAAAATCATTAACCTTCAAATCTATACCACCTTTAAACTGTAAACTAGTGTCGACAAACCACCAGAAGAACAAAAATCACCTAAGAAACTGTGCATGTGTCACCATTGATGGTCTGGTCCTATATGAATAGTGCACTAGACACTCAACTGAGAAGATGCCCAGACCTCGTTTCGTCGCTTCCCCATATTCTAGTATTAGTATTGTAACAATCACGCTTTCAACACTAAGATCATACGTGTATTTAATTAAACTAAAAGTGTTCAAATTTGATTTGTAACTATTTGTTAATTGAATGAACATGTGCAATCAATGTTATATTATAGATAGTAAGGTATAAATAAATTAAAATTCTAAATTGAGTTATATTTGTGTATAAATTGAAAGATAAAATAAACGGTAACAAATTAATTAAATCGGGTCGATTTAATCTGGGCTTGTAACCTATTTCTTCATTTTCCCCATTTTTTTCTTGAAAACTCCCGATGCTTCCAGACTAAAACCAAAACCCCCCTTCGATTCTTTTTAACCTAACACCTCAAAAACAAAAGATGAACTAGATCTAAAAGAAGAAGGGAAAGAATGTCGCTTCCATCGTCATCAACATGGAAAGGGTCGTGGCCAATTTGGGAAATCTTCGAGTGAAAGAAGTAGCATGAAAGTGGTGGGAGGCACTTGACTGGGAAAAGATAATCGTGCCCTGATATCTCTTAGGATTTAGGCACAAAACATGACGTTTCAACCTCGAGCGACAAATGGAGCCTCGATTTCTTCTCTTCGACATGGATAGAAAGTAATTGCCACTTGGGCTTTCAAGGAAGATGGAGATGCGACTCTCTCGAAGGTTGTAATGCCCTACCTCAAGATCCACCCTAATAAAAACCACTACAGAGTAATATTGCCTATTACAGCGGAAATAGGGATGGTTGGGAGAGACCACTCATAGTCTTATATTAAACAAGTCTTAAGTACATTAATGATGTTCTCTTCTTTCTTCATTTTTTCCATGCGGTCTGACGTACTTGATACTTATGTAATACAATACTAAGATGGCTACAGGATCAGTTTAGAACAAGACATATACTACATAATATTTCATAGTTTACAGAACATTATCATAGCTACATGTTCATGCATATACATACATCAGGAGCAATACAAAATAATATACATAGGTCCATCCCCAAAAGAATAAGTACAACAAATAGTGTCTAACATGAACATAAGTATAGACTAAACTCGCTTACAACGAACAAAAGATAATAAGCCCATCCCTAAGTAAAGATAAATAGTGAAATGAAAGCTTCAAGTATTACCTGCAAGATCTCAGTCTGATCCAAACATTAACGCACATGGACCAATCTAGTTTAACAGTGACAATAGATATATAATGATAACATAAGGCACAAATGGATAACTCTTCATCAAGAAGAGTAATTAAGGTAAACTTCAAGAGTGAACCAAAATTGTAGGTTGAAATCTTACATCAATGAGAAGGTTCCATCTAGGGTATGTACTCAGCTATTAACTAAGTATATAGTATCATCACCAATAAACAACAAAGATTAATACATCAATTTCATCGAAAGACGATATATATAAATCTCAAATAAGTTTAAATGGTTCTAATGTGAACTTAAACAACAAACAACAAAAATCTTCAATAGGTATAGATAAAGAACCAATATCAACCAACCACCAAAATATGATCAGGAGATCGAAATCTCTAGTACAACATATTGGATCCAGTCATCATAATATTTAAGTAAAGACCTATTATAAAAAATTAGCAATATATGACTCTAAGGTCAATGTCATCAAAGCAACAATTCATCAGAGCAACAATTCATCAAATAACAATTCAGATCTGAAACATCATGATAGTGCACATGCAAATAAGCTTCAGCAAATCTTTTAATCTCCCCTTGGGCTTTGTCAAGTACTATATATTTAGAGACTCATCAGCCTCCAATTATGACCCATTAACCTAACCACATCAGGATTGAGAGATTCAACTTCTCTCTACAAAATTCCAATAGCTCATAATTTGAATAAGTGAACTAACAACCCTTATTCTGGCCTACCAGCCTTCACCAAACACTAAACGCCGAAAAACTTTGTATGTATATCTACATACGGACGGGACCCAATAGTCCCAGGAACTGGCACAACAAAAAGCATCAATATGTGTTACAGACTCACGGTGTAATATCACACATTTTAAATTAAATAATAAAACAAAATTTGTAAAATTTTCTGAATCTGGTCACAAATCTAGCGCCATTGCATCTGTGGAGATTTTCTAATCAATTTGGACCTATGGTATTCAGAAGACAGACTTAAAACGAAGAAGATATCATTAAACTAAGTTTTAGAACAAACATAAAAATTAAGAAAAAACAAATGGCTATTGGCACTTGACCCCAGGACCTCAGGTTTAGGAAGCACATGCTTTACCACTACACTACTAACACTTTAGAAATAACTATATTAATTGTGTCGACTTAAACCATGTATGTGTCAACACACCCATTAACCTAGATATTAATTTGTCCAGGTACGAGGTGGTGATGTGGTATTACTTGCGTGGATTGATTCTATTAGGCTATTTTCAAATTTAGGCTGATGTAGAGAATTCCTATTGACTGGACGACGTGGTTGGCTTAGAATTAATCTAGAAATCAAACGGTCTGAGATCCCTAGCCTGACCTATAAATAGACTGCTAGGCCTAGCTAATTATCCTCAACACAATCTTTCCCGTACCTTGGTTCATTCCCTTATTTTAGAGAATGATCGGCCAACTTTCATTTTTGATACAGGACAATCTAAATTTTTAAATTTTAAGGGAAGAGATTTATAATAATAAATATTTATATAATCCTATTTTGGAGGCAGAATTTTCAGAAGCCAAGGAATAAAGCTTAGGAAGACGGGTGCAAGGACTTAAATTATTCTTTTTAGCACTACAAGGAAAGGGGTTATCTACAATTTCAAATCACATCGTTTTCTTCTCCATGCTGTAAAAATCAAACATTAATACGTGGTTTTTAGGTTAAAATGCTAAGATTAATTAAAGCGAGAATTATTTTTCACTGCCCTCCACTCTTACTAAATTCGGACGCATATCCAAAAAAATTCCCCAAAATTTTAAAATCTCAATTACAAATTTTCCATCGCATTTTCGTCGTTCGCCCGGTCTCCGTCTCATTTTCGAATTTCCGTTCGGTTCGCACTGTTGCTATGGTCTTTCGGTTGCCATAACGGAAGCCAATTGGTTCCGATGGAGGAATTTCCATTCTAGTGGAGGTCGCACCCATAGATTCCGTTCAGTTTATGTCGTCCTCAAGTTAACGTAAGCGTCGCCTTGATTATTTTATCTTTTTAATTGATCAGCCAATCTTCAGCTTTTTTAACATCTGCTATGCATGCTGAAAATGTTGACTGCGCTATTAGGAGTTTATACGTTGCATATGTTAATTTGCTTGTACTCAACAATAGACTATTACTTCAAGTTTTAGAAATTTGCTTGCTTATGTATAAGATGATGATGGATAAAAATTGGGTACATCTACACAGGTAACTACATAATTCTCAACATATATGTTATTTGCAAATCAAATCATATATTTTGATGAAAGCTAAAAGATAATTTTTTTCTTCAAAGAACTAGTAGTGAGTATCAGCAAGGAGCTCGGAAGTTTGTGCACACCGCTATGAAAAATTCTAGAAATGTTGAAAAAAATTCTATGTTCTTGCTTAGATTATCGAAATCTTAGTCATCAATATGAGATGGTGGTAGTTGAGCATCTGATTATAAGAGGAATGGATCGTATATATAAGACAAGTAGGTGGTATTGTCATGGTGAGTACATAAATATAAGCACAGATGTTAAATTCGATGACATATATGATTTATTTGAAGATATCGATTATGAAAATGAAGATTTCATTAATTATACTTTTTGATGATGATAAAAATGAAGATAGTGCACAAAAACGAGAGGATGATTTGTTAAGGAACTTGGAAGAAGCAAAAGCCCCGTTATATCCTAATTGTATCGATCAAACAAAATTATCTGCCATCCTCGCCTTGTATAATCTTAAATGTAAGACTGGATTGTCTGATACCGGCTTCGATAAACTTTTAAATGTGCAACAATTATTGTTGCCAAAAAATAATGTACTTCCGAAGACATTATATTAGGTAAGAAAATTTCTCAAAATATTCGATATGCTTGTCAAAATGATTCTTGCCTTTTTAGAAGAGAGTACAAAGATTTGGAAAGTTGTCCTGTGGATTTCCAATTAAAGTTTTGAGATATTTTCCAATCATTCCTAGATTTAGAAGAATGTTTAGGTCTCAAAATACGGTATAAGATTTAAGATGGCATTTAATAACAAAATCAATGATGGAAAAATGTGCCATCCTGTGGATTCAATAACATGAAATGTAGTAGATGAGAAATGGGAATTGTTTGCAGCTGATCCACGCAATATAAGACTTGGTCTTGCTACCGATGGTGTTAATCCTTTTATGACAATGAGTTCCAAATATAGTTGTTGGCCTGTGATGCTTGTGACATACAACCTCTCGCCAATGTTATGCATGAAAAAACAAAATATCATCTTAACATTGTTGATTCCTGGTCCAAAGCAACCAAGAAATGATATTAATGTATATTTGGAGCCATTAATTAAAGACTTGCAACATTTGTGGAGTAATGGAGTTCAAACTTATGATGCCTTTAGTAGATCGCCTTTAACATGAGAGCGATTTTACTATGGACGATAAATGACTTTCCAGCGTATGGAAATCTTACTGGATGTTGTGTGAAAGGTAAAAATGGTTGTCCATTATGCGGTATCAATACTCACCATCGATGGTTGAAACATAGTCGTAAAATCGGTTATATGGATCATAGAAGATTTTTACCCCCTTCAGATTCATTGAGAAAGCAAAAAACATGGTTTGATAATACTATAGAAAATGGTCGAAGACCTAAAGTTTTGACTGGAAGAAACATCTCTGCTATTTTGGAAAACTTTCTGAATAATTTTGAAAAAGAAACCAAAAATGAAAATAAAGATAGCAAGAAGGGGAAGGGTAAGAAGAAAAAATTAAGCAAGAGAGAAGAAAGAGAAAAAAACTAATAATAATAAAATAAATAGAGGTGAAGATGGTGATCTTGTGAATATAGAGCTATCAAGGTGAAAAATACGATCAATCATCTTTGATTTACCATATTGGGAGGTTAGTTTTTTTTTCATTTAACAATAATAAAATTCTTTAATAATGAAATTTAACATTGTTTATTTTTGTAGGAACTGCCAATGCGTCATAATTTAGACGTAATGCATGTAGATAAAAATGTTAGTGAAAGCGTAATAAGCACGATGCTGCATGATAACAAATCGAAAGATGGAACTAATTGTAGAAAAGATTTAGAAGAGTGGGGAATTCGACATGGCCTTTATGCACAATCTCATGAAAAAAAAAACATATCTTCTACCAGCTTCATATACATTGTCCAAATTTGAAGAAATTTTTTCACAAATGATTGTATGATTTTAAGGGACCTGATGGTTATTGCTCGAATGTTAAGAGCTTTATATCGTTGGAGGATTGTAAAATTAGTGGTTTGAAGTCACATGACTATCATGTCCTAACGCAACAGTTGTTTTCGGTTGCAATAAGAGGATTGTTACCGAAGAAGCCAAGGAAAGAAATAATTCGTTTATGTTTGTTCTTCCATAAATTATGCCAACGTGTTCTTGATAGAGAAAAACTACAACATCTTGATGATGAGATTATTCTAATTTTATGTGAACTTGAAAGATAATTTCCACCTTCGTTCTTTGATATAATGATACACTTGACAGTTCATTTTGGAAAAGAAGCCAGATTATGTGGACCGGTTCATTTTCGTTGGATGCACCCATTTGAAAGATACATGAAGACACTAAAACATTATGTAAGAAACACTACACGTCCTGAGGGGTGTATTGCAGAATCCTATCTTGCAGAAGAGTGCATGAAATATTTTAGTGAATTCTTAAAGAAATCAGGAGAAATAGAAGAGAAGGAAGTCCGAAAAGAAGATTATGAAAATGATGTCATACTTGTAGGACGACCAACCTCAGTTTGCAAAATAATTACACTGTTTGAGAATGAGAAACAAGCTGCTCATTTGGCTGTGCTAATGAATATGGCTATAGTGGAAACATTTTTAGAGTAAGTGAATAGTGCATTTTGTTCTATTGTTAATTTTTTTTATAGCGCAACTTATCTGTTTTTTTTCTTTTACAATAGTTGCATCTTGAGAAATTGCAACACTCAAACAAGCACATAGAAAAAATGCGACCTTACTTTGGAAAACCCATACAAATAACTTTGCTGATTGGATTAAGAAGAAGGTGGGTTGAATTTTAAAATATAATCTCATTAATTTTAAATATATTATTATCGAGATATAACATAAATAATATTTTCATTTATAGATACCTTATGATTTGAACGATCACGACACAATGTTAAAATGGATTGCCTATGGTCCGAGGAGTAGCGCATTGTCTTGTACAAGTTAAATCATCAATGGAGAATGTTTTCACACAAAAGATATTGAGAGAAAAACTCAAAATAGTGGAGTCACTTATGATGCAACCACCATGTGTAGGGCTAGAGCATAAGATATTTCCCAAGTGGTTGACGTGATTACTTATTATGGGATATTGACCGATATATTTTTGTTAGACTATCATGCCTTTTATGTTCCCATCTTTAAGTGTCATTGGAAAAATATAGGAAATGGTGCGAAGGTAGAAGATGGATTTACCCGTGTCAATTTACAACAAAATCAAGCTTCATTTTCAAAAGATCCATATATCCTTGCATCTCAAGCAAAAAAAAAAAAAAAAACTATTCAAGGGAAGATGATGATTCTTATTGGTATGTTGTAATGACGGCACCGTCAAGGAGTTTTCATGAAATAGATGTAGATGACTCGTTTGAGGAATTTAGCATGGATAATGAAAATTTTGAAGAAATCGATATAAAAATTGATGATTCTGCTGAAGATCTTAGCTATGTTAGGGAAGATTGCGAAGGAATACTTGAGTAGTATAACACTAGCTATGTTAGGGAATGCTATATTAGGGAAGATAGCGCTTTGTAGCTATAACTTCATTATAAAATCCAACACTTCATTATATTTTTTCTGTTTGCATTCCTGCTAGATTGGTGAAAAACCGAGAATAACAAATTATTTAGGCTAACTCATATTTTGCTGTAGCTATATTTGTACTTTTTTGTTTTAAAATCTCCTAAACTTCCATTATTTGCTGTGTAAAGAACTGTTGTTTTCCTGTAAATGACATATTGAGGTGTAGCTGATATTATATAGTGTTTTGCATATTCAGGATGGCCTTAGCGCATAAGTGCTTGGATTGTATAGTTTTTCTATATATTTTATGTTTTTCCTCATGTTTTAGTAATAGGAAATGAGGCCAATAACGCAGCAACAACAAAAAAGCAAAGCAACCAAAAATGTATTCATGAAGCATAATAAACGAAAGAAGCATATCGAAGACAACAACATTCAAAGCAACGGCAATCCACGAGTAGTAGAAGATTATCCACAAGTAGTAGAAGATAATCGAGCACAAGCATTAGAAAATAATCCACAAGTAGTAGAAAATAATCGAGCACAAGCATAAGAAATTAAGGCACAAGTAGTAGAAGATAATCCTAGTGCACTTGAGAACCATACAATGCAAAATGAACAACACGTGAAAGCCGATGGACCAACTGAAAATGCAAATCGACCAAAGAAAAGAAAGAGCAGAGGTCCTACGAAAATGAAGAGACTTACTTCAAACTTCACAAATCGTGTTGAAGTTGAATTTAATGAGAATGTTGAACCAATAGGTGAAGGATCAATCCATTTATCATCTTTTTTATGACCACTTATATGAGAGCATGTTCCACTTAGTTATTGGAGACACCTTGATGCTGGTTTGAAAGCCATTTTATGGGATTGTGTTTAGGTATATTTTGTAATTTTTATCTAGTTGTGTCTATTTAACTCATATTGTTTTATGCCAAGAAAAAATCCAGATGTCTGGATAAAATGTCAGATGTCTTGATACTTCTTCAGGCATAATATTTTAGGTCGAGAAAACTATCAGGCATCTGGATAAAATATCCAAACGTCTGAATGCTTCTTTAGGCATATTATTTTAGGTCGAGAAAAAATCCAGACATCTAGATAAAATATCAGACATCTGAATTCTTATACATATATATTTCTTTAGGCCGAGAAAAAATCCAGACGTCTGATTGATATTCAGATTGTTTACTTTTTCTTTTATCAAACGTTTGGAAATATATTCAGATGTCTGACACACCTATGTCAGCTGCGCATGTCTTCTTTATTGTCGAGCTAGAGCCATATATAATTAAAGTGTCATATCCACAATATTTTCCATCCACAATAACATATCTGAATTACTTAACAATAACATACCCGAATTACATAACAATAGCATATCTGATTTACATAACAATAACATACCCAAATAACATAACGAACATAGCAACAGCATATCTGAATTGCATATCGAATATAACATATCCAAGCTGAAGGTTTTAACTTAATTTCTGGTTAAGAATTTACTAGATGATCCACTAGGTGGATGCATTTTAGCTCACGGACCTTGACGGGCTTTCATATTCGCAATACAATTCTCTAAGGCAACTTGATTTTGATACAATATTTGTTGATTATGAATGAAGACTTGATGAAATGATTCATTTGGAAGAATTTATGCCTTGGGAGAAGTCATACCTTCAAAAGTTTGATATTGAAAAGCTTGTTGGGAAGAAGATTCCAGCAAATCCTGAATATGCTCTTGAGGTTGCTCTTATGGCGGATTTTGTTTACCTTGACGTTTATCTCTCCATTCGTCGAGAGTGCAAAATGTTGGTGGTTCTTGTGAGAGATGCATCAAGGAGAAGAATTTTTTAACCGATTCCTTTATCGTAATTTCCTCAAACGTTGATAAATAACTCGAAACTTTTTTTGCTTTTAATAATCTCATAATAAACGGAGCATAGATAATTTTTTTTCGAGACTTACTCCAAAATTCTTTTAGTTCATCAAAAATAAATTGAGCCCAATTAACTTGAATACCACTAAATATAACATATAAGGCCCTATGTTCTAGATCAAGTATTCTTTCATGACTTCCAAGCCGAGGAAAAACTGTATTTATAAGAACTCAGGGAAGAAATCTCGCTCTTGGTCTTATATATTTAGTAGAAAACTGAGGCATATCATCTTCCCAAATTTGATGAGTAATGTTATCCCGTGGCTTAAAACACATATCGGGAATATCATTGATATTTGTCCCGGTGTTAGAGCATTGCAATATATCTCCTATGTCCTTAGCTGCGAATCTAGTCGTAGCCCTGCTAACACTTGACCAAACCCAATCTTTTCCTACTTGAGGATTTCAAAAACCTGTACTAAGTTCGTAGAGAATAGAAACATGAATAGATAGTCAATGTGAAAGTGATTAGAAGATAATGAGATCAGTGTTACAAGACCAACATCCTGGCATAAGCTATGTAATTTATACAACGGAAAATCAATGAGCTTGTAGAATGGACCAGTATGTAGGATTTTATTCTGCATCAATCCATATCTTTCTATTGCCAAGGGTGCTTTGTTTATCCATCTGTCGATTCGTGATTGTGAAACTGGTCGGGGTGTTTCTTCAGTAGTTTGTGGAGGATTTGATGATTCTTTATATTCCCTCTTTCGTTTTGATGAAGATTATTTTAGAAGGCATAAATTGGACCGGATTTGGGATTTTAGGATTACAGAATTTTCGATTTAATCGGTGAAATGGAAGAGTGAGGAATAGAAGGTTGCAGTTATCTTTATAAGAAATTAACTGACTTTTAGTAAATCAGACCACTGATCTAAAAAACAGACGTCTGATTTAGGGTAACAATCAACCCAAGGAAATTTTCAAACGTCTGGGCATAGTTTCAGACATCTGTTTTGGATTATTTTTAAACCCATGTATATTTTCAGACGTTTGGTAATTTTTACAGATGTCTAATTTTAGTTTTCCTGTTTTTTATTTTAACCCTGTCAATTTTTATACTTCTCGTTTATTAATTCAGACATCTGCTTTTTAATTTTTTGTGAGGCGTCCCCTTTATTTGCATAATTTTTTACATAATTATCACGATCACCACCAATTAATAATTACTTGCATGATTGTTTATCAGGTTAAAGGAAACAACAGAGATGAGAGTCCTTCTCAAGTGGTACAAATGATTTATATTATTATTGCCACAATTTGATTTAATATATAATATAAATGATTTTGACTAATCATAGAGTAAGTATGACCAACCGAATGCCAGATGTAATTTGTTGGATTGGACTGGGATCGACGAAATAGTAGCTGAAGGAAGAGTTCTTTCAACTGACCCAAAAGAGCTTTTATACAACATTCCACTTGGACTAAATGCTACGAAAATTTTGATAAAATTATCAAAGAAACTGAATGCTTATTTATGGAGGTCTACTCCTAGGATGATCTCACAAATTGAAGAGATAAGGATGAGATAGTAGCATGGCCATCTGACAGAGTTGTACTCCACACCACGATAGTCTCTGAAAATGATGAAAATGCGGTATACTTAATTCTTTATGCACTCATTAGCTCCATGATTTAATATAAGAATCTGATAAATATTTTTGCTAGAGTAAAACTAGTAGTACAAATAAGAAATGCAAGCTCTATGATTGGGTTGGAGGCAAAGAATTGGTTGCTGAAGGGTGGTTGTACTCTACTGATCCAAATCAACTTGTAGATAATATTCCACTTGGACAATCTGCTGTGCTTGTTTTGATTGATTCGCCAAAAAAATTAGATGACCATTTGGTATGACATATGTTGGAGAAGCTATTGGTTGCAAAGTAGCTTAGCCACAAAAAAATGTCATTGTTGAGGATATTAATGCTACGACATCTTCTCATACGCTAGATATAGTATCACATTCAACGGTAATGTGTAGTTTATGTATTTAATTTATAAAAACATGCATATACCTTGATATTGTTTTATTATTAGAATCACTTCTATTTTGTAGAAAATAAATTTAAACTATTTCATATATTGCATGACAGAACACTAGTTTCAAGTCAAACATTAAATGCAATTTGATTAGTGTTCACGAAGCGAAAGAAGTTGTTGCTGAAAGACACATGTCTTCGATTGACCCAAATGCGATGGTCCATTTTGTTCGTTTGGGAGAAGGTGTCATTAAATCTTGGGTTGATATTGTTAAAGTTACAAATGCACCTTTATGGAAACCTACATCTAATTTTGAGTTTATTGAAGATGCAATTGGTTCTACTATAGCTTGGCCTTCTGCAAATGTCACCGTAGAATTGTCTTCAAGTAAGTATGACTTATACTTCTCTTTACTTATCGTCTGTATGAATGATGAAAATACCCCTTATTATGATTGTTTTGGTAGAATTTTACTTCAAGCATGATTTCCCTATTCATCTATTAAAACTGAATATTTAAATTTCATTTAGGTAGATAAAACCCAAAAAAATAGAAGGTACAGTGTCCTTGTTACTTCAAACATTTTGATCTTATACAAATTTTCTCTCTTGCAATTCGGTCTTACTAAGCATATTTGTTGACACAAGAAATATTGCAAAGTTAAAGATGTTGTTTGGAAAAAAAAATGTTGCCTGTGCATGAAACTGAACTATGCCAACACTGTCAAGTAGTTTAAGCACTACGACTAGTCAAACAAGCCAATATTGGAAATGTTATATTTATACTGAATTCAACAAAAAGATGACTTGATCAAACTTGACCTCGTTTTCATTTCACATTACCAGCGTAGCCGTACTTTTTTGTTCAGTTGTTAGCAGTTTCTCAATATCATACATATACACCAAAAGTAGTTATGTATTTTTCTTATTGATAAATCAGGTGTTAATGTTGGATGCTTGACGGAAATTCAACTTTGGAGCACACGAGCTTGGACTTTGAACGATTTGTATTATTTTTTCTCAATAAGCATCTTTTGTAAAAACAAGTTAGATGGGAACATCGATTAAAAAATGTTATGTAAAACTACTATCTATTTGGCATATGGAATTATTATAACTTATGTGATAGAGTTTTATAATTATGATTATTTTGTGTTGTTTGAATTTAGTGATTATTTTGAACTGCATTGTGTAAAAATGGTAAATGCTGATTGATGTACCTCAATAACTCTACAGAAATGCTGTGATATATTTTGGAAAAACGCTGTGATATATATGGTAAAACATTGTGATATGTGGGAAATAATAACATTCCTAACCAGCACTAAACACTGTGATATGTGGACAGTGATAACATTTCTAAACATTATAAAACGCTGTTTAATATGTAGGGAAACGTTGTGATATGAAGACGATAACAACGGTTCTAACCGGTTTAAAACACTGTTATATATGCAGAAAAAAGCTGTGGTATGCAGACGATAATAACGTTTCTAACCGATATAAAACGTTGTTATATACTTGATGAAGAAGGAATAAGCTGTGTTAACTATGCAAACACAACAACACAAAATGTAACACCCCGTATTTTCTGTAATCATTAATGTAATGACCCGGAAAATCTGAACCAATTTAAAAATTTTAAATTGGCTATTTTAGTGAATTTTAAGTATTTAAAATAAATATTTTAAATAATAGTAGATGGAATGTATGTTTGAATCGATGTTGAAAATGAAAATAATTAATTTGAATCATAAACAAGTCCTGAAATGGCGCGGCAGTTTCGAAATTTGAATTCAAACTTTGCCTGACTGTACCGGGTGCAAAACGAAACGGATTTGAGTGAAACCAAAAATATTTAAATCTGTTAGTGAATATCTTTCTAACGAATCTGAAAAATCGAAGTTTCATAGCGGAAAGCAAAAGTTATGGCCAAATGAATTTTCAGAAAGGTCGCTATGGAATTTATATAGCCCGTGAAATAGGCCATTTTGCAAACGACCTCGGAATTCGACGAAACCACTTTTGTTGGATCCGGGATGTTAAACTATTGCTAGGTTTCAAATTTCATAATTTTTGAAGCTAGTATGTGAGCGTGGCGAAGGAAAATGTGTTTGGTCGATTTCTATTAAATTGGATCGACCAGAAAAGGGCAATTTTGCAAACGACCTCAGAATTCGACGAAACTAGTTTTGTTGGGACCGTATCGTCAAAACATAGCTAGATTTATTTTTCTGGAATTTTTCAAATCAGTTTGTGGCCCTGGCAAATTGAAAGGTATGTTCAAATCGAATATTGAATGTTTTATATTTTAATTTGAAGGAAAACTGACTGAAACAGTCGAATAGGCCTTCAAACCATATCCCATTGTGTTCGGAATGGGGGTAAAACGCTAGGGGCGACAGTCGTTGGGTTGGAATTGGTGTTCGTTTGGATAAGAAGATATTTTTGAATTTAAAATAAATTAAAAATAAAATATAAAGGGGCCAATCAATACCTTTCTCTCTCATTCCCTTTTGATTGGTCAACCCACCTCCTTCCACTCTCGTTCACAACGGAAAAAGCTCCGTTCTTCTTCCCCATTTTCCGGCGAAACCTCTCATCAAAACCCACCACTCCTTTGCAACTTTTTATAGCTCATCTCCACTTCTTCAAATCAAGACAAACCCCATCTTCTATCGTGCACCCTATCGCGAGATTTCCCTCTGCAAAGTTCACCAGTTTCGCACCATTTTCCGGCCGAGGTTGGAGTTCGAGCTCCACCATCTTCCTGGCGCAGAGGCGCCTCTCGAGGCCCGTCAACGTGGTGCAGTTGGATCTCGACGAGGTGCAGCGGATTTGATTTTAATTCGAACCCTAGTTTTGAAGAATCAAAGAAGGTAAACGGCTTGATTTTTCTGAATTGAAGATAACACTTTTAAGTGTTGCAAACTTGTAAAAATCATATCTTTTTCGTTTCTTGTCGAAATCCAGTGAAACAAGAGACACCGGGACCATGAGGACGTCTTCTACATTTTAGAAGAGACCGCATATTTTTCTGAGCCTTCTGCAATTTTTGGTGGAGTGGAGCCCAATGTGAGATTTCTAAGTTATAAACGATATGGAAAACGACGATGTATAAATTATATAGTCAATGTATGAGTTATATTAGCGTTGTACACCTCTTGTATAAGCGTTGTATAAGTCGTATGTTCGATAAATAAGTTATATACGCGTTGTAAAAATTATATATGTGTTGAAATAGAAGTGAAATGCTTATAATATATATATATATATATATATGTATATATATATATGCGCACCTCGTCCACAAACCATGGACGATATTTATTGGTTGTGATTGGTGTGAAAATTGGTTGATTACGAATGGTTGATTAGAACTGTTTGTGATTGAAATTGATTGATTGTGGTTGAAAAATACCCGTTTGTAGTTGAGAATTATTTGGTTGAAACCACATGGGATTAGTTTGTGGAAATGAAAAATATATACATGCCGCCTACGTGCGAACTAGATGCATGATTCCCCATTGTCAAAAGCTGCGAGGCTTTAAGGTAGAGCGAGGAGTCGTACTAGTGACGGCCCCGGTTTTAACTACCCTGCCGTACTAGGGACGACCCCGGTTTTAACTACCCTGCCGTTATGCTGCCGAAATTTTGAATAATATTCATGTGTTAGAATTATTTTCATGTGTTGAAACTATATTCGTGTGTTGAATAGAAATTCATCTATTAAACGACATTCATGTTTTGAAATAAATTGTTTTAAATATAAAAATCACCTTTTTATCTATATATATAAATATAATTAAATTAAATCGAATAACGACGCTGTAGTTCGTATTTTGAAATCGAAACTTCAAACGATTGTACCGGGAGATCCGACCGTCGGATCTTCCCAAAACTGGAACCATTGGATTCGTTTTGAAAAGATATTTCTAATGATATAAATTTTGTGATGATCCAACGGTTAGATTTTCAGATATGTGTAAAACAAATCTGAAGAAAAACAGCGCCACAGCCACGTTATGGCCCGAAGCGTCGTTTAAATAAATTGGCCATTTTTAAATAAATTAAAATAGCAATAAATCGTTATAAAATATTATAAATGATATGGACGTAAAATTTAGAAACTAACCGAAGGTTGGCTAAGTCGAATGGTTTCCTGGATTTTGATCTGATGTTGGTTTCGGCCTTCGGGGTTAATATTTGGGAAATCGTTCTCTTACTGATAGACAGTTAGTGACTAATGAATTGAAATGAAGCGTATGTATGTTTGTGTAACACTTGTTTATTATATACGCGAGTTGCTCAGAAAGACCGGGTTTATCCCATTCTGAATAACTGAATCGACGATAAGAAATCGAAGATGAAGACGGTGGTCGAAGACCGGAGATTTTCACCTCGTTTGGATGGTAACTGATGTCCTGATTGGGAGGCATCCTGAAATATGGATAATGAGTGGTGACCGTCCAGACGTACGTGGAGATCGATGGGTTTGCGAGGTATATATTGCCTCCGGTTTCGTTCAGACCCAGAACGGACTTGTAAATGGACTGTGTGTCTGACATTGGAATTCATTCTGTGTGATTGATAGCCATCAGTTGCACGGTGTGAATTGCCTATGTGGCATGCTAAGATGCAGTGATCAGGGCTTCTGTTGAGAAGCAAAGTCTTGTGGTTGATGATCAAAGCACCGCCTGTGTGGCGTAGCTTTGTGTATAACGTGAATTCGCGAACCTCACACCCCCGTTTGAACCAGAAACGGGAGAAGGACCTCAGGGAGTACATGCATTTCTTTCTAGTTAGAGGTGGTGTCAGTGCTTAAACTGGATGACATTTATATCATTTTCACCTATGTGGTTGTTGCTGTTGCGAGGCGCCTCAGTTATATCGGTCGATCCGGGACCGATGGAGTAATTCGTTGACTCACTTACGCCCCAAAGGGCGGGGAAACGCAGTGTTCAGGAATTTTAATCCACATCGGTGGACCGGCCCTGTCGCTCCAAGGGTCGATGCGTTATGATCCTGAGACATGGGCTAGAGCGTCTCGAATTCGGTAAGGACTATCTTTTGCCTTGGTTCAGGACGGAAATCCAATTTCCAAATACGACATCGTGCGGTTTTGATTGTACACCTATATATGGCGACATAGTGGTATGGGGCATTAATGCCGTCTATGATTGATACTTATGATTTGAAATTGTTTTTGAAACTTATAAACACTAGTAATAATATCAAATGCTTTTGTTTTATTCGTATCAAGCATATTTTGGTCGTTATAAGGTAAAAACTCTATCCTCCGGTTTGCGTTGCATTGTGTGATGGGAACTGGAATTATATGTTTTAAAGCACCGCCAATCCAATGGAGTAAACCCGTTCCACGAAAGTGGCGTGGTCCTGTGATTAGCCATATTGTAAATGTGTTAAGTAGATTTCTCATACCAGTCCCATGACTGACTCGTAGTTTGTTTCACTTTCAAACTCGGGTGCCCCTTTTTCTACACGGGCAGCCTTGTATTCAGGTATTAGCAGGCTTTTTCTGGATAGCTGGAGCTGAAGATGGATTCTACCATTTATCTCTTTTTATGTTGTTCATCTCCTATTATACATTATGTTTTGTTTTCCGCTGTTGACATTTATGTATAGCTGAACTGTATTTGTACTAAGTATGATCCTGTATACTATGTAACTCTGATGATTATTGTTTATCCAGTGATTATTTGTTCATTATCTGGTGTATTTATTTATTTCTGTTCTGCTATTATCGGTTTCTGTGTTATATTCCAAAGATTACCTTTAACACCCAGTACGGGTTTTGGGGTCGTCACAATTAAAGTAATGAATTAAAGAATAATTAATTTCAAATATGAAAATTAAGGGAAACGGGCTACGCCATTGCGTTCGTCTCGGAATTCTGCTTAAGATAGAGTCTGAGTTTGCGTGAATTGGACTCCGTATGAAGAAGTTATGGCCTTTAGAAGTTTCCGGGATTTAAATAATAAAACCAGCCCGAAATTCAAATTCAAGTTTCGAAATTCAAAAAAAAAACCCGAAGCAGGCTGGGCAGGAATTTTCCCGCCCAGAGAACAGGTCGACCTACCCCCCTCGCCCAGATCCAAAACAGTGACGATTTTGACTTGTTGCTGAGTCTTTTCTGACCAGTTGCTGAGTCATTAGGGCTTAGGTGGCTATTCTGGATAACTCTATTTAGTCTGGACGGTTGTGATTGCTCCTAGGATGATCTAACGGCTCACATAAGATTAAACCTCTATAAAAGCAACCCTATTCCTCAAACCTAAATCATACAAATTCATTCCAAGGAGTCACCATGCTGTCAATGATCGTCCTAACCTAGCCACCATATCGTCTCAAACTAGAAAACAAGATTAAAGTTATGAATCAAAACTAACTTAGAGAATTGATAGTGTAACACCCCACCTCCGCTAGGGTCACTCACAAAGGGAATGCACTAGGTTTGGTGAAGCATTATCGAGGTAAACATGCATAGAAATATTACAAGACAGAACATATATAAAACAGCGGAAGTAAAACAAATTTCATTACCTTATAAAATAAGGTCTAAAGCCTTTTACATCAGAATACATCAAAACCTGTCTTGCAATAGTAAAGAAGCATAAAACCATTTCATAAATTATTCCCGAAGTAAAACAGTAAAGTAGCCATAGCCAAGAAAAGTCCAAGCCATGCGTGATGACCTTCAAGCAGAAGAAGTCCGAACTAGATAACAATGTTTCCTCCTTGAAAACCTGGGGGGGGGGGAACGGAAGACAAAGAGGCGAAACAAAACGGGGTCAGTCATAAAGACTGGTAAGTCCTATCTACTTCCAGTATAAAAACAAGTAAAGGTAACATGACATGCATAAACTGAAAGTAAACATAAGGATGACTACAAGATAGATAAACTAAACCAGGATAACTGGGTGAACTACTGTAGCAAGATAAACTAAGGTATCATGATAAACTATGGTGTCAAGATAAATCAAGGTATCACATCATCAGGTTTCTATCAAGTATACTATCCCAAGGTATCTATCATGTATAACATCCCACGATATCTATCATGTATAACATCCCAAGGTATTTATCATGTATATTTGCTCTGCACCTCTCGTACTAGTATCCCAACCTGCGTCATGTGTTAACTATGAATGTCCCTTGCCCAATGTCATGTAATGGTCCATGTCAACCTAATATATAGCATATGTAGGTTTTTCCCAACTCGTATGTTTCTTTCTATGTATAAGTTCAGTCCTTTGCCGTAGGCCGTACGGGCTTTCCCATGTAGTACCATTTTATCCTTGAAGTTGTTTTGGACTGTTACCCTTGATCTGGTTATGTTTTCTTACCATGAACTATCGCGTGTTCACTTAGGATTTATGCCACCTAGGACCACTAGAGATTATGCCACCTAATGAACGTTTCTGTGTCTCGGTTTGGGTTTTAGCCACCTAGGACCACTAGGGATTATGCCACCCGTCAACCACGCCCTTTGTCCCACGTATATATCGTGAATCGTTTTCCATGTCTAGGCGCACACGTGTCTCAATGTGCCATCCGAGTTCCGTGCCAGGGATAATCAAGAAATACGGAACTCGGTCGGGAGCTTTAAGTCGTCTGCTGATGCAGATATCAAGGTCTGTTTTTGTATCTGTGGCTATGGTCCCACGTGACCCCTCCCTCAACTACCGAAAGGCAATCCAAGAAAAATCATGTATGAGAACTACATCCCAGCCCCACTATAGCCCCACTTTCCTATGGGCCAACCTCACCCATGACTCGATAGCAAGAACATGGTCTGTTGGGAGTTCTCTGCCTTTCCGTTCGTACACGATTGACTAAAGATGGTAGGTAGTCGGCGACGTGCTATCCAGGGCAAAAACAAGTATCGTCGACTCCACGCTAATCCATCCCAGTCTTTAGGTCGCTCGCATAGCAACCAAGGCATACTCTTGGCTCTTCTACCGCAGACCTTAACCCCTGTGAGGCCGGGTTTCATGGACCATCTGCCACCTCACAGAGGGATACCAAGAGTACCCTCACGTCCCCCGAAGCTACCGCTTCGCCACCCAGTTCGCTGGAGCTTTTTATCCAAGTCAGATAAGTTGCTCCTCCTCGTATACTAAGCGATGACCTACCGTATCAGGTTACTCATCATTTATGAACTAGTCCCATGTCCTTGGCTAAGAATTATTACTTAGTTATCCTTAACTAAGGTTTACCACTTAGCTTCTCTTCCCGCTATCCTTGTTAACCACGATTTTCAACCTAGTCCCCTGAGCTAGGGTTTTGCCAAATGGGTTAAGTGTTGTTATCCAAGTTCATGACTTAACCCGCCTACGAATCATGTCAAGATTGGCTAAGTACTCAAGTTCAAGGTTTAGCCCTACAAGTTGGTTAAGTGTACTAAGAAGCTCATGACTTAACCCTATCAAGTCAAATTGGTTAAGTATTTATTTGTCTTAACCCTATCAAATTATCATGTTAGATTGATTAAGCATAGATTATCTTAATCCCATCAGATTATCGAGTCAGATTGGTTAAGTATAGGTTAACTTAACCCCATCCACTAATCGTATTACAATGGTTAAGCCTAATTTAAAAGGTCTTGTGACTTAACCCTACCAGGTCCACATATTAGATTGGTTAAGTGTAGGTTACTTAACCTCATCAAATCATCATGTATAATTGGTTAAGTATAAGTTACTTAACCCCATTAAATTATCATGTTAAGTTGGTTAAGTATTGGTTACTTAACCTCATTGAATTACCAAGTTAAGATTGGTTAAGTGTTTAACTTAACCCCATCGAATTACTGTGCTTAGATTAGTTAAGTGAAGGTTACTTAACCCCAACTAATTACCGTGTTTAGATTAGTTAAGTCTAAGTTACTTAACCCCACCTAATTACCAAGTCGGATTAGTTAAGTGTAAATCATTTAACCCCATCGAATTTACCGTGTTAGATTAGTTTAGTATGGATTACTTAACCCCATCTAATTACCGTGTTTAGATTAGTTAAGTGTAGGTTACTTAACCCCATCTAATTACCATGTTTAGATTAGTTAAGTGTAGGTTACTTAACCCCATCCACTAATTGTCTTATATGGTTAAGTGTCATTAAGGAACCAAGTTCGGATTAACTTAACCTACCCATTCGTGTCATATCGGTTAAGTGTCATTAATCAAAATTACTTAACCTTTTCATGTGGCATTAATTAGATTAATGCACCTCAACCTCTCACATTAGACTTTGTTGTGGTTACTAGTTAAGCTGGGCGGGTCCGGGTAGATTTACACCACAACCTAGTCTAACCTCGGGTTTTAAGTGCTACATGACCAACTACCCACATTGGGTCCTATTGTTTGTAGCCACTAGTTAAGCCGGGCGGGTCCGGGTAGATTTATGCTACAAACTCAACCCAACCTCGAGTCGGCCACTTTCATGTTTGGTCTAGTGTCTTATTACACTTACAACCCACCCTGTCTAGTTCAAGTTCCATGTTTTCCCACGTGTCATGACCATGTTTAAATGTATCATGAATGTCATGTTCTCATGTAAAGCCCATGTCAAGTTTTTCATGTCATACCCACGTTTTTCCTAAGCTACCCAAACGTATTTCCAACCCAAGTGGAAGCGAGTCACATAGTAGGGTATTATGCCAACATATTGGCCACAAACATGCATAGTATCATAAGGGAATTTGGCCACAAACATGCATAGTATCATAAGGGAATTTGGCCACAAGCATGCATAGTTTCATAAGGGAATTTGGCCACAAACATGCATAGTATCATAAGCGAATTTGGCCACAAAAATGCATGATACACAAGGGGTTTGGGTTCATTTACATGCATAAGCCCCAAAGTCAAGTCTTTGCCAACGTTTTCACAAGTCAAGTGGTTCCCAAAGGTTCATGCTAACATTCCATGGATAAAGATTCAAACTTGCAAGATATACTAGGTTAAACATAACATAAGTGGCATGATTTAGTCACTAAGCATAGCCCAAAGTCATAGGTTCAAGCAAAAGAGACATGACAAGGTTCATATAGGCTAGCATACTTATGTTTCATCACATTTTATCCCATGTCACATTAGAACCACCGTTAGAATCTACAAGTAGCTAGAACTTACATAGCGAGGCTTAGGGAATGAGCATGATCCATCTTGACGAAGAATGGTGGCTCCTTTGTCGAAGAATCGTCATGGAATTTGCGTAGCAACGTTGATCTCTCTTCGATTTGGTGTAGCAAGCTTGCACCTTTTGATTCGGATCCGATTTGAATGCATAAGCCCTTAGAGTTGGAGATGGAGGCCATGATCAAGATTGATTTTGGCGGCACTTCGTGGCATGAGTGATTTGTGAGGGTTTAGGGTAGGCTTAGGGGTCTTTTTTAGAGATTAGCAGTAGTTTAGGCCGTAGGATAAACCCTAGGATAGATCTGAGCCTTCAAAAATCGTCACAAGCCAGTAAAACCGAGCCAAGACAGCAGCAGGTGCACCCAGGCCCAAGTGGTCGGACCACCCAGGTCGACACCCGTGTCGACTGGGCAGTCGACCTGCCCCCTGGGCGTGTCGACTCCCCAGTCGACACCCCAGTCGACCTGGGGCTTGGGCGGGAATTTTCCCGCCCAATCTGTTTGGCTCCAGATTTGAATTTTCGAGCTGTTTTTGAACTTGAATTTTTCTGAAAACTTTGACGGGCCATAACTGGGTCATACGGACTCCGATTCTCGAAAACTCGGACTCTATTTCGCGTATTTTTCCGAGACGAACGCAATGGCACAGCCCGTTTCCCCTGATTCAGATTTTATAATTAAATTCTGCCTTGATTCTTGTCCTAGCATGTTGTAAAAATTTCCGGTTGTTACATTCTCCCCTCCTTTAAGGATTTGGTCCCCGAAATCTCCAAGTTAGGAAGAACGTATCCTACCATCCATCATCCATCTACTCAAAACATCATCCACAGGCAACTATTGTCCTTAGACGATTTCTAATGTCATATGAACATATGCAAAACGTGTGTGTACATGCTCCTTAGCTAATGCTAATGATCAGGCCTGAATGATCTTTCTAATGCAAAGTATGTTTAGTGCCATGAATCCAACATGTATGCAAATAGTCCTAGTCATATAAACACTATATGGGTGCACAAACATTCATTCATATGCAACATCCGCATGACAAAACATTAATTTTCAAACAAGTATAAATACTCGTGCATATGCAATGCAAAATGTGAGTTCGTCGATCTAGTATCTAATGTGTATTCGCGCATCCACGAGCAACCACTTGCAACCATTCGCAACCATATCAATCATAACATGTTTCAAACACATGTTTACATCCATAGAGTTCTACCTAAGGTTCCCAAGATAGGATCGAGAAGATAAACAAGACAAACTCCTTACGGGGTTTGTAACAGAAATAGGACCGAGAGGATATCCACCAAGCGATAATCATGCAAGCAAGCTCTACAGGTGAACCAAGGATCAAAGATATACTCTTTAAAAAGAGACGTGATGCGCTTGTCTAAGCCGCATTTCCATGAGCTTGATTCCATTGTGCCCTGACTGCCTTTGACTTCATGATTTCGTATCTCCTTGATTCCTATTTCCAAGGTATGAGTTGAAATTCATTTCACTGTCGCCTCTCGTTTCACTTTCACTTATTCTTTCCATTGTATACTTGGCTCAACCATATCTGCGTACTCATGCAAACTCTCCAAAATTCACTAGTGAATTCTGGATCTCGTTTACCAATGCCAATCCATGTTTCCACGTGCACTTACTAGGGTGATTCCTATAACCCATGCTTAAGCGGAATGGACCATCCGCCTTAGTGGCGAACGTTACTCGATCGGATCAGAGATTTCCGATAAATGCATTAAGAGATTCTAGGTAACTAACCATGACATAACCCAAAAGGTTACACGAGACTTCGAGGGTATTACCAAGGCAAGTTAAGAGTTTAACTACCCTCCTTTCAAAACCGAGAATGGCATCCCTTACTGGATAACCACTTCACCCCTAGAATCCATCCATAGCTCGACAATAGAAGCATTGCTTCTAATCTCAACACTTGGCATAGACGTTCTCAAATCCAAACAAGTCATGAATAAATGGACCGACTGTCCAACCAGATTTTGGGAATAAAATGGGATCTTCTACCATGCTAGTACTAAGGTGCAGAGACTTAACTATCGAAGCAAACTTAAATGATGCGATGATCAAAACAAAGTCTAGACGGGATGATTGAAAAGAAAGGTTAAGCCTTTAACAGAAACGGTACCATTCCTCTTAGGTACGCTAGAAATGAGAGCATACAATTTCCCTCTCGCTGATCTTGCCCTTATCTTCCTTTGTGGATCATGCCATACCAACAAGTTGCTTATTCTTAAGCTCGTGTCCTTTATCCTTGCTCTTATTATCCCTTCTTATAACTTCGGTAACAGTTCTCTCGAGAACTTCCTCCATCGCACGGGGAAAACACTCACGTAGTTAGACAAGGATTAGTCGCAGTTAAAACTACTGTGACTACAGATGGAGGAAAGAAAGGAAAAGAGATTCAATCAAGGAAACAAAGGATAGTGCTAACAGCTTTTGGGGAATAGCCTCTAAAAACTTTTCTTGAAAAATGCTTCTTGGTAAACGGTTTCTCAAATAGTTTTCAGAAGGTTTTTTAAAAACTTTTGCCCAGTCTGGTAACCTTCTGCTCTGGTACCAAATGTAACACCCCACCTCCGGTAGGGTCACTCACAAAGGGAATGCACTAGGTTTGGTGAAGCATTATCGAGGTAAACATGCACAGAAATATTACAAGACATAACATATATAAAACAGCGGAAGTAAAACAAATTTCATTACCTTATAAAATAAGGTCTAAAGCCTTTTACATCAGAATACATCAAAACCTGTCTTGCAATAGTAAAGAAGCATAAAACCATTTCATAAATTATTCCCCAAGTAAAACAGTAAAGTAGCCATAGCCAAGAAAAGTCCAATCCATGCACGATGACCTTCAAGCAGAAGAAGTCCGAACTAGATAACAATGTTTCCTCCCTGAAAACCTTGGGGGGGAACGGAAGACAAAGAGGCGAAACAAAACGGGGTCAGTCATAAAGACTGGTAAGTCCTATCTACTTCCAGTATAAAAACAGGTAAAGGTAACATGACATGCATAAACTGAAAGTAAACATAAGGATGACTACAAGATAGATAAACTAAACCAGGATAACTGGGTGAACTACTGTAGCAAGATAAACTAAGGTATCATGATAGACTATGGTGTCAAGATAAATCAAGGTATTACATCGTCAGGTTTCTATCAAGTATACTATCCCAAGGTATCTATCATGTATAACATCCCACGATATCTATCATGTATAACATCCCAAGGTATTTATCATGTATATTTGCTCTGCACCTCTCGTACTAGTATCCCAACCTGCGTCATGTGTTAACTATGAATGTCCCTTGCCCAATGTCACGTAATGGTCCATGTCAACCTAATATATAGCATATGTAGGTTTTTCCCAACTCGTATGTTTCTTTCTATGTATAAGTTCAGTCCTTTGCCGTAGGCCGTACGGGCTTTCCCATGTAGTACCATTTTATCCTTGAAGTTGTTTTGGACTGTTACCCTTGATCTGGTTATGTTTTCTTACCATGAACTATCGCGTGTTCACTTAGGATTTATGCCACCTAGGACCACCAGGGATTATGCCACCTAATGAACGTTTCTGTGTCTCGGTTTGGGTTTTAGCCACCTAGGACCACTAGGGATTATGCCACCCGTCAACCACGCCCTTTGTCCCACGTATATATCGTGAATCGTTTTCCATGTCTAGGCGCACACGTGTCTCAATGTGCCATCCAAGTTCCATGCCAGTGATAATCAAGAAATACGTAACTCGGTCGGCAGCTTTAAGTCGTCTGCTGATGCAGATATCAAGGTCTGTTTTTGTATCCGTGGCTATGGTCCCACGTGACCCCTCCCTCAACTACCGAAAGGCAATCCAAGAAAAATCATGTATGAGAACTACATCCCGGCCCCACTATAGCCCCACTTTCCTATGGGCCAACCTCACCCATGACTCGATAGCAAGAACATGGTCTGTTGGGAGTTCTCTGCCTTTCCATTCGTACACGATTGACTAAAGATGGTAGGTAGTCGGCGACGTGCTATCCAGGGCAAAAACAAGTATCGTCGACTCCACGCTAATCCACCTCAGTCTTTAGGTCGCTCGCATAGCAACCAAGGCATACTCTTGGCTCTTCTACCGCAGACCTTAACCCCTGTGAGGCCGGGTTTCATGGACCATCTGCCACCTCACAGAGGGATACCAAGAGTACCCTCACGTCCCCCGAAGCTACCGCTTCGCCACCCAGTTCGTTGGAGCTTTTTATCCAAGTCAGATAAGTTGCTCCTCCTCGTATACTAAGCGATGACCTACCGTATCAGGTTACTCATCATTTATGAACTAGTCCCATGTCCTTGGCTAAGAATTATTACTTAGTTATCCTTAACTAAGGTTTACCACTTAGCTTCTCTTCCCGCTATCCTTGTTAACCACGATTTTCAACCTAGTCCCCTGAGCTAGGGTTTTGCCAAATGGGTTAAGTGTTGTTATCCAAGTTCATGACTTAACCCGCCTACGAATCATGTCAAGATTGGCTAAGTACTCAAGTTCAAGGTTTAGCCCTACAAGTTGGTTAAGTGTACTAAGAAGCCCATGACTTAACCCTATCAAGTCAAATTGGTTAAGTATTTATTTGTCTTAACCCTATCAAATTATCATGTTAGATTGATTAAGCATAGATTATCTTAATCCCATCAGATTATCGAGTCGGATTGGTTAAGTATAGGTTAACTTAACCCCATCCACTAATCGTATTACAATGGTTAAGCCTAATTTAAAAGGTCTTGTGACTTAACCCTACCAGGTCCACATATTAGATTGGTTAAGTGTAGGTTACTTAACCTCATCAAATCATCATGTATAATTGGTTAAGTATAAGTTACTTAACCCCATTAAATTATCATGTTAAGTTGGTTAAGTATTGGTTACTTAACCTCATTGAATTACCAAGTTTAGATTGGTTAAGTGTTTAACTTAACCCCATCGAATTACCATGCTTAGATTAGTTAAGTGAAGGTTACTTAACCCCAACTAATTACCGTGTTTAGATTAGTTAAGTCTAAGTTACTTAACCCCACCTAATTACCAAGTCGGATTAGTTAAGTGTAAATCACTTAACCCCATCGAATTTACCGTGTTAGATTAGTTAAGTATGGATTACTTAACCCCATCTAATTACCGTGTTTAGATTAGTTAAGTGTAGGTTACTTAACCCCATCTAATTACCATGTTTAGATTAGTTAAGTGTAGGTTACTTAACCCCATCCCCTAATTGTCTTATATGGTTAAGTGTCATTAAGGAACCAAGTCCGGATTAACTTAACCTACCCATTCGTGTCATATCGGTTAAGTGTCATTAATCAAAATTACTTAACCTTTTCATGTGGCATTAATTAGATTAATGCACCTCAACCTCTCACATTAGAATTTGTTGTGGTTACTAGTTAAGCCGGGCGGGTCCGGGTAGATTTACACCACAACCTAGTCTAACCTCGGGTTTTTAGTGCTACATGACCAACTACCCACATTGGGTCCTATTGTTTGTAGCCACTAGTTAAGCCGGGCGGGTCCGGGTAGATTTATGCTACAAACTCAACCCAACCTCGAGTCGGCCACTTTCATGTTTGGTCTAGTGTCTTATTACACTTACAACCCACCCTGTCTAGTTCAAGTTCCATGTTTTCCCACGTGTCATGACCATGTTTAAATGTATCATGAATGTCATGTTCTCATGTAAAGCCCATGTCAAGTTTTTCATGTCATACCCACGTTTTTCCTAAGCTACCCAAACGTATTTCCAACCCAAGTGGAAGCGAGTCACATAGTAGGGTATTATGCCAACATATTGGCCACAAACATGCATAGTATCATAAGGGAATTTGGCCACAAACATGCATAGTATCATAAGGGAATTTGGCCACAAGCATGCATAGTTTCATAAGGGAATTTGGCCACAAACATGCATAGTATCATAAGCGAATTTGGCCACAAACATGCATGATACATAAGGGGTTTGGGTTCATTTACATGCATAAGCCCCAAAGTCAAGTCTTTGCCAATGTTTTCACAAGTCAAGTGGTTCCCAAAGGTTCATGCTAACATTCCATGGATAAAGATTCAAACTTGCAAGATATACTAGGTTAAACATAACATAAGTGGCATGATTTAGTCACTAAGCATAGCCCAAAGTCATAGGTTCAAGCAAAAGAGACATGACAAGGTTCATATAGGCTAGCATACTTATGTTTCATCACATTTTATCCCATGTCACATTAGAACCACCGTTAGAATCTACAAGTAGCTAGAACTTACATAGCGAGGCTTAGGGAATGAGCATGATCCGTCTTGACGAAGAAAGGTGGCTCCTTTGTCGAAGAATCGTCATGGAATTTG
Organism: Allium sativum; assembly: GCA_030737875.1. Lineage (NCBI taxonomy): Eukaryota > Viridiplantae > Streptophyta > Magnoliopsida > Asparagales > Amaryllidaceae > Allium > Allium sativum. The sequence continues at coordinate 125,525,237 of CM060921.1, forward strand.
CGTAGCAACGTTGATCTCTCTTCGATTTGGTGTAGCAAGCTTGCACCTTTTGATTCAGATCCGATTTGAATGCATAAGCCCTTAGAGTTGGAGATGGAGGCCATGATCAAGATTGATTTTGGCGGCACTTCGTGGCATGAGTGATTTGTGAGGGTTTAGGGTAGGCTTAGGGGTCTTTTTATAGAGATTAGAAGTAGTTTAGGCCGTAGGATAAACCCTAGGATAGATCTGAGCCTTCAAAAATCGTCACAAGCCAGCAAAACCGAGCCAAGACAGCAGCAGCCAGCAGGTGCACCCAGGCCCAAGTGGTCGGACCACCCAGGTCGACACCTGTGTCGATTGGGCAGTCGACCTGCCCCCTGCGCGTGTCGACTCCCCAGTCGACACCCCAGTCGACCTGGGGCTTGTGCGGGAATTTTCCCGCCCAATCTGTTTGGCTCCAGAGTTGAATTTTCGAGCTGTTTTTGAACTTGAATTTTTCTGAAAACTTTGACATGCCATAACTGGGTCATACGGACTCCGATTCTCGAAAACTCGGACTCTATTTCGCGTATTTTTCCGAGACGAACGCAATGGCACAGCCCGTTTCCCCTGATTCAGATTTTATAATTAAATTCTGCCTTGATTCTTGTCCTAGCATGTTGTAAAAATTTCCGGTTGTTACAGATAGTCTTCGTCAAGGGATTGCTTTTCAGTTTCAGAAAACAGATCCTAGAAAACAAGACTTTCTTTTGTTTGTAAGTCCTGTTATTATTTAGATGTGAACGATTAAAAGTTGTGATTTGTAATAAAATGAAAACTAGAGTAATTCCTAGTTCTGAGATAATGACGATGTTGATTTATGCCTATTCCTGTAATGATTCTATCGTATATGCTTGTAAGATTATTGTGGTTATTATGTTGATGTTAAACCAATCGTGTATTATGTAAATTTAGTGACTTTTTCATGTTATGTAACATGCAAGTTGTTAGGCTAAGACATGTATTATGTTTAGATCTACATTTAGATCTATGTTTATTAGATCATGCAAGTTGTTAGGCTAAGACATGTATTATGTTTACATCTACATTTAGATCTATGTTTATTGGATCTAAAATAAAGGTTTACATTCGCATGCCTAGTTGAACTTGTGTAATTCTATATGCTTAAGATTTATGTTTATTGGATCCAAAATAAAGGTTTACATTCACATGCCTAGTTGAACTTGTGTAATTCTGTGTTCTTAAGATTTATGTTTATTGGATCCAAAATAAAAGTTTACATTCACATGCCTAGTTGAACTTGTGCAATTCTGTATGCTTAAGATTCATGCTTATTGGATCCAAAATTAAAAGTTTACATTCACGTGCCTAGTTGAACTTGTATAATTCTATATGCTTAATATTCATGCTTATTGGATACAAAAATAAAAGTTTACATTTACATGCCTAGTTCGATTTGGGTAAATTCATATGTTTTAAGACTCATGTTAATTGGATCAAAAAAATGCAAGTTCATTATTTTATGCCACATTTACATGACACATGTTTTGTTAGATCCTTATTATTTTATGTTGTATGGATGGTACATGTTCCCTTCTTTCCCCTTTTGTATATAAGTTAGGCTAAGTTGCGAGCCTAACATTCCGTGTTAATTTTGCAAACGTATAGCGGGGGTAACGTTGGGAAAAACCTTAAATTTATATTAATTGCATAATTTGGCCCATAAAATATATGAATGATTAGTGGCATAAAATTGGTATAATTTATATACCTAAAATTATGAACATGATTTAGAGAGAAATTGGGCATGACTTGAATGACAATAATCTACAAATAAACATAAAAGGTAAATATGTAAATTTAGAAAAGACGAATATGCCTAACCCGAGGTTAGATTGAGTTACGGTGTAAGACTTCCCGGAACCGCCCGGCACATCTAGCAACCGTAACAATATATATCTAATGTGAGAGTTTAGTGCATTGAGCCCAAAAGAACCCGAGGTTAGACCGAGTTGCAATGTAAAACTACCCAAACCGGACCAGCACATCCAGTGACCGCAACAATACCTGTCTAATGTGAGTGGTTGGTGCTTTAATGAATGAATTAAAGCTAAGACAGGAATGGTAGGGTTAAGTTAATTAAGGCAACACTTAACCAATACAACATGTTAACTAAACTGATGGGTGGGGTTAGGTTAATTTGGACACTTAACCAATTTAACATGTTGTTTAGGGAACCCTAGTAACGGGGACCCATTTCAGCAGTAACCCACATAGATGTATCATGGTACCCTGAACTAGGTAGGGTGGGGCACGATTACTAGGCTGATTATAAGCGGTCAAAATAACGGCGAGTGGTGCGTCAGTGTAGGTTCTGATGGAGTGCAGGCGTGCACGTACTTCGGAGTGAAAAAAGCAGGCATTGGGCATCAGTAGTTATTCACTGTGCATCTTGAATTGTGTCGGGTTGCCACTATAGGATTTGATACACCCCATGGTGGGACCAGCACAGGTATCTACAATCAAGCGGGGTTGAATGACACAAGTGGTAAACGTATATGAGTAGGAGCCGATCGATAAAAAGGGGATCATTTGTCTTAAACACATGGTGCTAGTTGAAACACTTGTAAAAGGGTGCAGAGAAGTTGGAATGAGTGCGATAGCATATTCACTCTTATTATCTTATTTCTAGGGTGTTGTCCTAGATTAAGTTTATTCTTGTCATAATCTGTAACGTCCCGGTAGTTAATGAAAGAAATTAGAGGGTGAGGATAGATAAGATAGAGACTTAGAATAGAAGAAGAAGAAGAACATACAACATCAGAGTAAACACGAATCTCACAGCGGAATGAATAAATATATTTCATAACATAACTTTGAAATATAAATCTGTACTTGAATATACATATCATTTCCAAAGTACAACACTTACAACACAGCGGAAAAACAATAGCTATATAATTCTGAAGCCTCCTGCTCTAGCTTTTCAAGTATCTGCAAATCTCGACTACTTGACTATCCGTACAAAATTGGGCACCCAAGGTTTTAGGGAAAACAAAACAAAATAAACTCCAGGTCAGTCATGTGACTGGTGTGAGTAAACTCAAATTATTTGATTTAACTTTTAAAATCCTTTTGAAACAAAGGATAATCATAAGACCGATCCACACATAAACACGGATGGTTTTTACCTTACGATAACCCAAATCATTAGTAAAACAATATTATTCTGATAATATAATAATGTCTAACATGAGGTATATCAATCCAGTAGAAACGCTTGCATCGAACGTTCTACATATATAATATACAATCAAAACCGCGGGCTCTTATTTAGGGAACGGATTCCAACTATGACAAGGTATGGATCCACCTTCCGCTCAGTGTACTCTAGAAGTGATACACTGGAGTTCAACAAGAACACCGTGCAACTCGGCCACGCATGACCAACCACTCATTTCGCTTGAGTGTATCAAATATATTGTCACCTTGCAGTTGGTAAACCAACATAACCATTCCCGGGAGATACAGAATTGAAAGAAGTAACAAATATGAATATTCTCTAGATGGCGACAATATACCCTACATTGTTGCAAACCACTTAGCCATGCTGCCTGCCCGATTTCTGTCATTTCCCAGTTGATGAGGCTCGAGGTCAAAACGTATCTTTTAACAGATCACTCCTCCATTTACTTCGAATTCCACATCGTCATACCCGTCAAATCACAAATTGATTTCCCCAAAAATACCACGGGTACAAGCTAAGAGAAACGAATTCCTCCGCCACCAACGTAAATACATTTGAATCGATCAACTTACGTGATCTACCAGATAAAATCTGTCAAACATTCATCCATTCAAGTTGTCCTGGGACTGGACAAACTGAAGGCACTATTCCGTACACCCATCTTAGGCAATCTCTACCTAGGATTTATACAACAGCCCTTGCACATTACTCCGTCTTCAATTTGTCTTCGATCTATTTGATTCGAAACACTAACGCCCATACAGAGTGGTTCTTTGGATAAGAATCCAACCGGTCTCTCCGTATTGACGACGGAAAAATGTTCAAAATTTTGATGTCTGTGATTTAACTATCAAAGAAAAATACGTGTGCAAACAACGATATTATTTCCAGATGGAAATTTTATCGATCAATCATCATTTAACATTTATCTCTTTAGTTCATTAATTTACTTATCTCCTGTTTCCATATATCCTAAATTCTTATTTTCTATTATCAGAAAACATTTCTGGTTATTATCTGGAAAACATTTCCAAAACTCCTTCACTGGATTTAAATTGATGTTTAAATCAAACATCGCCATGCCAACTCAAACCATTTCACTCATTAACTAAATTCACTTAACCATCATTCACTATCAAACCTTACCATTCCTTAGTTAAGAATGAAGTCAATCAAGTTGGGGTATAATTACCTCTCAGACCTTAACTGAACAACTTTTTAACTTCGAAATAGTCAAAGTTTATCTTTTAAATCTTTAATAAACTTCCTTACGTAACTCACTTTCCAATAAATATCTATTCGATAACTCTTTCCTTTGAATAAACTATATTTGATAATCTCTCTTCTTCGAATAACCTATATTCGAATAACTCTATTCAATTAACACTATTCGATTAACTCTAATCGATTTACTTTTATCAGTTAGCTCTATTTGATTAACTTAATTCTATTAACTCTATTTGATTAACTCTATTGGATTAACTCTATTTGATTTACCCTACTGGATTAACTCTATTCAATTAACTCTAACTAATTTACTCTTATCAATTAAGTGCTTTTGAATAAACTATATTCGATTAAATCCTTTTGAATAACTAATATTCGATTAACTCCTTTCGAATAATTAATATTCGATAGCTCCTTTCAAATAACTAATATTCGATTAACTCCTTTCAAATAACTAATATTCGATTAACTCCTTTCGAATAACTAATATTCGATAACTCCTTTCGAATAACTAATATTCGATAACTCGTTTCGAATAACTAATATTCGATAACTCCTTTCGAATAAATAATATACGATAACTCCTTTCGAATAACTAATATACGATAACTCCTTTCGAATAACTAATATTCGATAACTCCTTTCGAATAACTAATATTCGATAACTCCTTTCGAATAACTAATATTCGATAACTCCTTTCGAATAACTAATATTCGATAACTCCGTTCGAATAACTAATATTCGATAACTCCTTTCGAATAACTAATATTCGATAACTCCTTTCGAATGACTAATATTCAATAACTGCTTTCGAATGACTAATATTCGATAACTCCTTTCGAATAACTAATATTCGATAACTCCTTTCGAATAACTAATATTCGATAACTCCTTTGGAATAACTAATATTCGATAACTCCTTTCGAATAACTATTATTCGACTAACTCTTGTTCGATTAACTCTATTCGAATAACAAATATTCAACTAACTCTTGTTCGATTAACTCTATTCGAATAACTCTAGTTCGATTTAACTCAAATCGATTAACTTTAACTGATTAACTCTAACTGGGTAACTCTAACTCTAATCGATTAACTCTAACTCTAATCGATTAACTCCACTAACTCATTTTGATTAAAACATTTTGATTAACTCCTTTGATTAACTCTATGTCCATATTCAGTTTCAAATATCGATGTAGAAATCGATTCTTACTTCTCTATATAAGCCCTGACTTATATATTCTATATATCCATTGATAAATATTTTATTTAATTTATAAAATATTATTTATAAATTAATCTTCTCAATCTATTGGTTATAACAAATTCTATTCAAAATCTTTGCTTTAAATCCATATCATGTTATACCCGTGTGCGAAGCACGGGTCTAAACTTTCCTAATGTAAAATTCTATTCATTTGCCAAATATTTCCTTATATGACATTCTTTTCATTTCCCAATAAATCCCTTTTATGACTCCATTTATTTCCTAAAAAAATATTTCCTTTTTATAACTCTATTTATTTTCTAAATAAACATTTCCTTTTTATAACTCTACTTATAAATGTTTTACCAATATTTCTCTTTCTGTTTTATTTGTAAATGTTTTACAAATATTTCTCTTTCTATTTGTTCTACAAATATTTCCCTTTATATTATTTTTACAAATAATTTCCTTTATATTTGTTTTACAAATAATTTCCTTTATATTTGTTTTACAAATAATTTCCTTTATAAAATCCCTTGATTTTATAAATATTCCTTTATATAAAATCCTTTGATTTTATAAATATTCTATTCCAATATACAGTTTGAAATCTTCCTTCTATATAAAATCTTTCGACTTTATATAATATTTTATTTCAATATAGTTATTGAAATTTTCCATTTTCATCCCAGTGTCTTCTTACGGCATTTAAAATACCAAACAACAGTGATTTATATCATTCAAACACACATAATCAACAATAGATTATCTATCACATCATATATCACAATATATGAAACAAAACAGTATTTTATATATTGAGGAACCCAGTTGGGTCCCTCCAACCGGTTTCCCTGCATCACAGATGTTAAACAATACAATTAACATCGATTTCATTGCAATATGAAATATTCTGCTAAACAGAATCAATATTTGATTAACGATATATATATATATATATATATCGTTATCTATAATTTCAACCAATATATAAGAAATTCAACCAAACAGTTAACACACAACAATCAACAGATAATTATCCGTTCTAATAATACCTTATAGAAATATAACTGTTTAGAGTTGGTGAGTTTTACCCACATTGGCAGTTCATCGTTAAATAAAGATAAACTGTTATTTGATTCAGATCAAACAATTTATTTCTCCATAAATTCAAACGAGCTCCAATCCACTCCCAGTCAGTTCCATTACGTAGCCACCGTCCATACGATCCCAACGGATCTTGTTTCACTCAAATCTGATAATGTACGAATGAAATACGAAGTTTTAAAGTTAACATACTATTTTTGTTTTTAATTCAAACACATATTAAAGTATTGGGCCTCACCCCATTTCAAATATCACGGCCCATTTAAACAAACCAGACCCGCCGCGTTCATCTCCCCCCAACCATTCAAACGAGCTCCAGTATCCAACCCGTAGAGAACCATGGCCAAACCGCATCAATTCTTAAAACCCCTTCCTCCATTCTACCATGAAATTCGAAAATTAACTACACAAGTCAACTCCTCAACCCAAACTCCATCTACCTGGCACCTCCCTTCCCAACTCGCATGCCTGAACCCCGCTGCATCACGGCAGCTCCTCCCAGCTACCCAAAAAAAAGTGAGAAAGTTTTTATTTCGAAAAAAATCCAAAAAAAACATAAATCACTCCATTCGATCTCCTGATTTTAAAAACAAACCCGGATCTGAGCACTGGTGCCTTCATTTCCCACGAGGCTGAACCCTAGCGTGCACTATTCAAGTTTGAGCTTGGAAACTTGGCATCGAGTCTGTTGAAAATGATACAAGCTTGAAGCCCTTGCTTCACTGATTTCAAATATATGTGTTTCCTAATTTATAGGATTTTCTTTTCATTTCTTATGATTTTTTTTGCTCGATATGTTGTGAATGAAAGAAATAAAGACGGCGGAAAGTTTTGACCAGATGAATAAAGGCTTCAAGTTAGGTTAGGAAGTGGGGTTATTTATAAGGAGAGATATTCTTTTTGTGGTGAAGGTAAACAGAACGTATAGATGAAGGTGACCACTCATTTAATTTAAGTGAATAGCTAAGGGGAATAGTATTCAAAATGGTAATACACAGAAAAGTCAACTTAAATTTTTAGCTAAGAAGTACTGCTACGGACAGAAATAAAAACACCATCGTGATGAGCGAGGTGTCTTGACTCCAGAAATATAATAATATTGGTAGTTTAACTCATATTGTGAAACCCCACAATATTGATTAAGGGTGAAAAATACTCCAAATAAAAAGTTGCATATTTAATTAATTAAAAATTACAAAAAAATTCTAAAACTTAAATTATCACTACGTCTCAAAGGGCTTGTCTAAATTCGAAGCCAATAGGTAGTTATATCAAATAAACCGTTACGGTTGATAACCGGTTCTATAGAGACTATTTGAAAATTTGATTTGAACATAAATCAAAATCTACACGACGAAATCCCAATTTTTCTCTTCCATTAGAAAAATATCGTTCAACAGATATGAGCGTTTCTTGTTTCATAGAAATCTGATTTAAAACGACTTCTGTATATTCGTTTAAAGTTCGAATCGCCAAATTGCGAACTGCAGCGCCATTTCGAGCTCGATTTTAATTACAATATAATTATACGTTCAAACTTCGTTTAAATAATATATTCGTTATTATAATTCAATTCCAAACTGAATTATATATTTTTGAATTGTCCAGTTCACACAATATTGTCAATTCAACTTAATTCTGATTATTTCAGAATTAAATATATTATTATATTAATTAAATATTCACTATTATTTAATTAAACAACTATTTAAATTACTAAACCATTATTTTAAATAATTAAATAAATTAATTATTCAACCAAAAAATATGGGTCGTTACATTCTTCCCCCTTAAAAAAATTTGTCCTCGAAATTGCTAAGGTAGAAAACAAACCCAACTAACTGATTAAAATTATTTCTTCGCTTCTTGACTTCAGTTTCAATTGAACCAATTAATTCCAAAAAATTTTAATTTATTTTTGTTAATGAAAATTTTCAAAAAAAACCTGAAATTTTTCTGACACCTCAATTTTACGGAAAATTTCGCCAGCACCTTCTTTGTACTGGTCGATAGCTCAAACTTCAACTCGCCTCTCTGGGCCTTCTCCAACCCAAAAGAAAATCAAACAGCCAAGCGGCTTGCCACATCGGCTCATAAATCTCATGCTTATACCAAATATAAACTTGTACCTTTTTGTCGAGTATATCATATTATTATTTCCATCTGCTGCTAATTCAGCATATACCAATGTTATCCCAATCAAACTCAAATCACTTTTATCTCCAACACAACCATTTGCTTTTAACCAAGCCAAATTCCATTTTCAACTCAACCATTTGGTTCTATCCAAGCCAAATTTCATTTCAAATTCAAGTATTATTCTTGATTCCAAATCCTTAAATCATCAATCCAACTTACTCGATATCATTTTATCCTAATTCAATTTCAATTTTTACATAATTAACTTCCATTTAATTCCAAATTGATTTTCCAAATTTCAATTCAATTTGGTTTTAATTTAAACAATCTTTCCCTGGGAATTTTAAACATTTTAGCTTTTCTAAAACCAGATATCCCTTTTCAGGATTCAAAACAACTTGCTTTTCATAAAACAATTCAAAACAAAATCTTTGGTAGTAATCCGTCACTTAGCAACTCAAAAATGAACACTAATAATGTCGCGATTAATCATCAAGGTTATTTCCCAACTATCGAAGTGAGTTCAATACTATATCACTTTTTTTTTAAAACTCATATTCAAATACTTCCATTTTGAAATCAGTTCAAAATATCCTTCACAATGTTTGAAAACAATTTAAAATCTTCCAGGATTTCAAAATTCTCTTATATTTAATCCAAATCCATTTACAACACTTCTCTAACATTTCAGGGTTGTAATTTCAATTCTGATTTAAATTCAGATTTAATTCATCTTATTTCATATATTATACTTATATGAATTCTGATTGGTTATTTATAACCATTTCGATTATAATCAACCAACACATCCAATATACTATATTTTCAATATATATATCTTCTTTATATCAAATATATTTGGGTAAAATTAATTCGTTTACCCTCTCTTCAAAACATATAGTGTCGGTTCATCGTATTCTGGTGTTCAGAAACTCCTACCGATACAGTGGATCAAACTGATCGACCAGAATCCATAAACAACTCAACCAATAAATCTCCACAATATAAATCATTCTTATATCAAATAACAAATATGTTCACTCGTGTATATACACTCAAATCTATCTAGGGTATTACTAACCCCATCTCTACTGAGTCACGCCACAGAGCCAAGGTAATAACTTAACCTTAAGCTCTGATACCAGCTGTAACGTCCCGGAAAAAGTCGATCTTGGTTATCCGATATACAACACATATCGAATATCCAAGGATCGAAAAATACTGGTAGTTAATGAAAGAAATTAGAGGGTGAGGATATATAAGATAGAAACTTAGAATAGAAGAAGAAGAAGAACGTACAACATCAGAGTAAACACGAATCTCACAGCGGAACGAATAAATATATTTCATAACATAACTTTGAAATATAAATCTGTACTTGAATATACATATCATTTCCAAAGTACAACACTTACAACACAGCGGAAAAACCATAGCTACATAATTCTGAAGCCTCCTGGTCCAGCTCTTCAAGTATCTGTAAATCCTGACTACTTGACTGCCCGTACAAAATTGGGCACCCAAGAGTTTAGGGAAAACAAAACAAAATAAACTTCGGGTTAGTCATGTGACTGGTGTGAGCAAACTCAAATTATTTGATTTAACTTTCAAAATCCTTTTGAAACAAAGGATAATCATAAGACCGATCCACACATAAACACGGATGGTTTTTACCTTACGATAAACCAAATCATTAGTAAAACAATATTATTCTGATATTATAATAATGTGTAAAACAAGTAATATCAACCTAGTAGAAACACTTGCATCTAACGTTCTACATATATAATATACAATCAAAACCGCGGGCTCTTATTTGGGGAATGGATTCCAACTATGACAAGGTATGGATCCACCTTCCATTCAGTGTACTCTAGAAGAGATACACAGGAGTTCAACAAGAACATCTTGCAACTCGGCCACACATGACCGACCACTCATTTCGCTTGAGTGTATCGAATATATTGTCACCTTACAGTTGGTAAACCAACATAACCATTCCCGGGAGATACAGAATTGAAAGAAGTAACAAATATGAATATCCTCTAGATGGTGACAATATACCCTACTTGGTTGCGAACCACTTAGCCATGCTGCCTGCCTGATTTCTGTCATTTCCCACTTGATGAGGCTCGAGGTAAAAACGTATCTTTTAACAAATCACTTCTCCATTTACTTCGAATGCCACATCGTCATACCCGTCAAATCACAAATTGATTTCCCTAAAAATACCACCGGTATAAGCTAAGAGAAACGAATTCCTCCGCCACCAACGTAAATACGTTTGAAACGATCAACTTACGTGATCTAACAGATATACTCTACCAAACATTCGTCCATTCAAGTTGTCCTAGGACTGGGCAAACCGAAGGCACTATTCCGTACACCCATCCTAGGCAATCTCTACCTAGGACATATACAACATCCCTTGCACTTTACTCCGTCTTCAATTTGTCTTCGATCTATTTGATTCGAAACGCTAACGCCCATACGGAGTGGTTCTTTGGATAAGAATCCAACCGGTCTCTCCGTATTGACGACGGAAAAATGGTCAAAACTTTGATAGTCTGTGATTTAACTATCAAAGAAAAACACGTGTGCAAACAACGATATTATTTCCAGATGGAAATTTTATCGATCAATCATCATTTAACATTTATCTCTTTAGTTCATTAATTTACTTATCTCCTATTTCCATATATTCTAAATTCTTATTTTCTATTATCAGAAAACATTTCGGATTCTTATTTGCAAAAACATCTCCAAAACTCGTTCACTGGATTTAAAATGATGTTTAAATCAAACATCGCTATGCCAACTCAAACCATTTCACTCATTAACTAAATTCACTTAACCATCATTCACTATCAAACCTTACCATTCCTTAATTAAGAAGGAAGTCAATCAAGTTGGGGTATAATTACCTCTTAGACCTTAACTGAACAACGTTTTAACTTTGAAATAGTCAAAGTTTATCTTTTAAATCTTAAACAAACTTCCTTACGTAACTCACTTTCCAATAAATCTCTATTCGATAACTCTTTCCTTCGAATAAACTATATTCGATAATCTCTCTTCTTCGAATAACCTATATTCGAATAACTCTATTCAATTAACACTATTCAATTAACTCTAATCAATTTACTCTTATCAGTTAGCTCTATTTTATTAATTCAATTCTATTAACTCTATTTGATTAACTCTATTGGATTAACTCTATTTGATTTACCCTACTAGATTAACTCTATTCAATTAACTCTTACTAATTTACTCTTATCAATTAATTCCTTTCGAATAAACTATATTCGATTAACTCCTTTCGAATGACTAATATTCGATTAACTCCTTTCGAATAACTAATATTCGATAACTCCTTTCGAATAAATAATATTCGATTAACTCCTTTCGAATAACTAATATTCGATTAACTCCTTTCGAATAACTAATATTCGATAACTCCTTTCGAATAACTACTATTCGATAACTCCTTTCGAATAACTAATATTCGATAACTCCTTTCGAATAACTAATATTCGATAACTCTTTTCGAATAACTAATATTCGATAACTCCTTTCGAATAAATAATATTCGATAACTCGTTTCGAATAACTAATATTCGATAACTCCTTTCGAATAACTAATATTCGACTAACTCTTGTTCGATTAACTCTATTCGAATAACAAATATTCGGCTAACTCTTGTTCGAATAACTCTATTCGAACAACTCTAGCTCGATTTAACTCTAATCGATTAACTCTAACTGATTAACTCTAACTGGTTAACTCTAACTCTAATCGATTAACTCTAACTCTAATCGATTAACTTTAACTCTAATCGATTAACTCCTCTACTCATTTTGATTAACACAATTTGATTAACTCCTTTGATTAGCTCTACGTCCATATTTAGTTTCAAATATCGATGTTGAAATCGATTCTTACTTCTCTATATAAGCCCTGACTTATATATTCTATTTATCCAATGATAAATATTTTATTTAATTTGTAAAATATTATTTATAAATTAATCTTCTCAATCTATTGGTTACAACAGATTCTATTTAAAATCTTTGCTTTAAATCCATATCATGTTATACTCGTGTGCGAAGCACGGGTCTAAATTTTCCTGATGTAAAATTCTATTCATTTGCCAAATATTTCCTTATATGACATTCTTTTCATTTCCCAATAAATCCCTTTTATAACTCTATTTATTTCCTAAATAAATATTTCCTTTTTATAACTCTATTTATTTTCTAAATAAACATTTCCTTTTTATAACTCTATTTATAAGTGTTTTACCAATATTTCTCTTTCTGTTTTATTTGTAAATGCTTTACAAATATTTCTCTTTCTATTTGTTTTACAAATATTTCCCTTTATATTTGTTTTATAAATAATTTCCTTTATATTTGTTTTACAAATAATTTCCTTTATATTTGTTTTACAAATAATTTCCTTTATAAAATCCCTTGATTTTATAAATATTCCTTTATATAAAATCCTTTCATTTTATAAATATTCCATTCCAATATACAGTTTGAATTCTTCCTCCTATATATAATCTTTCGATTTTATATAATATTTTATTTCTTTATAGTTATTGGAATTTTCCTTTTTCATCCTAGGGTATTCTTATGGTATTTAAAATACCAAACAACCGTGATCGATATCATTCAAACACACATAATCAACAACAAGTTATCTATCACATCATATATCACAATATATGAAACAAAACAGTATTTTATATATTGAGGAATCCAGTTGGGTCCCTCCAACCTGTTTCCCTGCATCACAGATGTTAAACAATATAATTAACATCGATTTCATTTCACTATGAAATATTCTGCTAAACAGAATCAATATTTGACTAATGATTTATATTTATATATATATATATATTGTTATCTATAATTTCAACCAATACATAAGCAATTCAACCAAACAGTTAACACACATCAATCCACAGGTAATTATCAGTTCTAAGAATACGTTATTGAAATATGACTGTTCAGAGTTGATGAGTTTTACTCACATTGGCAGTTCATCGTTAAATAACGATAAACTATTGTTTGATTCAGATCAAACAATTTATTTTGCCATAAATTCAAATGAGCTCAAATCGACTCCCAGCCAGTTTTATTACGTAGCCACCGTCCATACGATCCCAACGGATCTTGTTTCACTCAAATCTGATAATGTACGAATGAAATACGAAGTTTTAAAGTTAACATGCTATTTTTGTTTTTAATTCAAACACATATTAAAGTATTGGGCCTCACCCCATTTCAAATATCACGGCCCATTTAAACAAACCAGACCCGCCACGCTCATCTCCCCCCAACCATTCAAACGAGCTCCAGTATCCAACCCGTAGAGAACCATGGCCAAACCACATCAATTCTTAAATCCCCTTCCTCTATTCTACCATGAAATTCGAAAATTAACTACACAAAACAAATCTTCAACCCAAACTCCATCTACTTGGCACCTCCATTCCCAACTCGCATGCCTGAACCCCACTGCATCACGGCGACTCCTCCCAACTACCCAACAAAAAGTGCGACAGTTTTTATTTCAAAAAAAATCCAAAATAAACATAAATCACTCCATTCGATCTCCTGATTTTAAAAACAAACCCAGATCTGAGCATTGGTGCCTTCATTTCCCACGAGGCTGAACCCTAGCGTGCGCTGTTCAAGTTTGAGCTTGGAAACTTAGCGTCGAGTCTATTGAAAACGATACGAGCTTGAAGCCTTTGCTTCACTGATTTCAAATATATATGTTTCCTAATTTATAGGATTTTCTTTTCATTTCTTATGATTTTTTTTTTGCTCAATATGTTGTGAATGAAAGAAATGAGGACGGCGGAAAGTTTTGACCAGATGAATAAAGGCTTCGGGTTGGGTTAGGAAGTGGGGTTATTTATATGGAGAGATATTCTTTTTGTGGTGAAGGTAAATAGAACGTATAGATGAAGGTGACCGCTCATTTAATTTAAGTGAATAGCTAAGGGGAATAGTATTCGAAATGGTAATACACAGAAAAGTCAACTTAAATTTTTAGCTAAGAAGTACCGCTACGGACAGAAATAAAAACACCATCGTGATGAGCTAGGTGTCCCGACTCCCCAAATATAATAGTATTGATTAAGGGTGCAAAATACTCCAAATAAAAAGTTTCATATTTAATTAATTAAAAATTAAAGAAAAATTCTAAAAATTAAATTATCACTACATCTCAAAGGGCTTGTCTAAATTCGAAGCTAATAAGTAGTTATATAAAATAAACCGTTACGGTCGATAACCGGTTCTATAGCGACTATTTGAAAGTTTGATTTGAACATAAATCAAAATCTACACGACAAAATCCCAATTTTTCTCTTCCATTAGAAAAATATCGTTCAACAAATTCGAACGTTTCTTGTTCCACATAAATCCGATTTAAAACGGCTTCTGTATATTCGTTTAAAGTTCGAATCGCCAAATTACAAACTGCAGCGCCATTTCAAGCTCGATTTTAATTATAATATAATTATACGTTCAAACTTTGTTTAAATAATATATTTGTTATTATAATTCAATTCAAACTGAATTATATATTTTTGAATTGTCCAGTTCACACAAGATTGTCAATTCAACTTAATTCTGATTATTTCAGAATTAAATATATTATTATATTTATTAAATATTCACTATTATTTAATTAAATAGCTATTTAAATTACTAAACCATTATTTTAAATAATTAAATAAATAAATTATTCGACCGAAAAATATGGGTCGTTACATAATCCTTTTCTTGTTTATATGCTAAATAATCACTGGACTTACCAGACTCATGTCTGACCCATTTTTCTTTCGTCTTCTTTTCTTCCATTCCCCCCCCCCCCGGTCCGCAGGGAGGGAACACCTCAGCTTAGTTCAGATCTTTTGCAAGCTTGAAGAGAGTAGATGTATGGCTTGGACTCTCCCTTCTTGGGTTATGGCTTTGGATACACTCTAAATGGGGATTATGCTACTTTATTATCGTTTTATGCTTCTTTATGTTTTAATCAAGACAGAGTATTTTGATGTAATGATTTGGAAGTTGTTTTGAGATAGTTTGCTGTAATGTTTTGTTATGAACCACGTATGAAATAAATTTCGTTTTTCCGTTGTTTTTATGTCTGTCTTGTAAATTATCTGTATCTTTTACCTGCAATGCTCCACCGAAGTTAAGGAATTCCCTTTGTGAGTGACCTTAATGGAAGTGGGGTGTTTCACTTAGTATCAGAGAAAAGGTTTACCGGATCAGATAAAAGTTTTTGAAAACTAATTTCCAAAAAGAAGTATAAAGAAGCATTTTTCAAGAAAAAGTATTGTTTTTATTTTAAAGGGCATAATCCCCAAAGCCATATGCACTATCTTTCTATCCTTTGTTTTAAATCTTTCTTTTTTCGTTTCAGCATGTCTGGGCACCTTAACCTTTCAGAGGTCGTGCCGGTACCTGGCTGGTTCAAAAGGTACCTAGTGGCTAGGGCTAATGTCGCAGGCCCAGCAGACGTTCCTCCTCCCCCAGCTGCAGGGGTTCCTCCTCCTCCTCCGCGTGCAAATACTTTCTCAAAGATATGTAGAGACTTTTGAGCCATGGGTGGAAAGAATTTTAATGGAACTGAATCATTCGTGGAAGCCAGGAACTGGCTCAAAGAAATTGAGGATTTGTTCGTTATCTTCGAAGTGGACGATAGGCAGAAGATACAGTTGGCCGTATGGTTGCTTAAAGACGAAGACTCCTATTAGTGTGAAGTTACTAATGATGCAAGAACAAGGTTGAAATATTTGTATTGATAGTTTGGTTTATCTTTTTGATCATCATGTTCGTACACTCTTTGATTCTGGCGCATCGTAGTCTTTTATATCTACTGCTTTAGTTGAATCTCTGAACCTAGACACCAGTATAGTAGAGGATCCCTTGGTTGCTTCAAATCCAATTGGGGGTTCCGCTTATTTATCAATGATTTGTTTGGATTTGAAAATATCTATACTAAGTGTTGGGTTTAGAGGTAATGCCTATGTTTTAGGCTTCACGGGCTATGGGTTGATTCTAGGCATGGATTGTATATCCAGTAATGGTGTCGTCCTCGATTGTGAAAAGAGAGTGGTTAGACTCATGAACCCCTCGGTAACACTCTCGAAATCTCTTGCAATCAGATGAAATCTGTTATGCTTAGCTATCTAGAATCTCTTGATGCGTTTGTTGAGAATTTGTAGTCTGTTAGAGTAGTCCGTGAATACTCGGATGTATTTGAAGAGGTGAAGGGCTTACTTCTGAAGCGGGAGATAGACTTCCGCATATACCTTATTGATAATGCTAAACCTGTAGCTCTACTCGTTAGACACATGGCTCCAAGGGAGAGGAAAGAGCTCAGCAAGCAAGTTAAAGAGTTGCTTGAGAAGGGGTTTATAAGGCGGAGTATTTCTGAATGGGGTGCTCCAGTAGTATTCGCAACCAAAGCGGATGGTTCACTTCGCCTATGCGTTGACTATAGGGAGCTAAACAACCTGACCAAGAAGAATAGGCACCCACTTCCAAGAATAGATGACTTGTTCGATCGGCTTGTAGGTGTATCGGTTTTATCCCAACTAGATCTGGCTATCGGGTTTCATCAGCTAAGAGTGGCTGAAGACAGCATTGATAAGACCGCGTTCAGAACCCCGGATGGTTTCTTTGAATGGCTTGCCATGCCTTTCGGCTTGACAAATGCACCAACTTATTTAGTTGACTTGATGAGCAGGGTGTTCAGGGATTTCCTTAATAAGTTTGTGGTGGTCTTCATAGACAACATTTTGATTTTCTTGAAGAATGAAGAAGAGCATGCTTTGCACTTAAGGGAAGTCATGGATACTCTTCGTGCACATCAAGCTAAAAGCCAAATTCTCCAAATGTCATTTTTGGAGAGAAGAAGTGAGGTTTCTTGGACATGTGGTATCCAAAGAAGGAATAGCTGTGGACCGCGCAAAAGTAGTTGCGGTGCAAGATTGGAAGGTCCCACGGAATAACTGAAGTCCGAAGCTTTCTCGGGCTAAAGGGCTTTTATCGAAAGTTCATCAAAGACTTTGCGAAAATCTCATCCCCACTCACAAGATTGACAAAGAAGAACCTGACTTTCGTTTGGGATTTGGATTGCAATGTTGCTTTCCACGTTTGAAAAGGGCTCTAACAACAACCCCAGTTCTGACATTGTCTGATGGGAGCAAAATGTTTACCGTATACACAGATTCATGCGGTACAGGATTGGGCGTTGTCTTAATGCAAGAAGGCAAAGTTGCTTGTTATGAGGGAAGGCAGTTAAGGGCACATGAGAAGAACTACCCAACACATGACTTGAAGCTAGCTGCCATTGTTTTCGCTCTTAAATCATGGCGTCATTACCTACAAGGAGAAAGGTTTGAATTGTTTACTGACCACAAATCATAAAAGTACCTTTTCTCACAGAAAGATCTTAACTTAAGACAACAAAGCTGGATGGAATTTCTGGCCTCATATGATTTTGAGATTTCCAATACCCCTGGCAAGGGCAATGTGGTATGTAACACCCCACCTCCTCTAGGGTCACTCACAAAGGGAATGCACTAGTTTTGGTGGAGTATTATCTAGGTAAACATACACAGAGATATCACAAGGCAGAACATAAATAAAGCAGCGGTAGAAATTAAAAACCCAATTTTTATTACTTTCAAGAAAAGAGTCAAAACCTCATATATCCAAGGTACAAATTATTACATTACATCAAGTTCTAGATAAAGAAGCATAAACTTAAGATAACAAAAGTAAATTATTCCCCATAAATAGCAGAAATCCAGCCATAGCATAGCTCAAGACCAAACCGTACATGAGCTGACAGAAAGCAAGCTAAATCCAAGCTAAGAGCTAGTGTTTCCTCCCTGAGAACCTGAGGGGGGGGGGGAAGACGAAAGAAAAAGAGGCGAAAGAAAAAGGGCCAGTCATAAAGACTGGTAAGTCCTAGTGACTTTCAGTATAAAAACTAGTAAAGTTAACAAGACATGAGTAAACGGAAAGTAAACATAGGGATGATACTAAAACTGGCAAGATAACTGGGATAACAAGATAAATCAAGTCTAGCATCGCATATTCAAGATTCGCTGCACCTACTGTACTAGTATTCTAACCCATGTCAAGATTTAGCCATGAAATGATCCCATGGCCCAATATCATGAAGTGACCCATTACGGGGTCCTACGGTACGATCTACTAATCGATCGGCTTTCTACAAGTTCTAGCTCGTCATGTGTCTGTGTCATACGACCCAATCATGAAATGTAGTCACCTGTGCTAGGACCACCATAGGGTGTATCAAGCACTAGGGTGCCAACCACCGACACGAATCAAGCACGCACAGTGTAAACCTACAGGTGCCCAATGCCTGCTTTTTCAACTCCGGACTACGTGCACGACCATAGTCCGCCTGAACCTACAATGGTGCACCTACTCAGCCGTCGTTCTAGTCGCTTACAATCAGCCCAGTAATCGTGCCCCACCCTGCCTAGTCCCAGGGTATTGTGATACATCTAAGTGGGTTACTGCTGAAAAGGACCGCATAACTAGGGTTTCTAATGGGTTAAGTGTTGGCATTCAAATTCGTGACTTAACCCTATCCAAATCATGTATCAAGTTGGTTAAGTGTGTTCAAGCGGTTCATGACTTAACCCTATCAAATCATCATGTCAAATTGGTTAAGTATATTCAAGTGGTTCATGACTTAATCCTATCATGTGGCATTAATTCATTAATGCACCCCAACCTCTCACATTAGACTAATTGTTGTGGTCACTGGATTTGTCGGGCGGTTCCGGGCAGATTTACACCACAACATAGTCTAACCTCGGGTTTTACGTGCGATATGACCAACTACCCACATTGGATCCTATTGTTTGCAGTCACTGGATTCGCCGGGCGGTTCCGGGCAGATTTACACTGCAAACTCAACCCCACCTCGAGTTGGCCATTTTCAAATTCATTCTAAGTGTCATGTCCAGATTCAAGTTTCGAGTCTAAATTCATGTCAAGTTTTCATGTCATGTTTCATGTCAAATCGTGTCAAGTTCATGTTCATGTCTAGGTTCAAGTTATAACAATGTTCATGTTTCAAGTTTTCAAGATTGCGTAAACTACCCAAATCGTATTCCCATTGCACGTGAATTCGAATCGATACAAACAAATCTAATTAGGGAATAACATAGAAAGAACGGGCATAAGGTGGCAAAAGTGATTATAAGTCAAGCATGGTATAACTTGAGGTAAATTACTACAATAATACTGGCATATGGAATAGTGGTCTCAAATATCTAACTTAGCAAAATAGGGTGATAGTCATGGTAATAGTTGACATAAGATAATAACCCCAAACTTGTGAATAACAACTAATTCAACATCACAGGCATGTTAACATCATGGACATGAAGGGTTTAGGTTTATAACATGTTTAGGCCCCAAATCAGTTTCATATAAATATTACCACAAGTCAGGATTCAAGATGAATAGATCCAAGGTGAACAAATAATGGATCCAAAATACTAGATTCAAAATGAACAATGATAGGTCCAAGATATACAATGATAGGTCCAAGATATACAATAATAGGTCCAAGATGATTGTCACTTATGTTAAATTTTAATTTACAACATGTCCATATTAAGTTTAAAGTTTACATCTAAAAGTAACTGGGGCTTACATATCGTGGTTTGAGAATTAGAAAACAAAGAGGCGATGTTGAATCTCGAGTCTAACAGAAATCTCCCAAACAGCAATACTCTACACGTAGCCTTGTTGGAGAAGAAGCAATTCCTTTTTCTCTAATTTTTCAACCAGAGTTTTAGCAGCATAAGAACAGAGAGAATTTGTGTAGAGAGACTAGAGTTAGGGGCTGTTTATATAGGGTCGGGCCAACGAATCTAGACAGAAATCGGACTAGATACATCAGAGTGAACTCTGACTCAAAAATGGGCTCGGCAGCCAGGTCGACACCCAGGTCGACTCTATGGTCGACCTGGTCCTAGGCAGGTCAACCCCCAGGTCGACCTAGTCCTAGGCGGGAAATTTTCCGCCCAGTCCATTCTGTGGTTTGAATTCGAAATTTGAATTCGAATTCTGAGCTGTTTTGAACTTGAAAACTTCTGAAAACTTCGAAGGGTCATAACTTGGTCATACAGACTCCAATTTTCAAAAACTCGGACTCGTTTCCAAGCATAATTTCGAGACGAACGTAATGGCATAACCCGTTTACCTTGATTCTTATTTTAAAAATTAATTCTGCCTTGATTTATGGTTATTACACGTTATTAAAATACGGGTTGTTACATTCTCCCCTCCTTAAAGGATTTCGTCCCCGAAATCTCTAACTTAGAAAGAATATATCCTACCATCCAATCATCCATCTACTCAAAGAATCATCCACAGACAACCATTGTCCTTAAAATATTTCTAGTGCTGTATGAACATATACAGAAAGTGTGTGTATATGTACTTATCTAATGCAAAAGATCAGGCGGTTACTGATTCAGTAAACCTCCTTAATGCAAAATATGTTAGTGTAAAGAATCCAACATGTGTGCAAATTCCTAACATAATTTATAATCTCTACATGAGTGCACATAACATTCATTCATATGCAACATCCAAGTGATAGCATAACAAGTTCCATCCATGTACAAGTATAAGCACTCATGCATATGCAACATGAAAATGTGACTGAGCCGATCTAGTGCCTAATGTGTGTCATGCATCCACTAGCAATCACTTGCAAACACTTGCAACCATTTGCAAACATCAACCATAACATGTTTCAATCACATGTTTACATCCATATGATTCTATCTAAGGTTCTCAAGCTAAGATCGAGAAGATAACAAGACAAACATAGGTAGTAAAAGCATGATACGAAAGTTTTTCAAGTTTATAGGAAAAAGAGATCGAGAATGTACCCTAAAAAAGAAATGGGTAAAGCGTGTGTATCTTCTCTTCGGTTTCCCAAGTTGCGTCTTCTTGGGCTTCACTCTACTGAACTTTAACTAGCTTGACTTCTCGATTCCTTAGCTTCTTGATCTCCGTTCCTAAGATACGAATCGGAACTCTCCACAATGTTGCTTCTTTTTCCACTTCTACGCCTTCAAGGATGCTTGGCTCAACCACTTCGGCCGACTCATGTAAGCACTTTCAGAGATGCGAGACGTGAAAGACATTGTGTACTCTGGCCAGCCTCTCGGGTAATTCTACCTTATAGGCCATCTGCCCAATCCTCTCAGTGATAGGGAACGGTCCTACGAACCTTGGTGCTAGCTTTCCAACCACTCCAAAATGAACTACATTGCGTAAAGGAGAAACTTTTATAAAGACCATATCTCCGACTTCGAACTCTAGATCTGTCCCCCTCTTGTCCGCATAAGATTTCTGTCTATCTTGGGCCGTTTTCATCCGTCTTCGTATCAACTCAACCTTCTCAGAAGTGTCCCTTATCATGTCGGGCCCAAGTATAAGCCTGTTTGCCGTCTCCCACCAACAAGTTGGTGACTTGCACGGTCTTCCATACAGGGCTTCGAACGGTGCCATTCCGATGCTAGCTTGGTAACTATTATTATATGCAAACTCCATGAGAGGAAGATGGTCTTCCCAAGTACCACCAAAGTCAAGAATGCATAGTCTCAAAAGATCCTCTAGTACCCTATTTACCCTTTCGGTTTGTCCATCCGTCTGCGGGTGATAGTCCGTGCTTAAGCTCAGTCGTGTAACCATTGCTTCTTGCAGACTATTCCAAAACTGGCTAGTGAAAATCGGTTCACGATCACTAACTATACTAGAAGGAACCCCGTGAAACCGTACTACCTCTCGAAGGTAAATAGACGCTACCCATGATGCGGTCCTCTTGCTTTTCACCGGAATGAAGTGAGCACTTTTCGTGAGTCGATCAACTATGACCCATATGCTAGTATTTCCCTTCCTTGACCTAGGCAGTCCATCCACGAAATCCATCGAGATACTCTCCCATTTCCATTGCGGAACCTCCAAAGGATGTAATAGCCCACCGGGCTTCTTCGACTCGGCCTTTACTTGTTGGCACACCATGCACTTTGAAACGAACTCTGCCACGTCCTTTTTCATTCCAGTCCAAAAGAAAATGCGTTTCATATCTCTGTACATCTTATCCCCTCCGGGATGTATAGTCATCTTCGAGTGGTGCGCCTCTTCGAGAACTTTCCTTACCAAGTCTCCCACTTGTGGGACACATAGCCTTCCATCACGCCTTAGCCATCCCTTGTCATCTATGGCATACGTACCGAGGTGACTTGACGTCTCACCACTAATCAGCTTGTCCATGATTTCGACTGTCTGTGGGTCTTGCTTCTATGAAGTCCATACTTGATCTAGAAGTGTAGGTCTTAACTCAAGAGGTGCTAACGTAACAGTCAATGACTCAACAGCAGGTATAAAATCAAAGGTTGCTATAAACTCTAGACTTTTCCTTTCAACAAACAAGGGGCTCAAAGTCGACCTTTTCCTACTTAGCGCATCTGCCACCACGTTACCCTTTCCAGGGGTATAAGCTATATCGAAGTCATATGATGCCAAGAATTCCATCCACCGTTATTGTCTCGGATTCAAATCTTTCTGTGAGAAGAGGTACTTAAGCGATTCATGGTCGGTATACAGCTCGAACCTCTCCCCAAGAAGATAATGGCGCCAAGATTTAAGTGCAAAAACGATCGCCGCCAACTCCAAATCATGTGTGGGATAGTTCTTCTCATGAACTTTAAGTTGTCTACCCCCATAGCATATCACTTTCCCTTCTTGCATTAGGACTGCGCCTAATCCCGTGCCACATGCATCTGTGTACACGATAAACATCTTACCTCCATCGGGTAATGCCAAAACTGGAGCTGTGGTGAGGGCTCTCTTAAGTCTATGAAAAGCAATCTCACATTCTATGTCCCATGCAAACGCTAGGTTTTTCTTTGTTAACTTAGTAAGAGGGGCTGAAATCTTAGCGAAGTCCTTAATGAACTTCCTATAGTAGCCAGCCAAACCGAGAAAGCTTCTCACCTCCGTTGCGTTCTTAGGAATTTTCCAGTCTTGCACCGCAACTACCTTTGCGGGGTCCACGACTATGCCTTTCTTAGAAACTACATGTCCAAGAAACCGAACTTCCTTCCTCCAAAAATGGCATTTGGAGAACTTAGCCTTTAACTAGTGTGCTCTAAACGTATCCATGACTTCCTTGAGATGTCTAGCATGCTCTTCTTCATCCTTTGAGAATATCAGAATATCGTCCACGAAAACCACTACAAACTTGTTAAGGAACTCCCGAAACACCCTACTCATCAAATCTACAAAATACGCGGGTGCATTCGTTAACCCAAACGGTATGACGAGCCATTCGAAGAACCCATCTGGAGTCCTAAACGCAGTTTTGTCAATGCTATCCTCAGCCACTCTAAGCTCATGGAATCCTGTGGCTAGATCAAGTTGAGAGAAAACAGACGCTCCCACAAGCTGGTTAAACAAATCGTCGATTCTTGGTAGTGGGTGCCTATTTTTCTTAGTTAGCTTGTTTAACTCACGATAATCTACGCATAGACGAAGTGAACCATCCGCCTTAGTAGCGAATACCACCGGAGCACCCCATTCAGAAATGCTTCGTCTTATGAAATTTTTCTCAAGTAACTCCTTAACTTGTTTACTGAGCTCTCTTCTTTCTCGCGGGGGCCATGTGCCTAACGGGCAATGAAACTGGCTTGGCATTATCAACAAGATAAATTCGGAAGTCTATCTCGCGTTTAGGGGGTAACCCCTTCACCTCATCAAAGACATCTGGATATTCTCGGACCACTCTTACAGATTGCAAATTGTCGATGGACGAGTCAAGAGATTCAAGATAACACAACATGACCGGACCCTTAGGGTTACAAGAAATTTCAAGGGTATTACCAAGGCGAGTCATGAGCCTCACTACCCTTCATTCACAATCAAGGATGGCTCCATAATTGGACAGCCAATCCATACCTAGGATCAAACCGTATCCCGTAAATCCGAGAACATAAGCATTACACGCGAATTCTACGCTTAAGATAGAGATCCTCAAATCAACACATATCATAGATAAATGAGCAGAGCCCCCAATTGGATTTGAAACACTAACGGAATCCTCAACTAGACTAGTACTTAGGTGCAAATTTTCAACAATATCAGAAGAAATAAAAGTATGCGATGCGCCAAAGTCAAATAAGGTTCGAACAGGAAAGTCAGAAATGTAAACAAGGCTTTCTACAGAAATATTACTACCTCGGTCAAGAGCTGGAGTGGTGTTGAGAGCATGCAACTGCCCTCCAGAAGGTCCTGCTCGCAGGGTCTGCCCTTGCCCCTGTCCTTGCTTCTAAGGGCAATCCTTGTTGATGTGTCCAGTATCTCCACAATGAAAGCATTCACCCAACTTTCTCTTCTTCTTTCTACAGTCTTTAGCTAGATGTCCCGTAATCCCACAAAAGTTACACTTCCTTGTCTCACGTGCCTTGTTATTATTGTTGTTGTTGCCCTTGTTATTCTTGTTATTCTTGTTGCCTCCCTTCTTGAAGTCAACTTTCTTATTCTGAGTCTCATTAGGATTAACCTTCTTCTTGTTATTCTTGTCTTCCTCATGAAGTAGAGCCATATCCACCAAGCTTTCAAAGGTCGTCCCCATGGGTATATGGGTTATGGCCAAACTGTGTAGTGGCTCGTTCAATCCTCAAGCAAAGCGTACAGCCTTTTTCTGGGCCGTGTTGACCAAGTCCAAACCGAACCGAGCAAGCTGATTAAACTTATTCATGTACTCCCTAACAGACATGTCCCCTTGCTTGAGTGCTAGGAACCTCTCCATCTGAAGGTTCTCTTTTGCTGACGATAAGAATTTAAGCCCAAACCTCTCTCTAAAGTCTGCCCAAGTCTCAACTGGCCTGGTAGCGTTGGTGACTTCCCACCAAAATGCAGCTTCCTCTTTCAACAACCATGCCGCCAACTGAACTTTCCTATGGTCTCCACATCGAACATAATGAACAAGTCTTCAGCTCCTTTAGCCAGTTTCGTGCCTCAACAAAGGTTTCAGTTCCAACGAAGTTCTTGCCGCCCATTGCTTTAAAGTCTTTGCATATTTTGGAAAAGGCGGTACCAGGAGGAGGAGGAACCGCGGCCACTGGGGGAGGAGGAGGAGGAACCGCGGCCACTGGGTGAGGAGGAGGGATGTCTTCCGGGCCCGCGCTGTTGGCCCTAGCTTCTAAGTACCTTCGGAACCATCCAGGTACGGGTACTCCCTCAGGAAGGTTAAGATCAGACATGCTGAAAAACGAAAAGAAAGAGATTCAAACGAGGAAACAAAGGAAAGTGCTAATGGCTTTTAAGGAATAGCCTTTTTAAACATAAAACTTTTATTGAAAAATGCGTCTTTATATACAGTTTTGGAAAATAGTTTTAGAAGTTTTTTTTATTTAAAACTTTTGTCCCGTCTGGTAACCTTCTGCTCTAATACCAAATGTAACACCCCACCTCCGCTAGGGTCACTCGCAAAGGGAATGCACTAGTTTTGGTGGAGTATTATCTAGGTAAACATACACAGAGATATCACAAGGCAGAACATAAATAAAGCAGCGGTAGAAATTAAAAACCCAATTTTTATTACTTTCAAGAAAAGAGTCAAAACCTCATATATCCAAGGTACAAATTATTCCATTACATCAAGTTCTAGATAAAAAAGCATAAACTTAAGATAACAAAGGTAAATTATTCCCCATAAATAGCAGAAATGCAGCCATAGCATAGCTCAAGACCAAACCGTACATGAGCTGACAGAAAGCAAGCTAAATCCAAGCTAAGAGCTAGTGTTTCCTCCCTGAGGACCTGGGGGGGAAGACGAAAGAAAAAGAGGCGAAAGAAAAAGGGTCAGTCATAAAGACTGGTAAGTCCTAGCGACTTTCAGTATAAAAACTAGTAAAGTTAACAAGACATGAGTAAACGGAAAGTAAACATAGGGATGATACTAAAACTAGCAAGATAACTGGGATAACAAGATAAATCAAGTCTAGCATCGCATATTCAGGATTCGCTGCACCAACTGTACTAGTATTCTAACCCATGTCAAGATTTAGCCATGATATGATCCCTTGGCCCAATATCATGAAGTGACCCATTACGGGGTCCTACGGTACGATCTACTAATCGATCGGATCCCTACAAGTTCTAGCTCGTCATGTATCTGTGTCATACGGCCCAATCATGAAATATAGTCACCTATGCTAGGTCCACCATAGGGTGTATCAAGCCCTAGGGTGCCAACCACCGACACGAATTAAGCACGCACAGTGTAAACCTACTGGTGCCCAATGCCTTCTTTTTCAACTCCGGACTACGTGCACGACCATAGTCCGCCTGAACCTACAATGGCGCACCTACTCAGCCGTCGTTCTAGTCGCTTACAATCAGCCCAGTAATCGTGCCCCACCCTGCCTAGTCCCAGGGTATTGTGATACATCTAAGTGGGTTACTGCTGAAAAGGACCGCGTAACTAGGGTTTCTAATGGGTTAAGTGTTGGCATTCAAATTCGTGACTTAACCCTATCCAAATCATGTATCAAGTTGGTTAAGTGTGTTCAAGCGGTTCATGACTTAACCCTATCAAATCATCATGTCAAATTGGTTAAGTATATTCAAGTGGTTCATGACTTAATCCTATCATGTGGCATTAATTCATTAATGCACCCCAACCTCTCACATTAGACTAATTGTTGTGGTCACTGGATTTGTCGGGCGGTTCCGGGCAGATTTACACCACAACATAGTCTAACCTCGGGTTTTACGTGCGATATGACCAACTACCCACATTGGATCCTATTGTTTGCAGTCACTGGATTCGCCGGGCGGTTCCGGGCAGATTTACACTGCAAACTCAACCCCACCTCGAGTTGGCCATTTTCAAATTCATTCTAAGTGTCATGTCCAGATTCAAGTTTCGAGTCTAAATTCATGTCAAGTTTTCATGTCAAATCGTGTCAAGTTCATGTCCATATCCAGGTTCAAGTTATAACAATGTTCACGTTTCAAGTTTTCAGGTTTGCCTAAACTACCCAAATCGTATTCCCATCGCATGTGAATTCGAATCGATACAAACAAATCTAATTAGGGAATAACATAGAAAGAACGTGCATAAGGTGGCAAAAGTGATTATAAGTCAAGCATGGTATAACTTGAGGTAAATTAATACAACAATACTGGCATATGGAATAGTGATCTCAAATATCTAACTTAGCAAAATAGGGTGATAGTCATGGTAATAGTTGACATAAGATAATAACCCCAAACTTGTGAATAACAACTAATTCAACATCACAGGCATGTTAACATCATGGACATGAAGGGTTTAGGTTTACAACATGTTTAGGCTCCAAATCAGTTTCATATAAATATTACCACAAGTCAAGATTCAAGATGAATAGATCCAAGGTGAACAAATAGTGGATCCAAAATACTAGATTCAAAATGAACAATGATAGGTCCAAGATATACAATGATAGGTCCAAGATGATTGTCATACATATGTTCAATTTCAATTTACAACATGTCCATATTAAGTTTAAAGTTTAGATCTAAAAGTAACTGGGGCTTACAGATCGTGGTTTGAGAATTAGAAAACAAAGACACAATGTTGAATCTCGAGTCTAACAGAAATCCCCCAAACAGCAATACTCTACACGTAGCCTTGTTGGAGAAGAAGCAATTCCTTTTTCTCTAACTTTTCAACCAGAGTTTTTGCAGCATAAGAACAGGGAGAATTTGTGTAGAGAGACTAGAGTTAGGGGCTGTTTATATAGGGTCAGGCTAACGAATCTAGACAGAAATCGGACTAGATACATCAGAGTGAACTCTGACTCAAAAATGGGCTCGGCAACCAGGTCGACACCCAGGTCGACTCTATGGTCGACCTGGTCCTGGGCAGGTCGACTCTTTGGTCGACCCCCAGGTCGACCTGGTCCTGGGCGAGAAATTTCCCGCCCAGTCCGTTTTGGGGTTTGAATTCGAAATTTGAATTCGAATTCTGAGCTGTTTTGAACTTGAAAATTTCTGAAAACTTCAAAGGGTCATAACTTGGTCATACGTACTCCGATTTTTGAAAACTCAGACTCATTTCCAAGCAGAATTTTGAGACGAATGTAACGGCGTAACCCGTTTCCCTTGATTCTTATTTTAAAAATTAATTCTGCCTTGATTTATGGTTATTACACGTTATTAAAATACGGGTTGTTACATGGTAGCAGACGCCTTGAGTAGAAAGAAGCTGACCTTGAGCCCTCTCTTTGTAGAAAGGCAAATCTTGGAGTACATAGCAAACTTTGACTTTAGACCCTCCTCTGAATTTGTACCTGGTCTGTTAGCATCGCTAGAACTGCGGCTTACTCTTTTGGACTCAATAGGGACCGCACAACGTGAAGACCCTCAGCTAGTAGAGTAATGGATAAGCTAAATAGGGGTGAGATTTCTAGTCACCTCAATAGATACTCCATCGATGACATGGTTTTGTTGAGACGGGATGGAAGACTATGCGTCCCACAAGCAAGGAATTTGGTGAAGAAGGTTCTCGAAGAGGCACACCATTCTAAGTTGACCATACACCCAGGTGGAGAAAAAATGTATAAAGACATAAAAAGGGTTTTCTTTTGGAATGGCATGAAAGGGATGTAGCTGAGTTCGTCTCTAAGTGCTTGATATGCCAGCAAGTCAAGGCGGAGCAGAAGAAGCCTGGTGGTCTGCTTCATCCTCTAAAGGTCCCACAGTGGAAATGGGATAGCATTTCGATGGACTTTGTTGATGGGTTGCCTAGGTCAAGAAGGGGCAATACCAGTATTTGGGTAATAGTGGACAACTCACTAAAAGTGCTCACTTTATACCTGTTAAGAGTATAAGGACTGCCTCGTCTCTAGCATCTATTTATCTTAAAGAGATAGTTAGACTCCATGGTTTACCCTCCAGTATAGTGAGTGATCGAGATCCTATCTTTACGAGCGAGTTTTGGAAGAGTTTACAAGAGGCTTTAGGCACGCAGCTATGCTTAAGCACGGCCTATCACCCCCAAACCGATGGTCAGACGGAAAGGGTGAATAGAGTACTAGAAGATCTCTTGAGACTGTGCATTCTTTATTTTGGAGGGACATGGGAGGATCACCTTCCTATGGTGGAATTCGCTTACAACAATAACTACCAAGCCACCATAGGCATGGCACCCTTCGAAGCTTTATATGGAAGACCATGCCGATCACCAACTTGTTGGTAGGAGTCTACATACAAGCTCATACTTGGACCAGACATGATCAGAGAAACTTCAGAAAAAGTGGACTTGATACGAAGGTGAATGAAGACTGCATAATATAGACAGAAGTCCTATGCAGATAAAAGAAGGACCGACCTTGAGTTTGAGGTTGGAGACAGGGTTTTCCTTAAAGTATCTCCTTTAAGGAACGTCGTTCGCTTTGGATCCACAGGAAAGTTGGCACCAAGATTTGTAGGGCCGTTTCCTATCATTGAGAAGATTGGGAAGATGGCTTATAGAGTATAGCTGCCCGAAAGATTGGCTGGAGTTCATAATGTCTTTCATGTTTCTCACCTACGGAAGTGGTGGAACCAAGCATAATAGAGGAAGTAGAAGTAAAACGAGAAGCAACTGTGAGGAGAGTTCCAACTCGTATCTTGGGAACAGAAGTCAAAAAGCTACGCAACCGTGAAGACAAGCTTGTTAAAATTCAACGGAGAGACGCCAAGGAAGACGTGACTTGGGAGACTGAGGCCAAGATACCCGCAGCCTACCATTATCTTTTTGAGGGTACATCCTTGATCTCTTTTCCATAAGTTTATGCATGTATCTACCTTTTTAAGTATATCTTCTCGGTCCTATCCTTTATCCTAAGGTAGAAACCAATGGATGTAAACATGTATTTGAAACATGTTATGGTTGATGGTTGCAAGTGGCTGCAAGTGGTTGCTCGTGGATGCATATACACACACACATTAGGTGTTAGATCGGCTCAGTTACTTTCATATTGCATATGCATATATGTATTTGTATATGGATTGAAATTGATGTGTTATCATATGGACATTGCATTTGTATGAATGATTGTGCACTCATGTAGAAAGTATGACTAGGAATAATCGCATATATAATGGACTCATGGCACTGACATAATTTGCATTAAGGAGGTCAACTGAATCAGTAGACTGCATGATCTTGCATCAGATAAGGACATGTATACACACTATGCATACAGTCATGGAAGCATTAGAAGTCTTTTTAAGGACAATGGACGCTTGTGTTTGATGGTTGAGTAGATAGACGATTGGATGGTAGGATATACGTTCTTCTCGACTTAAAGATTTCGGGGACGAAATCCTTTAAGGAGGGGAGAATGTAACACCCCGTATTTTCTGTAATCATTAAAGTAACGAATTAAAGAATATTTAATTTCAAATGTGAAGATTAAGGGAAACGGGCTACGCCATTGCGTTCGTCTCAGAATTCTGCTTGAGATAGAGTCCGAGTTTGCGTGAATTGGAATCCGTATAAAGAAGTTATGGCCTTTAGACGTTTCAGGAATTTAAATAATAAAACCAACCCAAAATTCAAATTCAATTTTTGAAATTCAAAAAAAAAACCCGAAGCAGGCTGGGTGGCAAATTTCCCGCCCAGAGACCAGGTGTAACAACCCGAATTTTAATAACATGTTAAAACCATAAATCAAGGCAGAATTAATTTTTAAAATAAGAATCAAGGGAAACGGGTTGCGCCATTGCGTTCGTCTCGAAATTCTGCTTGAGATAGAGTCCGAATTTGCATAAAATGGATACCGTATGAAGAAGATATGGACGAACGAAGTTAGGCAGAAAAACCGGAAACAGGCCAGAATACACTGGCGCACTTGTGAAGTGCGCCAATACAAAAATACACTGGCGCACCTGCCAAGTGCGCCCATACCGATCCAGCACATAATTCTGGAGTGTTCTCTGATGATGTGTCTTCTTCTGAGTGGCTGAATGACCTGCCTTCGAGCTGGGTGGTTCTTATGACTTCTGGACTGATCTGAAGGCTCTAAATTACCCTATTCTCCTATTTAAACACCCCTAAACCTAGATTTCTCTCCACACCAAACCATTGCAATGTTATGCTGCCTCCACCTCAATTAAATTAAATTAAAAATAAAACGCGAAGATTATTTCTTGAAGACTACGGCTAGGAATTGGGGATTTGCTTCTACAATCAAAGCAAGATTCAACGATTCAACAATTCGACGACTAGTTTATAGATTCGACTTCTACATCTTTCTTAGACCACAATCTGTAAGTTCCAGTTACTTTTAGATAAAAACTATAAATCTAATATGTGCATGGTATAATTTGGAAGTGATTTATGTATGATTCATATTTATTCTTGGTTTCTTCTTGGATCTTGACTATTGGGAATATTGCCTACGACGTTGAAACTATTGTTAATGACATAAGACTATGACTATGCCTATGACTGTGGACATAAGATTTTTCTTATGCCTATGACTATGACGGTGAACATAATACTATGCCTATGCCTATGACTATGACGGTGAACATAAGACTGCCTATGACTATGAACAATAAGACTATTGCCTATGACTATGACAAGGACAATTGTGGTTAATCACCTATGATTCATTGCCTAGAATTATGACTATGAAATTGGATCTAAGCTTGATTTTCTATTCAGACCTTTTTTTTTTATTTGTCCTTGGATCTCGTTTTTGGGGATTTTTCTAATTAAGTTAGATCTATCCGTGTTCTTGAATCCAGATTAGTATTCAAACCTTTCCATGTTCGTAATGTTATCCGATTTATATGCCTGTGATGTTTTAATCAATTTATTCAGTTATGTCATGCCTTGAAAATAGATTGATTATGTTATTGAATGATATTGATCTATGCCTGTGGTTCTATTTTATTATCATGTTGAATTGGGAATTAATGAATAAGTTTATTCATATGTATAGGAACTTGAAGTATAACCTGTTATGATAAGTTGTGTAATTTATCATGTTATGCAAGTTTTAGGTTGTTAAATCATATGTGACCAAATGATAGATCTACATGTTTATGTGTATATGTAAAACCTATGTCATATTTCAAGTTCACACTTATCCATATGTTTGTGATTGATTTGCAAGTTCACATATATGTAAGTTGATTTAGTTTATGTTGCAAATTCACATATATGTATGTTGGTTCAGTCTACGCTATAAGATCACCCCTATGATATTCATGTTGATTATTTTGTATGTTCACACCTATGATGTTCATATTGACTATGCCGATGATGCCAAGTTTACGCCTATGTCATGTTTATGTTAATGAATTGCTTTATGCCAATTTTGCGTACGTTAAATTAGGCTATGTTTTTAGCCTAATATTATATGTCAAAAATCATGCGGACGAGAAATTAGGCTAAGATTGTTAGCCTAATATTTAGACGGGGTAACGTTGGCAAAAATTGGTAATTATAGGGAACTTGGTATGAAACTTACTTTGAAAACCTGACACGAACTTGACATGAATCTTGAACATGGACATGACACTAGAATGAACTTGAAAATGGCCAACTCGAGGTTGGGTTGAGTTTGCAGTGTAATTCTGCCCGGAACCGCCCGACAAATCCAGTTACCGCAAACAATAGGATCCAATGTGGGTAGTTGGTCATATCACACTTGAAAACCCGAGGTCAGACTGAGTTGTGGTGTAATTCTTCCTGGAACCACCCGGCATATCCAGTGACCACAACAACAGGTCTGATGTGAGAGGTTGGGGTGCATTAATGAATTAATGCCACATGATAGGGTTAAGTCATGAACATGAAAGACAACACTTAACCAACTCGATACATGATTTGTAGGGCTAAGCCATGAACTTGAACGACAACGCTTAGCCAAATTTGACATGACACGTGGGCGGGTTAAGTCACGAACTTGAAGGACAATACTTAACCAACTTGACATGCTAGACTGATAGGGGTTAAGTCACGAATTGAAATGACAATACTTAACCTATTGGACGGAAACCCTAGTTACGCGGTCCGTTTCATCAGTAACCCACTAGATGTATCATGGTACCCTGGGACTAGGCAGGGTGGGGCACGATTACTGGGCTGATTGTAAGCAACCAGAATGACGGCTGTGTTGGTGCGCCAGTGTAGGTTCAGGTGGGCTATGGTCGTGCACGTGGTCCGGAGTTGAAAAAGCAGGCATTGGGCATCAGTAGGTTTATCTGTGCATTCTTGATTCGTGTCGGTGGTTGGCACCCTAGAGCTTGATACACCCTATGGTGGACCTAGCACAGGTGACTACATTCGTGATAGGGCCGTATGACATAGAGATACATGACGAGCTAGAACTCGTAGGGAGCCGATCGAGTAGTGGATCGTTCCGTTGGACCCAGTAATGGGTCATTCGTGATATTGGGCCAAGGGATCATTTCATGATTAATATAAGACATGGGTTTGGGATTCTAGTACAGTTGGTGCAGCGAACCTCGAATATGTGATGCTATACTTGATTTACACTTGAATTATCATGTTGACTTAGTCCATCTTGCCCATCTTGTCAGCATCCTTATGTTTACTTTCAGTTCATACATGTCATGTTATCTTTATCTGTTTTTATGCTGAAAGTCACTTAGACTTACCAGTCTTTATGACTGGCCCGTTTTCTTTCGCCTCTTTTTCTTCTGTTTCCCCCCCATGGTTCTCAGGGAGGAAACTCTAGCACTTAGCTTGGATTTCGCTTGCTTTCGGTTCAGCTCATGTACGGTTTGATCTTGAGCTATGCTATGGCTGCATTTCTGCTACTTTTGGGGAATTAAGCTACTTTTGATGTTTTAAGTCTATGCTTCTTTATTTATGCAAGACAGAATTTGTTGTAATGGAAAATAATGACCTTGGCTATTTGATGTAAAAGGTTTTGACTCTTTTTGAAAGTAATGAAATTTATCTTTTGATTCTTCCGCTGTTTTACCTATGTTCTGTCTTGTAATATTTCTGTGTTTGTTTACCTCGATAACGCTCCTCCAAAACTAGTGCATTCCCTTTGTGAGTGACCCTAGCGGAGGTGGGGTGTTACATTTGGTATCAGAGCAGAAGGTTACCAGACTGGGCAAAAGTTTTTAAAACCTTCTAAAATTATTTTCAAAACCTTTTACAAAGAAGCATTTTTCAAGAAAAAGTCTTGTTTTATTTAAAGGCTATTCCCCAAAAGCCGTTAGCACTTCCTTTGTTTCCTTATTTAGATCTCTTTTCCTTTCCTTTCTCCATCTGTAGTCGTAGTAGTTTTTACCTGCGGCTAATCTTCTTTCTAGCTTCATAGAGGGTTTTCCGTACGATGGAGATAGTTTCCGTGAGGCTTGTTAACATGTTGCATAGGAAAGGTATGAGTGATAAGTTAAGGCGGATGAGTCTCAGAACGAGAAGAAAGACTTCCATAAGGGAGGCGAGAACAACGACAACAATAATAGCAAGTCACGTGATAAGAGGAAGTGCAACTTCTATGGTATAGTTGGGCATGTTATCCAGGATTGTAGGAAGAAGAAGATGAAGATGGGAGCATGCTTCCAGTGTGGTGAAACTGGACATATCAGCAAGAACTGCCCTAAGAAGCAAGGGCAAGACCCGCAGGCAGGACCTTCTGGGGGTACATCTTTAACTTCTTCTTCTAGATGCTTTGTTTTATCTTGCTTATCTTCTCAATCCTATCTTGAGAACCTTAGGTAGAACCTTTTTTGGATGTAAACATGTGATTGAAACATGTTATGGTTGATGTTTGCAAATGATTGCAAGTGGTTGCATAACACACATTAGGCACTAGATCGGCTCAGACACATTTTCATATTGCATATGCATGAGTGTTTATACTTGTTTATGGATGAAATTGAATGTGTTATCATGTGGATGTTGCATATGGATGGATGTTTGTGCACACATATAGTGTTTATGTGACTAGGACTATTTGCATATATGTTGGATTCATGGCACTAAACATATTTTGCATTAAGAAGATCAATCAGGCCTGATCATTTGCATTAGATAAGGAACATATACACACACTTTCTGCATATGTTCATATAGCATTAGAAATTGTTTAAGGACAATGGTTGCATGTGGATGATGTTTTGAGTAGATGGATGATTGGATGATAGGATGCATTCTTCTTAACTTGAAGATTTCGGGGACGAAATCCTTTAAGGAGGGAAGAATGTAACAACCCGAATTTTAATAACATGTTAAAACCATATATCAAGGTAGAATAAATTATTAAAATAAGAATCAAGGGAAATGGGTTGCGCCATTGCGTTCATCTCGAAATTCTGCTTGAGATAGAGTCCGAGTTTGCGTAAAACGGATAACGTATAAAGAAGATATGGATGAATGAAGTTAGGCAGAATAACCGGAAACATGCCAGAATACACTGGCGCACTTGTGAAGTGCGCCAGTACAAAAATACACTAGCGCACCTGCCAAGTGCGCCCATACCGATCCAGCACAGAATTATGAAATGTTCTGTGATGACGTGTCTTCTTCTGAGTGGCTGGATGACCTGTCTTCGAGCTGGGTGGTTCTGATGACTTCTGGACTGATCTGAAGGCTCTAAATTACCCTATTCTTCTATTTAAACACCCCTAAACCTAGCTTTCTCTCCACACTAAACCATTGCAATGTTATGCTGCCTCCACCTCAATTAAATTAAATTAAAAATAAAACGCGAAGATTATTTCTGGAAGACTACGGCTAGGAATTGGGGATTTGCTTCTGCAATCAAAGCAAGATTCAACGATTCAACGATTCGATGACTAGTTTATGGATTCGACTTCTACATCTTTCTTAGACCACGATCTGTAAGTTCCAGTTACTTTTAGATGAAAACTATAAATCTAATATGTGCATGGTATAATTTGGAAGTGATTTATGTATGATTCATATCTATTCTTGGTTTCTTCTTGGATCTTGACTATTGGGAATATTGCCTACGACGTTGAAACTATTGTTAATGACATAAGACTATGACTGTGCCTATGACTGTGGACATAAGATTTTGCCTATGCCTATGACTATGACGGTGAACATAAGACTATGCCTATGACTATGACGGTGAACATAAGATTGCCTATGACTATGAACAATAAGACTATTGCCTATGACTATTACAAGGACAATTGTGGTTAATCACCTATGATTCATTGCCTAGAATTGTGACTATGAAATTGGATCTAAGCTCAATTTTCTATTCAGACCTATTTTCTTTATTTGTCCTTGGATCTCGATTTTAGGGATTTTTCTAATTAAGTTAGATCTATCCATGTTCTTGAATCCAGATTAGTATTCAAACCTTTCCATGTTCGTAATGTTATCAGATTTATATGCCTGTGATGTTTTAATCACCTTGAAAATAGATTGATTATGTTATTGAATGATATTGATCTATGCCTGTGGTTCTATTTTATTATCATGTTGAATTGGGAATTAATGAATAAGTCTATTCATATGTATAGGAACTTGAAGTATAACCTGTTATGATAAGTTGTGTAATTTATCATGTTATGCAAGTTTTAGGTTGTGAAATCATATGTGACCAAATTATAGATCTACATGTTTATGTGCATATGTAAAACCTATGTCATATTTCAAGTTCACACTTATCCATATGTTCGTGATTGATTTGCAAGTTCAAATATATGTAAGTTGATTTATTCTATGTTGCAAATTCACATATATGTATGTTGGTTCAGTCTACGCTATAAGATCACCCCTATGATATTCATGTTGATTATTTTGTATGTTCACACCTATGATGTTCATATTGACTATGCCGATGATGCCAAGTTTACGCCTATGTCATGCTTATGTTAATGAATTGCTTTATGCCAATTTTGCGTACGTTAAATTAGGCTATGTTTTTAGCCTAATATTATATGTCAAAAATCATGCGGACGAGAAATTAGGCTAAGATTGTTAGCCTAATATTTAGACGGGGTAACGTTGGCAAAAATTGGTAATTATAGGAAACTTGGTATGAAACTTACTTTGAAAACCTGACACGAACTTGACATGAATCTTGAACATGGACATGACACTAGAATGAACTTGAAAATGGCCAACTCGAGGTTGGGTTGAGTTTGCAGTGTAATTCTGCCCGGAACCGCCCGACAAATCCAGTTACCGCAAACAATAGGATCCAATGTGGATAGTTGGTCATATCGCACTTGAAAACCCGAGGTCAGACTGAGTTGTGGTGTAATTCTTCCTGGAACCACCCGGCATATCCAGTGACCACAACAACAGGTCTGATGTGAGAGGTTGGGGTGCATTAATGAATTAATGCCACATGATAGGGTTAAGTCATGAACATGAAAGACAACACTTAACCAACTCGATACATGATTTGTAGGGCTAAGCCATGAACTTGAACGACAACGCTTAGCCAAATTTGACATGACACGTGGGCGGGTTAAGTCATGAACTTGAAGGACAATACTTAACCAACTTGACATGCTAGACTGATAGGGGTTAAGTCACGAATTGAAATGACAATACTTAACCTATTGGACGGAAACCCTGGTTACGCGGTCCGTTTCAGCAGTAACCCACTAGATGTATCATGGTACCCTGGGACTAGGCAGGGTGGGGCACGATTACTGGGCTGATTGTAAGCGACCAGAACGACGGCTGTGTTGGTGCGCCAGTGTAGGTTCAGGGGGGCTATGGTCGTGCACGTGGTCCGGAGTTGAAAAAGCAGGCATTGGGCATCAGTAGGTTTATCTGTGCATTCTTGATTCGTGTCGGTGGTTGGCACCCTAGGGCTTGATACACCCTATGGTGGACCTAGCACATGTGACTACATTCGTGATAGGACCGTGTGACATAGAGATACATGACGAGCTAGAACTCGTAGGGAGCCGATCGAGTAGTGGATCGTTCCGTTGGACCCAGTAATGGGTCATTCGTGATATTGGGCCAAGGGATCATTTCATGATTAATATAAGACATGGGTTTGGGATTCTAGTACAGTTGGTGCAGCGAACCTCGAATATGTGATGCTATACTTGATTTACACTTGAATTATCATGTTGTCTTAGTCCATCTTGCCCATCTTGTCAGCATCCTTATGTTTACTTTCAGTTTATACATATCTTGTTATCTTTATCTGTTTTTATGCTGAAAGTCACTTGGACTTACCAATCTTTATGACTGACCCGTTTTCTTTTGCCTCTTTTTCTTCCGTTCCCCCCCAGGTTCTTAGGGAGGAAACTCTAGCACTTAGCTTGGATTTCGCTTGCTTTCGGTTCAGCTCATGTACGGTTTGATCTTGAGCTATGCTATGGCTGCATTTCTGCTACCTTTGGGGAATTAAGCTACTTTTGATGTTTTAAGTCTATGCTTCTTTATTTATGCAAGACAGAATTTGTTGTAATGGAAAATAATGACCTTGGCTATTTGATGTAAAAGGTTTTGACTCTTTTTGAAAGTAATGAAATTTATCTTTTGATTCTTTCGCTGTTTTACCTATGTTCTGTCTTGTAATATTTCTGTGTTTGTTTACCTCGATAACGCTCCTCCAAAACTAGTGCATTCCCTTTGTGAGTGACCCTAGCGGAGGTGGGGTGTTACACCAGGTCGACCAGGGGGTTGACCTGGGTCACACAGGTCGACCAGGGGGTCAACATGGGTGTTGTCCTGGGGGTTGACCTACCCCCCTCGCCTAGATCCAAAACAGTGATGTTCTGACTTGTTACTGAGTCTTTTTTGACCTGTTGCTGAGTCATTAGGGCTTAGATGGCTATTCTGGATAACTCTATCTAGTCTGGATGGTTGTGATTGCTCCTCGGATGATCTAACGACTCATATAAGATTAAATCTCTATAAAAGCAACCCTATTCTTCAACCCTAAATCACACAAATTCATTCCAAGGAGCCACCATGCTGTCAATGAACGTCCTAACCTGGCCACCATTCCGTATCAAACTAGAAAACAAGATTAAAGCTACGAATCAAAACTAACTTAGAGAATTGATAGTCTTCGTCAAGGGATTGCTTTTCAAATTCAGAAAATAGATCCCAGAAAACAAGACTTTCTTTTGTTTGTAAGTCCTGTTATTGTTTAGATGTGAACAATTAAAAGTTGTGATTTGTAATAAAATATAAACTAGATTAATTCCTAGTTCTGAGATAATGATGATGCTGATTTATGCCTATTCTTGTAACGATTCTATCGTATATGCTTGTAAGATTATTGTGGTTATTATGTTGATGTTAAACCAATCGTGTATTATGTAAATTTGGTGACTTTTCATGTTATGTAACATGCAAGTTGTTAGGCTAAGACATGTATTATGTTTAGATCTACATTTATATCTATGTTTATTGGATCATGCAAGTTGTTAGGCTAAGACATGTAACATGTTTAGATCTATGTTTATTAGATCCAAAATAAAGGTTTACATTCATATGCCTAGTTGAACTTGTGTAATTCTGTATGCTTAAGATTTATGTTTATTGGATCCAAAATAAAGGTTTACATTCACATGCCTAGTTGAACTTGTGTAATTTTATATGCTTAAGGTTTATGTTTATTGGATTCAAAATAAAGTTTACATTCACATGCCTAGTTGAACTTGTGCAATTCTATATGCTTAAGATTCATACTTATTGGATCCAAAATTAAAAGTTTACATTCACATGCCTAGTTAAACTTGTATAATTCTATGTGCTTAAGATTCATGCTTATTGGATCCAAAAATAAAAGTTTACATTTACATGCCTAGTTGGATTTGGGTAAATTCATAAGTTTTAAGACTTATGTTAATTGGATCAAAAAAATGCAAGTTCATTATTTTATGCCACATTTACATGACACATGTTTTGTTAGATCCTTGTTATTTTATGTTGTATGGATGGTACATGTTCCCTTCTTTCCCCTTTTGTATATAAGCTAGGCTAAGTTGTGAGCCTAACATTTTGTGTTAATTTTGCAAACGTGTAGCGGGGGTAACGTTGGGAAAAACCTTAAATTTATATTAATGGCATAATTTGGCCCATAAAATATATGAATGATTAGTGGCATAAAATTGGTATAATTTATATACCTAAAATTATGAACATGATTTAGAGAGAAATTGGGCATGACTTGAATGGACAATAATTTACGTATAAACATAAAAGGTAAATATGTAAATTTAGAAAAGACGAATATGCCTAACCCGAGGTTAGATTGAGTTACGGTGTAAGACTGCCCGGAACCGCCCGGCACATCCAGCAACCGTAACAATATATATCTAATGTGAGAGGTTAGTGTATTGAGCCCAAAGGAATCAGAGGTTAGACTGAGTTGCGGTGTAAAACTGCCCGGACCCGACCAGCACATCGAGTGACCGCAACAATACCTGTCTAATGTGAGTGGTTGGTGCTTTAATGAATGAATTAAAGCTATGACAGGAATGGTAGGGTTAAGTTAATTAAGGCAACACTTAACCAATACAACATGTTAACTAAACTGATGGGTGGGGTTAGGTTAATTTGGAAACTTAACCAATTTAACATATTGTTTAGGAAACCCTAGTAACGGGGACCCATTTCAGCAGTAACCCACATAGATGTATCATGATACCCTGAACTAGGCATGGCGGGGCATGATTACTGGGCTGATTATAAGCGGTCAAAGCAACGACGAGTGACGCGTCAGTGTAGGTTTCGACAGAGTGCGGGCGTGCATGTTCTCCGGAGTGAAAAAAGCAGGCACTGGGCATTAGTAGTTATACACTAAGCATCTTGAATTGTGTCGGGTTGTCACCATAGGATTTGATACACTCCATGGTGGGACCAGCACAGGTATCTACAATCAAGTGGGGCCGAATGACACAAGTGGTAAACGTATATGAGTAGGAGCCGATCGATAAAAAGGGGATCATTTATCTTGAACACATGGTGCTAGTTGAAACACTTATAAAAGGGTGCAGAGAAGTTGGAATGAGTGCGATAGCATATTCAGTCTTATTATCTTGTTTCTAGGGAGTTGTCCTAGATTCAGTTTATTCTTGTCATAATCCTTTTCTTGTTTACATGCTAAATATCACTAGACTTACCAGACTCATGTCTGACCCATTTTTCTTTCGTCTTCTTTTCTTCCGTTCCCCCCTTCCCCCAGGTCCGCAGGGAGGGAACACCTCTGCTTAGTTCAGATCTTTTGCAAGCTTGAGGAAAGTAGATGTATGGATTGGACTCTCCCTTCTTGGGTTATGGCTTTGGATACACTCTTAATGGGGATTATGCTACTTTATTATCGTTTTATGCTTCTTTATGTTTTAATCACGACAGAGTGTTTTGATGTAATGATTTGGAAGTTGTTTTGAGATAGTTTGCTATAATGTTTTGTTATGAACCACGTATGAAATAAATTTCGTTTTTCCGCTGTTTATATGCCTGTCTTGTAAATTATCTATATCTTTTACCTACAATGCTCCACCGAAGTTAAGGCATTCCCTTTGTAAGTGACCTTAACGGAAGTGGGGTGTTTCACAAGACGCCGTATAAACGTAATAACAACGCCATTTGAAATGTTGTACAAACATAACAACAACATCAATTAAAACGCTATAGTATATCCTTTTTCTATAACATTTTCAAAGTATTGTGATATTTCCATGATCTATAACTATGTGTTGGTAGACATCGTTCTTCAAAACGCTGTGAAATGATATAACATCGTTTTTTCAACGCTGTCAATGAGCATATTTGTTGTAGTGCAGTAATGGTATATATTATTGTTTAATTCCTTCTAATTTAGTTTAATTTAGAATTATTGGTAGTAATTTATTTTCCTGTTAAACTTAGGTATAGTTTAATTAGGTTTTTTTTGCAGTAATTTGATTTCTACTGTAAATTAATTTGACATATATAATTAGGATTATTTGCTATAAATATGTAATTAGGTTGTAAATTTGATAAAGTTGTATATATATATACACAAAAATTAATTTTTTAGAATTAATTTTGGGAAAATATAGGACATGAGAATTCAATAAAGGAAAATATTACGACAACGGGTTTCTGTAATGACCCGCCCTTTAGACCGATTCTCATCGGTAATTAAACCAACTTAAATCGTTCATAAAGACGGATGGTTATGGGTACTAACAAAATTTGAACACAAAGAATAGAACTTTTTATTTCATTGCAGAATATTTTACAATAGAGTTACAGTAATCAGAGTATACGATAAGCTCAAGGGAAAACAACTTGCTCTCACCGGAAAGAGTAAAACCAAAACAAGACTCCAGCTCCAATCAGAAATCAGCTCTGAAACTAAACCTGCAAATTAACTACCAGATGCCCGTGCAAAATATGGTCACCTAGAGTTTAGGTTGGGAACAATAAACTCCAGGTTAGTCGTGGGACTAGTGTGAGAACTCAAAACAG
Source organism: Allium sativum (assembly GCA_030737875.1). NCBI lineage: Eukaryota > Viridiplantae > Streptophyta > Magnoliopsida > Asparagales > Amaryllidaceae > Allium > Allium sativum. Next base: position 125,568,696 of record CM060921.1, read on the forward strand.
TAATTATTTCGGGTTCATTTTAAAATTGGGAAAATTCACCGGATCACACCGCTAACGCAAAACGAGTTTATTCCATGTGCATTCCCACGCACATAAATCCGCAATGACTTTGGAAAATGAAGCTATCATAAGCTCGTCCCACATCACACAATGCAAATGCACACCAGATGGGCAAGTTTTGTCTTATGATAACCAAAAATGCTTTTACATGTGAAAATCCTCTTTAAATACAATAACCAAAGCATAGTGTTGAAAATCATTTCACAAATAAATATATTAATCTTAGCGAGCATAGTGACTATGCCCACATACATAGTTTACAAACAAGTCGAGCAGCTCATGCTGGTTATTGAGTTTCCAATATGATAGTTCCTAGAACGAAAGATCAATCCAGGACACAAAGCTAAGTATCTCCTGGTTAACATCTAGACACGGACACCGAATACATAGCGCAAAGTATATATATCCTGGTTTTCATCCAGACATCGGACACCGTATATACTTCATTCCCTCAGGTTTCGAGGTAGATCTACCGCCGCAGCTTTCGATTTCCACTATAGATTATGTATACAACCTAATTGCCAGTTTACCATCAATTCGGGGTGTGAGGTTCGTCGATGTCATGATGTACACAAATCTACGCTTCAATAATCCATGCTTTTATCATCACTAGCTCATTTCATAACTCGAGTATGTCACATTGACAATTCACGAGATGTCACTGATTTTTACTGATACATAACCCCTAAGCTCAAATGTCTTAGAGACAAGAATAATTTATTGCCACAAATACGATACGAATTAACATATATCAGTGCTACGCAGTCAATTTCAATATCAGACACACAACCCATACGAGTCCGTTCTGGGTCTGAACGGAACAACAATTTGAAAATATGCGAATATATTTTGATCTCATGCCACATATAACCTCGTATTGGGTGATCGGACCAACCGAAGCATCAACAATCAATCCAAACAATTTGAAGATTCTCAGTCTTCACTTGAAAATTTTCAATCCTTCAGTTCCTTTATAGCATCGAATTATTACTTGGAATGGTTTCGAACATGTATTCAATCCCGGCCTTGCCAAATAATAAGCGTACTTTAAAAACAATAGTTATGGACTATACAAGTTTCTCAATTCAAATCTCCTTTCCAAATCGTTATCAATTACTTTCAAATTAAAGTTGGATTCATTCAATTTCTTTAAACACTATTATCATCTTGACCCTTTTCTTGAAATTCAATATTCATTTTTAACCTTGTATTTCAAAATAAATCCATTTATTCGTCGTTATCCCTTTCCATAAGTTTTCAAAACTACCAAATCTTTAATTGGATTTAATTTCCCCTTTATAATAACTCAAGTAATTAATATCTCAAATATAAGTTTAGATAGAATTTAGTCAACTTACATTTGATATTAATTCACCAACTCGGGCAAACACCATCAGAACCTGGATATGTTTAATACTTCTGAAAGGATTCGTCCAATCCTGGAATTCTGTATCGAATATCCGAAGACTAATTCTACTTCAACTCATTTCCTTTCTAATTCAACTTCCCATATCTTACTTATGATTTAAAAAAATCTCATGCCATATATTTTAAACTCTTTTAAAAGCTTTCAAAATATTTAACAAATCCTTTCCATAATGTCAACAATGGTTCATGGTTTATAATCTTCAGAATTCAATCAATTTCGAAGAAATATTATAATAACTTTTAAAAGCGTTACCGAAAGTGCTGAAAAATGGTTATCTAACCAAATAGATCCAAAATTATTCAAAATTAAAATATTTTAACTCAATCACTTTTAAAAAACAAAATATGATTTATCGTATTTTTACCGAATTTTAAATAATTTTTATAAGCCTGTTTTATTCAACTTTCCATTACGATCGTCGAACTGAACGTATAGCGACCTTTACAAATTTTGTTTTAAACATAACTTGAAAACCACATATTAGAATTGGAAAGTTACTTTTCTATTCAAAAACCATCAGTAATAGAAATCCAACATTTTTCGTATCACGTCAATACGATTAAAACGTTCAAGTTATAACCATTTGAAATTTAAAATCGTTATTAATGAACTATCATTACGCAACGCATTCGATTTACGTTATATAATGCTTAAATATAAATCATCCCTTTCCTTTTTCCAGAATAAATTACATTTCCATAACTTAGAATAAAACCGTATTCCAAATATCTTCTTTCCGAAATAATACTTTTATATTCCCAACTTTAGTCCAAAATCATTTTTAAACTCCAAATTTCATTTCAAATCAAATAAAAATAAAAATAATATTTTATTTAAACTCGTTCAATTATTTTTCCAAAACCCTTATGGAAACAAGAATTCGCATAAAATCCAATACTCCAAAATTTCAAATTCTTTGTACCACATTAAATTGAACAATTAACGATAATATTTCCAAACCTCATTCAAATATTTCAAAAATGACTATTCCAAGATCATCATTTCAAATTTCAGACTTTCGTTTCTAATTAGGTCGAAATAATAATAATTTTATCAAAACTCGATTAATTATTTAAAAATAACTGTTAAAATTATTAGCACAAGACCAACGTTGGGAAATATTCCAAATCATTTTTTGAACTAATTTCAAAAACCCAATTCAATGTTTAATTAACCCACGACCGATTGAATTCCAAACTCATTTCATTCCATATGAATATTCAATTCAATTTCTTAATAGATTTTTAAATTTAAATTCAAAACTCCATTCCCAATTTTTATTTTAATAAAAATTATTGTAACACCTCGTAATTCTGTTAATATAAATATTCACAAATTAAAGAATAACTAATCTCAGATGTGAGAATTGTGGGAAACGGGTTGCGCCATTGTGTTCGTCTCGGAATTCTGGTTGAAATAGAGTCCGAGTTTGCGTGATTTGGACTTCGTATAAAGGAGATATGGCCATTGGAAGTTTCAGAAAATTCAAAACATATTTCAAAAAATTCAAAATTCAAAATTCGAAGTCAAACAGGCTAGGCGGGAAATTTCCCGCCCAGCACCCAGGTCGACTGGGGAGTCGACTGGGTAGTCGACACCCCAGGGACCAGGTCGACTGCGCAGTCGACCTGGGTGTCGACCTGGTCCAGTCGGCCAGGTTTTGGCTGAGCCCAATCTTGAGCTGCTGATGTGTCTTTAGGGCTGAGTTGGCAAATTTAACGGTTCAGGTTAGTCCTGAGTTGATCTGACGGTCTAAATAAACCCTAAACTCTATATATACCTTGGTAGTCTCTCACTCTAAATTCACATGAAAAATAGAATAGCCGCCGTCATGCCATCGCCATGGAACTCAGTGTAGCCGCCGCCAACTAAGAAGGAAGAAAGCTAATCAAAACTCTAATTCTACTCAACTCTAAAGCAAATCAAGACTCTCTTTCTTTTATAATTGTGAGTATGATGATCTTAATAAGATTATTAGCAAACTAATTAGATTAAGATGTGATATGGATCATAAGAAAATGATGTGAATTGTCATATATGTTGTTGTAAACCTTATGCTATCATGTATGTTGTAAATCCTATGTTATGTGATGATGATATCCTATATGTTGTAAATCATGCTATGATGATATTATATATGTTGCAAGTTTCTATGATAAGTTGCAATGTTACAAAGCCATGATGTTATTATGTTGTAGTTAGCTTATGAATCATGATGTTGGTTATATATATGTTTGGGGCTATGATGATTCACATGATAAATCACATGTACCTATGCAAGTTTAGATTGATTAGTATGTATAATCTCACATATCCTATGACATCTATTTAGACCTAAAATTAGGTTATAACATGTGTGAGTTCTATGGGTTAGATGCTAGTTTACACCATCATTATGTTGCATAAACCACATATGCAAGTTTATATATGAATTTGGGTTATGATCATATTATGTGAATTGTGACATTTTACCAAACAAGTTGACATCTTTAGATCCATGACATGTGTAGCTTTATGCAAGTTGTAGTTTTTTCCTATGCAAGTTTAGGTGTTCGACATCTATCACACATGCAAGTTTCACCCCGTTTATGATTAGATCTATTTTATTTGTCTATATGTTGTGATAATTTATCTTTGTGCTATGAGTTAGACTATTCGAGTCTAACATATATTTTGCGTTGAATAAGAGAACGTATAACGTGGGGTAGGGGTAATATTAAGGATTTAATATTAAGAAATTGGGGTGCAATTGATATGATTTTGCATACCATAAGTGGATGGCCATAATTGAGTCAATTATGGACTTCATTAAAATTGGAATTAATCAATGATTTGAATAGGGATATATTTAAAACTGGGGTAAAAGATTATAAGTGTTAATCAATGCTTAGAACATGAGGTTGGACTCGTTTGTGACGTAAAACTGCCCGGACCCGACCGGCAAATCCAGTAGTCACAAATGTCAGCCCAATGTGAGAGGTCCTAGGCCCAAATTAAAGCATAACAGTTGTAAAGACACGAGGTTAGACTCTTTTATGGTGTAAGACTGCCCGGACCCGCCCGACAAATCCAGTTGCCATAAATGCCAGTCTAATGTGAGAGGTCTTTATGAGGTTATGGCCTGAATGAATTAAGAAATACTTAACCAGATAAACATGTAAAGTGGGACATGGGGGTTATGTAGGTTCCTTAGATGGCATGAGGAATCTAGTGGGTGCCTTTAGTGGCATTTGAAATACGATTAGTAAGACTTAACCAAACACACATGTAAATGAACATGACTAAGAAGAGGGTTAAGTGGGATATACTAGTGGGGGCATGCTTAGGTGGATAGCTTGTGGGGGCCCATTTCAACCAGTAACCCAAAACGTATCTTTGTGGGCCTGACCCAAGTCGAGTACAGGACACGCATACTAGGCTTGACTATAAGAGGCCAAACGGGGTAGCGGTGGCAACGCAAGTCCAACGGGTTTCATATGCGTGTGTGGACCCGGGCTGGTAGGTAAGACGTTGTTGCATCGTGTAGGTATAAGTCGTGCATCCTCAAGTTGTATCGGGTTGCCACTTTAGGGGAGTGATACACTCCACTGTGGGGCCAGCACGGGTATCTACGAGTAGGGAGCCGATCGAAAGTGGGTAGTGGGGTACACCTAGCGGAGATAGGGGCAGGCGGCACCTATGTTGTAACAACCCGAATTTTAACAACGTGTTAAGACAAGAATCAAGGCAGAATTAAATTATAAAATCTGAATTAGGATAAACGGGTTGCGCCATTGTGTTCGTCTCGTTAAAATACGCGAAATAGAGTACGAAATTTCGTAAATCGGAGTCCGTATGACCGAGATATGGCCTCGCGAAGTTTCACGAAAATTCAAATCCGAAAACAGATTCGAATTCAGCCCAAAAAGAGAAGGCGGGAAAATTACCGCCAAACACACAGGGTGTCGACACCCGTGTCGACATGGGTGTCGACCCCCCTCCAGGGGGTCGACATGGGTGTCGACCCCTGGGTCGACCCCCCCTGGTCGAACCAGCGACCTGGTGCACCTGCTTCTGGTTTTGGCTCGGTTTTGGAGGCTTATGACGGATTTTGACGATTCAGATCTATCCTAGGGTTTATCCTACGGCCTAAAACTACCCTGACATCTATAAAAAGACCCCTAGACCTAGCCTAAACCCTCACAAATCACTCATGCCACGAAGTGCCGCCAAAATCAATCTTGATCATGGCCTCCATCTCCAACTCCAAGAGCTCATGCATTCAAATCGGATCCAAATCAAAGGTGCTAGCTTGCTACATCAAATCAAGGGAGTGGATCAACGTTGCTATGCAAGTTTCATGACGATTCTTCAACAAAGGAGCCACCTTTCTTGGTCAAGACGATTCATGATCTTTCTCTTGCCACGCTATGTAAGTTCTAGCTACTTGTAGATTCTAACGGTGGTTCTAATGTGACATAAGATAAAATGTGATGAAACATAAGTATGCTAGCCTATATGAACCTTGTCATGTCTCTTTTGCTTGAACCTATGACTTTGGGCTATGCTTAGTGACTAAATCATGCCACTTATGTTATGTTTAACCTAGTATATCTTGCAAGTTTGAATCTTTATCTATGGAATGTTAGCATGAACCTTTGGGAACCATTTGACTTGTGAAACATTGGCAAAGATTTGACTTTGGGGCTTATGCATGTAAATGAACCCAAACCCCTTATGTTATCATGCATGTTTGTGGCCAAATTCTCTTATGATACTATGCATGTTTGTGGCCAAATTCCCTTATGATACTATGCATGTTTGTGGCCAAAAACCCCTTATGATGCTATGCATATTTTGAGGCCAAACCCTTTTTGATACTATGCATGTTTGTGGCCAATCCCTTCTTGGCATCGTGCATGTTTTGAGGCCAATATGTAGCATAGTATCCTTACTAGGTTTACTCTCTTTTACTTAGGTTGGAAACACGATTTGGGTAGGATAGACGAGCGTGATTATGACATGAAAATTTGATATGGAATTTCATGAAAATATGACACTCATGATACACCTAAATGGGGACATGACATGTGGGGTAAACATGGGACTTGAAACTAGACACGGGGGTTGTAAGTGTAATAGAACACTAGACCAAAAATGAAATTGGCCAACTCGAGGTTGGGTTGAGTTTGTAGCATAAATCTACCCGGACCCGCCCGGCTTAACTAGTGGCTACAAACAATAGGATCCAATGTGAGAAGTTGGTCATGTCGCCGACTACCTACCATCTTTAGTCAATCGTGTACGAACGGAAAGGCAGAGAACTCCCAACAGACCAAGTTCTTGCTATCGAGTCATGGGTGAGGTTGGCCCATAGGAAAGTGGGGCTATAGTGGGGCCGGGATGCAGTTCTCATACATGATTTCTCTTGGATTGCCTTTCAGTAGTTGAGGGAGGGGACACGTGTGACCATAGCCACGGATACAAAAACAGACCTTGATATCTGCATCAGCAGATGACTTAAAGCTCCCGACCGAGTTCCGTATTTCTTGATTTGCCCTGGCACGGAACTCGGGTGGCACATTGAGATACATGTGCGTCTAGACATGGAAAACGATTCACGATACATACGTGGGATAAAGGGCGCGGTTGACGGGTGGCATAATCCCTAGTGGCCCTAGGTGGCCTGAACCCAAACCGAGACACGGAAATGTTCATTAGGTAGGATAATTCCTAGTGGTCCTAGGTGGCATAAATCCTAAGTGAACACGCGATAGTTCATGGTAAGAGAACATAACCAGATCAAGGGTAGCAGTCCAAAACAACTTCAAGGATAAAATGGTACTACGTTGAGGTGATATAGATTTACATGGGAAAGCCCGTACGGCCTACGGCAAAGGACTGAACTTATACATGGAAAGAAACATTTAAGTTGGGAAAACCTACATATGCTATATATTAGGTTGACATGAACCAGTACATGACATTGAGCAAGGGACATTCATAGTTAACACATGACGCGGGTTGGGATACTAGTACGAGAGGTGCAGAGCAAATATACATGTTAGAACCATGAGAAATATACATGATAGATACCGTGGGATGTTATACATGATAGATACCTTGGGATAGTATACTTGATAGAAACCTGATGATGTGATACCTTGATTTATCTTGACACCGTAGTTTATCATGATACTTTAGTTTATCTTGCTACAGTAGTTCATCCGGTCATCTGGGTTTAGCTTTATCTATCTTGTCGTCATCCTTATGTTTACTTTCAGTTTATGCATGTCATGTTACCTTTACCTGTTTTTATACTGGAAGTAGATAGGACTTACCAGTCTTTATGACTGACCCCGTTTTGTTACGTCTCTTTGTCTTCCGTTCCCCCCCCCTTAGGTTTTCAGGGAGGAAATGCTGTTATTTAGTTCGGACCTCTTATGCTTTAAGGTCATCATGTATAGTTTGGTTTTCTCTTGGCTATGGCTGCTTCACCGCTTTATTTTGGGGAATAATTTATGAAAAGGTTTTTTGCTTCTTTACTATTGCAAGACAGGTTTTTGATGTATTCTGATGTAAAAGGCTTTAGACCTTATTTTATAAGGTAATGGAATTTGTTTTACTTCCGCTGTTTTATATATTTTTGTGCATGTTTACCTCGATAACGCTTCACCAAACCTAGTGCATTCCCCTTGTGAGTGACTATAGCGGAGGTGGGGTGTTACATTTGGTATCAGAGCAGAAGGTTACCAGACTGGGCAAAAGTTTTTAAAACCTTCTGAAAATTATTTGAGAAACCGTTTACAAAGAAGCATTTTTCAAGAAAAGTTTTTTTTAAGGCTATTCCCCAAAGGCCATTAGCACTATCCTTTGTTTCCTTGATTGAACCTCTTTTCCTTTCTTTCCTCCATCTGTAGTCACAGTAGTTTTAACTGCGACTAATCCTTGTCTAGCAACGTAAGTGTTTTCCCGTGCGATGGAGGAAGTTCTCGAGAGACCTGTTACCGAAGTTATAAGAAGGGATAATAAGAGCAAGGATAAAGGACACGGGCTTAAGAATAAGCAACTTGTTGGTATGGCTTGATCCACAGAGGAAGATAAGGACAAGATCAGAGAGAGGGCAATTGTATGCTCTCATTTCTAGCGTACCTAAGAGGAATGGTACCGTTTCTGTTAAAGGCTTAGCCTTTCTTTTCTATCGTCCCGTCTAGACTTTGTTTTGATCATCGGATCATTTAAGTCTGCTTCGATAGTTAAGTCTCTGCACCTTAGTACTAGCATGGTAGAAGATCCCACTTTTGTCCCAAAATCTGCTTGGAGAGTCGATACATTTCTTCATGACTTATTTGGATTTGAGAATGACATGTCTCGGCTACGGATGGATTCTAGGGATAAAGTGGTCACCCAATAAGGGGTGCCATTCTCGGTTTTGGAAAGAGGGTAGTTAGACTCTCGACTCATCTTGGTAATACCCTCGAAGTCTCGTATAACCTTTTGGGTTCTGTCATGGTTAGTTACCTAGAATCTCGGGATGCAGTTGTTGGTAATCCGTTCGAGTAGGATTCGCCGCTAAGGCGGATGGTTCGTTTCGCTTATGCATGAGTTATGGGGATCACCCTAGTAAATACTCTTGGCAACATGGATTGGCATTGGCAAGCGAGATCCAGAATTCCCTAGAGAATTTTGGAGAGCTTGCATGAGTAAGTGGATACGTTTGAGCCAAGTATACTAGGGAAAGGATAAGTGAAAAAAGAACGAGAGACGACGATGAAATGGGTTCCAACCCATGTTTTGGAAACAGGAATTAAGAAGCTACGGGATCATGAAGTTAAAAGACGGTCAAGGCACAATGGAATTAAGCTCAAGGGAGGGCGACTTAGAAGGTTGAAGTCTAGATACGTGCATCAATATCTCTTTTTAAGAGTATATCCTGGATCCCTGGTTTTTCCTGTAGAGCTTGCTCGCATGTTATCTTTTGGTGAATATCCTCTCGGTCCTGTTTCTGTTGCAAACCCCGTAGGGAGTTTACCTTGTTTATCTCCTCGATCCTATCGTGAGAACCTTAGGTAGAAACCTATAGATGTAAACATGTGTTTGAAACATGTTATGATTGATATGGTTGCAAATGATTTCAAGTGGTTGCTCGTGGATGCGCGAATACACATTAGATACTAGATCGACACACTCACATTTCATATTGCATATGCACAAGTATTTATACCTGTTTATGGATGAAATTGAATGTGTTATCATGTGGATGTTGCATATGAATGAATGGTTGTGCACGCATATAGTGTTTATATGACTAGGACTATTTGCATACATGTTGGATTCATGGCACTAAACATAATTTGCATTAGAAGATCATTCAGGCCTGATCATTAGCATTAGCTAAGGAACATATACACACACTTTCTGCATATGTTCATACAACATTAGAAATCTTTTAAGGACAATGATTACTTGTGGATGATGTTTTGAGTAGATGGATGATGGATGGTAGGATACGTTCTTCCTAACTTGGAGATTTCGGGGACGAAATCCTTAAAGGAGGGGAGAATGTAACAACCCGAATTTTAACAACGTGTAAACATGTGTTCGAACCAGCGACCTGGTGCACCTGCTTCTGGTTTTGGCTCGGTTTTGGAGGCTTATGACGGATTTTGACGATTCAGATCTATCCTAGGGTTTATCCTACGGCCTAAAACTACCCTGACATCTATAAAAAGACCCCTAGACCTAGCCTAAACCCTCACAAATCACTCATGCCACGAAGTGCCGCCAAAATCAATCTTGATCATGGCCTCCATCTCCAACTCCAAGAGCTCATGCATTCAAATCGGATCCAAATCAAAGGTGCTAGCTTGCTACATCAAATCAAGGGAGTGGATCAACGTTGCTATGCAAGTTTCATGACGATTCTTCAACAAAGGAGCCACCTTTCTTGGTCAAGACGATTCATGATCTTTCTCTTGCCACGCTATGTAAGTTCTAGCTACTTGTAGATTCTAACGGTGGTTCTAATGTGACATGGGATAAAATGTGATGAAACATAAGTATGCTAGCCTATATGAACCTTGTCATGTCTCTTTTGCTTGAACCTATGACTTTGGGCTATGCTTAGTGACTAAATCATGCCACTTATGTTATGTTTAACCTAGTATATCTTGCAAGTTTGAATCTTTATCTATGGAATGTTAGCATGAACCTTTGGGAACCATTTGACTTGTGAAACATTGGCAAAGATTTGACTTTGGGGCTTATGCATGTAAATGAACCCAAACCCCTTATATTATCATGCATGTTTGTGGCCAAATTCTCTTATGATACTATGCATGTTTGTGGCCAAATTCCCTTATGATACTATGCATGTTTGTGGCCAAAAACCCCTTATGATGCTATGCATGTTTTGAGGCCAAACCCTTTTTGATACTATGCATGTTTGTGGCCAATCCCTTCTTGGCATCGTGCATGTTTTGAGGCCAATATGTAGCATAGTATCCTTACTAGGTTTACTCGCTTTTACTTGGGTTGGAAACACGATTTGGGTAGGATAAACGAGCGTGTTTATGACATGAAAATTTGATATGGGATTTCATGAAAATATGACACTCATGATACACCTAAATGGGGACATGACATGTGGAGTAAACATGGGACTTGAAACTAGACACGGGGGTTGTAAGTGTAATAGGACACTAGACCAAACATGAAAGTGGCCAACTCGAGGTTGGGTTGAGTTTGTAGCATAAATCTACCCGGACCCGCCCGGCTTAACTAGTGGCTACAAACAATAGGATCCAATGTGAGAAGTTGGTCATGTCGTGCTTAAGACCCGAGGTTAGACTAGGTTGTGGTGTAAAACTACCCGGACCCGCCCGGCTTAACTAGTAACCACAACAAGGTCTAATGTGAGAGGTTGAGAGTGCATTAATTAAATTAATGCCACATGATAAGGTTAAGTAAATTTGACTAATGACACTTAACCGATATGACACGAATGGGTAGGTTAAGTGGGACCGGGCTTGATTTCTTAATGACACTTAACCATACAAGACAATTAGGAGATGGGGTTAAGTAATTTACGCTTAACTAATCCGACTTGGTAATTAGATGGGGTTAAGTAATTTACACTTAACTAATCCGACTTGGTAATTAGATGGGGTTAAGTAATTTAGACTTAACTAATCTAAACACGGTAATTAGATGGGGTTAAGTAACCTATACTTAACTGATCTAAACACGGTAATTCGATGGGGTTAAGTTAAACACTTAACCAATCTAAACTTGGTAATTCAATGAGGTTAAGAAACCAATACTTAACCAACTTAACATGATAATTTAATGGGGTTAAGTAACTTATAGTTAACCAATTATACATGATGATTTGATGAGGTTAAGTAACATATACTTAACCAATCTAACATGTGGACTTGATAGGGTTAAGTCATAAGACCTTTTGAATATACTTAACCCTTGTAGTATGATTAGTGGATGGGGTTAAGCTAACCCGTACTTAAACAATCCGGCTCGATGATCTGATGCGATTTAGATAATTTATGCTTGATCAATCTAACACGATAATCTGATAGGGTTAAGACAAACCAATACTTAACCAATTTGACTTGATAGGGTTAAGTCATGCGCTTCTTGGTATACTTAACCAACTTGTAGGGCTAAGCCTTGAACTTAAATACTTAGCCAATCTTGACATGATTTGTAGGCGGGCTAAGTCATGAACCTGAATAACAACACTTAACCCAATAGACAAAACCCTAGTGAGAGGAACTAGGTAGAAAATCGTGGTTAATCAAGGGTAACGGGGAAAAGAAGCTAAGTGGTAAACCTTAGTTAAGTATAACTAAGTAATAATTCTTAGCCAAGGACATGGGACTAGTTCATGAATGGATGAGTAACCCGATACGGTAGGTCATCGCTTAAACACACGAGGAGGAGCAAATTATCCGACTTGGATAAGGGCTCCAACGAACTGGGTGACGAAGCGGTAGCTTCGGGGGACGTGAGGGTACTCTTGGTATCCCTCTATGAGGTGGCAGGTGGTCCATGAAACCCGGCCTCACAGAGGTTAAGGTCTGCGGTAGAAGAGCCAAGAGTATGCCTTGGTTGCTATGCGAGCGACCTAAAGACTGGGGTGGATTAGCGTGGAGTCGATGATACTTGTTTTTGCCCTGGATAGCACGTCGCCGACTACCTACCATCTTTAGTCAATCGTGTATGAACGGAAAGGCAGAGAACTCCCAACAGACCATGTTCTTGCTATTGAGTCATGGGTGAGGTTGGCCCAAAGGAAAGTGGGGCTATAGTGGGGCCGGGATGCAGTTCTCATACATGATTACTCTTGGATTGCCTTTCAGTAGTTGAGGGAGGGGTCACGTGGGACCATAGCCACGGATACAAAAACAGATCTTGATATCTGCTTCAGCAGACGACTTAAAGCTCCCGACCGAGTTCTGTATTTCTTGATTTGCCCTGGCACGGAACTCGGGTGGCACATTGAGATACATGTGCGTCTAGACATGGAAAACGATTCACGATACATACGTGGGATAAAGGGCGCGGTTGACGGGTGGCATAATCCCTAGTGGCCCTAGGTGGCCTGAACCCAAACCGAGACACGGAAACGTTCATTAGGTAGCATAATCCCTAGTGGTCCTAGGTGGCATAAATCCTAAGTGAACACGCGATAGTTCATGGTAAGAGAACATAACCAGATCAAGGGTAGCAGTCCAAAACAACTTCAAGGATAAAATGGTACTACGTTGAGGTGATATAGATTTACATGGGAAAGCCCGTACGGCCTACGGCAAAGGACTGAACTTATACATGGAAAGAAACATTTAAGTTGGGAAAACCTACATATGTTATATATTAGGTTGACATGAACCATTACATGACATTGAGCAAGGGACATTCATAGTTAACACATGACGCGGGTTGGGATACTAGTACGAGAGGTGCAGAGCAAATATACATGATAGATACCGTGGGATGTTATACATGATAGATACCTTGGGATAGTATACTTGATAGAAACCTGATGATGTGATACCTTGATTTATCTGGACACCGTAGTTTATCATGATACTTTAGTTTATCTTGCTACAGTAGTTCATCCGGTTATCTGGGTTTAACTTATCTATCTTGTCGTCATCCTTATGTTTACTTTTAGTTTATGCATGTCATGTTACCTTTACCTATTTTTATACTGGAAGTAGATAGGACTTACCAGTCTTTATGACTGACCCCGTTTTGTTTCGCCTCTTTGTCTTCCGTTCCCCCCCCCCCAGGTTTTCAGGGAGGAAATGTTGTTATTTAGTTCGGACCTCTTATGCTTGAAGGTCATCATGTATAGTTTTGTTTTCTCTTGGCTATGGCTGCTTCACCGCTTTATTTTGGGGAATAATTTATGAAAAGGTTTTATGCTTCTTTACTATTGCAAGACAGGTTTTTGATGTATTCTGATGTAAAAGGCTTTAGACCTTATTTTATAAGGTAATGAAATTTGTTTTACTTCCGCTGTTTTATATATGTTCTGTCTTGTAATATTTCTGTGCATGTTTACCTCGATAATGCTTCACTAAACCTAGTGCATTCCCCTTGTGAGTGACTCTAGCGGAGGTGGGGTGTTACATATGTAGTCAGCTAGGGGTACACGAAGTTATTTATAAAATTTCTAAGTGAAGCAAGTGGGTGGTGGGGTACACCTAGCGGAGATAGGGGCAGGCGGCACCTATGTAGTCAGTTAGGGGTACACAAAGCTATTTATATAATTTCTAATACGGTGAGTGGGATCAACCTTTAGGGTGACTGGTGTGGTGCAGTGTAGTAATTATTCGTTAGTAATTAGGTGTGCCTTTAACGTTATGTTTATCTGCTCTTCCGTACCCAATAGTTCATAGACATTTCCTTATTTTCCAGCTTGTGCCTCAGTCTAATTATTTTAATAATAGTATTGTTAGAATTATCATACTCGCCAGACTTTATGTCTGACCCCCTCCATTTCTATCTTTCCCCCCACCAGGTCCTCAGGGTGAGCCCAGCTCTAGCGGAGTTTGATTGGATTGCTTTATCTCTCTTTTGGAAAGCTTGGACCGCTGAAGTAAAGTCCAGCTTGTTATCTTCTTTAATGGCTATTTATGTAATGGGGTTATGTATTTTGTTTTATCAAGATGGATATTGTACTTGACTCTGATTTATGGTTTTATGATGTAACAAACATGTTTAATTTCCGCTGCAATGAAATAAAGTTTTAGATTTCCAAGTACTACTTATTATATGTCTTGTTGTAATTTTTCTGTTCTATATTCACTTAAAACCTCCATGGAAGTTAATGCATTCCCTTTGTGAGTGACATTAATGGACGTGGGGTGTTACAATTATTATTGACATGGAAAGGAGATTTAAATTAATTACCTATATGATTCCACCAGTACGGTGTATGTGATTTCATTCAACCAGATTTAATCAACTAAATTGATCAAATAAACAGTCATTAATCCATTCATCGTAATCACAATAACTTAAACAACCAAATAACGGTGCGCAAAGCGTTACGATAAATAAAGCTTGGTCTATAGTGTATTCTAACCGCATAAACACCCATCAACATTCTATATCAATCATTCATAACACCCATGATCATCAATGAAATATTAATTATAATTAACAACTAATTATAATTAACCGTTATTACTAATTTAAAATAAATTTAAATTAGAACTCTCACCTACATGCTTCCAAATTCATCGATGTTGAAACCCGCATTCACCGCGAATCAAATCTACAAGCGATCACATACAAACTTTTCGGACGACACACGCCATTCTTCTTGCGAACACAACGCATGTATATATATATATATATATATATATATATATATATATATATAAATGTATATACACACACCCTTAACAATGCTTAAATACCGTAGCAACGGGAGGCCCTTATTTG
The DNA here is from genome assembly GCA_030737875.1 of Allium sativum. Lineage (NCBI taxonomy): Eukaryota > Viridiplantae > Streptophyta > Magnoliopsida > Asparagales > Amaryllidaceae > Allium > Allium sativum. The sequence goes on from CM060921.1 coordinate 125,584,138, forward strand.
GTTCACGAACGGACATAGGACTTACAATGAACTGGGCTCTAGTGGAGGCTATGGCCGTTGACCTAGCTTGCGTTTGAGAGAGGAAATGTGGCAACTCTCTGGGGTGTGTTGTTTTACGGAGTGTCTGCTGCTCTTAAGGGAAGAGAGGAAATGGTCTTTGTCTAGTGGTCAAGGCGAGAATGGAGTGGCCTCCAACGGTGCAGGGGGTTGGGGCAGGTGGTAGTTGATGCCTGGAGTGTGGTGGCGGAGCCAGAACAGTGGGGGTCGACTGCTTTTTTATAGGAGATTGTGTACTGAAGGTGACGGGGTGTCTTCAAGTTGGTGTGGTGGAGGTTGTTAAGGGAAAAGCAAGGGTTTGCTAAATGGAGACATGGGATTTTAGGAATATCTGAATGCGTTCGGCGGAGAAGAAGATAGTCATGTAGGGAGGTTGGGTAATGGACTAAGGAGTATGGCAACATAAGGAGGAAGGGGTCGAGCAAGACACAGGGAAGAAGAGGTTTGCGATGGGGCTGGAATCCACACGAGAAATGAAATAAGGGAGTAACTGCTGTGGTGATGGGGGAAATTTGCCTGAGACGGAAAAAGGAAATAGTGGTAACCAAAAATTTGGCTATAGTGAGATGAAAATGGGAAATAGATGTTTGCGGAGAACCCGATGAGAAAAGAGAAAATACGGAAGGAATAAATTGTCCTAAGTTCGCAAGCGGTACAAATGCAAATAAAAAAACAGATGTTGTAGCACTTGTCCTTTTTGTAGAAAAGTGTCCTTTGCATGCCTTAAGACATCTACACGTTTTAATACATAATTTTTTATTTGATTATTTTATTTTCCACAAGGGTTTGGACCAAATGGTTAGCTCACGCATATTTCATATCCGAGCACTTGCTTGAAATTTGCCATCTATTTTTACTGATTATTTATTGGTTATTAGTGAGTTACATGTATAACAAACGATCAGAAAATTATATTCCTATCATGTGCAATAGTGTCTATAGATCTCAAACAATTAAAAAGAAACCGGTTAGTTGATCCTGTAAAGTGTTCAAAGGACCACAGTTGCCTTAAAATACGTTAGAAAAAATATATGCTTATTTTCCAAATTAAAAATTACAGAATTTTTTTATAAAATATTTTAAAACTGCGCATACAAAGACCGAACTATTATTTTAAACCGATATTTAATTATAATTTATTCTTTATTCAAATCTTTAATTTACAAATTCTTTTTAAATAACATCTTTAAAATAAACCATTCCTCGTAAATTTAATATTCTTATATGAATATAAATATGTTATTAGACAATATCATTGCTCATTAGAACTATAATATCAGAAAATCTTTATAGATTAACTATAAGTTTTCCAATACAAAACCTATTTATATATACTCAAGACTCAAAATTTATATTTAAACTTCATTAAACCCAATTTAAATATTTTTGAAATTCATACCTTTGAAATATAATTAATATAAATCTTAATATCCGAAATAAGTTAGAAAATCTTTATACTTTATTTTTAAATCCTTTTAATTACTTATTAATGTTAAACTTTATCTATTTCTATTTTATGCTATTAAATTACATCTAAATAGATCCTATCTTACAAATCCATATATTATAAAATTTAAATAATCTCTTTACTTATAAAAATCTTATAAACCAAATATATCCTAAATATTCCAACTAATATTTATTCAAAGTAAATTATAAAATATTATTAAATCAATATTTGTAATTAAATAGGATTTAATTAAATCTATATTTAGAAAATATTGGATCGTTACAATCTCCACACCTTAAAACTTTTCGTCCTCGAAAAGTGAAGACTGTTACCATTTACTTAAAAATACAATAAAATACTTATTAATACTAAATTTAGTTTCAAATAATAGGATCAAAATATGAAATAATTTCTCCGATTTAGAATCCCAATTTTATTTCCAAACATTCGAAATACCCTATTTCCTTTTCATATGGAATCATACTTTCTTCAGGATTTCCTTTAAAACATACATAATTTCGAAAATTTCATGATAAACTACATAACAATATTTATGTTCCAAGTCGAGAGGTTTATACCAATGATAAGGCCACTAGGCACGACCTACGTGTATCAGTATAAATAAATGATGTCTCTCCGGACCCTAAAGAAGAACATCAAACAAAGGTTTACACTCACGTCATATCTTTCTTTAGTCTCGGGTTACTCAGATCTTAGTACTAAATCATTTTATTTCATATCCCCAAGTTATAAATTATTCTGCAACACTATTTTACCAATATTTTCAAATCATATTTCAAAATCTGGGGATTTCAAGTCGTCGAACTAACATCTAAATGACTTGGAATAATCTACTTCGTACACAATTCGGAAATCAGAATTTTCATTTTACAAACAATTCAGCTTAAATCCAACAATATACAATATTGAACTTTACAATTTTCCAAATCATAGGATTTATAAACAATTTCAATTTATGGACCATATCAAGTTTCCATGAAAATAAATTTCAAATTATCTTACAAAATAGCATATTGGATAAATTCAACATTTTTTAATCTCATTTGTACTCAATACAATTTCAAAGTAAGAGATAATTCGAAATACTTATTTCCAAATCCAAAATTATGTTATTAATACAACTTGTCCTTAGATTCATCAAAACAAGGAAAAGGAAGGGTTCCAAGATGGCATAGTTTCAAAATTTTAAACATAAAGAGACCGTAGAAATGATAAGCAAAAGTTGGTGTTGGGTCAAAGGTAAACAAACAAACCAACGAACGAAGAAGTAGAATTATTTTCAAAAATTCATTACTGTACAGATTTTATTCATTTAAGAATTCAATTTATATTCTATAAACAAGGAATACATCACTTATTAAATTTTGCTTATCTATTTCATTTCATATTTATTTATCGAAATGTTTCATTAAAATTTATCCAAGCAATTTCGAACACTTATCTAATGGTTTTAAGTATCTCTCGACTTTTAAATTGGAATCATATAGTCACCCCACTTTTAAATTTATTTTTGGTAGTATTAGAATTAAGAAAGATAAGATTTTATGTGAAATGCAAGATTTAGACTAGTTGAGTGAGGCTAGGACTCTTAATCTTGTTGAGAGAGATAGACTTTGCAACCTTAGAAATGATTTTAAACTGATTTTGGAAAAAGGAAGAAATTATGTGGAAGCAAAGATCCCATGTTCAGTGGATTAAGGAAGGTGATAATAACACAAATTTTTTTCATAGTATGGCTAATAAGAGGAGGCGAGATAATTTGATTCATTCTATTTTTCTAAATGATGAGGAATTGACTGTTCAGAGGGATTTAAATGAAGCTTTCACTAGTTATTATAAACAGATTTTCTGATCTAAGATTAAGAGAAGAATTAACGTTAGATGGAAGGATATTTATCAAAATGTCGTAAAGGGTGAGTAAGTAGATTTAGGCAAGCCTTTTTCTGAGCAGGAGATTTGGAAGGCAATTAATGATATGCCTAGTGACAAAGCTCCTGGGCCTGATGGTTTTTCGGTGCTTTTTTATAAGCAGTTTTGGGAGGTATTGAAATTTGAGTTTATCAATTTATTTAATGATTTTTACAGTGGGAATTTGTGTTTTGGTAGTTTTAGTTTTGCTAATGTTATCCTTATTCGAAAGAGAGAGGATGCTAAATATTTAAAGGATTTTAGACCTATTTCCTTAATTAATGTTTCTGTTAAAATTATTTCTAAAGTTCTAGCGAATAGGCTTAGTAGGAAGATGAATGATCTTATTGACTGTTCATAATCTGCTTTTATTAAAGGTAGAAACATAGTGGATGGAGTAGCTGCGGTACAGGAATATATTAATGTATGCTGTAAAAATAATTTTACATGTGCCATTTTGAAGTTAGATTTTGAGAAGGCTTTTGATTCCATCGACTGGGATTTTATTTGTTAATTGTGTCTTGCTAGGGGTTTTAGCATCAGATGGATTAACGGGATTATGCTCTTACTTAGGTCTGGGTGTTCTAATATTGTTGTTAATGGGGTTGCGGGTAAGAAGATTCAATCGAAGAGAGGTCTTAGACAGGGTGACCCTCTATCACCTCTTTTATTTAATCTAGCGGCTGATGTTTTTTCTAGAATTATTAAGAGAGCTGGGAGATTAGGAATATTAGGTAATGTTGGTAATGAGATATTAATTAATGAACTATCTTTACTCCAATTTGCAGATGATACATTATTGTTTTCCTCGCATTTACCTAAACACATTATTGCTCTCAAGTTTATTCTTTATTGTTTTGAGATGTTATCAGGCCTTAGAATAAATTTTGAAAAGAGTGCCATTATGGTTATTAATGATTTTGATAATGTGGAATCTAGGGTTGCAAGTACATTAAACTGTTCTATCATGAAATTTCCGTTCGATTATTTGGGTTTTAAAATTAGGCCTTCGAAGCTCAAGAAGGATGATTGGTTAGTTATTATTGATAAGATAAATAATAGATTATCAAGTTGGAATAATAGATTTCTGTCTAGAGCAGGTAGATTAGTGCTTATTAATTCGGTATTATATGTTATTCCTACCTATTGGATGTCTATTCATAGACTTCCTCAATTGGTCATTGCGAAAATTGATAGAATAAGACGTAATTATCTTTGGAGTGGGGACCATATTTGTAAAGGTTATAAATGTTTAGTAAACTAGGAGGTGTGTTGTAACGCCAAGAAAGATGGGGGCCTGGGGATCATTAATCTATATAATTTTAACTCTTCCTTATTAGCCAAATGGTTATGGAGATTTAGATGTCCTAAAGTGTTGACTACTTGGAAGGTTATTGTTTCCAAATTTAACTATCCAGGAGGCGAGTATATTGTTGGATCTAGCGCTAGTTGGTTAAATAGATTATCTTACTTTTGGAAGTCTGTTTTAAAGTGCTTTGATTTTTTTAATTTAGGTTGTAAGGTGATTGTTCATTCGGGAAATCTTACCTACTTTTGGAATGATGTGTGGATTTCTCGTTTACCGCTTAAAATCGAATTTAGTGAGCTTTTTAATAATTGCAGTTTTAAAAATGCTTTAATTAAGGATGTTTATAGAGGGGATTTGGATCCCCCATGGGAATTTTCTTTTGATAATATCTTAGAAGAGGGAATATTAAGAAAATTAGCATTACTCGAAGCTAAGTTAACCTTATATCACATGGATGAGAATAGAGACTCTATCAGTTGGAATATGGGTAAGAGTTCAGTTTTTTCAGTCAATTCGATGTATAAGTTTATAAAATTTTCGGGGATTTCACATCGGACTTTTAAGTTTATTTGGAAATCCATTGCGCCTCCTAAAGCTAAGTTTCTTACGTGGTTAATTGTTCATAAGAAGATTAATACGATTGAGATTTTAAAGAAAAAGAATTTTATTTTAGATGTTAAATGTTGTTTTTGTAATCTTTTGAATGAAGATGTTGATCATTTATTTTTCTCATGTATTATTACGAATTCTATTTTTAATATGGTTTTAAGGATATTTGTTTTTGATTGGCATAACACTTTTAGCAGATATGTTGACTATTGGGATTCTTTTAGATTTATTTATAACTCAAGACAGAGATATGTATTAGATTCTTTAGTTATTATCACAAGTTGGTTCATATGGTTTGAGAGAAATCAGAGATTTTTTCATTCTGTTTCTATGTCTGAGGATAATTTAATCATTAAGATAGTGTACTTTTGTCTGGGTTGGATGTCTAATTCGCATTTTAAGCCATTTAGGGAATTGTACTTTAAGAATTTTTGTATAAGGTTAGATTCAATTTGAGTTTATTCATTTTAATTAACAGATTTTTTTGTAATAGACTACGTCTGTGTTGTTAATCTCTTTGTTAGATTTTGCTCGTTTGTCTCTTTTTTCTTTTTTCTTATACACACACATATATATATACGGTACATACACATAATTATATATATATATATGTATACATACATATTATATATATATATATATGTGCTTATATACCCTTATACATATGTGTGATGAAATTACTAATAGTTTGTTGAGATTTATGCAGTTTCAGATTGTGGATATAGAGGAAGAGTTGAGTTGATAGCTGGCTGGATTAGTGACTGTCTCTGTGCGGGATACATTTACTGTTTTTGAGTTGGAGTGTTTATTTTGGATGTATAGCTTCTATTTGGTTACTTTGGGATATATTTGTTTTGTATAAGAGTAGATATACTTCAAATCGGGTAGTGGCTTTGCCGGAATTCGATTCTGAAGTATGATGGGCGGTGGTTTATCCGGAGTTCATCTATCTACTTTCTTATACATTCATATAGCCATGTTTTGTATTATATGGTCAGATTTTGTAGCATTTTTGTTATATATTATATATGTGTGCTCTCTTCTTTTCAGAAGATCACACATCTTTGTTTTCAAAAAAAATATAGTCACCCCACTTTCGAAACTCGAAAATAAATACTAATGACGCTGCAGTCATCAACGAATTATCTTCAAGTGACTAGAGTGTGATTCAATATCTATCTAGTATATATTGGATTTTGTATATATGTTAGGTAGGCGTATATCAAAAACCTTACATACTTGATAGTCCAATCTTGACGTCAATAATGTACTCAAAACCCTTATCATAAATTATATTTTAGAATAATCACACTTTTCAAAACGATTACTTATTTTCAAAATAATATAGATTTCAAAATACGTTCTCTCAAGCATAATACTCCATAATCTGATTCTAGGCTATTTCTAACCCTATCTCTAATCAGATACTATAACTCTAATGAGTTCTATCCTTTTTCAAATATGTTGTACCTCATAGTTTTGTATAAACCAAAGCTCTGATACCACTTGTAATGACCCGTCCTTTAGACCGATTCTCGTCGGTAATTAAACCAACTTAAATTGTTCATAAAGGCGGAGGTTATGGGTACTAACATATTTGGACACAAAGAATAGAATTTTTTATTTCATTACAAAATGTTTTACCACAGAGTTACAGTGAATCAGAGTATATCATAAGCTCAGCGGAAAACAACTTGCTCTCACCGGAAGAAGTAAACCAAAACAAGACTCTAGCTCCAATCAGAAATCGACTCTGAAACTAAACTTGAAAACTAAACTACAAGCTGCCCATGTAAAATATTGGCACCCAAAGTTTAGGTGGGGAACAATAAACTCTAGGTTAGTCGTGGGACTGGTGTGAGAACACAAAATAGTTATTATTTCGATTTATTTTAAAGTTGGGAAAATTCACCGGACCATGCCGCTAACACAGAACGAGTTTATTCCATGTGAATTCCCGTGCATAGAAATCCGCAATGACTTTGGAAAATGAATCTATCATAAGCTCGTCCCACATCACATAATGCAATTGCATACCAGATGGGCGAGTTTTTTCTTATGATAACTAAAAATGCTTTTACACGTGAAAATCCTCTTTAAATACCATAACCAGTGCATAGTGTTGAAAATCGTTTCATAAATAAATATATTAACCTTAGCGAGCATAGTGACTATGCCCACATATATAGTTTACAAACAAGTCGAGAAGCTCGTATTAGTTATTGAGTTTCCAACATGATAGTTCCTGGCATGAAAGATCAATCGAGGACACAAAGCTAAGTATCTCCCGGTTAATATCTAGACACGGACATCGAATACATAGCGCAAAGTATATATCTTGGTTTTCATCCAGACATCAGACACCGTATATACTTTATTCCCTCAGGTTTCGAGGTAGATCTACCGCCACAGCTTTCGATTTCCACTAGAGATTATGTATACAACCTAATCTCCAGTTTACCATTAATCCAGGGTGTGAGGTTCGTCGATGTCACGATATACACAAATCTACGCTTCAATAATCATGCTTTGATCATTGCTAGCTCATTTCATAACTCGAGTATGTCACATTGATAATTCACGACATGTCACTGATTTCTACCGATACATAACCCCTAAGCTCATATGTATTAGAGACGAGAATAATTTATTGCTACAAATTCGATATGAATTAACAGAAGTTAATGCTACGTAGTCAATTTCAATGTCAAATACACAATCCATACGAGTCCGTTCTGGGTCTGAACGAAACAATAATCCGAAGATATGCAAATATATTCAGATCTCATGCCACTTATAACCTTGTATTAGGTGATCGGCCCAACCAAAGAATCAACAATCAAACCAAATAATTCTAAGATTCTCGGTCTTCACTTACAAATTTCCAACCCTTCAATTCCTTTTTAACGTCAAATTACTTGGAATGGTTTCGAACTTATATTCAATCCCGGACTTTCCAAATAATAAGCGTACTTAAAAACAATAGTTATGGACTTTACAAGTTTCTCGATTCAAATCTCCTTTCCAAATCGTTATCAATTCCTTTCAAATTAAGGTTGGATTCATTCAATTTCCATCTTGACCCATTTCTCGAAATTCAATATTCATTTCCAACCTCATATTTCGAAACAAAATCCATTTATTTGTCGTTATCTGTAATAACCCGAAATTCTGAGCTAGTTTAAATTTTTTATTTCAGCAATTTTAGCAAATTTTGAATATTTAAAATGAATTATTTTAAATAAAAATCAACGAGAACTTTATTTTGAATATAATTCGAACCTATATATTATATACGTCGTCGTTAGAATATAAATATTTATATATGAATTATAAAAGGAATGAAAATGGCGCGGTAGTTCGATAATTCGATTTCAAACTCCAATTGAATGTACCGGGTGCAAAACAATCCGGATTTTAGTGAAACCAAAAACATTAGGATCTAATTGATGATATCTTTCCAACGAATCCGAAAAATCAAAATTTCATAGCGGGAATCAAAAGATATGTCCAGTTGAAAATTCTGAATAGTCGGTATGGAATTCAGGCCCTTAAAAATGGAAATCTTGCAAACGACCTCGGATTTCGACGAAACCACTTTTGTTGGGTCCGTGATGTCAAGTTATTGCTAGATTCCAAATTTCATAATTTTTCGAATCAATATGTGAGCGTGGTAAAGGAAAACGTGTTTGACCAGTTTTAGTTGATTTTAATCGACTGGAAATTGGCCATTTTTCAAACGGTCTCAGAATTCAACGAAACTAGTTTTGTTAGGACCGTATCGTCAATACGAAGCTAGAAAATATTTTCCTGGAATTTTCCGAGTTAGTATGTGACCCCGGTGAATTGAAATGCGCGTTCAAATTCAATATATAGAGTTATATGTTGATTTTGACGAAAACTGATTGTAACGATCGAATCAGCTTACAATACATATCCCATTGTGTTCGGAATGGGGGTAAAACGCTATAGACGACAAGCGGTGGGCCTTGTTTTGAGGTCGAAAATAAAAGTTGCTTTTTGGCGAAAAATAAATTAATTAAATAATAAAAAAATATATACTCTTCTCCCTAGACCTAGCCCCCCGTATCATTTCAAAACAGACCCGAAATAAAAAAAAAGAAATCAGAAGCAGGCGACAGGGGGGGGGGATGAACCTCCGCCGCCGCCACTACCTCGCGCCCCTCCATGTCGGAGCCGCTGACCTCTGGTGGAAGCCCTCCCCAGCGCGACGCCCTCCCTCAATCCACGTTTCCCCATTTCAGCTACCCATCGCGCCGCCCAAAGCTGACGCCACCGCCACCGTACCTCCCCCTTAGCTCGACCGCCGTCCTCCCCCTAGCTTCCTCCCTCCACACGCGACCCCACACTCATCTGAAACCGCCAAACCCAATTTCCCCCACAAACCCTAACCGCGAGCACCACCCACCGCCTCCACCTGGCCAGCGAACCCCCTTCAACCCTCCGACGCCGGAGCCACCACCACTACCGAGCTCTGAAACCCTCCCCACCAATGATAAGGTAAATTAATTTAATTAAATTAGTTTTAGGTTAAAATCAGTTTTTATATTTAGTTAAAATCAGTTTTTATATTTAGTTAAAATCAGTTTTTATACTTAGTTCAAATCAGTTTTTATACTTAGTTCAAATCAGTTTTTATATTTAATTTAAATCAGTTTTTGTGTGTATTTACATAGTAGGAAAATCAGTTTTTAGTATACAAAAGACTATATTTTTATAAAGGCGAAATCTATATTTTTGAAATGGAATTTTTATCTATATGACATCGTAGTAAAAATTCGATTTTTATATATTGAATAGCATAGTAAAAATTCGATTTTTATATATTGAACAACGAAGTAAAAATTCGATTTTTATATATTGAATAGCATAGTAAAAATTCGATTTTTATATACTGAATAGCGAAGTAAAAATTCTATTTTTACATATGTAGAGAAGACGGGCAACGAAAGCGACAAAGAGGCGAGAACGATGAAGATTTCTATCAAAGAAGAGTCAAGATGATTGGATAGCTATCTGTGAGAATTTCTCACCTTTCAATTTCTTTTCTAGTTATATATATACTAGGATGCAGACGGTGCTTAGTAGCACCCGACACAATCGTCCACAGACCATGGACTTGTTTGTTTGATTTCAAAAATTAGTTAGAGTATTTGATTGAAATTTGATTGTTGGGTGAAATGAAATTGATTTGATTGATGTGTGAATGGCGTGGGCCTTCACTAGACAGGGGATAAGGCTAGGCCTCGTCCCATTTCTAGTATCGTGCCGTTATGCCGCCGAAATTTTCTAAAATAAGTTAGAAAAATAAAAATATCATTTTATTTAAAGAATGAACTGAATAGCAATTCATATGTTGAAATAAAATGTTTTTATCGTTAAAACATAATTTTTAACGTGAATATGAATATAGTGAATGTGAATAAATAAATATTCATTTACAAACCAGACGGTTTGTTTATGTACACTGATTTGACTGACATTGATTGGGACGATAAATTTTACACATCGCCCAACAGCATAAATAAAATATGCGTTTGATTTTTTGAAACCCCACACGGGTGTTGGGATGAAATTTGAAGTTTACTCGTCCTGATTGATTAAATATGTCGATCGATGGATTGACAGGCTGTTATAAGCGTTAGATATCTATATTTGATGTTTATACAATGTAGTGCACTTTGGTTGATGGTTGATTATTTTTAAATGCTATTATATACGTGTGATGTGTGAAAACCCATATAATTAACTTTATATGGTAATTGATTGGGCCTCATTCTAATTTAGAAGATAAAGAATATTATAAAGTAAAGGTTCACGTGTTGACTGTACTCATCCGTTGAGATTAGTCATGTGTTGAACGAAATAATTTAACAAAAATAGTCACACGTGGACAGTACTCATTCGTTGAGATTAGTCGTGTGTTGACAAAAATAAATATTCATTTGTTGAATAAAATGAAGGAATATATGAAGCCGTGTTGATTAGATTAACGCCATTTTGACGTGAACGATATTTATATCGATTTTATTCATTTTGAAATGAATATTGAAAAACAATTTCGAAATGAATATTGAAAAACGATGTCGAAATGAATTGAATATAAAACGATTTCAAAATGAATTGAATATAAAACGATTTCGAAATGAATTGAATATAAAACGATTTCGAAATGAATTGAATATAAAACGATTTCGAAATGAATTGAATATAAAACGATTTCGAAATGAATTGAATATAAAACGATTTCGAAATGAATTGAATATAAAACGATTTCGAAATGAATTGAATATAAAACGATTTCGAAATGAATTGAATATAAAACGATTTCGAAATGAATTGAATATAAAACGATTTCGAAATGAATTGAATATAAAACGATTTCGAAATGAATTGAATATAAAACGATTTCGAAATGAATTGAATACAAAACGATTTCGAAATGAATCGAATATAAAACGATTTCGAAATGAATCGAATATAAAACGATTTCGAAATGAATTGAATATATAATGAATTTGAATTGAATGGAAAACGAATTTGATTTCAATTGAATAGCAAACGAAACGAATTCGAATTGAATTGAATAGATAACGAATTTGAATTGAATTGAATATAAAACCAATTCGAATTGAATTGGAAACAAATTGAAATGAATTCAAATTGAATTGAATAGAATTGAAATTTTAAAACGAATTTATAAGGAAAAATTCAATTTTGATTTGAATTTGAAATGGAAGTTGAAAATGTTTTTGAAACGAATTCAAAACTATTTAGAAAATTCGTTTTAAATAGCAATCGACGAAATATATATTATATATATTATATATATATATAATATAATGGCCTGAATAGAACGCGCCGCGCCGCGGCAGTTCGCGAATTTCGACCATTTATTTCAAACGGACATTACGGGAGATCCGACCATCGGATTCTCCTAAAACCGGAACCGTTGGGTTCGTATCGAAAAGTGCTTTCTAACGAATATTAGAAATTTGAAATCTAACGGTTGGATTTGGAGTTATGTCCAAATCAAATTCGAAAAAGGTCGCTGTAAGTGCAGTTCGATGGCCGTTGATGGAAATCGACTGTACGGGCCTTGATAAAATTATTAAAAATATCAATAATTTGTGTAAAATCATAAGAAATGATTTGGAAAAAATTGTGGTGAAAAACTCCATATTTGAAAAGATAAAAATGGATTTTTATCGAAATGAACTAGTTTGAACTAAATTTAAAACCCAATTATTTTTAAATAAATAAATTAGATTTAAAAAGGGGTTTTAAATAATCGGAATTCCTAATATATTTGATTTGAATTGAACTAGAATTGATTTGTGGGTTTATCGTGAACTGTGTTTTAAAACAACACTGGTTCTTTAACCCGATAATAAATAGAATGTGATTTGGGTTTGTCGTGAACTGTGTTTTAAATGACATTAGTTCTTTAACCCAATAAAAGGAGTTTTAACGAATCTGCAATTAGATTGAAATGTAAATTAGTAATCTAAATTATCAAATTTAGAAAATGAGCGAGAATGGAGTATTACCAGTTTTGCTCCAAAGCGATAGTTAAATCTTTAATTAGATTTGAACGTGAAATGGTAATTAATTTTACCGATAACACCGTGGTGTTAGATATGGAGTATTACCAGTTTTGCTTCATGGGATGAATAGGTTGGGATTGGGAAATAAAATAAATAATTACTTCGGTGTGGTTCGCTAATCTCGACTAGATGGAAAACCATAATTTGGTTTGATAGATCATCCAAAGGAAGATTAAAGGATAAATTCTAAAGAATTTATCTTGGATAAAATTAATGGGAACCTTTCCCTAAGAATATGATTTTGTGAATAAAAGAATATTCTGAATTGGAATGAGGCGTATTTTGTGTTTGTGTAACATTTGTTTTTTTATATACGCGGGTTGTTCGGAAAGGCCGGGTTTATACCCATTCTGAATAACCGATTCGACGATAAGTCGAAGATGAAGACGGTGGTTGAAGACCGGAAGTCTTCACATCGTTTGGATAATTACTGACGATCCTGATTGGGCTGTACACCCAAGAGGATGGAAATAGTTGGTGGTTGTCCAGACGTACCTGGAGATCGATGGATATGCGAGGAAAGTGCCTCCGGTTTCGTTCAGACCCAGAACGGACTTGTAAATGGATTGTGTGTCTGACATTGGATTTTATTCTGTGTTGATTGATTTCTATTAAATATATATCTGTTTGGCGGCGGAGAATTTATTCTCTTGCTTAACGCCCTTCTCTGAGACGTACGAGCTTAGAGGTTATATATCGATAGATATCAATCGCATGGCATGAATTGCCTGTGTGGCACACTGAGTTGCATAGATCAAGGCTTCTGTTGAAAAGCAAAGTCTTGTGGTTGATGATCAAAGCACGCCTACGTGGCAGCTTTGTGTATGACGTGAATTCGCGAGCCTCACACCTCGGTATGAGTTAAAAACGGGATACGGACTGCAGGGAGAGCACGATGTTTCTTTCTAGCTTTGGTGGTGTCAGTGACTTACCAGCCCTGACATTTATATACTTTTCACCTTTGTGGTTGTTGGATGAGGCGCCTCGATTTTAGGTCTGTAAGGACCGGGAAACGTGTGTTCAGGCATAACTAATCCTCTAACGTAAGTGAGGACCGGCCCTGAAGATCCAGGGGTTGCCCAGAGTGCGTAGCCCTGGGACATTTGCTAGAGTGTCTCGAACGCGGAGAGGAGCTTGCCCCTTGCCTCGACTCATGACGGAAATCCAATTTCCAATACGTGTATTGCGGTTTTAATTGTAGAACTAGTATGGTGACATGATATATGGTACCCATGCCGTCTATGATTTATATTTATGATTGAAATTGTTTTGACACTATACACTTATTATAGTATCAAATGATTTGTTTTAAACGTACCAAGCATGTTTGGCTATTATAAGGGAAAACCCTATCCTCTGGCTTGCGTTGCATTGTGTGATGGGACCTGGGTCTTATAATAGCTTCATTTTTCGAAAAAGCATTGCGTTGTTTATCCTATGCACTAGTATTCTTGGGAGGAAACCCGTTCCGTGTTATACGGCGTGGTCCCTTGAATTACTCTCTTTTAAAATTGAATTAAATAACTGTTTTAGTTCTCACACCAGTCACATGACTGACCTGGAGTTTATTGTTTTAACCTAAACTCTGGGTGCCCCTATTTTCCGCACGGGCAGCTAGTAGTTTTTGGTTTTGCAGATTTATATTCACAGGATCCTGGTTTACAGCTGGAATGATATCCGGAAAGCTCTGTATCCGTATATCACCTTCGGTTGTGCTTTATATTATTTTCCGCTGCTATGTAATTTATTGTAATCTCTGATATTTATCGAATGTAATTTATTCATTTATACTCTGTATATTCTTGTATCTGATGGAATTGTTGTAATAACAATGAAATGTTCTTTTGTTTGTGTTCTGATTTGTCCTGTTCTCAAACGATCAGGGGTTTCGAACGGTCTAGATCGGTTTAACGACTGATTCGGATGGAGCGAAATTCCTTGTTGTCACATTTGGTATCAGAGCTTTGGTTTACAGAGCTCGAGAACAAGACACATTAGAACCATACGAAAGAATTCATCAGATATTGGATTAGTAATATCCAATTAGAATGACTTGTTAGAGATAGGATCAGTAGTATCCTAGAACGAGTGTGAAGAGTATATTTTTCAATTGAAAACAATTTTGTTTTAAAAATTTAAATCAATTCTACGTATTTGATTATTTATTTATTTTGATTTGGACAATCCAATATATAAAGGTTTTGCATATACGCGTCATGAACATATATTCGAAGTTTTAATATACTGGATATATATAGAATCACACTCTAGTCGCCCGAAGATGATGCTACTGATGACTATATAGCATCAGTAGTGTGTGTTCGAGTTTCGAAGGTGTGATTTTCTATATATTTCCATTAGACTGGTGTGAGAACCAAAACTTATATAGATAGATTCATTTGTTGTGAATTGGCATCAAAAACATGATTTTCAGTATATATATCAAAATTATTAATTTGAAACGTTAATTCACTAATTGATTGTTGTTTGTGTTGTTTGTTTATTTGTTTGATAATGTTGAACCATTATGCCTAATATTGAACTGTATTGAAAATTGGTCGCATTTGCTTGCATATACATATATATCATTGAACAAGTCATAGCAAGGAGGCTAGAGCAGAGAATAAAATTTGTTTTCCCGACAAATAGGTACATGTTTACTACATAATTTACTGTTTTGTTTGGGTGATGATGATTTTATGAGCCTATTGGCTAGCCGCTTGGCTTTTTCTTTTTCTTTTTGAGATCAGAAGGCCTATATGGTAATTTCGGGATTTTCCCGTGGCTCCCGGTGCAGGGGAGGTTATGGCGAAATTTTTCGAAAATTTAAGGTGTTAGCCAAATTTTTGAAAATTTGAAAATTCTCAGAAACTGAAAAGTTGGAGAATGGAGGCCAGAATGAACGTGGAGTCGATTGATCAAACCACTTTCGACTTTGTCCCTTTTCGGGGACGAAAAGTTTTAAGTGGGGGAGATTGTAATAACCCGAAATTCTGAGCCAGTTTAAAATTTTTATTTCGGCAATTTTAGCGAATTTTGAATATTTAAAATGAATTATTTTAAATAAAAATCAACGAGAACTTTATTTTGAATATAATTCGAACGTATATATTGTGACGACCCACCCCGCACCAGCCTGCATTTCCTCCGAGAGTGCGCTGTACACATGCCAGACTAGCACGGGACGGTCGTCAGGAGAAAGAAAAGAAGAGAATGAACTAATCAAGGAACCTGTAGAATGTCTCACAGCGCATGGGATAAAATATAATAATAATAATAATGTACTTGACATAAAACAGGCGAGACAGTGCATAAGCTGATAACTGAAACCAACATCAATATCAAAGCAGCGGAAATCCAAATACAGCTTATTACAACTTTTCAAAATCTACTGTCTCTACACAAAAGAAAGCCAAAAATAGAAGATACACCACCAATGCCCAAGCAGTGATCTTCAACAACACAGGGAGAATACTATATATATGTATTACGTGGAAGCCTCCTGCTCGTCTCCGGATCATCCACTCGTGCATCACCAGCTAACCTGTCTCTAGTCTGCTCGTGTGAGCACCCAGAGTAATAAGAGGAGACATAAAACTCTGGGTCAGACATAAAGCCTGGTATGAGCGATAAGCATCTAAACAGAATAATAACAGGTATACTAAACCATACCTGAACCTGGACCTGCAACCAAAGAGTTAGTACCACATACCGTACAATACCCTAAGGTGCCATAATAAATAGTGTAAGAATATGGGGGTGGGGTGTGTATGTCATAATGATAGCAAACAAACCATCCATAGTAACCATCCTCACATCCCTCGCTCAGTGCGTAAAGCATACGACATCTACCACCTTGGAATACTAGACAAATTGAGGTAACGACGGATCCCGACTTGTAGAAACCCTGCTGAGACCAAGCTAAACATATGGAGTCATGACCAAACATTTCAATGACCCATTTCATTGATCGTAGCCCTTGGTTCTACCAATGCCATAATGGCCCTGAATCCGCCTCCGTACCTCCAACCATAGTGGTCCAAAGCTATGGACATCGTAAACCCCCTAGCACGCGTCCCGTACCAAAGCCCAACCATGAACTGAACTCGTTGATTCCCATCTAAATCGTGAGCTCTAACTTCTCATTTGGACTTCCTTTGTATCTCTGGTTTGGTCGAATTGGAGTGGGTCTTCAGAAGAGTTGTCGTGCAGTTGCAGCCCTAGAATACGGTTCGGTTCGGTAGCCATTACCCTCGTCAGTTCGGTTCGGTCCTCCTTCCTTATCATCTTCCATTCGGTTCGGGTCGGGTACTTCACTTCGGGTCGGGTCGGTGTCCTCCTCCGAGTCGGGTCGGGTTGTTGTCTTCCTTCCAGTTCATGCTCCTTCTCTGATCAGCTCCCTCGTTTTCCATCTACTCCGATCCGATCCGATCCCTTCGCCTTACTCCAGTCTGATCCGCTCCTCTCCCTAGCTTACTCCGATCCGATCCGCTCCCAATGTTCTTCCGATCCGATCTGGCCTCCATTGTCCTTCCGATCTGATCCCTTTGTCCACTCCAACTCTAAGTAAACGGCCTTCCTTTTTGCCAAGTCTTTTATGTGCCAAACTCCAGTTCGGGTCGGGTTTTCTTGCCCAGTTCACATATCCGATTCGAGCCCTCATCCGATCCGATCCGAAGCTCTGCACAGCTTTCTGCAACTTTTTCCAGCAACTTGTTTACGCCGTTCGACGACGTTTTCGACAAATCTAACTATACTAATCAATCACAAATCATGTCAAACAGTCACAACAACATAGTAAACTAACCACAAACCCCAAAACAATGAATTTACATGTTAAAATGGATCAAATATACCCAAAACCCCTTATTTTCCCTTAAGCATATTTAAGCAAATCTAATCATAGGGTTAACAAAACTTAATCAAATCGAACCAAATTTCAACCAGAGGCATAAAACATTATTTAAGAATTTCTAAACATTTTTCTAGAATTTATTGGTGTATAAATTCGCTAATCTTCACTAATCACCCTTAATTAACTGTAATAGTGTCAAAACGATGCTATCACTCACCTTTGCCACAACTAAAACCCCAAAACTGAAATATTCTTTGACTTGGCGCTGTTCCCAATCTTACACAGCAGCTCTACCTCGGTTCTCATGCTAATACTCCTTGATTTGATGTTTGCTAAGCCTAATCTTCAATTAGAAAGTGATTAAGAGGTGTTTTGAAGAGATTTAGAGGGTGGAGGCCATGACTAGGTTAAGAGGAATGAATAGTGACGGCTGAAAAATGAGAAAAAGGTATTCTCCAAACCCTAATAGCCCTTTTAAACTCCTAATCCCGAAATTCCCCTTTGGGCCTAGCTGTTAATCACCCGGTTAAGCCCAATTAAGCTGTTTTTCACCATCTGAAACTTGTTTCAGCCATATCTCCCAAATGGTGAGTCCGTTTGGCTAATGTGACCACTCTACGGAAAGAGAAACCATCATCCGGAGCCAATGGAAGTGGTTTCAGGTCAAAATTCCTTTTCAGTCAAAAGTTATGGCCAAAACAGTACAAACTAGGGATAAAATGGTCATTTAAAAATCGGGAAAAATCATGAACATGGGAAATGACCCCAATAGTCGTCTCCCAAAGTTACATGACCATACAACTTCGTATGTGAAAGAAATAAATATTCTACGATCCTATGATGCGTAGAATGCGGGTCGTTACACTCTTCCCCCCTTAAGAAATTTCGTCCCCGAAATTCCTTAACCCAAACATACAAAGGATCCCGCATGCCTAACAACCACATACAACAATCAAACATGCAAAACAAGCAACCAAACCTATCCTAGCATGCGGAAAACTAAATCGAAGTCAAAATCTTACCAGGCAAAGAGTTCTGGATAAGTCTTCCTAATGTTCTCCTCTGTCTCCCAAGTACAATCATTCTCGTCCTCGCCCCACTGAACCTTGACTAGCTTCACCGCCTTCCTTCGAAGTTGCTTCATGTCGTGCTCGACAATACGGGCCGACTTGCGGTTCCCAACCGCCTCGGGTTCTACTTCGAAGTCCTCCAACTGATCAGGTGGAACAGTCATATCTGGGTCGTGAACGAACTTCCTTAGTTGGGAAACATGAAATACATTGTGAACTCCCGCCATTTTCTCTGGTAAGTTAATTCTATATGCCAAATTCCCGACTAGTTCGATAACAGGGAATGGGCCAACGAATCTTGGTGCTAACTTGCCTCTCCTGCCAAATCGTATTACGCTCTTCAACGGAGAAATCTTGACAAACACCAAGTCGCCAACGGAGAATTTTTAAGTCTCTTCTCCTCTTATCAGCATAACTCTTCTGCCTATCTTGGGCAGCCTTCATTCGTTGTTGAATGGTCTTGATTTTACCTGAAGTTTCCCTCACCACATCTGGTCCAAGCATAAATTTCTCGCCAGTCTCTATCCAACACGATGGTGAGTTACACGGTCTTCCGTACAAAGCTTCAAACGGAGCCATACCGATACTGGATTGGTAGCTATTATTATATGCAAACTCCACTAGATGCAAATGGTCATCCCATGATCCACCAAAATCCAATATACATGCTCTCAAGAGATCTTCCAAAATACGATTCACCCTCTCCGTCTGACCGTCGGTCTGAGGATGATATGCGGTACTGAGATGTAACTCTAACCCTAGAGCCTCTTGTAAGCTGTTCCAAAACCCACTAGTGAACAACGGGTCTCGGTCACTCACAATGCTTTTAGGTACTCCATGAAATCTCACTACCCACTTCATATACAATTCTGCTAACTTAGCTGCCGTTCTGGTTGATTTGACTGGTATAAATCTTGCGCTCTTAGTCAATCGATCTACAATCACCCAAATGCTATCATGTCCCGATCTAGTCCTTGGTAAACCATCGATGAAATCCATCGAGACTTGCTCCCATTTCCATTCGGAAATTTCTAATGGTTGTAACAACCCACTAGGCTTCTTTTGCTCAGCTTTAACTAGTTGGCAATTCATGCATTTGGATATAAACCTCCCAATGTCTCTTTTCATCCCTTCCCAGTAGTAGGTCTGCTTCATGTCTCGATACATCTTGTTACCACCGGGGTGTATAGTTAGTTTTGAGTGATGACATTCTCTAAGCACTTCATCTCTCAATCCATTGACATTGGGTACGACTAGCCTTCCATCCTTTCTAAGCCATCCATCTCGATCAAGCCCATACTTGTTCATCTCCTCATCGATACCCATCTCTAACTTGGAGATGATTCCCAATAGGTTAGGATCGTCCCTCTGACTAGAGCCGATCCGCTCAATCAAAGTGGGTCTGATCGTCAAACTTGCTAACATTTCTGGATCCAATTCGCACTTCGGTCTGAAATCATACCCAGCGATGTACTCCAGTTGCTTCCATTCTAGGAACATAGCGCCTAGGCTGGCATGTCTCCTACTCAATGCATCAGCCACCGCATTACCCTTTCCCGGTGTATATGCGATGTCAAAATCATAGGAAGCCAAGAATTCTAACCACCTTTGTTGCCGGAGATTTAAATCCTTCTGGGAGAAGAGATACTTCAACGACTTATGATCTGTAAACAGCTCAAATCTTTCTCCCAAGAGATAGTGTCTCCACATTTTCAACGTGAACACGATCGCTGCCAATTCTAAATCATGGGTAGGGTATCTTCTCTCGTGCGGTTTCAATTGCCGACTTGCATAAGCTACAACCCTACCACCTTGCATCAATACAGCACCCAGTCCGGTACCACAGGCATCCGTGTATACCGTCATCTCTTCATTCCCCTTAGGAATGACTAACACTGGTGCGTTTGTCAACTTGTCCTTTAGACTCTTGAATGCATTCTCGCACCTTCCATCCCAGACAAAAGCTTGATTCTTCTTAGTCAACTGGGTCAATGGTGCTGCTATCTGGGAGAAACCTTGGATAAACTTACGATAATATCCAACTAATCCCAAGAAACTTCTTACGTCTGTTGCATTCTTGGGCGTAGGCCAATCCTGTACCGTAGCCACCTTCGCCGGGTCTACGGCAATACCATTCTCTGATACAACATGGCCCAAGAACCTCACTTCCCTCTTCCAGAAGTGACACTTAGAAAAATTTTCTTTCAATTGGTGTTTTCTCAACACCTCCATCACTATTCTTAAATGTTCCTTGTGTTCTTCCTCTGTCCTTGAGTAGACCAAAATGTCATCAACGAACACAAGGACAAACCTATTCAACTGATCTCTGAATACCCTATTCATAAGATCCACAAAATATGCTGGGGCATTGGTCAGCCCGAATGGCATGACCAACCACTCATAAAATCCAGACGGCGTCCGAAATGCCGTTTTAGCTATACTCTCAGCTTCCACTCTAAGCTGATGAAAACCTGTCGCGAGATCCAACTGAGAAAATACTCTCGCGCCACTCAACTGATCGAACAAATCATCTATCCGCGGTAGAGGATACTTGTTCTTCCTCGTCACTTTATTCAACTCGCGGTAGTCTACGCACAAACGAAGGGAACCTTCCGCCTTGGTAGCAAACACAACTGGTGCTCCCCATTCAGAAACACTCCTTCTGATAAATCCCTTCTTCAAAAGATCGTTGACTTGCACCTCGAGCTCTCGCTGCTCCCTTGGTGCCATACGACGAAGTGGCATCACTATAGGCATGGCATATTTTACCAAATCAATACGGAACTCAATCTCTCGGTGTGGTGGAAGTCCGGTCACTTCTTCGAAAACATCCGGATACTGGCCAACCACGGGCAAACCTGACAACTCACTATGCGGAATGTCAAGGGAGTTTAGAAAACTAGCCAATACCCCCTCACTGGGTAGACCACCAAACACTATCCTCCGTCCATCATCCGCTCTAGCTGTCACCAAAAAGCCCTCACAGTCTACCACCACCCCGTATCTTTGGAGCCAATCTACTCCCAAAATAATGCCAAACCCAGTAAAGCCCAAAACAAAGCAATCACAAACATGCATCCATGACTCGATAAGACCACATTACGACAGATCATGCTAAGGCTAGTAGAACCACCAATCGGGTTCATCACTACTAAAGGTCTATCGACAATCTCGGGCTCCAATCCCAACCTATCTACCAGGTCACTAGATATGAAAGAACTGGAAGCTCCGGTATCAAACAAAACTCTAACAGGAACATCGTAAACAGAAAGCATACCTTGAATGACGACATTCTTTCCCTTCTCCGCCGCAGTTGGGGCATTCGACGAAGAAGGAATAGCATTAAGGGCGTATGCTTTCACTATTTGCTTTTCTT
The DNA here is from genome assembly GCA_030737875.1 of Allium sativum. Taxonomy (NCBI): domain Eukaryota; kingdom Viridiplantae; phylum Streptophyta; class Magnoliopsida; order Asparagales; family Amaryllidaceae; genus Allium; species Allium sativum. The sequence continues at coordinate 125,606,421 of CM060921.1, forward strand.
TAGGGGGGTGTGGACACTTGTCCTTGTGATGTCCCATTTGGCCACAATTGAAGAACTTCCTATCCGCTGGCTTGGCCCGACAATTACTAGCATAATGGCCCTTCTTACCATAGCTGAAGCACTCAACATCTTGCTTATTCTTTTTCTTCTGGCCATCCTTAGTCTGATTCTGCTTTCTCTTATTATGGGAACCACCTTTGCCTTCACCACTTGCTTGTGGCTTTGGCTCACCTGCGGACGCAACCTCAGTCTTCGGCTTAGGGTAGAGACTTTCTGACCTCAATGCTTTCCCTACAATCGACTCAAACGACTCATCGATGTGGTTAATAAGTCTTTCCCCCAAGTACTGATCCAAACCAGTTATGAATTTCTCATTCTTTTTCTCGGCAGTATCAATAAGTGATAACCCGTATTTCGACAGAGTGTCGAATTCAGCAATATACTCCGAGACAGCTATGCCATTCTGCTTGAGCTCCAAGAATTTCTTAAACATCACTGACTTCTGAGCAGCTGGAATGAACTTCTCGCTAAAGCGAGCCTTAAACTGCTCCCAAGCAATCTGATCTTCGGGAGTAGCTGCCTTTATAGCATTCCACCAATTCATTGCCCACCCTTGCAGCTGACGGGACGCTAGCTTTCTCTTCATCGCATCCTCGATACCCAAATCCTCGAAGATACGTTCGCAACTATCCAACCAATCTTGAACATCCGTGGCCGACTCCGTTCCGTGAAACGGCTTTCCACCAAGGCTAATATAATCCTTATTCAGCTTGGCGAAATCGACCCTCGGCGCCTGCACTATTGGACCACCACCATTTCCATCATTGGGAGCTGCCCTCTGTACATCTCTAAGCATCTCTCTCATGAGGTCAGTAAACATCGTCCTCATGTCAGCAGCATTCCCATTATTGGCCCCTCTACCGGTACCTCTAACATATCGGCTCATCGTCAATCTGAAAAAGGAAACGATTAACGACTCCATAGTGGTGCTAGTGCAGCACGACTTCATTCTTATACTACTAATAGTATATATATAGCTTTTGAAAACCAAAATAATCACAAATACGCTCTCTCGTATACGTATATTATCTCTCCCTGATAACTTCCCTAGGTTAACTACGCAACCTAGAGCTCTGATACCAAATGTGACGGCCCACCCCGCACCAGCCTGCATTTCCTCCGAGAGTGCGCTGTACACATGCCCGACTAGCACGGGACGGTCGTCAGGAGAAAGAAAAGAAGAGAATGAACTAATCAAGGAACCTGTAGAATGTCTCACAGCGCATGGGATAAAATATAATAATAATAATAATGTACTTGACATAAAACAGGCGAGATAGTGCATAAGCTGATAACTGAAACCAACATCAATATCAAAGCAGCGGAAATCCAAATACAGCTTATTACAACTTTTCAAAATCTACTGTCTCTAAACAAAAGAAAGCCAAAAATAGAAGATACACCACCAATGCCCAAGCAGTGATCTTCAACAACACAGGGAGAATACTATATATATGTATTACGTGGAAGCCTCCTGCTCGTCTCCGGATCATCCACTCGTGCATCACCAGCTAACCTGTCTCTAGTCTGCTCGTGTGAGCACCCAGAGTAATAAGAGGAGACATAAAACTCTAGGTCAGACATAAAGCCTGGTATGAGCGATAAGCATCTAAACAGAATAATAACAGGTATACTAAACCATACCTGAACCTGGACCTGCAACCAAAGAGTTAGTACCACATACCGTACAATACCCTAAGGTGCCATAATAAATAGTGTAAGAATATGGGGGTGGGGTGTGTATGTCATAATGATAGCAAAAAAACCATCCATAGTAACCATCCTCACATCCCTCGCTCAGTGCGTAAAGCATACGACATCTACCACCTTGGAATACTAGACAAATTGAGGTAACGACGGATCCCGACTTGTAGAAACCCTGCTGAGACCAAGCTAAACATATGGAGTCATGACCAAACATTTCAATGACCCATTTCATTGATCGTAGCCCTTGGTTCTTCCAATGCCATAATGGCCCTGAATCCGCCTCCGTACCTCCTACCATAGTGGTCCAAAGCTATGGACATCGTAAACCCCCTAGCACGCGTCCCGCAGCAAAGCCCAACCATGAAGCGAACTCGTTGATTCCCATCTGAATCGTGAGCTCTAACTTCTCATTTGGACTTCCTTTGCATCTCGGGTTTGGTCGAATTGGAGTGGGTCTTCAGAAGAGTTGTCGTGCAGTAGTAGCCCTAGAATACGGTTCGGTTCGGTAGCTATTACCCTCGTCAGTTCGGTTCGGTCCTCCTTCCTTATCATCTTCCATTCGGTTCGGGTCGGGTACTTCACTTCGGGTCGGGTCGGTGTCCTCCTCCGAGTCGGGTCGGGTTGTTGTCTTCCTTCCAGTTCATGCTCATTCTCTGATCAGCTCCCTCGTTTTCCATCTACTCCGATCCGATCCCTTCGCCTTACTCCAGTCCGATCCGCTCCTCTCCCTAGCTTACTCCGATCCGATCCGCTCCCAATGTTCTTCCGATCCTATCTGGCCTCCATTGTCCTTTCGATCTGATCCCCTTGTCCACTCCAACTCTAAGTAAACGGCCTTCCTTTTTGCCAAGTCTTTTATGTGCCAAACTCCAGTTCGGGTCGGGTTTTCTTGCCCAGTTCACATATCCGATCCGAGCCCTCATCCGATCCGATCCGAAGCTCTGCACAGCTTTCTGCAACTTTTTCCAGCAACTTGTTTACGCCGTTCGACGACGTTTTCGACAAATCTAACTATACTAATCAATCACAAATCATGTCAAAAAGTCACAACAACATAGTAAACTAACCACAAACCCCAAAACAATGAATTTACATGTTAAAATGGATCAAATATACCCAAAACCCCTTATTTTCCCTTAAGCATATTTAAGCAAATCTAATCATAGGGTTAACAAAACTTAATCAAATCGAACCAAATTTCAACCAGAGGCATAAAACATTATGTAAGAATTTCTAAACATTTTTCCAGAATTTATTGGTGTATAAATTCGCTAATCTTCACTAATCACCCTTAATTAACTGTAATTAGTGTCAAAACGATGCTATCACTCACCTTTGCCACAACTAAAACCCCAAAACTGAAATATTCTCTGACTTGGCGTTGTTCCCAATCTTACACAGCAGCTCTACCTCGGTTCTCGTGCTAATACTCCTTGATTTGATGTTTGCTAAGCCTAATCTTCAATTAGAAAGTGATTAATAGGTGTTTTGAAGAGATTTAGAGGGTGGAGGCCATGACTAGGTTAAGAGGAATGAATAGTGACGGCTGAAAAACGAGAAAAAGGTATTCTCCAAACCCTAACAGCCCTTTTAAACTCCTAATCCCGAAATTCCCCTTTGGGCCTAGCTGTTAATCACCGGGTTAAGCCCAATTAAGCTGTTTTTCACCATCTGAAACTTGTTTCAGCCATATCTCCCAAATGGTGAGTCCGTTTGGCTAATGTGACCACTCTACGGAAAGAGAAACCATCATCCAGAGCCAATGGAAGTGGTTTCAGGTCAAAATTCCTTTCCAGTCAAAAGTTATGGCCAAAACAGTACCAACTAGGGGTAAAATGGTCATTTAAAAATCGGGAAAAATCATGAACATGGGAAATGACCCCAATAGTCGTCTCCCAAAGTTACATGACCATACAACTTCGTATGTGAAAGAAATAAATATTCTAGGATCCTATGATGCGTAGAATGCGGGTCGTTACATATATTATATACGTCGTCGTTAGAATATAAATATTTATATATGAATTATAAAAGGAATGAAAATGGCGCGGTAGTTCGATAATTCGATTTCAAACTTTAATTGAATGTACCGGGTGCAAAACAATCCGGATTTTAGTGAAACCAAAAACATTAGGATCTAATTGATGATATCTTTCCAACGAATTCGAAAAATCAAAATTTCATAGCGGGAATCAAAAGATATGTCCAGTTGAAAATTCTGAATAGTCGCTATGGAATTCAGGCCCTTAAAAATGGAAATTTTGCAAACGACCTCGGATTTCGACGAAACCACTTTTGTTGGGTCCGTGATGTCAAGTTATTACTAGATTCCAAATTTCATAATTTTTCGAATCAATATGTGAGCGTGGTAAAGGAAAACGTGTTTGACCAGTTTTAGTTGATTTTAATCGACAGGAAATTGGCCATTTTTCAAACGGTCTCAGAATTCAACGAAACTAGTTTTGTTAGGACCGTATCGTCAATACGAAGCTAGAAAATATTTTCCTGGAATTTTTCGAGTTAGTATGTGACCCCGGTAAATTGAAATGCGCGTTCAAATTCAATATATAGAGTTATATGTTGATTTTGACGAAAACTGATTGTAACGATCGAATCAGCTTACGATACATATCCCATTGTGTTCGGAATGGGGGTAAAACGCTATGGACGACAGGCGGTGGGCCTCGTTTTGAGGTCGAAAATAAAAGTTGCTTTTTGGCGAAAAATAAATTAATTAAATAATAAAAAATATATACTCTTCTCCCTAGACCTATCCCCCTGTATCATTTCAAAACAGACCCGAAATAAATAAAAAAAAGAAAAAGAAATCAGAAGCGGGCGACGGGGGGGGGGGGGGGGGATGAACCACCGCCGCCGCCACTACCTCGCGCCCCTCCCTGTCGGAGCCGCCGACCTCTGGTGGAAGCCCTCCCCAGTGCGACGCCCTCCCTCAATCCACGTTTCCCCCTTTCAGCTACCCATCGCACCGCCCAAAGCTGACGCCACTGCCACCGTACCTCCCCCTTAGCTCGACCGCCGTCCTCCCCCTAGCTTCCTCCCTCCACATGCGACCCCTCCCTCATCTGAAACCGCCAAACCCAATTTCCCCCACAAACCCTAACCGCGAGCACCACCCACCGCCTCCACCTGGCCAGCGAACCCCCTTCAACCCTCCGACGCCGGAGCCACCACCACTACCGAGCTCTGAAACCCTCCCCACCAATGATAAGGTAAATTAATTTAATTAAATTAGTTTTAGGTTAAAATCAGTTTTTATATTTAGTTAAAATCAGTTTTTATATTTAGTTAAAATCAGTTTTTATACTTAGTTCAAATCAGTTTTTATACTTAGTTCAAATCAGTTTTTATATTTAATTTAAATCAGTTTTTGTGTGTATTTACATAGTAGGAAAATCAGTTTTTAGTATACAAAAGACTATATTTTTATAAAGGCGAAATCTATATTTTTGAAATGGAATTTTTATCTATATGACATCGTAGTAAAAATTCGATTTTTATATATTGAATAGCATAGTAAAAATTCGATTTTTATATATTGAACAACGAAGTAAAAATTCGATTTTTATATATTGAATAGCATAGTAAAAATTCGATTTTTATATATTGAATAGCGAAGTAAAAATTCTATTTTTACATATGTAGAGAATACGGGCAACGAAAGCGACAAAGAGGCGAGAACGATGAAGATTTCTATCAAAGAAGAGTCAAGATGATTGGATAGCTATCTATGAGAATTTCTCACCTTTCAATTTCTTTTCTAGTTATATATATATAATAGGATGCAGACGGTGCTTAGTAGCACCCGACACAATCGTCCACAGACCATGGACTTGTTTGTTTGATTTCAAAAATTAGTTAGAGTATTTGATTGTTGGGTGAAATGAAATTGATTTGATTGACGTGTGAATGGCGTGGGCCTTCACTAGACCGGGGATAAGGCTAGGCCTCGTCCCGTTTCTAGTATCGTGCCGTTATGCCGCCGAAATTTTCTAAAATAAGTTAGAAAAATAAAAATATCATTTTATTTAAAGAATGAACTGAATAGCAATTCATATGTTGAAATAAAATGTTTTTATCGTTAAAACATAATTTTTAACGTGAATATGAATATAGTGAATGTGAATAAATAAATATTCATTTACAAACCAGACGGTTTGTTTATGTACACTGATTTGACTGACATTGATTGGGACGATAAATTTTACACATCGCCCAACAGCACAAATAAAATATGCGTTTGATTGTTTGAAACCCCACACGGGTGTTGGGATGAAATTTGAAGTTTACTTATCCTGATTGATTAAATATGTCGATCGATGGATTGACAGGCTGTTATAAGCGTTAGATATCTATATTTGATGCTTATACAGTGTAGTGCACTTTGGTTGATGGTTGATTATTTTTCAATGCTATTATATACGTGTGATGTGTGAAAACCCATATAATTAACTTTATATGGTAATTGATTGGGCCTCATTCCAATTTAGAAGATAAAGAATATTATAAAGTAAAGGTTCACGTGTTGACTGTACTCATCCGTTGAGATTAGTCATGTGTTGAACGAAATAATTTAACAAAAATAGTCACACGTGGACAGTACTCATTCGTTGAGATTAGTCGTGTGTTGACAAAAATAAATATTCATTTGTTGAATAGAATGAAGGAATATATGAAGCCGTGTTGATTAGATTAACGCCATTTTGACGTGAACGATATTTATATCGATTTTATTCATTTTGAAATGAATATTGAAAAACGATTTCGAAATGAGTATTGAAAAACGATTTCGAAATGAATATAAAATGATTTCGAAATGAATTGAATATAAAACGATTTCGAAATGAATTGAATATAAAACGATTTCGAAATGAATTGAAAAACGATTTCGAAATGAATTGAATATAAAACGATTTCGAAATGAATTGAATATAAAACGATTTCGAAATGAATTGAATATAAAACGATTTCGAAACGAATTGAATATAAAACGATTTAGAAATGAATTGAATATAAAACGATTTCGAAATGAATTGAATATAAAACGATTTCGAAATGAATTGAATATAAAACGATTCCGAAATGAATTGAATATAAAACGATTTCGAAATGAATCGAATATAAAACGATTTCGAAATGAATTGAATATATAATGAATTCGAATTAAATGGAAAACGAATTTGATTTCAATTGAATAGCAAACGAAACGAATTCGAATTGAATTGAATAGATAACGAATTTGAATTGAATTGAATATAAAACCAATTTGAATTGAATTGAAAACGAATTCGAATTGAATTGGAAACAAATTGAAATGAATTCAAATTGAATTGAATAGAAATGAAATTTTAAAACGAATTTATAAGGAAAAATTCAATTTTGATTTGAATTTGAAATGGAAGTTGAAAATGTTTTTGAAACGAATTCAAAACTATTTAGAAAATTCGTTTTAAATAGCAATCGACGAAATATATATTATATATATTATATATATATATATGTATAATATAATGGCCTGAATAGAACGCGCCGCGCCGCGGCAGTTCACGAATTTCGACCATTTATTTCAAACGGACATTACGGGAGATCCGACCATCGGATTCTCCTAAAACCAGAACCGTTGGGTTCGTATCGAAAAGAGCTTTCTAACGAATATTAGAAATTTGAAATCTAACGGTTGGATTTGGAGTTATGTCCAAATCAAATTCGAAAAAGGTCACTGTAAGTGCAGTTCGATGGCCGTTGATGGAAATCGACTGTACGGGCCTTGATAAAATTATTAAAAATATCAATAATTTGTGTAAAATCATAAGAAATGATTTGAGAAAAATTTAGGTGAAAAACTCCATATTTGAAAAGATAAAAATGGATTTTTATCGAAATGAACTAGTTTGAACTAAATTTAAAACCCAATTATTTTTAAATAAATAAATTAGATTTAAAAAGGGGTTTTAAATAATCGGAATTCCTAATATATTTGATTTGAATTGAACTAGAATTGATTTGTGGGTTTATCGTGAACTGTGTTTTAAAACAACACTGGTTCTTTAACCCGATAATAAATAGAATGTGATTTGGGTTTGTCGTGAACTGTGTTTTAAATGACATTAGTTCTTTAACCCAATAAAAGGAGTTTTAACGAATCTGCAATTAGATTGAAATGTAAATTTGTAATCTAAATTATCAAATTTAGAAAATGAGCGAGAATGGAGTATTACCAGTTTTGCTCCAAAGCGATAGTTAAATCTTTAATTAGATTTGAACGTGAAATGGTAATTAATTTTACCGATAACACCGTGGTGTTAGATATGGAGTATTACCAGTTTTGCTTCATGGGATGAATAGGTTGGGATTGGGAAATAAAATAAATAATTACTTCGGTGTGGTTCGCTAATCTCGACTAGATGGAAAACCATAATTTGGTTTGATAGATCATCCAAAGGAAGATTAAAGGATAAATTCTAAAGAATTTATCTTGGATAAAATTAATGGGAACCTTTCCCTAAGAATATGATTTTATGAATAAAAGAATATTCTGAATTGGAATGAGGCGTATGTTGTGTTTGTGTAACATTTGTTTTTTTATATACGCGGGTTGTTCGGAAAGGCCGGGTTTATACCCATTCTGAATAACCGATTCGACGATAAGTCGAAGATGAAGACGGTGGTTGAAGACCGGAAGTCTTCACATCGTTTGGATAATTACTGACGATCCTGATTGGGCTGTACACCCAAGAGGATGGAAATAGTTAGTGGTTGTCCAGACGTACCTGGAGATCGATGGATATGCGAGGAAAGTGCCTCCAGTTTCGTTCAGACCCAGAACGGACTTGTAAATGGATTGTGTGTCTGACATTGGATTTTATTCTGTGTTGATTGATTTCTATTAAATATATATCTGTTTGGCGGCGGAGAATTTATTCTCTTGCTTAACTCCCTTCTCTGAGACGTACGAGCTTAGAGGTTATATATCGATAGATATCAATCGCATGGCATGAATTTCCTGTGTGGCACACTGAGTTGCATAGATCAAGGCTTCTGTTGAAAAGCAAAGTCTTGTGGTTGATGATCAAAGCACGCCTACGTGGCAACTTTGTGTATGACGTGAATTCGCGAGCCTCACACCTCGGTATGAGTTAAAAACGGGATACGGACTGCAGGGAGAGCACGATGTTTCTTTCTAGCTTTGGTGGTGTCAGTGACTTACCAGCCCTGACATTTATATACTTTTCACCTTTGTGGTTGTTGGATGAGGCGCCTCGATTTTAGGTCTGTAAGGACCGAGAAACGTGTGTTCAGGCATAACTAATCTTCTAACGTAAGTGAGGACCGGCCCTGAAGATCTAGGGGTTGCCCAGAGTGTGTAGCCCTGGGACATTTGCTAGAGTGTCTCGAACGCGGAGAGGAGCTTGCCCTTTGCCTCGACTCATGACGGAAATCCAATTTCCAATACGTGTATTGCGGTTTTAATTGTAGAACTAGTATGGCGACATGATATATGGTACCCATGCCGTCTATGATTTATATTTATGATTGAAATTGTTTTGACACTATACAATTATTATAGTATCAAATGATTTGTTTTAAACGTACCAAGCATGTTTGGCTATTATAAGGGAAAACCCTATCCTCAGGCTTGCGTTGCATTGTGTGATGGGACCTGGGTCTTATAATAGCTTCATTTTTCGAAAAAGCATTGCGTTGTTTATCCTATGCACTGGTATTCTTGGGAGGAAACCCGTTCCGTGTTATACGGCGTGGTCCCTTGAATTACTCTCTTTTAAAATTGAATTAAATAACTGTTTTAGTTCTCACACCAGTCACATGACTGACCAGGAGTTTATTGTTTTAACCTAAACTCTGGGTGCCCCTATTTTCTGCACGGGCAGCTAGTAGTTTTTGGTTTTGCAGATTTATATTCACAGGATCCTGGTTTACAGCAGGAATGATATCCGGAAAGCTCTGTATCCGTATATCACCTTCGGTTGTGCTTTATATTATTTTCCGCTGCTATGTAATTTATTGTAATCTCTGATATTTATCGAATGTAATTTATTCATTTATACTCTGTATATTCTTGTATCTGATGGAATTGTTGTAATAACAATGAAATGTTCTTCTGTTTGTGTTATGATTTGTCCTGTTCTCAAACGATCAGGGGTTTCGAATGGTCTAGATCGGTTTAACGACTGATTCGGATGGAAGGAAATTCCTTGTTGTCACATTATCCCTTTCCATAAGTTTTCAAAACTACCAAATCATTATTTGGATTAAAACTCTCATTTATGATAACTCAAATAATTGATATCTCAAACTATGCAGTTAAAGCCCCGCTAAATCCCCGCAATATCCCCGCTATAGCCTATAGCACTCTTCAGCCGCTACGCTATTTCAATTTAGCGCTGATGAACAGTAGATCCGCTTCTAGCCCCGCTATTTTCCGCTTCATCCGCTAAATCAACGCTTTTTAGCGTCCGCTTTAGCAGTATTAATATAGAGCTTGATTTGACTAGTTCTCTTTTTTTAAAATTCAGTAAATTTAGCGTGCAATGCTAAATTTAAGGCATATGTGTCTAACATATGGTAACAATCAATTACACTCATCAAATTTAGCATGCATAACTATGATATTCCTTGATTTTGTTATATAAGATTTATTAATATTAGGTTCGTGTACACAGATAATGTAAAAAAGATGATTAATTAAATTTCAGATATTTGGTTTTACATTTATTGAACCTTTTTGCGTCTCCGCTATATCCCCGCTGCAACTTTTTGCACCTCCACCGCTATAGTACCGCTAAGCGCTTTAACTGCACAGAGATTCTCAAATATAAGTTTAGATAGAATTTAGTCGACTTACAGTTGATATTGATTTACCAACTCCTGCAAACACCATTAGAATTTGGATATGTTTAATATTTCTGAAAGTATTTTCCAACCCAAAAATTCTATATCGAATATCCGAAGACTAATTCTACCTCAACTCGTTTCCTTTCTAATTCAACTTCCTATATCTTACTTATGATTAAACAAATCTCATGCCATATATTTTAAACTCTTTTAAAAGCTTTCAAAATATTTAACAAATCCTTTCCATAATTTAAACAATGGTTCATGGTTTACAGTATTCAAAATTCAATCAATTTCAAAGAAATATTATAGTAACGTTTAAAAGCGTTACCGAAAGTGCTAAAAAATGGTTATCTAACCAAATAGATCCAAAAATATTCAAAATTCAAATATTTTAACTCAAATCACTTTTAAATAACAAAATATGATTTATCGTAATTTTACCGAATTTTAAATAATTTTCATAAGCCCGTTTTATTCAACTTTCCATTACGGTCGTCGAACTGCACGTATAGTGAACTTTTCAAATTTTGTTTTAGACATAACTTGAAAACCACATATTAGAATTTAAAAATTCCTTTTCTATTCAAAAACCATAAGTAATAGAAATCCGACATTTTTCGTTTCACGTCAATCCAATTTAAAACGTTCAGGTTATAACCATTTGAAATTTAAAATCGATATTAACGAACTGTCGTTACACGACACATTCAATTTACATTATACAATGTTTAAATATAAATCGTCCTATTCCTTTTTTTGGAATAAATTACATCCCCATAACTTAGAATGAAACCATATTCCAAATATCTTTTCCCCGAAATAATACTTTTATATTCCCAACTTTAATCCAAAATCATTTTTAAACTCCAAATTTTCATTTCAAATAAAATGAAACAAAAATAATATTTTATTTAAACTCGTTCGATTATTTTTCCAAAACCCTTATGGAAACAAGAATTCGCATAAAATCCAATATTCCAATTTTCAAATTCTTCATACCACATTAAATTGAACATTTAACGATAATATTTCCAAACCTCATTCAAATATTTCCAAAATGACTATCCCAGGTTCATCATTTCAAATTCCAGACTTTCATTTCTAATTAGATCGAAATAATAATAATTTTCTCGATTAATTATTTAAAAATAACCATTAAAATTATTCGCATAAGGCCAATGTTGGGTACATATTCCAAATCATTTTCCGAACTAATTTCCAAAACCCAATTCAATGTTTAATTAACCTATGGGTGATCGAATTCCAAACTCATTTAATTCCATAGGAATATTCAATTCGATTTCTAAACAGATTTTCAAATTTAAATTCAAAACTCCATTCCCAATTTTTATTTTAATAAAATTTATTATTTACATGGAAAGGAGATTTAAATTAATTACCCTTTCCACCACTACGGTGTATGTGATTTCATTCAATCAGATTTAACCAACTAACTTGATCAAATAAATAGTCATCAATCCATTCATCATAATCACAATAATTTCATCATAATCACAATAATTTTAACAACCAAATAACGGTGCGCAAAGCGTTACGGTAAATAAAGCTTGGTCTATAGTGTATTCTAACCACATATACATCCATCAACATTCAATAGCAATCATTCATAACACCCATGATCATCAACAAATTATTAATTATAATTAACAACTAATTATAATTAACCATTATAACTAATTTAAAATAAATTTAAACTAGAACTCTCACCTACATGCTTCTAAATCCATCGAAATTAAAACCCGCAATTACCGTGGGTCAAATCTACAAGTGATCACGTACAAACTTTTCGGAAGACACACATCATTCTTCTTGCGAACACAACGCATGTATATATATATATATATATATATACACACACACACCCCTAACAATGCTTAAATACCGCAGCAACGGGAGGCACATATTTGGTTCATGAACAGATAGAGGAAGTACGGTAAACTAGGCTCTGGTGGAGGCTATGGCTATTGATCTAGCTTGCGATTGAGAGAGGAAAGGTGGCAACTATCTGGGGTGTGTTGTTTTATGGAGAGTCGGCTTCTCTTAAGGGAAGAGAGGAAATGGGCATTGTCTAGTGGTCAAGGCGAGACTGGAGTGGCCTTCGGTAGCGCAGGGGGTTGGAGCAGTTGGTAGTTGATGCCTGGAGTGTGGTGGTAGAGCCAGAACAGTGGGGGTCGACTGTTATTTTTGTAGGAGATGGTGTACTGAAGGTGATGGGGTGTCTTCAAGTTGGTCTGGTGGAGGTTGTTAAGGGAAAAAGCAAGGGTTTGCTGAGTGGAGACATGGGGATTTGGGAATAGCTGAACGCGTTCGGCAGAGAAGAAGATAGTCACGCAGGGAGGTTGGGTGATGGATTAAGGAGTATGGCAATGGAAGGAGGAAGGGGTCGAGCAAGATACATGGAAGAAGAGGTTTGCGATGGGGTTGGAATCCACACGAGAATTGAAATAAGGGAGGAACTACTGTGGTGAAGAGGGAAATTTGCGTGAGACGGAAAAAGGAAATAGTGGGAACTAAAAATTTGGCTGTAGTGAGATGAAAATGGGAAAGAGGTGTTTGCAGAGAACACGATGGGAGAAGAAAAAATACGGTAGGAATAAAATATCCCAAGTTTGCAAGTGGTACAAATGCAAATAAAAAAACAAATGCAAATAAAAAACAAATGCAATAGTACGTGTCCTTTTTGTAGACAAGCGTCCTTTGCATGCCTTAAGTCATCTACACGTTTTAATACTTAATGTTTATTTGATTCTTTTTATTTTCCACAAGCGTTTGGACCAAATGTTTAGCTCATGCATATTTCATATCCGAGCACTTGCCAGAAATTTGCCATCTATTTTTACTGATTATTTAATGGATATTAGTAAGTTACTTGTATAACAAACGATTAGAAATTTATATTACTATCGTGTACAACAGTGTCTACAAATCTCATAACAATTATAAACGAACCGGTTAGTTGATTCTGTAAAGTGTTTAAGGGACCACAGTTGCCCTAAAATATGTTAGAAAAAATATATGCTTATTTTCCAAATTAAAAATTACAGTAAATTTTTATAAAATATTTTAAGACTACGTGCACATAGATCGATCGATTATTTTAAACCGATATTTAATTATAATTTATTCTAAATTCAAATCTTTAATTTACAAAATCTTTTTAAACAACATCTTTAAAATAAACCATTCCACATAAATTTAATTCTTATATGAATGTAAATATATTATTAGACAATATCAGTACTCATTAGAACAAAAATATCCTAAAATCTTTATAGATTAACTATAAGTTTTCTAATACAAAACCTATTTATATATATTCAAGACTCAAAACTTATATTTAAACTTCATTAAACCTAATTTAAATATTTTTGAAATTCATATCTTTGAAATATAATCAATATAAATCTTAATATCCGAAATAAGTTAGTAAAATCTTTATACTTTACAAAGTCTTATATTTTTAATTCCTTTTAATTACATATTAATATTAAAATTTATCTTTTTATATTTTATGCTATTAAATTACATCTAAATAGATCATATCTTACAAAATCCATATATTATAAAATTTAAATAATCTCTTTACTTATAAAAATCTTATAAACCTAGCATATCAATATTCCAACTAATATTTATTCAAACTAAATTATAAAATATTATTAAATAAATATTTATAATTAAACGTGATTAAATTAAATCTATATTCAGAAAATCCAAATTAATTTCATGTATTTAAAATGTTGAAATTCTTGGATCATTACAGTTTCAAACCCCCAACCTCTTAGTAGGTAGTGTAATGCATTAACCAACTAGGCTAAGGAGTCTTTGCGTTAACTTTTTGAGAGGGGTATAACAAGTATAAGCCCAATTGTGTACAAATTTACAATAAATATGTCAAATTTGTGGAAATAAATTGAGAACAGGAATAATGTATACATATTAAAATTGGAAGTTAGGAATTGCCCAGATTGGTTGGTTAAAAAAGGGTTATATTTCCATAGTTTGACATGTAATTAAAATGGATGGAGATTTATTATGTTTTCGCAGTGCGGTGATGGAGACCACTCAAGAAGGGTAATATGGGGAGTACCTTGAGATGAGGGGCATATAACTACATATATATGATTTATTAGATAAATCTACTTGAGAGTAGATGGGGACGATTTATATGAAAAATTAGAAGTGTATTATGCAATAAACCCAAATAACTTAATAAAAGTAGTCCACTTATAGAACTGTATATGTAGTGTTATTTATAGAAAGTATAATTTACCCATTCAACAGAAATTTTGTTTTGACCCACTCCTCCTTACAAACACGTAGGTTGGGTAGGTAGTAGAGATTTTACAGCTTAGAGACATTTGCTAGATAATGTCATTATAATAGTGAGTATTTACTTACTAGTATATTTTATTTTTTCTACTGTGAGACATTTTATTGTGAGCTTTGATATATTTATCTTTTCCTTTTTGCAGATACCAGACAAACCAACTCGGGTTTCATTGGACTTGGATTTTAGCATTTTACGAAAAATTTAGTCCGCTGAAATTTGGGTTGTTACATTTGGTATCAGAGCTTAGGTTCAGTATTCCTATATAGATAGTGAGTGAGTGTATCTGTTTTATCAAAATATAATATATGTATATATATATATATATGTACTTAGATCCATAATGGAACCTGCTAGATAAGTGAAACAACACATGGAAAAAGTTGGAATATCACTTTTGTACACTTAGGCAATGGTTCTGAAAATTTGAGAAAAATAAGCCTATGAGTGGATATAAATGTAAAATGTACACTATGTTTCAAAATAGAAAAGAGAACTCCATATGTTAATATCCAAAGTTTTTGGTATTTCAGATTAGTGGGATAGACAGTAGGGCCTTGTAAATTGAGAAAGAATATGAAAGAGAAAATGGATTAGGAATTTATGTCAACATATAATAGTAAAATATACAACATGATATAGTAGTAAAGCATAACAAAAAATGTCTCATCTCTGTAGAACCATAGAATCTCAAGTATAATACATCCCAGTATATGAACATCTGAATACAATATGCCTCATTACATGTAACAACCCACCTCTATACTTGCGTTAGCCAAGGTCATTACAAGTAACGATGTCAACTAACCTGAAAAATATGGTTGTTTAGGAGCGACCATCTGTATTTTAGCTTTGAATGAGTGCTAAACATGTCGGATAATGTTGTCTTACTTTTCAATTCTCAAGCAGAAATCTGGCACGTCTAATTTAAGTTCAATTCCACTACACAGTGGGTATATATAATTCGAAAGCAATATAAAATTCATAACAATAAAATCAGAGCCAGACACAAATATTCACATCACTAAGGTGGAAATATACGTGAACATACCACAGAAGAGTGTACAAAAATTAGTGGTCAACGAGATCCACTATACACCATAAGAATAGATACAAGTTCTAATCGAAAGAATATTATACATAAGGAGTCACTATCTCATATACATATCAACATAACTACAACTCTAGTGTTGTAAGCCAAAAGTCAAGAACTGGATCCTTCTAGAAATCATGCGGAAGCACCTACATTACCTCAGTCTGACACAAGTATTATTTATAAGAAAATAAAAAAATAAACGAATCTGTCTAGCTAAACTTATCTCGTAAACTAGTATAAAACCAAAGATATAAACAAATGTAGAGATATAAGCAATAATAACAGTGTCGCACACAAATGTGAGGTTGGAAAAGCCTACCATATATGTCAAAAAATATATCAGTGCTATAAAAGAATATCTCATCCAAAATTATATAGCTACTCACAAGAAATGATAACTCATATCAATTCAACTCTAAAATTGATAACATAATATCAAAATCCACAAAATGATTTCACATCTCAAAACATCAAGATTCCAGAATTCAATAACTAGAAATCGAGAAAACCATAATACGGGTGCCTGAAAGCTCCATAAGTCTAGGGCCTGAAAACCCCGTAAGATCGGAGTCTAAAAACCCCGTTAGGTCGAAGCCTGAAAACCCCGTACGGTCAGAGCCTGAAAACCCCGTAAGGTCGGAGAATAGATCACAATTGATCAATAATAGTGTAAGTTACCCCAAGCTAGTAAATATAAGAGTTAAGCTACATGTCCCATAACCACTTGCTCTTCTAAAATATTTAGGAACAAGTTGTATATTCCACTAGAATTATAAGATGATCATTGCCACAGTTTTCAATCAGAAGAGTCCAAGAACTGATCATCGACACAAACATAAGGGTTCATAGTCCTTGTTTTTACTAGGACGTTTAATTGTATTTCCCATATAAGCGAGAGAAAATAATTATATAAATATATAATATTAGATTGGAAGATAGATTATAAAATAACTTCGTATAATGAAGTAGGATTGGAAATCTTTTTTGTTAAAGGTTTTGTGACGACCGCCCACAACCCCTGCACTTAAACAAGAGTAATAGTGCGTTAAAAGACTTGTCAGGCAACTGTGAACGATCATCAGAGGCACAAGCGGAACCTATCATAAAACTCACAGTGCAAGGATAAAAAATAAAAGAACATATACAACAGGTAGAAATAGTGGAGCATCATATAACGAACTTTTGAAAACCTTCACAACATCCTGAAAGGTTATCCATACATCATAGGAATATTAAAGTCTATACATGAAGCCTTACTACAACACTTAAAGAGCAACTTAAACAACGGAAATAGAAATACTAGATAGTAAGTAAGATAATACGCCAGCCTCCTGCTCGCCTCCGAATTGCTACATCATCCTCACTAAGCTATCACTTGTCACCTGCCACCTACTCCGTCCATCCATAACTAGATGAACAACCCAAGGTAATAAGAGGAAAACATAAAACCTTGAGTCAGACAACAGTCTCAGTGAGCGATAAAACATCTATCTAACATCATCGATAAAGTATATGAGAATGGATAAATAAACGAACTAATCTACCCACAACCTCACAGAAGAACTTAACCCCCATCTTCCCTAAATTGGACAATGATAGCCTTTACATCAAACACTTCATTCTCTCATTCATGAAAGCTAGAACAATCATACATTTATGGCAATCGAAGCAAACACCACTAGCATTCTTAGTATCCAAATTCTGTGCCTCTCATGGAAACCATCCTTATCGAATTCAATATTCCTCAAGCACAAGCCCTAGAGGCCAAAACCAATATCAGACAAGCACTCAAGAAACGTCTCCTTCGAATTTGGACAATCTGCGTAAAATGGTACAAACAAGGTAACTGGTCATCCATGACAGACTCTGGCTATCACCGCCAATCCAACTGCGAAACCATCGTTAATCGTATGACGACTAACCTTGCCATATGTCAAGGGATAATGGTAACCCCAGTTCTAGCATAAACTCCATACGCCTTTACATGATACGCATGTTTGTCAAACCTTGACAACTAGGCCTTTCAACGATACCCAAGGTACTCGACCAACAACATTCCAGTCTTTTGGGTACCCCCACTGTACCTTTGCTTTGAGCCTGCTAGAACTTACGACAATGATATTCTCTCGGCCTTCGCATCTCTAGTCATCCAATTCGACGACTTTTCGTAGCTCAAGCAACCTTCTTGAGCAACCATTATCCACCAACTCAAAACCTTTGAGTTGTCACCCCATTCGTTGTTCCATACCGATCAACGAACACATTCAACACTTCGAACATTCCTACTTGAATTCCCCTCGAAGTTACAACATCTATGAACCACAACGTTCATGCCATCAACCACAACGTTTAGACTGCACTGTGTTGCGGCACGGGTTCGGGGGCATCGGCCCCAATTTTTTTTAGGCTCTTTTGTTCAAATCTGGGTCGTACCCGAATTTTTTTTTTTCCAGAAATGACCCTGTGCGACCGACCCATCCTCTTGGAGCCGATCGACCAGTGCCTTGCTATAATGACCGACCCATCCTCTTGGAGCCGATCGACCAGTGCCTTACTACAATGACCGACCCGACCTCTGCTGACCGACCCATTTCCCTTAATCATGACCGATCGATCCACTTTAAAGACAACGACCGACCCGGTCTCTGACCGACCCCACCTTGGACCGACCTCATCCTGCACATACCGACAGATCCGACCCACTCCTGGGTGCTCGACTGACCCAATCAACTTCGTCCATACTGACCCGATCACCCTGACCAACCCGATCCCTTCTGACCGACCGGATCCATGCACCGATCCCATCACACGACCAACCTCCTTTTGCACGGCCCCATCACGACTGCCGACTGACCGACCACTCCCTGAAGTATGTTCGACCGACCACCTGTACTCTGCTTGTACTACACGATCGACCCGTGGCCTGTACAGCCCCAATCCAAGTCCAAATTTGAACAAAACCTCGCCAATCGATGATATCGACGAAATCTACTCATCCAATACAACCATAAGCATGTTACGAAATCACTAACAACATGAATATGACGATTTTCACCAAAATTATGCAAACTTCACCAAAATCATGATAAATGAACATATGAACTAAAGTATGGATCTTACTTGCATAAACATATGAAACATCATAGAATTACCGATTTTAAGTTATAAATTAGACCCTATGGAGATTCATATGAAATTAAACTTACCATGATGTAGATCTAGGAGAAATCGATTCAAAATGATGAAAACATGTGCATATAACTCATATACTTAATTGAATCTGCGAGAGAGATGCATATCACTCACCAATTCTCCAAAACAATCCAAAAGCACTTAGATCTAGATCCAGACAATGAAGAATTTGACCTAAACTCTTTGATTTGATGATCTCTCCCTTGGAATGACGTAGATCTAGCTTCAAGCAATGTAGATCTTCGATTCTTGTAACAACCCATGTCCATTAATGTCACTCTCAAAGGGAATGCATTAACTTTCATGGAGTATTATTGGTGTATAGAATACAATATAACAAGACAGATACATATAATGGTACTTGAAAATTTTAAAACAACTTTTATTGCAGCGGAGAAATAGTTTGGTTACAACAACATCAAAAACCAACAATAAAACCAAGTACACTTAATATCCATCTTGACAAATTGTTTTCTGAGTACATAAAGTAAAAAGCATAACCCCAACCTAAGTAGCCATAAAAGAGATAAGCTGAACTTTACTTTCAGCAATCAAAGCACTTCCAAAAGAGAGAGAAAGAGATCCAAATCAAGCTCCACTAGCACTAGTCCCACCCTGAGAACCTTAGGGGGGAGGGGGGAGGGGGAAAAAGGAAGAAAAGAGTCGAAAACAAAGGGGGTCAGACATAAAGTCTGGCGAGTCCAATAACTTTAACAATACAATTATTAAAGTAATTAGGATAAGACATAAACTGGTAAAACAAGGAAAGACTGTGAAGCAAATGGGCAAGACAAAATAAACAAGAGGAATATTCTAGCGTTAATCACGCTCCTAATCACTATAAGATAATTACTATACTGCACTATTACTAGTCACCCTAAAAGTTGAACCCGCCTACTGAACATACTAATCACAATAATGATAATGGTAGTTCCGTGTACCCCTAGCTGTCTTCATAGGTGCCGCCTGCCCCTATCTCCACTAGTTGTACCCACTACCCCCATGCGATCGGCTCCCTAACCAGTAGATACCTATATTGGTCCCACAGTGGGGTGCATCACTCCCTAAAGTGGCAACCCAATACCACTAAAGAAGCACGGCTTATATCAACACGATGCAACAACGTCTTACCTACCAGCCCAGGCCCACGCACACACATGACCTCGTTGGACTTGCGTTGCCACCGCTAACCCGTTTTGACCTCTTACAATCAAACCCAGTAAGCGTGTCCCACTACACCACAAAGCCTATTTTGTCACTCCCCCATCCTCTAAATTTGATACGGTCTATAACCATATCAAATTAGTGAGGGCTCTAAGCCGTGCCTTTCTATTTAGATAAGGCTTAGAGCCTAATTTGAATTTGGCCCAAATTTTGACCGTATCAAACTTAGGAATAAATTTTTTGGCAACGCAGAATTGCTCCCCCCCCTTTTTTCATTTCCCTCTCACGCATTATTTCCCCTTTTTTTTCTAATTTCCCTCAACCGTGCCCTCTATCGAGTTGCGATCGAAAAAAGTTGGAAATAGAAAAAATTCCTGCTTTCAGTTTTACAAATCTGGTAATTACTTATTTGATTCGATGGTTATTTGTTTCCATACCAAGTTTTAGGGTTACATCGTTAGTGTTTAGTAAATCGTTATGGATTTCATGGATTTGATGTTTTAGGGTTACAAATCTGGTAAATACTTATTTGTTCGATGATTATTTCTTTCAAACTGCATCAAACTAGTTCTTGTGTTAGGGTTACGAAGTTGATTCCCATACCAAGTTTTAGGATTTCACGGATTTTATGCATACTTGTTATTTATTAACATGTAATCTGCGGATTTCATGGATTTTATGCGTACTTGTTATTTGTTAACATGTAATCTGCGGATTTGATTGGCTTTATGTGTAGGAGAAATTTATTTAAGTCAAGGGAAAATCTCATTGTGTTTAATTGAACGATTATATTTTTACTAAAAAATATGTGAATATGGTTTCATACTTAGGGGAAGAGCATGACCTACAGAAGGTTTTGCGGACTCTTCGAGCGACTTATGCCTGTCATGAGCTTCATGGCTCAGTTGAAACTGAGCGTAAGGCTCAGTTTCGCTGAGCCTTAAGGCTCAGCTGAAACTGAGCCTTACGGCTCAGTTTCGCTGAGCGTGAGGCTCAGCGAAACTGAGCCTCGGTGAAACTGAGCTTTACGGCTCAGTTGAAACTGAGCTTTACGGCTCAGTTGAAACTGAGCTTTACGGCTCAGTTGAAACTGAGCTTTACGGCTCAGTTGAAACTGAGCTTTACGGCTCAGTTGAAATTGAGCCGTAATGCTCAGCTGAAACTGAGCCTTACGGCTCAGTTTCACCGAGCGTTAAGCTCAGCGAAACTGAGCCGTCTGAATAATTGTTTTATGATTACACTATATAGTTGAAGTTGGACTGTATGACAAGCACTCACACACTTTTGATATTACGTGCTTCTGGTGATATCATAAATGTGATTTTCCTTCTATGGTGTTTCAGTCGTTGGTGTCTGAATATGGGTTTGTTACTTGCAGGTATTAGAGCTTCAGAATAATCTAGCTTTTGCGAGGGACAAAAAAGTTGAATTGAGATACATTTGACCTGTAATAGTAAGTTCATTTGAGTTGATATCATTATCTCCTTTAATAGTAAGTTGATATCATTATCATTTTTCGAAATCCATTTTTTTCATGGATCTCGCATTCACAGGTATAAACTGCAAAACGTAAATTAATTTTATTTTCAGTGTCAAAATTAGTCGTCATAAACGAGATATCTTTATTCACTTAACAGTCATAAGATTTTGCAAAAGGCGAGTAGTTCAATTTTATATTTCCAGTGCATCTTAATTTCTTTTATTCGTCATCTGCAATATTAAAATCAATTGATTTCTTTTCCCAAGTTGTTAAACTCCCTGTTTGTTGATTTTTTTTAAATCACCTATAGATTGTCCTGTTGATAATCGATCAATTGCAAAAAAATTAAGATCTAAATGTGCTTCAGTGGAGTAATTTTCATGAAATATGAGATGCATTTTTGTGTTATTTTCCTGCAGCTTGAGTTCATGTGTTGTTTACAATTTTCAAATGTGTTTTTTAATTCTTTTTTTTTTGGGTGGGAGGATCCTTGGCATTCTGAACAGTGATATTATTTTTTTCTCAATACTGAAGCTATTTGTTTTCATGTTTGTATTGGTGCATGTCCTTATAACCTGAGAATTGAAATGAACATAATGTTTCAATGTTTGTACTGGTACATGCTTTTACATTTCTTTTCATGTTTTCATGAAGTACCTTTCTTTACTCTTAACAATGAAGTACATGACCTTGTATCCTAAGAATTGAAATGCACGTAATGAATGAGGTAAGGAAATTTTTTTTTACAAATTTTGTTGCCCTAATTATTTAAAATATACAACCCAACTTATTGTTTGAAAGTTCACAGAATCTTGAAATATATTTGAATAAAATAATTAGAGCAAGGTATGTATTAGTACATGGTTTTAATTTATAGCTAACTTAATACATTGTTTGTTCGGCACCAGCATTTATATGACCATTTGCTGACACTTCACTACCCTGGACTACATCTGTCCATATGAAAATTTGACTATACTGACATATGTGTTACCAAAATTTTAGGACTTTGTTGTAACTTCATCTTTTCATCTTTCCATTTGCCTGTTTTAGGGGGTTGGGCACAGTATACTTGTGGCTACTTAGTTTGATAGTGTGCTTCTTAAACCGGTTGTGGATTCTTCTACTATCGGGGATAATGAGTTTCATGACAAATTAATGGATGTTGGTGATAGATTAAGGTCTTCCATTGACTATGATATTATGTATTCAGATGGGTGGCAGTTTAAACATTTGATGTTAGTTGTTTTTTAAAGATATATAAGGCTAGGTTCTGCAAATGTAGTTAAGGCAAACTTGAAGTTTCATTAACAAGAAACGTATAAAGGCCACATGTGAAAGAACAGAAAAGACTGTTCTCCAAACTAATGGGACAAAATGGCCCCATCAATTTTGCTTTAAGTTGGGTCAAAATCAATTGGTTGATTAAATAAAAAGAAAAAGAAAAATTATTTTGATGCAAAATATTTGTGATACTGTCTGGATGCAGTCCATAATTTGTAAATTTTATTTTTCTATATACAAGAACCAACCATTATGTATAACGATCGAGTCAATGAGTATTAAAATTATTGTTGAGTGGCTGAATATATTCAGTAAGTTTGCAATCTAGCTTAGATAAAATAAATGTGTATATATCATTTTTCCTACTGCAGAAAATGGCAAAACTATCATATATATCATTTTTCCTACTGCAGAAAATGGCAAAACTATCGTATATATATATATATCTTTTTCCTCATTTTTGGTTTTTATTTATTTATTTTACCTAATTCTTCTTACTGAAATTGATTTGTATATTATGTTCCTTCATTTCATTTAATCGGTTGCGTATTTCTTTTTCTCAGACATTTGAACTAATCTGGTTCAATTAGGCGTTATGGGAAGAGATGTGAATCAAATGAGATGTATAAACGTGAATACTACGACTTGGAATTCCTTCAACATTCTAGAAATTTCATAGTTTTTATTGTCCATTTAAGAAATCTTACTCTAGTTTCCACCTTTTTAAAAAAATCATTTTGGCAGAAGTTGCAGTTTGTTTACTAGAGTTGGTACCATCAACTGTGTATTGAATTTGTTGAATTAAGTCTGGCTATTAGATATTGTGTCATTTGGTTTTGTTAGTCTGGAAGAAGATTATTCGTATGTTGATATAATAAGTACAATACACTTGAAGGATGCGTGGATCTACAAACAAATGGGATGAGAGATTCTTTTGCTTTACTATTTTTATTTACATTTGTTAAACCAAACGTGTCATTTCTAATCTTATCTGCTTAACCGTATTGTTGTGGAAAAAAAAATATTGGTATGTTGCTCAAACCTGTTTTAGCAAGAAAAAATATCTATAAGTTTATAGCACTAAACATGTATTTGTCCGTTTTTTGTGATTGGCTTTGTATAATATCTTTGCAAGCTTTAACAATCAATACTTAATATAAATTTTTACATTTAAATTAAATAAAACTTAAACCTTTCACTGTGGAATGACATCAATTTTTCTTTCGGTTTGATTATAATTTAGACATACACTCCTGTGGGAGCAAATTAGATGTCATTTTTTCCAAACATGTAATTAATTTTTCATCAAAATTCATAATTAAGAAAAAAGATTAAGTAAGACTTTTTTTAGTATTATACGACTTAACGGTCGGTTTTTTTCCCACCGTTGTGCGGTAATACAGTATTTTAGAATGCTAATTATTAAATATCTTAGTTTATGTGTGCATACATCCTAGGGTAGCCATGCATGTTCAATCAAAGGCTATACATAATCTGTAAACAAAGAAATTAGGATTCTATAATATTACATTTACATTTTCTTGTGTCAAATAGGCTGACATTTCTTGTTTATTTTTGAACAAATAATAATGGACACATGAGGTTACTGAAGTACACCACTTTGTTTCTTCTCTTATTAGAGGTAATAGATACTTGCCGAACACCTCTTGGTATAGTTGAGAAACCTATCCATGCCATTTAGTTTGTGATAGAGATGGTTTATCTTAGTCTTGATTTTGGTTATTTTGTATACTGTACTCACTCTAGTGTGAATACAATGAGAGGATTTTGATATGGGCTAAACTGTTTTGATTATAACTTGTAAACCGTTGATCCGATTCCGATACGTTTACACATTCCGGAAAGCTTAGAATATAAAGTACAACTTTCATTTGAAGTGTTGCATGAAATTTTGTTGTTTGCTGGTCCAAAACCGCGCTTTGGAAGCGCTGACCTGCATTTGCATAATTGAAAAAAAAAAAATCTGAGCTGAAACCATTGTGGTCGTAACTTTTGATTGGTTTGTCCGAATTTGACGATCTTATGCATTCCGGAAAGCTTAGGACTTAAGCTACAACTTTTATTTTAAGTATTTCGTGAAATTTTGTCATTTACTAGGCTAAAAACGCACATTTACATGGCAGGCCTGAAATGAAATTTGTGCATATTGTTAAACGAAAAAGTATTATTTCTTGTTTTCTAAGACAAGGCACTGTTCGAAATTTTACATTGCTTTGATAACAAAGGATCGGTTTGGTATGAGGAAGAATACCATCTCTCATTTAATCATAGCTTTCCACTCAAAACTGTTGCTTTCTAATATTAGATTTCTAATATTCGATAACAAAGGATCGGTTTGGTATGAGGAAGCATCATGTATATTAGATTTCTAATATGTATGTATGTGTGTGTGTGTGTACACACGCACATGTGTGTACTATCCAGGGTATTGCATATTCGATAACAAAGGATCGGTTTATCTTGATTCACTTATACATTGCTTGCATTGCTTATTTCAGGTATTGCATTTCTTATTCCAGTGGCGTTACCGAAGCAATTCTTGTTTCAGAGCTATTTCAGGTATGGTTTCGCTCTTATAAAATTTAGTTGCTTAAATTTTGTTTTCTCGACATTTTTCTTCATCCTTTTTTGGCCTTGAGGTATGTTTTTATGTTTTGTTAGTTATATGAGAGGTAGTTGCAATTATACTTGATCACACAAGTTAGTTATCTGAGAGGTAGTTGTAATTAAACCAATGGGCTAATGGATAGTTTGTCTTGTATACTGTTGGTGCAGTGGAAATTTGCATTCGTGTCACTTGGCCGTCCTGATTATCTTCAGGATTCGGATATTCAATCTATTCGGTTTCAGAGACCTTTGATGAAGTCGGAGTAGGTGGGTTTATGTGTCATCCGAAGAACCTAATTCGATATCTTTAGACATTGGAGCAGGTATATATAATTTTACACTATTATATCTTGTCAAGTCAAAAGAGTTATATATAATTTTAGTACAACATTCCCTTTGACTTTAACTATTTTATCTTGCATGACCAACTATAATTCAAGAATCGTCCAACGTAGTCTTCTTTCGGGTATTGCATGTCTTATTCCAGTGGCGTTACCGAAGCAATTCTTCTTTCAGAGCTATTTTAGGTATGGTTTCGCAGTAGTCATCTTCACCGTATCCTACTTTATTTTTGGCGCTTGCACTCATCCATATACATATAATATGT
This sequence comes from Allium sativum, assembly GCA_030737875.1. Taxonomy (NCBI): domain Eukaryota; kingdom Viridiplantae; phylum Streptophyta; class Magnoliopsida; order Asparagales; family Amaryllidaceae; genus Allium; species Allium sativum. The sequence goes on from CM060921.1 coordinate 125,632,864, forward strand.
ATATTTTGCCTGGACTGACAATTAGCGCAACAGATAGCATATCCATAAACAAATGTTCGAATTGCTGCATCCTTAAACTCCTACTCGTTGACAACATGGCAGCCTCCACACCTTTCTTTACCGCCTCCTGCCTACTTCATGGAATCCGCACAAACTTCCTTGCACACACTTGTAAACCCCCTTACACACACACGGCAGCCCCCACAAACTCTCATGCATTACTCCACCAAATTGTCACAAGCCACTTCGACTCCATACCACACAAACATCCCTCATTAGACATTAGGCATTCACTGTATATTATATTGTAGCTAGTTAAATTTATGCAGTCCAGCATGGACAGCTAAACCTATAATGTGAATTTATGGTAGCTTTATGACCTGCATAGCAATATTTGGCTAGCAAAATTTAGGCAGTCCATTCTAGAGGCTCTTTTAAGTAGAAAGGCCTTTTACTGCATTCTTAGCCAGTAGTATTGAGGTGTACAAATGTCAGGCTTATCATTTTTAAGAATTGTTTAGTTTTGTGTGTTTTAAATATCTCAAAGTATTTTTGCTTAGATTCTTTCAATTCATATTTGAAAGTACTTCTATAAAAGTAATCTCAAAATATTATTTGCTTTGTAATCTCTCACAAGGCTGCTTGATGTTAAATTCAATGTTTAATTGTGAGTGTTTTGAGTAATTCGTTTGAAGTCATGTTTATGTTAACTGAGTTTTAGATAAAATATTGGTAGCAAAAAGAAAAAAATATCAACAAATTTGAAGAAAAAAAATCTGGAAAAGGGTTGAAAGAACTTCAAAAAATTCTGAATAAGTTTGAGACATTGCCTCTTTTTGAAACTTTCAAGCAACTGGAAAAGGAAGCTTTGTTAATAAAAGCCTCTGCATTGACAACATCATCATCCCCAAGATAAGGACGAGTAATTTAGTCACACTTGGACAGTTTATATGTTTCATCAAGCATCCTTATTCCTGATTCTAAGTTAATCCCACTTAACATCTGGGCTGCCTTAGACCATTATTGCTCAGACTCATAAAATTTTGCAAGTTTGTCCCATATAATTAAAACCTGCTCTTCAAAAGAAACAACCCGAGGTTGAATCCGAGTTAATGCATGGTGAGCAATCTCCTTCTGAAAACTAACTTCAAAAAATAATCTGGAAAAGGGTTGAAAGAACTTCAAAAAATTCTGAATAAGTTTGAGACATTGCCTCTTTTTGAAACTTTCAAGCAACTGGAAAAAAAAGTGATCATGTTGGAAATTTGATATTGTTATTATGCAGTAGTGATCATATAAAATGCAGTAGTGAATAAGAATATGAATGTCATTTTCTTGCATCAGGTCCTTTAATTATATGTTGACATTCTTTAATCATTTTGTAGGCATTGTTGTTATGCATGACATTCTTTAATCAAGAGACCTACTGCCATTTTTTTTTGTTTACTGCACCTACTGAGAAATTTACTCAATGCCTACTAAACCAATGTTTGTTATTTTAATTTCTTTTCAGGCTTTGGAACAAGCATGAGTTGTATGAGCTCGACAACTGCAGTTTTGTAGAATATTTTTTTTATTTTTTTATTTTAGAGGAAGAACTGTGAACATTATGCTTTGTATATATTGTGTTATGTATTAACTGAAGTTATGAATTATGTATTAATCGAATTATTCTTAGCGTATCTCTTCTTTATATACTGTTATATGAGTGTTAGTGTATCTTCTTTATTGTGTGTGTGTGTGTGTGTATATATATATATATATATATATCAATGGGTGCAGTGATTTTGTAAATTGCATATATGATATACCGATTTTGATACGGTTAAAAGCCTAATCTAATTCATTGTTATCATTGTAGGAGTGAGGCATTAAGCACGGTTTTGAGCCGTATCAGTATACTATTTTAATACGGTTATAAACCGTATCAAATTTCTCAGCTGATATGGATTAAAACCGTATCCATCTAAAAATTGAAAGTGCCAGCATACAAATTTAACACGGTTTTAAGCCGTATCAATTGAGAAATTTGATACGGTTCTGAACCTTATTAAATTAGCAATTTGATACGGCTTAAAACCGTATCAAATATCTCATTTGATACGGTTTTAAGCCGTGTCAAATTGCTAATTTGGTAAGGTTCAGAACCGTATCAAATTTCTCAATTGATACGGCTTAAAACCGTATCAAATAAACAAAGACGCCATTTTTTGATACGGCTTAAAACCGTATCAAATCGATTTTGATACGGCCATTAACACTGCCAAATTGGCATTTTTGGTGTAGTGTCCCGTCCTCGATCTAACTCGAGCTCACAAAGATACTTAATGGGTTAGTGGTTTGAAAAGGGCCCCCATACTTGACACAAGTTTTCCACCTATGCTTGGTCCCCACTAAGATTTCCCACTTAATCCCTTCTTATTCATGTCTTCTTACATGTTTCAACTTGGTTAAGTGTTTCTAATCGTATTTCACATGTCACCCATGTCACCCACTTAACCCCCATGTCCTACCACATGTTTATCTTGGTTAAGTGTTACTTAATTCATTATAACTGTAACCTTGTAAGACCTCCCACATTAGACTACCGTTTGCAGTTGCTGGATTTGTCGGGCGGGTCCGGGCAGTCTTATACAACAAACGAGTCTAACCTCGTGCCTTTACAATTGTTACGCATTTAATTTATGCCTTTGACCTCTCACATTAGACTACCGTTTGTGGTTGCTGGATTTGCCGGGCGGGTCCGGGCAGTCGTATACCACAAACGAGTCTAACCTCGTGTCTTAGGCGTTTATTATTACACATAATTATTTCACCCCAATATGAATTAATTATCCCTATTCAAATTGTCAATAATTTCCAAATTAATCTATGTCCATAATTGTCACCTAAATTATGTCCATAGTTTTCAGGTATATAAATTATACCAATTAGTGTCTCAAATTAATTATATGCCTTTAAAGCCATTTTATGCCAATTCACAATATCTATATTTAATATTTTCCCATTGTCCCCACGTCATTCGTACATTTAATATGAAATACGTTAGACTCGCAAATAGTCTAACTCATAAAAAGAAAAGAAACATCACAACTTGCATAACACATAAAATAGATCTAACTTGCAAATAAGAATTATAACATAAATTTGCATAGCCAATAACTTGCATAGGCAATGGACATATAGAACTTAAATTTGCATAAACTATGCACTGCCATGGATCTAAATATAGATCTAAACGTGAAATTGTGAGCTTGCATATATGAATATGGTTTTTCATCTAAACTTGCATATATGAATATGGTTTTTCACATAAACTTGCATATAGGGATATGGTTTTCACCTAAACTTGCATATGGATTCCATACAAATTTGCATATGAATTTAAACATGTAAACTAATATCACATTTTTTACATATAAACCCGTATGTATATATATACTTGATTCACATATAAACTTGTGTATAATTCGCATACAGACTTGCATATGATTCACATACAAACTAGCATATGATTTACATCCAAACTTGCATATAAACTGATGTCATAAAATGAATCAAATTAAACATATGTGATTGGACATATAAAATAGATCTACTAACATAAGTTAACAAAACTGTCCTATGTTCACAAACAGACGATAGCAAAATTAAGTAACGTCACATGATTCAACAAGCATGTTCTCATAATCCAAATTATAATTCATCATAATTAATTTATTAATTATTTTGTGAAAGAAATTGTACTCACAAAGACGGATTAGAGAAGAGAATAATTCGTTTGTCGTTTGTATTAGAATCTTGACTTGCAATTCCTAAGCTTTAAGAAGAAGAACTATTCCAGCAGCAGCATGGAGGCCAAGAGATTAATTTAGTTTAGGTTTAGAGCTTGAGTCTATGCGTGCTTATATAGAAGTTTATATCAATATAATCCGTTAGATTAACATAGGAGCAATCAGAACCATTCAGACTAATTAGAGCCATCCAGAAGCCGCCACCTAAGCCCTAGTGACTCAGCCACAAGTCAGAAATCGTCACAGTTAAGATCTGCCCGAGGGGGTAGGTCGACCTGTATAGGGGAGGTCGACCCCCTGGTCGACCTGGCCTGGGGCGGGTAAAATCCCGCCCAACTCGTTTCTTTGTTTGAATTCGAATTTGGAATTTAAACCCAAGCTATTTTAATTTATTTAAAGTCCTGAAACTTCTGAGGGCCATAACTTCCTCATACGAAGTCCGATTTACGAAAACTTGGACTCTATTCCAAGCATAATTCCGAGACGAACGCAATGGCGTAACCCGTTTCCCTTAATTCTTCTCTTAAAAATTAAGTGTTCTTAATTTTGTTAATTTTAATATTTAAAATTACGGGGTGTTACATTCTCGCCTCCTTAAAGGATTTCGCGCTCGAAATCTCCAAGTTAAGGGGAATGTATATACTACCATCCAATCATCCATCTACTCAATCATCAAACACAGGCATCCATTGTCCTTAAAAGATTTCTAATGCCGTATGAACATATGCAAAAAGTGTGTGTATATGTTCCTTATCTAATGCAAAATCAGGCGGTCTACTGATTCAGTTGACCTTCTTAATGCAAATCATGATAGTGCCATGCGTCCATTGTGTACGCGAAAGAATCCTAACGATACATATTATTTCTACATGCGTGCACAACCATTCATATAAATGCAGCATCCATATGATAACACAACCATTATACATCCATTAATTTAAATATGCACACACATTTATATGTAATATGAAAGAGATTGAGCTGATCTAGTGCAAAATGTGTGTGTACATGCATCCATGAGAAACCACTAGCAACCACTTGCATCCATTTGCGTCCACCAAACATAACATGTCTCAAACACATGTTTACAACCATAGGGTTTTTCCTAACTAAAGATCAAAGATATCATCGCAAAGACATACTAAATAATAGGACACATATCAAAAAAGTGGTAGAAAAAGGAGAAGTTAAAAACATACCCTCAAAAAGGAGAGAGTACAACGTATGTATCTTGTCTTCCGTCTCCCAAGTTGCGTTTCCTTGATTATCTCCCCATTGCACTTTGACCAACTTGACCTCTTTGTTGCGTAGCTTTTTGACCTCCGATCCGAGAATGCGTGCAGGAGCTCGTCTAACCGTGGCATTTCGCTCTATTTCCACTTCTTTGAGTGGGCTCGGCTCCACCACTACTGCCGTATCATGTAAACACTTACGCAAATGCGAAACGTGAAACACGTCATGAACACCACTGAGCTTCTCTGGCAACTTTACTCTATACGCCATCTGCCCAATCCTCTCTGTAATTGGAAAGGGTCCTACGAACCTCGGTGCCAACTTCCTTACTGATCCAAAATGGACTATGTTTCTCAATGGTGACAACTTAATAAAAACCATGTCCCTAATATTGAACTCAAGATCGGTTCGTCTCTTATCAGCATATGACTTTTGTCGATCCTGCGCCGTCTTCATTCGCCGTCGAATCAAGTCTATCTTCTCCGAAGTCTCCCTAATCATTTCGGGTCCAAGCAAAACCTTATCCGTAGATTCCTACCAACAAGTAGGTGATCGGCATGGTCGTCCATAAAGAGCCTCAAAAGGTGCCATGCCAATGCTAGCCTGAAAGCTGTTGTTATAGGCGAACTCCACTAATGGAGGATGTTCTTCCCATGTTCCTCCAAAGTCTAAGATGCAAAGCCTCAAAAGATCTTCTAGAATCCGGTTTACTCTCTCGGTCTGGCCGTCTATCTGAGGGTGATAAGCAGTACTTAAGCACAATTGTGTTCCAACTGCCTCTTGTAAGCTCTTCCAAAACTCGCTAGTGAAAATGGGATCTCTATCGCTCACAATGCTAGAGGGTATGCTGTGCAGAGAAACTATCTCTCGAAGGTAGACAGATGCTAACCATGCGGCGGTCCTCCTACTTTTAACGGGAATAAAATGGGCACTTTTGGTAAGTCTGTCTACAACTACCCAAATCCCCGTATTACCCTTCCTTGATCTTGGCAACCCGTCTACAAAATCCATTAAATCACTTTCCCATTTCCCCAGCGGAATCTCTAAAGGGTGGAGCAAACCACCGGGCTTCTTTTGCTCCGCCTTGACTTGTTGGCACACCAAGCATCTAGAAACGAACTCAGCCACGTCCTTCTTCATTTCGGCCCAAAAGAAAACTCGCTTCATATCCTTATACATTTTGCCACCACCGGGATGTATGGTCATCTTAGAGCGATGTGAGTCTTCAAGAATTGTCTTCCTCAAGCTCTCGTCTTGTGGCACGCAAAGTCTCCCATCTCTACGCAACTAGCCTCTCTCATCTATAGTATATCTATTAAGATGACTCGAAGACTCCCCTCCTATAAGCTTGCCTACTATCTCAACCAACTGTGGGTCATCTCGTTGTGCCTCTCCAACCCGACCCAAAAGTGTAGGTTGTACCTCTAGCGATGCCAACAATCCGGGTACATAATCGACAGATCTGAAGTCAAAGGTAGATATATACTCCAAACTTTGTCATTCTATGAACAAAGGAATCAAAGTCAACTTCTTTCTACTTAAGGCGTCAACTACAATGTTACCCTTGCCAGGGGTATATGCGATCTCAAAATCGTAGGATGCTAACAACTCCATCCACCTCTGTTGCCTCAAGTTTAGATCTTTCTGATAGAATAAGTACTTTAGCGACTTGTGGTCTGTATATAACTCAAACTTCTCACCAAGCAAATAATGATGCCAAGACTTAAGCACAAAAACTATGGCAGCCAACTCTAAGTTGTGGGTAGGGTAATTCTTTTCGTGGACTTTCAAATGCCTTCCACCATAGCATATCACCCTTCCATCTTGCATTAAAACTGCGCCAAGCCCTGTCCCGCAAGCATCGGTATATACTGTGAATGGCTAACTCCCATCTGGCAAAACTAAAACTGGAGGTGTCATCAAAGCCCTCTTCAAACGTTGGAAAGCATCGTCACAGTCAACATCCCATGAAAAAGTCAAGTTCTTCTTTGTCAACCGAGTAAGTGGGGCTGATTTCTTCGCGAAGTCCTTAATGAACTTCCTATAATAACCAGCCAGCCCTAAAAAGCTTCTTACTTCTGTTGCATTCTTAGGAATCTTCCAATCTTGGATTGCCACCACATTAGCGGGATCCACAGCTATCCCTTCCTTAGAGACCACCTGTCCTAAGAACCTCACTTCTTTTCTCCAAAAATGGCATTTGGAGAACTTAGCTTTGAGTTGATGCGCTCGTAGGGTCTCTAAGACTTCCCTAAGATGTAGGGTATGCTATTCCTCGCTTCTAGAAAAAAATCAAGAAATCATCCACAAAGACTACCACAAACTTGTTTAGAAACTCCCTAAACACCCTACTCATTAAGTCAACGAAGTATGCGGGTGCATTCGTCAAACCAAAAGGAATGACGAGTCACTTGAAGAAACCGTCAGGAGTTCTAAATGCAGTCTTATCTATGCTGTCTTCAGCCACCCTTAGCTGATGAAATCCTGTAGCAAAATCCAGTTGCGAGAAAACCAAAGCATCAACCAACTGATCGAATGAATCATCTATCCTCGACAATGGGTGTCTGTTCTTCTTTGTGAACTTATTCATCTCTCTATAGTCCACGCACAATCTAAGTGAACCATCAGCCTTCGTAGAAAAAACAACTGGAGCACCCCATTCCGAAATACTTCTTCTTATGAACCCCTTCTCATGCAACTCTTTCACTTGGTTACTGAGTTCTCGTGCCTCGGTGGTAAACCCCGAACTTCATCAAAGACGTCACCATATTCACTAACCACACGAACAGATTACAAATCATTGTTGGACATGTCAAGAGATTCAAGGTAGCTAAGCATCACCGGACCTCTAGTGTCACAAGAAATATCGAGGGTCTTTCCACAACGAGTCAACTATCTAACTACCCTTCTTTCACAGTCTAGGATGGCACCGTATCTGGCTAGCCAATCCATGCCTAGAATCATGCCGTAGCCCATGAAGCCAAGAACGAAGGCGTTGCATTCAAACCCAACGCCCAAGATAGACACTCTCATATCCCGACAAATCATTGAAAGATGAGCCGAACCACCAATAGGATTTGAGACTACTATGGGATCCGTAACTAGACTAGTATTTAGGTATAGTGTTTCAACTAACGAAGCAGATATAAACGAGTGTGAAGCGCCAGAATCAAACAAAGTACGAATAGGATGATCAAACATAAAAACCAAACTTTCAACAGAAATGTTTCTACCTCTCTCCTGTCCTGGTGCCATGAGAGCATGAACCTGCCCTCTTGCCTGCCCTTGTGCCATGAGAGCCTGAACCTGCCCTCCAAAAGTAGACCCTGTCCACTTCCCTTGCCCTTGTCTTCTTGGGCAATCTTTAATCAGATGTCCTGCTTCACCACAGTGGAAACAACCAGTCTTCTTCTTCTTCCTACACTCCTTGCTCAGATGGCTTGGTGTTCCACAATTAAAACACTTTTTCTTTCCTTTGCTACTGTTATCCTTACCACCCTTCTTGTGTTGCTGCTATGATTTCTTTTGATCCCCTTTCTTTTCTGGTGCCTTATTAGCATTAACGCCTTTCTCCTCTTCATGCATAAGCGCCATGTCAACCAGTTTCACAAAGGTAGCCCCATAGGAATGTGGGTCATAGCCAACCCATGTAGCGGCTCATTCAGACCTTTAACGAATCTCTGGGCCTTCTTTCCAGGTGTGTTCACCAAGTCTAAGCCAAATCTCGCCAACTGATTGAACTTGTTGACATACTCCTTTACTGATAAATTCCCCTGCTTCAATGCCAAGAACCTCTCCATGTATAAATTCTCTTCTGCTCGTGAGAGAAATTTCATCTCGAACCTATGCCTGAAATCCATCCATGTCTCCACTTGACGGTCTCCATTCGTGACTTCCCACCAAAATGAGGCTTCGTCCTTCATTAACCAAGCAGCTAATTGGACCTTCCTTCCATCTTCTATCTCGAAGATGCCGAACAAATCTTCCACCTTCTTAAGCCAATTTTGAACTTCAACAAATGTCTCTGACCCGTGAAAAGGTTTCCGCCCATTGCCCGAAAGTCTTTGCATATCTTCGAAAAAGTATCAATGCGGGGAGGGGGAGGAGGAGGAGCGGCTGCAGTTGGGGACGAGGAACGTCTGCTGAGCCTGCGGCAGTGGCCCTAGCCTCTAGATACCTTCTGAACCAGGTTTGTATCGGTATGCCCTCGGGTATCTCGGGTACCCCAGACATGCTGAAAAGAAAAAGGAAGAGATTCAAAATAGAGAATCGAAGGAAAGATATATGGCTCTTGGGGGTTATGTTTTTAAAACAAACTTTTCTCTTGAAAATACTCTCCTTAAAACATATTTTTGAAAGTATTTCTTTATAAAATGCTTTTGAAAAATAGTTTTCCAAAATCTCTTATCTGTTCTGGTAACCTTCAGCTCTGATACCACGTGTAACACCCCACGTCCATTAATGTCACTCTCAAAGGGAATGCATTAACTTTCATGGAGTATTATTGGTGTACAGAATATAATATAACAAGACAGATACATATATTGGTACTTGAAAATTTTAAAACAACTTTTATTGTAGCGGAGAAATAGTTTGGTAACAACAACATCAAAAACCAACAATAAAACCAAGTACACTTAATATCCATCTTGACAAATTGTTTTCTGAGTACATAAAGTAAAAAAGCATAACCCTAACATAAGTAGCCTTAGAAGAGATAAGCTGAACTTTACTTTCAGCAATCCAAGCACTTCCAAAAGAGAGATGAAGAGATCCAAATCAAGCTCCACTAGCACTAGTCCCACCCTAAGAACCTGGGGGGGGGGGGGGAAAGAGGCGAAAACAAAGGGGGTCAAACATAAAGTCTGGCGAGTCCAATAACTTTAACAATATAATTATTAAAGTAATTAGGATAAGGCATAAACTGGTAAAACAAGGAATGACTGTGAAGCAAATGGGCAAGACAAAACAAACAAGAGGAATATTCTGGCATTAATCGCGCTCCTAATCACTATAAGATAATTACTATACTGCACCATTACTAGTCACCCTAAAAGCTGATCCTGCCTACTGAACATACTAATCATAATAACGATAATGGTAGTACCGTGTACCCCTAGCTGTCTTCATAGGTGCCGCCTGCCCCTATCTCCACTAGTTGTACCCACTACCCCCATGCGATCGGCTCCCTAACTCGTAGATACCTGTGCTGGTCCCACAGTGGGGTGTATCACTCCCCAAAGTGGCAACCTGATACCACTAAAGATGCACGGCTTATATCTACACGATGCAACAACGTCTTACCTACCAGCCCGGGCCCACGCACGCACATGACCCTGTTGGACTTGCGTTGCCACCACTAACCCGTTTTGACCTCTTACAATCAAACCCAATAAGCGTGTCCCGTCCTCGATCTAACTCGAGCTCACAAAGATACTTAATGGGTTACTGGTTTGAAAAGAGCCCCCATACTTGACACAAGCTTTCCACCTATGCTTGGTCCCCACTAAGATTTCCCACTTAACCCCTTCTTATTCTTATCTTCTTACATGTTTCAACTTGGTTAAGTGTTTCTAATCGTATTTCACATGTCACCCATGTCACCCACTTAACCCCCATGTCCCACCTCATGTTTATCTTGGTTAAGTGTTACTTAATTCATTATAACCGTAACCTTGTAAGACCTCCCACGTTAGACTACCGTTTGTGGTTGCTGGATTTGTCGGGCGGGTCCGGACAGTCTTATACCGCAAACGAGTCTAACCTCGTGTCTTTAAAATTGTTACGCATTTAATTTATGCCTTCGACCTCTTACATTAGACTATCGTTTGTGGTTGCTGGATTTGTCGGGCGGGTCCGGGGAGTCTTATACCATAAACGAGTCTAATGTAACACCCCGTAATTCTATTAATATTCACAAATTGAAGAATAACTAATCTCAGACGTGAGAACTGTGGGAAACAGGTTGCGCCTTTGTGTTCGTCTCGGAATTCTGGTTGAAATAGAGTCCAAGTTTGCATGATTTGGACTTCGTATGAAGAAGTTATGGCCATCGGAAGTTTCAGAAAATTCAAAACAGCTCGCAGGAAATTTAAAATTCAAACTGAAAGTGCTGAAGCGGGCTGGGCGTGAAAATTCCCGCCCAGGCAGGTCGACTGGGGAGTCGACACTAGTGTCGACCTCCCTCCCCCCCCCCCAAGGTCGACAACAGTGTCGACCTGGTCAGTCGGCTAGGGTTTTGGCTGAGCCTGTTTTTGACTGAGTGATGACCCATTAGGGTTTTGACCTAATCTGGTTGGTTGAGATTAGTCCTGAGTTGATCTGATAGTCCAAATAAAACCTAAACTCTATAAATACCTAGGTAGTCTCTCACCCTAATTCATAAGAAAAATAGAATAGCTACCGTCATACCACCGCCATGGAACTCAATGGAGCCGCCGCCAACTAAGAAGGAAGAAAAGCTAATCAAAACCTAATTCTACTCAACTCTAAAGCAAATCTAGGCTATCTTTTCTCTTCTAAATTGTGAGTGTGATGATCTTAACAAGATTATTATTATTTTAATTAGGTTAAGTCATGAATGGATTATGAGTAGATGATGTGAATTGTCATATATGTTTTTGTAAACCTTATACTATCATGTACGTTATAAATCCTATGCTATGTGGTGATGATATCCTATATGTTGTAAATCATGCTATGATGATGTTATGTATGTTGAGAGTTTCTATGCTAAGTTGTGATGAATCATACAAGTTAAAAAGCCATGATGTTACTATCTATGCTAATTGGTTCATGTTAATCAAATCATGATGTTGATATTATTTGGGCTATGTTGATCTATATGACAAGTCACATATGCAAGTTTAGGTTAGTTATGAATGTACGCCATGACATCTATTATGACATCTAGAATTATGCCATGACATATGTGAAATTCTATGCTAGTTCACACCATCACTATGTTGCCTAAAATCCCATATGCAAGATTATACATAAATTTGTTTTATGATCATATCATGTAAATTGTGACATTTAACAAGTTGACACCTTTAGATCTTTAACATGTGTAGTTTATGCAAGTTTCCCCCTATTATGATTAGATTCATTTTAATTGTCTATATGTTGTGATAATTTATTTTTGTGCTATGAGTTAGACTATTCGAGTCTAACGTATATTCCGCGTTGAATAAGCGAACGTATAAACGTGGGGTAGGGGTAATGTTAAGGATTTAATATAAAGAAGTTGGGGTGCAATTGAAATGATTTTGCATGCCATGAATGGATGGCCATAATTGAGTCAATTATAGGCATCATTAAAAGTGGACTTAATCAATAATTTTAATAGGAAATTATTAAAACTGGGGTAAAAGATTATAAGTGATAATCAATGCTTAGGACACGAGGTTGGACTCGTTTGTGACTTAAACCTGCCCGGAACCGCCCGGCAAATCCAGTGGTCACAAATGTCAGCCCAATGTGAGAGGTCCTAGGCCTAAACTAAAGCATAACAGTTGTAAAGACACGAGGTTAGACTCTTTTATGGTGTAAGACTGCCCGGACCAGCCCGGCAAATCCAGCTGCCATAAATGCCAGTATAATGTGAGAGGTCTTTATGAGGTTATGGCCTGAATAAATTAAGAAATACTTAACCAGATAAATATGTAAGGTGTGACATGGGGGTTAAGTAGGTGCCTTGGGTGGCATGAGGAATCTAGTGGGTGCCCTTAGTGGCATGTGAAATACGATTAGTAAGACTTAACCAAACACACATGTAAATAAACATGACTAAGAGGGTTAAGTGGGATGTACTAGTGGTGACAAGCTTAGGTGGGTAGCTTGTGGAGGCCCATTTCAACCAGTAATCCAAACGTATCTTTGTGGGCTCGACCCAAGTCGAGGACGGGACACGCACACTGGGTTTGACTATAAGAGGCCAAAACGGGGAGCGGTGGCAACGCAAGTCCAACGGGTTTCATATGCGTGTGTGGACCCGGGCTGGTAGGTAAGACGTTGTTGCATCGTGTAAGTATAAGCCGTGCATTCTCAAGTTGTATCGGGTTGCCACTTTAGGGGAGTGATACACCCCACTTTGGGGCCAGCACGGGTATCTACGAGTAGGGAGCCGATCGAAAGTGGGTAGTGGGGTATACCTAGTGGAGATAGGGGTAGACGACACCTATGTAGTCAGCTAGGAGTACGCAAGGCTATTTATATAGTTTCTGTGTGAAGCAAGTGGGATCAACCTTTAGGGTAACTGGTGCGGTGCAGTGTAGTAATGTGCGGTGCAGTGAAGTAATTATTCGTTAGTAATTAGGTGTGCCTTTAACGTTACCTTTAACGTTATCTTAAACGTTATCTTTATCTGCTCTTCCATACCTAATAGTTCATAGACATTTACTTGTCTTCCAGCTTATGCCTTAGTCTAGTTACTTTGATAATAGTATTGTTAGAATTATCATACTCGCCAGACTTTATGTCTGACCCCCTCCATTTCTATCCTTTTTCCCCCTCTAGGTCCTTAGGTTGGGCCCAGCTCTAGTGGAGTTTGATTGGATTGCTTTATCTCTCTTGGAAAGCTTGGACCGTTAAAGTAAAGTCCAGCTTGTTATCTTCTTTAATGGCTATTTGTGTAATGGGATTATGTATTTTGTTTTTATGAAGATGGATATTGTACTTGACTCTGATTTATGGTTTTATGATGTAATAAACATGTTTAATTTCCGCTGCAATAAAATGAAGTTTTAGATTTCCAAGTACTACTTATTATCTGTCTTGTTGTAATTTTTCTGTTCTATATTCACTTAAAACCTCCATGGAAGTTAATGCATTCCCTTAGTGAGTGACATTAATGGACGTGGGGTGTTACACGTGGTATCAGACTTAAGGTTACCAGAACAGATAAAAATTTTAGAAAAACTATTTTTCTAAAGTATTTTTGGAAGAAGTGCTTTCAAAAACATGTTTTAATGAGTAATTTAAAGAGGAAAGTTTTTTTTAAGAAAAACATAATCCCCAATAGCCATATCTTTATCCTTCGAATTCTCCATTTTGAATCTTTCCTTTTTCATTTTTAGCATGGCTGAAGATCTTAACCTACCTGACGGTGTAACGATACCAGGATGGTATAGGAGGCTATTAGAGGCTAGGGCCGCCGCAGGTCCGGCCAATGTTCCTCCACCACCAGTTGCACCCGTTCCTCCTCCTCCTTGCGCTGATACTTTTGCAAAGACGTGAAGGAATTTAAGGCTATGGGTGGAAAACCTTTTCAAGGGTCAGAAACGTTTGTGGAAGCTAGAGATTGGCTTAGGGAGGTGGAAGAATTGCTAGAGATCTTTGAGGTAGAAGAAGGGAGGAGAGTTAAATTAGCAGCTTGGTTAATGAAGGGAGAGGCCTCGTTTTGGTGGGAGGTCACTAATGGGGAGCGTCCTGTTGATTCTTGGGCGGATTTCAGACGTAGGTTTGAGGCTATGTTTCTCTCAAGGGCGGAAGAGAATCTATATATGGAAAGGTTCTTGACATTAAAGCAAGGAAGCTCATCAGTGAAAGAATATGTCAACAAATTTAACCAGTTAGCAAGGTTTGGCTTGGACTTAGTGAACACGCTGGAGAAGAAGGCACTGAGGTTCGTTAATGGATTGAATGAACCATTGCAAGGGTTGTCTATGACCCACATCCCTATGGGGGCCACCTTTGAGAAGCTTGTAGACATGGCACTTATGCATGAGGAGAAAGGCGCTAAAGCTGATAAGGCACCCGAGAAGAAAGGGGATCAGAAGAAACCTCAACAGCAAAACAAGAAGGGTGGTAAAGACAATAACGACAAGGGAAAGAAGAAATGCTTTAACTGTGAGACACCAGGCCATCTCAGCAAGGATTGACGAAAGAAAAAGAAGACTGGCTGTTTTCATTGTGGCGAAGCGGGACATTTAGTGAAGGACTGCCCAAAGAAGGGGCAGAGGGCAGGAGCTACCTCGGGAGGACAGGTGCAGGCTCTTATGGCACCAGGGCAGGCAAGGGGACAAGTTCAGGCTCTTGCGGTCCCACCACTGCAAGAACGAGGTAGAACCATTTCTGTTGAAAGCTTAGTTTTTCTGTTTGATCATCCTGTCTGTACCTTATTCGATTCGGGTGCATCACATTCGTTTATCTCTACATCATTAGTTGAATCACTACACTTAAACACCAGTTTAGTAGAGGATCCCTTAGTTGTTTCGAATCTAATAGGGGGCTCAGCTTATTTGTCCATGATGTGTTTGGATTTGAAAATTTCTATACTTAGCGTTGAGTTTAGATGTGATGCTTATGTGTTGGGCTTCACGGGCTATGGGCTAATTTTAGGAATGGATTGGTTATCCAGAAATGGGGCCGTACTTGATTGTGAAAGGAGAGTAGTTAGGCTCATGACTCGCCTTGGAAACACTCTCGAAATCTTTTTTAATCCCATAGATTCTGTTATGCTAAGTTATTTAGAATCGCTTGACGCGTCTGAGGAAAATCTACAATCTGTTAGAGTGGTCCGAGAATATTCGGATGTGTTTGAGGAGGTGAAGGGCTTGCCTCCGAAGCGGGAGATAAATTTTCGAATATATCTTGTGGATAATGCGAAACCAGTATCTTTGCCAGTACGCCACATGGCTCCTCGTGAAAGGAGGGAACTCGATAAGCAAGTGAAGGAGTTGCATGAGAAGGGGTTCATAAGTATATCGGAGTGGGGTGCTCCAGTAGTATTTGCCACGAAGGCGGATGGGTCCCTTAGACTTTGTGTGGATTATAGAGAACTTAATAAGCTTACTAAGAAGAACAGACACCCACTACCGAGGATTGACGATCTCTTCGATTAGTTAGTTGGTGCCTCAGTGTTTTCGCAGTTGGACTTAGCCACTGGTTTCCATCAGTTGAGAGTGGCTGAGGATAGCATTGACAAGACTGCCTTTAGGACTCCAGATGGTTTCTATGATTGGCTAGTGATGCCCTTCGGTTTGACAAACGCCCCCGCATACTTTGTTGATTTGATGAGTAGGGTGTTTAGGGAGTACCTTAACAAATTTGTGGTAGTCTTTGTAGATGACATCCTGATCTTTTCTAAGGATGAAGAAGAGCATGACCTACATCTTAGGGAAGTGTTGGAGACCCTACGAGCGCATAATCTTAAAGCCAAATTTTCTAAGTGTCACTTCTGGAGGAAGGAAGTACCATTCCTAGGGCACATGGTTTCCAAGGAAGGGATAGCCGTGGATCCCGCGAAGGTGGTGGCCATCCAAGATTGGAAGGTCCCTAAAAATGCTACCGAAGTGAGAAGTTTCTTGGGTTTGGCTGGCTACTATAGGAAGTTTATCAAAGACTTTGCAAAGATATCAGCTCGATTGACACGCTTGACGAAGAAGAACCTAGTTTTCACATGGGACGTAGATTGTGATGATGCGTTCCAACGATTGAAGAGAGCTTTGACTTCAGCCCCAGTCTTAGTATTGCCAGATGGGAGTAAGCCATTAACCGTTTATACTGACGCTTGTGGGACAGGACTAGGCGCAGTCTTAATGTAAGAGGGAAGGGTAATAGCCTATGGTGGAAGGCAGTTGAGGGCGCATGAGAAAAATTACCCTACACATGACCTAGATTTGGCCGCTATTGTTTTCGCGCTTAAGTCTTAGCGTCATTATCTTCTTGGCGAGAGATTCGAACTATTCACTGACCACAAATCGCTAAAATACTTATTCTCTCAAAAGGACTTGAACTTAAGGAAGCAAAGGTGGATGGAGTTCTTAGCATCCTACGACTTCGAGATAGCATATACCCCTGGCAAGGGTAACGTGGTGGCAGATGCCTTAAGTAGAAAAAGATTATCCTTAAGTCCTTTGTTTGTTGAGCGGCGAAGTTTAGAATTGATTTCGATGTTTGACTTTAGACCTTCCATTGACTTTGTACTCGGTTTGCTAGCATCCTTGGAGGTCAGACCTACGCTTTTGGGACGGATTGGCGAGGCACATCGAGACGACCCACAGTTGGTTGAGTTAGTAGAAAAGCTCAAAGGAGGGAAGTCATCAAGCCATCTCCGTAGGTATACCCTAGATGATAAGGGTTGGTTACGTAGGGACGGTAGACTTTGTGTACCAATAGACGATGACCTAAGGAAGACCATTCTTGATGATGCACATCGTTCAAAGATGACCATTCATCCCGGCGGGGACAAGATGTACAAAGACATGAAGCGAGTTTTCTTTTGGGCCGGTATGAAGAGGGACGTGGCCGAGTATGTCGCTAGATGCTTGGTGTGCCAACAAGTAAAAGCGGAGCAAAAGAAACCCGGTGGGTTGCTTCACCGATTGGAGGTTCCACTATGGAAATGGGCGATGGATTTTGTGGATGGATTACCAAGATCAAGGAAGGGTAATACGGGAATTTGGGTTATAGTAGATAGACTTACTAAGAGCGCCCATTTCATTCCTGTGAAGAGTAAGAGGACTGCTCCATGGTTAGCTTCTGTATACGTCCGAGAGATAGTTCGTTTTTACGGTGTTCCTTCTAGCATAGTGAGCGACCGCGATCCTATTTTCACTAGCGAATTTTGGAGAAGCTTACAAGAGGCGGTAGGGACTCAGTTATGTTTGAGCACCGCATATCATCCTCAGACGGACGGCCAAACCGAGAGGGTGAATCGCATCCTAGAGGACCTTTTGAGGCCATGTATCCTAGACTTCGGGGGTACATGGGAAGAGCATCTTCCATTGGTGGAGTTCACATATAATAACGACTTTTAGTCTAGCATTGGTATGGCACCATTCGAAGCTCTTTACGGACGGCCGTGCCGTTCACGTACATGTTGGTGGGAATCTACGGATAAGATCTTACTTGGGCCCGATATGATTAGGGAGACTTCAGAAAAGATCGACATGATTCAAAGGAGGATGAAAGAAGCACAAGATAGGCAGAAATCTTATGCGGATAAGAGAAGGACAGATCTTGAGTTTGAGGTTGGGGACATGGTCTTTGTCAAAGTGTCTCCATTACGAAACGCTGTTCGCTTTGGGTCCGTTGGGAAGTTAGCACCAAGGTTCATAGGGCCGTTTCCTATTAAGGAGAAGATTGGACAGATGGCGTATAGAGTGGAGTTGCCTGAGAGACTTAGTGGTGTACACGACGTATTCCATGTGTCACATTTGAGGAAGTGCTTGCACGAGACCGCGGAAGTGGTAGAGCCGAACTTGCTTAGAGAGGTGGAGATCGAGCGTGATGCGACTATTCGACGAGCTCCTACGCGCATTCTTGGGTCAGAGATCAAGAAGCTGAGGAATCGAGAGGTCAGACTAGTCAAAGTACAGTGGGGAGATGATGAGAGCAACGCTTCTTGGGAAACGGAAGAGTAGATGCGTTCACGATACCCTTTCCTTTTTGAGGGTATGTCCTTTAATTTCTCCTTTATCGCTTATCTTGTACTTATCTTACCTTTAGAGTATCCTCTCGCTAGTATTCTTGACCTTTAGTTAGGATAATCCTATGGTTGAAACATGTGTTTGAGACATGTTATGGATGATGGATGCAAAGTGGATGCAAGTGTTTGCTAGTGGTTGCTCGTGGACGCATATACACACACTATTAGGCACTAGATCGGCTCAGTCACTTCATATTGCATATTGCATATAAATGGCTGTATTTAGTAAATTGGATGTATGGTGATTGTTTTATCATATGGATGTTGCATTCAGATGATGGTTGTGCACGCATATAGAGATAATATGTAGCATTAGGGAACTTTTGCATACATAATGGACGCATGGCACTATCATGGTTTGCATTAAGGAGGTCAACTGAATCAGTGGACCGCCTGATTTTGCATTAGATAAGGAACATATACACACACTTCTTGCATATGTTCATACAGCATTAGAAGTCTATAAGGACAATGGATGCCTGTGTTTGATGGTTGAGTAGATGGACGATTGGATGTTAGGATATACATTCTTCTTAACTTGAAGATTTCGGGGTCGAAATCCTTTAAGGAGGGGAGAATGTAACACCCCGTAATTCTATTAATATTCACAAATTGAAGAATAACTAATCTCAGACGTGAGAATTGTGGGAAACGGGTTGCGCCATTGTGTTCGTCTTGGAATTCTGGTTGAAATAGAGTCCGAGTTTGCGTGATTTGGACTTCGTATGAAAAAGTTATGGCCATCGGAAGTTTCAGAAAATTCAAAACAGCTCGCAGGAAATTTAAAATTCAAACTGAAAGTGCAGAAGCGGGCTGGGCGGGAAAATTCCCTCCCAGACAGGTCGACTGGGGAGTCGACACTAGTGTCGACCTCCCCCCCTCCCCCAGGTCGACTACAGTGTCGACCTGGGTGTCGACGTGGTCAGTCGGCTAGGGTTTTGGCTGAGTCTGTTTTTGACTGAGTGATGACCCATTAGGGTTTTGACCTAATCTGGTTGGCTGAGATTAGTCCTGAGTTGATCTAACGGTCCAAATAAAACCTAAACTCCATAAATACCTAGGTAGTCTCTCACCCTAATTCATATGAAAAATAGAATAGCTACCGTCATACCGCCGCCATGGAACTCAGTGGAGCCGCCGCCAACTAAGAAGGAAGAAAAGCTAATCAAAACCTAATTCTTCTCAACACTAAAGTAAATCTAGGCTATCTTTTCTCTTCTAAATTGTGGGTATGATGTTCTTAACAAGATTATTATTATTTTAATTAGGTTAAGTCATGAATGGATTATGAGTAGATGATGTGAATTGTCATATATGTTGTTGTAAACCTTATACTATCATGTATGTTATAAATCCTATGCTACGTGGTGATGATATCCTATATGTTGTAAATCATGCTATGGTGATGTTATGTATGTTGAGAGTTTCTATGCTAAGTTGTGATGAATCATACATGTTAAAAAGCCATGATGTTACTATCTATGCTAATTGGTTCATGTTAATCAAATCATGATGTTGATATTATTTGGGCTATGTTCATCTATATGATAAGTCACATATGCAAGTTTAGGTTAGTTATGAACGTATGCCATGACATCTATTATGACATCTAGAATTATGCTATGACATATGTGAAATTCTATGCTAGTTCACACCATCACTATGTTGCCTAAAACCCCATATTCAAGAGTATACATAAATTTGGGTTATGATCATATCATGTAAATTGTGACATTTAACAAGTTGACACCTTAAATCCTTAACATATGTAGTTTATGCAAGTTTCCCCCTATTATGATTAGATTCATTTTAATTGTCTATATGTTGTGATAATTTATTTTTGTGCTATGAGTTAGACTATTCGAGTCTAACGTATATTCTGCGTTGAATAAGCGAACGTATAAACGTGGGGTAGGGGTAATGTTAAAGATTTAATATAAAGAAGTTGGGGTGCAATTGATATGATTTTGCATGCCATGAATGGATGGCCATAATTGAGTCAATTATGGGCATCATTAAAAGTGGACTTAATTAATAATTTGAATAGGGATTTATTAAAACTGGGGTAAAAGATTATAGGTGATAAAAAAAATACTTAGGACACGAGGTTGGACTCGTTTGTGACGTAAACCTGCCCGGAATCGCCCGGCAAATCCAATGGTCACAAATGTCAGCCCAATGTGAGAGGTCCTAGGCCTAAACTAAAGCATAACAGTTGTAAAGACACGAGGTTAGACTCTTTTATGGTGTAAGACTGCCCGGACCCGCCCGGCAAATCCAGCTGCCATAAATGCCAGTCTAATGTGAGAGGTCTTTATGAGGTTATGGCCTGAATAAATTAAGAAATACCTAACCAGATAAACATGTAAGGTGGGACATGGGGGTTAAGTAGGTGCCTTGGGTGGCATGAGGAATCTAGTGGGTGCCCTTAGTGGCATGTGAAATACGATTAGTAAGACTTAACCAAACACACATGTAAATGAACATGACTAAGAGGGTTAAGTGGGATGTACTAGTGGTGACAAGCTTAGGTGGGTAGCTTGTGGGGGCCCATTTCAACCAGTAACCCAAACGTATCTTTGTTGGCTCGACCCAAGTCGAGGATGGGACACGCATACTGGGTTTGACTATAAGAGGCCAAAACGGGGAGCGGTGGCAACGCAAGTCCAACGGGTTTCATATGCGTGTGTGGACCCGGGCTGGTAGGTAAGACGTTGTTGCATCGTGTAGGTATAAGCCGTGCATTCTCAAGTTGTATCGGGTTGCCACTTTAGGGGAGTGATACACCCCACTGTGGGGCCATCACGGGTATCTACGAGTAGGGAGCCGATCGAAAGTGGGTAGTGGGGTACACCTAGTGGAGATAGGGGCAGACGGCACCTATGTAGTCAGCTAGGGGTACGCAAGGCTATTTATATAGTTTCTGTGTGAAGCAAGTAGGATCAACCTTTAGGGTAACTGGTGCGATGCAATGTAGTAATGTGCGATGCAGTGTAGTAATGTGAGGTGCAGTGAAGTAATTATTCGTTAGTAATTAGGTGTGCCTTTAACGTTATCTTAAACGTTATCTTTATCTGCTCTTTCATACCTAATAGTTCATAGACATTTACTTGTCTTCCATCTTATGCCTTAGTCTAGTTACTTTGATAATAGTATTGTTAGAATTATCATACTCGCCAGACTTTATGTCTGACCCCCTCCATTTCTATCCTTTTTTCCCCTCCAGGTCCTCAGGTTGGGCCCAGCTCTAGTGGAGTTTGATTGGATTGCTTTATCTCTCTTGGAAAGCTTGGACCGTTGAAGTAAAGTCCAGCTTGTTATCTTCTTTAATGGCTATTTGTGTAATGGGATTATGTATTTTGTTTTTATGAAGATGGATATTGTACTTGACTCTGATTTATGGTTTTATGATGTAATAAACATGTTTAATTTCCGCTGCAATAAAATGAAGTTTTAGATTTCCAAGTACTACTTATTATCTGTATTGTTGTAATTTTTCTGTTCTATATTCACTTAAAACCTCCATGGAAGTTAATGCATTCCCTTAGTGAGTGACATTAATGGACGTGGGGTGTTACATCTAACCTCGTGTCTTAGGCTTTTATTATTACACATAATTATTTCACCCTAATATGAATTAATTATCCCTATTCAAATTGTCAATAATTTCCAAATTAATCTATGCCCATAATTGTTACCTAAATTATGTCCATAGTTTTCAGGTATATAAATTATACCAATTAGTGTCTAAAATTAATTATATGCCTTTAAAGCCATTTTATGCCAATTCACAATATGTATATTTAATATTTTCCCATTGTCCCTACGCCATTCGTACGTTTAATATGAAATATGTTAGACTCGCAAATAGTCTAACTAATAAAAAGAAAAGAAACATCACAACTTGCATAACACCTAAAATAGATCTAACTTGCAAATAAGAATTATAGCATAAATTTGCATAGCCAATAACTTGCATAGGCAATGGACATATAGAACATAAATTTGCATAAACTATGTACTGCCATGGATCTAAATATAGATCTAAACATGAAATTGTGAACTTGCATATATGAATATGGTTCTCACCTAAACTTGCATGTATGAATATGGTTTTTCACCTAAACTTGCATATATGAATATGGTTTTTCACCTAAACTTGCATATATGGATATGGTTTTCACCTAAACTTGCATATGGATTCCATACAAACTTGCATATGAATTTAAACATGTAAACTAATATCACATGTTTTACATGTAAACCCACATGTATATATATACTTTATTCACATATAAACTTGTGTATAATTCGCATACAGACTTGCATATGATTCACATACAAACTAGCATATGATTTACATCCAAACTTGCATATAAACTGATGTCATAAAATGAATCAAGTTAAACATATGTGATTGGACATATGAATTAGATCTACTAACATAAGTTAACAAAACTGTCCAATGTTTTCAAACAGATGATAACAAAATTAAGTAACGTCACATGATTCAACAGGCATGTTCTCATAATCCAAATTATAACTCATCATAATTAATTTATTAATTATTTTGTGAAAGAAATTGTACTGAAAAAGACGGATTAGAGACGAGAATAATTCGTTCGTCGTTTGTATTAGAATCTTGACTTGCAATTCCTAAGCTTTAAGAAGAACTATTCCAGCAGCAGCATGGAGGCCAAGAGATTAATTTAGTTTAGGTTTAGAGCTTGAGTCTATGCGTGCTTATATAGAAGTTTAGATCAATATAAGCCGTTAGATTAACATAGGAGCAATCAGAACCATTCAGACCAATTAGAGCCATCCAGAAACGGCCACCTAAGCCCTTATGACTCAGCACAAGTCAGAAATCGTCACAGTTCAGATCTGCCCGAGGGGTAGGTCGACCCCCAGGTCGACCTGTATAGGGGAGGTCGACCCCTTGGTCGACCTGGCCTGGGGCGGGAAAAATCCCGCCCAGCCCTCTTCTTTGTTTGAATTCGAATTTTGAATTTAAACCTGAGCTATTTTAATTTATTTGAATTCCTGAAACTTCTGAGAGCCATAACTTCCTCATACGAAGTCCGATTTACGAAAACTTGGACTTTATTCCAAGCAGAATTCCGAGATGAATGCAATGGCGTAACCCATTTTCCTTAATTCTTCTCTTAAAAATTAAGTGTTCTTAATTTTGTTAATTTTAATATTTAAAATTACGGGGTGTTACAATTCTCTAATGTAAATCTCGAATATTAATGGTGGAAAGGTGTAGGAGAATGGAGAAATGGAGGATCACAAGTTCCACCAAATGAGCGAATGGAGAAAGTAAACTATTCTCCATGCCTCTTACCCCCTATTTACAGCCTCCCACCAGCCCACTAATGGACCCTATCAAATCAGCCTATTATGGCTTACCAAACGTGAACAACCAACTTTAAAACCTTAAAAGAGCGATTCCTCCCAAACCGCTGAGCCAAATCCTTAATGTGACCACTCTACAGAAAGAGAAACATCATTTCCTTTTCAATGGCACAAGTCTCAAACCTGATTCGACCTGAGTCAAAAGTTATCCCCTGTACAAGACTGAAAGGGGCAAAATGGTCACAAACAAAATTGATAAAAATTATGGACATGTCTCACATAGCCATAAGCAACATATTGAAATATGAAAATGATCCAACCCTCAGAAAATAAAATAAAAATATTTTATGATCTTCCGATACGTAAAATACGGGTTGTTACAGGTTTGGTATTTTTTAACAATATAAAAAAACCTTTATATTATGAAGTGACAATTCTCGTATAATATCGATAGTAATAAGGATCAAACTCAAAAATCATGTTATATTACATATATTTAATCTCAAGAATATCAATTATAGAAATACGTACACAACGAATAGTTCAAAAATCTAGAACATTGATCATTAACTCATAAATAGCAATAGAAATCCATACGAAGAAGAAGGAATCGATAAAACTTGAAATAACGTAACAAAAAGGAAAGACATGCATTTTATAAAAATTCGGCCATTTGAATTTAAATAACAGAAACTATGTTTCTGCTCTGAGTTTTAGATGTCTGAATTGCAAATTCCGCCTTCTGATTTTGCGCATCAGATGTCTGAATTTTTTGTTCAAACGTCTGAATTGAGTTCCTTATTTTTTTAAATAAGAGTAGCAAGTTAGACATCTGAATTAGGAAATTCAGACGTTTGAATCACTGCCTGGGCAACGGACTCACAACAATTTTGACGAACTAGAGAAAGCTTATAATGTTATATTAGTAAAAACGAGGCTTCCATGGCTTACCGTAACAACGTGAAAAACCCATATTCACATGCACAAAAAGAATCACACTAGAAATCATCAAAATGAAATAAAAATTCATAAATTGGAAATGTTAACACACAAACTAATCAACACAACCAATTAACACACAACATAGACATGCTAATGGCACACTAGCCAAGCATAAATGCTTGAGACATAGATGTGAGTTCACAAGAACTCCCTTTTGATTGTTGCAAGCAAAGAGATGAAGCAAGTTTAAGCCAAATCAAACTCTCTTCCAATATGTCACACAAACCTTCAACCTATACACACACATAAATTAATTCAAAGAGTTAGGTTTAGAAAAAATCCCTAAAAAATTGAAGAGGGATCAAGTTGGGGGAAGATGGAGATGATCTTACCTATGCTCTTTTCGAATTAGCAAAGAAAACAACTATTTCCTAAGAGATTATGCTTAGGAATTTAGATTTCCCTCTTCCTTAGGGCTTAGTAATTTGTAGGAAATGAATGAAGAGTTAATGAAAGGGGAAGGTAGGTGGAGTGGTTAAGTAGGAGATGCCTACTTAAGGCTAATGGGCTAACCAAACCCTAAGAATAGTCCCAAAATTCATCTACCCCAAACACATCAATATTTTTAGTTTTAAAAATCATAAACAACATTTTAAACTCATTGAAGTGGTCCCGAGTCTGAATTCATCCGTATACAGAAAGTGAATTTTTGGACCAACACTTAATTTACGATATTATATTTAAATAAAACATTTAAACATATTTTCGAAAAATACGCGGGTTGTTACAGAAGGCATCAAACACAAGGCATCCAAGGAATAAGCATCAACAAGTTTTTGAGACATAAAAGAATGAGATGCACCTGTATCACAAAGAACTCATGTAGGATGTCCATGAAACTCAATAATTCCATTAAGGATAGAATGAAAATTACCTTGATCGGAAGAAGTGTGTTAGGGGCTTGCACGACATTTAGCTTACCCTCCTTCTTATTCAGGAGTTTGGGGAACGAAGATGCTAAATGACCCGACGTCTTGCAATACTGACAGAAATGGGGCTTAGGACATTCATTAGCGTAATGGCCCATTGTTCCATAATTAAAACACTACCCTTGACCAAAGTTAGAAGCTTTTTCCCCGAAAGCCATTTGTTATCCTTTCTTAGAAAGATAAGACTTTGATTTGTTGCTATCTTCTTATTGTAGTTCTTTTAGAGTTCTCAACTTCAACATCGCTCTCTTTATCGGCTTCCTCAAGACTAAGCGCAATATCCACTAGCTCATCAAAAGGCTTAGTCAATTTAAGAAGTAAGGGCTTCTTGAGATTATTAGTGAGTCCATGAACAAATTTTCGATTCTTCTTCTTTGCATTACCAACATACTCAAGACCATATTTGGAAAGAGAGTCAAAAGATGCGGCGTACTCAGCCATAGAAGAGCTACCTTGAACAAGGTCCATAAAAGGACGGGCTAATGCAACTTTCTCACTCTCAAGTACGAAGGTTGCTTCAAACTTTTCTCAGAATTGATTCCAAGTTAGATCTTTCTCTTAAATTTCAGAGGTCAAAAGCTTATACCAATCCAGTGCTCATTCCAAGAACATATAAGAAGCTACCTGAACCCAATGCAAGTCGACTAGATTCATGCGGGTAAAGATGCATTCACATTATTTGATCCAAACTTGTACCTCAACAATGCCTTCAGAACCCTTGATGGACTTTCTACTAAGCTTAGTAAAATTTCTACATAAGCTAGCAAACCCAGATTTGGGATGTGCAGGCACAGAAGTGGATTCTACCACTTGGGCATTTGTCACAAGATCAATAAGTTGTTGATTCATCATATACACCCCCAACAATAGTGGCATTGGGTTGAGGGGGTTTGAGCGGGAGTGCCTTGAAATTTTTCTTCGAATAAACTCGAAACAATAAACAAGGAATCATAATATAAGATAGGATATGACAGGTCCTAAGACTTTATTTAAATCCTAAACACAATTTTCTAAGAGAGACATAGGAAAGTGATCCTCAGCATTATATCTTATATTGTTCCGAAATTGGCTCAGATACCAAGTGTAACGACCCACCTCCATACTCATGTTAGCCAAGGTCAATACAACTAACGATGTCAACTAACCTGAAGAATAAGGCTGTTCAAGAGCGACCATCTGTATTTTAGCTTTGAACGAGTGCTAAACATGTCGGATAATGTGGTCTTACTTTTCAATTCTCATATGGAAATCTGGCACGTCTAATTCAAGTTCAAATCCACTACATAGTGGCTATACATAATGTAACGACCCGGAAAAAGGCGATCTTGGTTATCCGATATACAACACATATCGAACATCCAAGGATCGAAAATACCGGTAGTTAATGAAAGAAATTAGAGGGTGAGAATAGATAAGATAGAAACTTAGAATAGAAGAAGAAGAACCACACAACATCAGAGTAACACGAATCTCACAGCGGAACGAACAACATATAATAGATAATATATCCTTGAAATAAAATCAGTATATGTATACAATAACATTATCAGAGTACAACACTTACACACAGCGGAAATAACTATAGCTATATAATCCTGAAGCCTCCTGCTCCAAGCTCTCCAAGTATATCTGTAAATCCTGACTACTTGACTGCCCGTACAAAATTGGGCACCCAAGAGTTTAGGGAAAACAAAACAAGATAAACTCCGGGTCAGTCGTGGGACTGGTATGAGTAAAACAGTTTAAAACAGTTTGAACAAGTAAACAATATCTCATAAGACCACGCCATATAAAAGAACGGATTTTTCCCTTATGAGAATCCAAATTTTTCTTTATATCAAAACTCATTGATATTATAATAATGTCTATTAGCCACAATATAATAATCATCTAGCAGAACGCTTTCATCTCACGTTCTACATATATAGTATCCAATCAAAACCGCAAGCACGTATTGGGTAATGGATTTCCAACTATGACAAGGTATGGAACCACCTTTATCTATTGTACCTCTAGAGAGGAATACACTGGGTTCAACAAGAACATCTTGCAACCCGGCCACACATGACCGACCACTCATTTCGCTTGATTGTATCGAATGTATATCACCAACGGTTGGGATCAGCAACCGTTTTCCCGAATGGGACAGCATCGACAATAGTTTTTAGAAGTAAATGAAAACTCTAGATCAAGTGATTATACACCCTAATATGTGCGACCTACATAGCCATGCTGCCTGCCCGATTTTTGTCATTTCCCGGTTGTGAGGCTAGAGGCCACGCTTATCTCTGACAGATCGCACGTTTATTCACTTTGAATGTCACATCGTCATACCCGCTAAATCACAAATTGATTTCCCCAAAAATACCACGGGTATATAGCTAAGAGAAACGAATTCCTCCGCCACCAAACATGAATACGTTTGAAGAGATCAACCTACGCCATCTATTAGATATACTTTGTCAGACATTCTTCCATACAGGTCGTCCTGGGACTGGACAAACCGAAGGCACTATTTAGTACATCCATCTTAGGCAATCTTTACCTAAGATTTATACAATAGCCCTTGCACTTTACTCCGTCTTCAAGTTTCTTTGGCATATATGATTCGCAATACTTATGCCAATACAGAGTGGTTCTTTGGATAATAATCCAACCGGTCTCTCCATATTAACAATGTTAAAATGGTCGAAAACTTCGATAGTCGGTGAGTTAACTATCAAAGAAAACACGTGTGCAAACAACGATATTATTTCCAAATGGAAATTATATCGATCTATCATCATTTAACACTTATCTCTTTAGTTCATTAATTTACTTATCTCCTGTTTCCATATATTCTAAATTCTTATATTCTATTATCAGAAATCATTTCTGATTCTTATTTGGAAAACATTTCCAAACTCCTTCATGATCAAACCTTACCATTCCTTAGTTAAGAAGGAAGTCAATCAAATTGGGGTATAATTACCTCTCAGACCTTAACTGAACAACGTTTTAACTTCTAAATAGTCAAAGCTTACCTTTTAAATCTTTAACAAAACTGCCTTACGACTCTCTCGGATTCAATTTACGAATCTACTTCTTTATTGAAAACATTGGTTATAACGATAACGTTATAATCCCTACTTTCGAAATATCGAACTTCCATTATAACTTTTATTTTTTAATGTGAATAAATGAATAAACACTTGATTTATACATAAATAAATCTTGATTTAATCACCGGAAAGTATAAGTACTTTCCCAAATTCGATATAATCTAATTCGACGATTTACTCTCTTCGAATAACTAATATTCGATTAACTCACTTCGAAAAACTAATATTCAATTACTCCTTTCGAATAAACGATATTCGATAATCTCTCTTTCTGAATAACTAGATTCGAAAACCTTTCTTCGAATAAACTATATTCGATTAACTCTATTCAATTAACTCTTATCAATTAACTCTATTGGATTAACTCTATTTGATTAACTCTTTTCACTTAACTCCTATCAATTAACTATATTCGATACACCTTTAATTCTATTCGAATAAACTATATTCGATTAACTCCTTTTACTCTATTTCGAATAAACTATATTCGATTACTCCTTTCAAATAACCAATATTCGACTAACTTCTTCCGAATAACCAATATTCGATAACTCCTTTCGAATAACCAATATTCGATAACTCCTTTCGAATAACTTATTTTCGATTATCGCACTTTGAATAACTTATATTCGATCATCTCTCTTCGAATAACTAAATTCGATTAACTCCTTTCGATTAAACTAATCGATAACTCATTTCGATTAAACTAATCGATAACTCCTTTCGAATAACTAGATTCGATAACTCTTCTCGAATAACTAGATTCGATAAATCTTCTCAAATAACTAAATTCGATAACTCCTTTCAAATAACTCTAATCGATTTATTCTAATTCGATTAACTCTATTTAAATTCTCTATTGGTTAACTCTAACTCTAACTGGTTAACTTTATCTGATCAACTCTAACTGATTAACTCTAACTGGTTAACTCTAACTGATCAACTCTAACTGGTCAACCCTAATTGATTAACCCTAACTGGTTAACTCTAACTCATTTATTCTATTCGATTAACTCAAATCGAATAACTAATATTCGATTAACTCATTTTGATTAACTCTTTCGATTTATTCCTTTGAATTAACTCCTTCGATTTATTCCTTTTCTATTTGTTTACTTAACAAATAACTATTCCCTTTTCAATTCTATTTATTTAACAAATTAATATTTCTTTTATCTTTTCTATTTATTTAACAAATGAATATTTCCATTTAATCTATCCTATTTAACAAATAAATATCTCATTTATAACATTCTATTTATTTCCTATAAATAAATATTTCCATTTAACCTATTTGTAAATGTTTTACAAATATTTCCCTTTAAATTCTATTTGTAAATGTTTTACAAATATTCCTCTTTCTATTTGTTTTTACAAATATCTCTGTTTATATTTGATTTCACAAATATTTTCCTTTATATTTGTTTTCACAAATATATTCTTTTAACTCTTTTGATTTTATAATTATTTCCTTTTATAAAATCCTTTTTCCTTTTACATATAAAATTCAGTGATTTTATATAAATAAATTATTTTCAAAATATACTTTGAAAATCCCCTTTTATCATTCTGGTATTTCTTATGGTATTTAACATACCATATAACAACGATAAATATCGTCCAAACACACATAATCAATAGCAGATTTCATATCACATCATATATCACAATATATGTATAGTAGTATAATAAATGTTGAGGAATCCAGTTGGATTCCTATAACCTGTTTCCCTGCATCACAGATGTTAAACAATATAATTAACATCGATAATATTTCACTATGAAATATTCTGGTAAACAAAATCGATATTAGATTAACGATTTATATATATACATCGTTATCTATAATTTCAACCAATGCATAAGCAATTCAACCAAACAATTAACACACAGCAATCAACAGATAATTATCAATTCTAAGAATACGTTGTAAAAATAGAACTATTCAGAGTTGGTGAGTTTTACTCATATTGGACTGTTATCGTTAAAAATGATTAACTGTCTTTGATTCAGACGGACAATTTATTTTGCAATAAATTGTAATGAGCTTCGATTCACTCCCTGTCAGTTCCATGGTGTAGCCACCGTCCATACGATCCCAACAGATCTTGTTTTGCTGAATTCCGATAACGTATCATCAAGTTATGATTTTTATACGTAAATACACACTATATATATAATTTATATTAACTAAGAATATTATCGGGCCTCACCACTATATCTTGGCCCAACGTTCCCTATCCGATCCAGATACAACCACGTCCTTCTTCTTCTATTTTCCAGTATACGAACCGTACTCCTCACGTGCCATTACCAACCCTTCAAGCCCATACCGCACCTCCAACAATTCACGATTTCACTTCTTGTTTCCACCATTGAACACCTATCCTTGAGCACTACACCCTCACCACCAATCTGCCCAACTTGACGCCCTCCTCTCTACGATACAGTACAACAACCCCAAAGAAGGGTGCGACATCTACACTGTCGGATCCTCACCCAAATTTCACTCATAAAGCTATTTCTCACCACCATTTCGAATATACACTAGGAAATCCCAATCGATTGCTCAAACTCTGGAAATATCGAGCCCTAGGTCTCATGGCCACTGACATCGACCTCCCAACATGAATCGTATTGAGTGATTTTGATACACAAATGAAGCTCTAGCCTTGTAGCATCCATATATGCTCCTATTATGATTTATAAGAATTTATTGGTATTTGTTTGAGAATTTACAAGTTGTGTTTTTGTTTTGAGAAATGGAAAACTGACGGCTCATTTGTTCTTGCGTTTATAAAAGGGGAGGGTGAGGCTGAGAGGAGAAGAACGTGGCATTGTTTTGATCATAAATGGATTAGGATATTTTAGGTTAGATTTTTGCCATTTTTATATTCGATTTATATTCGTTCTCGTCTTCTAAAAATTCGTGTGATCACACACGATACCCAAAAATTACCAAACTGGACATACTGCTAGAGTTTGACATTACAGACCCAACAAAATCGGTTTTGTCGAATTCCGACTCCGTTTTCTCACACAGCGTATTTTTAGCCGTCGAAATACTGACTGTTTTTCACTCTAAAAATCCGTACGGCCACACAGTGACTCTAAAAATCACCAAACTTGGAATCTAACAACTATTTGACATTGCGGATCCAACAAAATTAGTTTCGTCGAATTCCGAAGTCGTTTGCAAAACTGGCTATTTTTAACGCTCTAAATAGCCTATTTAAATATATAAATATATTTAAATA
Source organism: Allium sativum (assembly GCA_030737875.1). Classification (NCBI taxonomy): domain Eukaryota; kingdom Viridiplantae; phylum Streptophyta; class Magnoliopsida; order Asparagales; family Amaryllidaceae; genus Allium; species Allium sativum. Next base: position 125,664,970 of record CM060921.1, read on the forward strand.
TAATTAAATTTAATATTTAAAAATAAATATTATCGTCTATATTCACAGTGGAATACCATACAGCTCAGAAAAATCCTATATGGATTTCTAACTCGATATTTCAATCTGGGTCAACCCGATAATCGATAAAAAAATAGAAATCCCTTTTAAAAATTAAAATGGTTAGGGCACTATTTTTCTGAGAATTTGATTTGGACATAAATCAAAATCTACACGACGAAATCCCGATTTTTCTCTTCCACTAGAAAGATATACTCCACCAGCTCCGTACGTTTGTTGTTTCACAGAAATCCGATTTAAAACGGACCCTGTATACTCAGTTGAAGTTCAAATCGCCAAATAGCGAACTGCCGCGACGTTACGGGCACGATTATAATTATATTATAAACTATATGTTCAACTGTCGTCGACTGAATCTATTTGTTCATATAATTCAACTCTAAGCTGAACTATATATTTTAAATAATCCAATTCACACTATATTGTGAATTCGACTATTTTTTATTATATCAGAATTAAATATATTATTTAATTATTATTTTAATTAAATATTCACTATTATTTAATTAAACCACCATTTAATTCACTATATCACTATTTATATAATTAAATAAATTAATTATAATACCTCTGAAAATGCGGGTCATTACACATAATTTGGAAGCAATATAAAATACATAACAACAAAATCAGAGTCAGATACAAATACTCGCATCACTAAGGTGGAAATAGACATGAACATACCATATAAGTGTGTACACAAAGATAGTGGTCAGCAAGATCCACTATACACCATAAGAATAGATACAAGTGTTATCCATAAGAATATTATACGTAAGGAGTCACTATCTCACATACATATCAACATAACCATAACTCTATGTAGTAAGCCAAAAGTTAAGAACTGAATCCTGCTAGAAATCATGTAAAAGCACATGCAACACGTCGGTCTGAACTGAGTATTATTTATAACAAAATAAACAATAAACAGATCAGTCTAGTTGTACTTATCTCATAAACTGGGATAAAACAAGAGATGTAAATAAATGTAGAGATATAAGCAATAACAACAATGTCGTACACAAATGTGAGGCTTAGAAAAGCCTATAATATATCTCAAAATTCTATATCAGGGCTCTAAAAGAATATCTCATTCAAATTTATATAGCTACTCATAAGAATTAATAACTCATATCAATTCAACCATAAAATTGATCACACAATATCAAAACCCACAAAATGATGTCACATCTCAGAACATCAAGATTCTAGAAATCAGTAACTGGAAATCCAGAAAACCATAATACGGGAGCCTGAAAGCTCCACAAGACCGGGGCTTGAGAAAACCTTAAGGTCAGAGCCTGAAAACCCTGTATGTCAAAGCCCAAAGATCCTGTAAGGTCGGAGCCTTAAAACTCCGTAAGGTCGGAGCCTGAAAACCACATAAGGTCGGAGCCTGAAAACCACGTAAGGTCGGAGAATATATCACGATTGATCCACAATAGTGTAAGTTACCCCCAAACTAGTGAATATAAGAGTTAAGTACATGTCCCATAACTACTTTCTCTACTCGAATATTTACGAAAAGTTGTATATTCCACCAGAATCATAAGACGATCATTGCCACAGTTTTCAATTGGACGAGTCCAAGAACTAACCGTCGAAACAAATGCAAGGGTTCATAGTCCTTATTATTACTAATACATTTAATTGGATTTCCCATACGAGTGAGAGAAAAGAATTATATAAATATATACCAGTTGATTGCTCATATGAGTGAAGTAGGATCGGAAATCGTTTTAGTAAAAGATTTGGTATCTTCTAATGTTATAAAGAAAACTTTATAGTATGAAGTGGTATTTCTCATATAATATCGATCGAACTCAAAATTCACGTTATATTACATAAATTAAATCTCATGAATATTGATTATAGAAATTCGTACAAAACGAATAGTTCAAAAATCCAGAAAGTACATCATTAACTCATAAATAACAATAGAAATCCATACGGAGAAGGAATCAATAAAACTTGAAACATCATAACAAAAAGGCAAGACATGCATTTTATAACAATTCAGCTGTCTGAGATTATAACTCAGACGTCTGAATTGGAATAATAGAAACTATGTTTCTGCTCTGAGTTTCAAACGTATGAATTGCAAATTTAGTCTTCTGATTTTGTGCAGCAGATGTCTGAATTTTCTATTCAGATGTCTGAACTGAGTTCCTTATTTTTTAAATAAGAGTAGCAAGACATCTTAATTAGATAATTCAGACGTTTGAATTAATGCCTGGGCACCGGTTTGCCTGGGCAGCGGACTCATAGCAATTTCGACGAACTCACGAATGCTTATGACGTTATATTAGTGAAAATTAGGCTTCCATGGCTAACCGAAACAACATGGAAACCCCAAATTTACATAAACAAATAAATCACACTAGAAATCATCGTAATGAAATAAAAATTCATACATTGGAAATGTTATCACACAAACCAATCAACACAACAAATTAACACACAACATAGACATGCCAAGCGAACACTAGCCAAGCATAAATGCTTGAGACATAGATGTGAGTTTATAAGAACTCACTTTTGATTGTTGCAAGCAAAGAGATGAATCAAGACCTAGCCAAATCAAACTCTCTTTGAATATGTCACATAAATCTTCAACCTATACACATATATATAGTAATTCCAAGAGTTAGGTTTAGGAAAAATCCTCAAAAATAAAGAGGGATCAAGCTGGGGAAGATGGAGATGATCTTACCTAAGCTCTCTTTGAATTAGCAAAGTAAACACACGGTTTCCTAAGAGATTAGGCTTAGGAATTTAGATTTCCCTCTTCCTTAGGGCTTCGAAATTTGTACGAAATGAATGAAGAGTTAATGAAAGGGGACGCTAGGTGGAGTGGTTAAGTTGGAGATGCTTACTTAAGGCTAATCAAGCCCTAAGCAATGTCCCAAAAATACCTACTCCAAACATATCTATGTTTATAGGTTTAAAAATAAAAAACGACATCTTAAAATCATATGAGGTGGCCCAGAGTCTGAATTCATCCATATACAAAAAGTGACTTTTTGGACCAGAACTTAATTAACGATATTATATTTAAATAAAATATTTAAACATATTTTAGTAAAATACGCAGGTTGTTACACTACATCCCTCAGATTATTTCAACAAAATAGCGGAATAGTAATACGATATAGAAAAATAGTATGTCGGCCTCCTGGTTGTCACCGTACAGCTTCAACGCCATAAACATGTAATATGGTATTCAGTCTACTCATCGATCGCATCAGTGAGTAGCCCGAGATAATAAGAGGAGACATAAAACCTTGAGTCAGACAACAGTCTTAGTGAGAAAAAAAATCTATTAACAATTACTTAGGATAATATGATAATAGACAATTCAGGTCTCACCTGAGTCACCCCTGCAACCACAGAGTTAGCACATAATAATATCATTATAATATGCTAAAAACACATAGAATTGACACGAGTTAGAATACGATTCCCAATCCCGCTTCTCTTCAACGTTCTACGGTGATATCCTACCCAGAGTTAATTGATGAGTACATAAATAAGCAACCATAATATCCATAACAAGTTATAACCTATCCATCACAGACTACATTCTTGAATGCATCAATATCGAATGACTGGCCGTTCGTCAAAGGCTAATGGAAACTCTGGTTCTAGTAAGATTATCGCACGTCCAACGTACATTTGCCTCCTCGAGACAACTAGATCACTCCCCAACCGACCCAAGGTACTCGATCTCTCAGATCCTAATAGGCGTCCCTACGATACCCCTGCTTTGAGTCTGCTAGAACCATCGACTATAGGCGATTCCTTGGCGCTCTAAATCTCCTAGCCTCCTCGATGAATCTAACTAATAATTCAAGTTTAAACTGAATTAATTCATTATTTCTCATGCTCACGTTTGACCCGAGTCAACACATCATCATACCAGCACACTTGAGTCGGTTCATCACCTTACTACATCATCCCACTATCAGTTATACCTACATTCAGCTTTGACCATTCCCATCTTGAGTTCACGATCAAAGGAATATCACCTCATTGATAACTACTTACATCCCATAGAAGCCTTCACAATCTAATTTCACTAACGAGCTCCAAATAGCCCCTACTTCCTACCGGTACAGTCTTGAAGTCTAACTCCTTCCTGATAATTTTCTCTGTCGGTCCATCAACAAGAACTCGAGCATTCTATTTCGGGTTATCCAATTTCAACCAAACTTGCTTCATAGCCTTCTTAGGATCTCATCTTGTTATAGCTAAAATTTCATATCTAAATGAGTAAATGGCATTGACATCCAAGAGGTCCATCCCTATGGACCGGGCTAACAAGAGATGGATAGGACTAATGGGAAATCCATCTTCTATGGAACGGTATCGGCCATTAGACTTAAGTTATTTTAGCTCAAACTTTGTCCGTAGCTTTGTTGATGTAACAACACGAATTCTGATAGACCGATTGTTTTTCAAAATTCCAATCTATTGAAACTCGTGTTGGTTTGCTATGGTATCGTGCAGAAAAGGCAAAGACATAAAATATGTCAGATCTCAGAAAATATCTCATAGTGGAATGGATAAAATATAATGTAATCAAAATATAGCCTTACCGTATTAATAATAATGTCTAACCAGTATCCAAAGCTATCATGTATCTGCCTTAAATCTAACCTGCGAGTATGTTATGAGGAGGGGGTCAGAACACAAGTTCTTGTGACTAGATTTAAATTATACACTTTGGATAACATTACATATACCGTTCAATCTTTTCTTCTTATTTATTAGGTTACTTGGGTTAACAGCACTCAAGGCTTACACGCACGTCATACCCATTTACTTCCTCCCAGTGGATTAACCTAATATAGTATATATGTAGCTAGCCCTCAATATTTAGGTACACCTCATGCTACCCCACTCGCACGGTCTCTACCGTAATACCACTGAAATATACACAGTCCCTCATCCTACGCTGGAGTGATGTACAGATCTCAATAAAACAATGTTACGTTCCACATATATCTGTCAATGCTATGCTCCGTAAGCGTATGGACTGCCACCTTTGATCGAATCAGATTTCATACCAGAGTATTGCCCTCAAGTCTATGATACACCACCCAGAGCTAACATAGATATATCTAGACTATCCCACATATATATCGTCAATTATAGCTCTATGCCTTAACCGCATGTCCTCTAATGTGCATCGGGTTCCGTGGCAGGGCGATACAAGAAACACGGAACTCGGTTGGGAGCTTTTCCATGTCTGTATAGGCCCGTCTTTAAGAGCTTCTATATACAAATATTCCTAAGGTATGTTTTTCTTGGTGGCTATGGCCCCACCTCGGCCCCTCCCTCAACTAGTAAAGACTACAAGAGCTAAACGACTAGCCCTTAACAAACAATCTAAACATCCAGTTGGCGTCTTCCCTTAACCACCGTACCTCGATAGTGAAAGGTGAATGGTCTATTGATTTTATCTCTAGTATTTCCACATCCCACTGGTTGCCGAGGACGGGTATCCAACAATCTACTATCCTTGTTGGTCATGACCCTACGCATCCTCATTAAGGCGACCACCGAATCACCTTGATGTCACCACGTCATAGCATTCTGACTGCAAAGCTAATTTAGCAGTCAAGTCCCACCCACCTAGTAGTTACGCGCAGATCCAACCTCTACGGGAACAGCCTAAACATCTGCCACCTCATAGAGGACTACCAGGAGCACCTTACATATCTTAGGAAGCCTCGTGCTTCCCCTTCCAGTCCTTCAGAGCCGACAGAATAATCAGATGAACAAGCTCTCCCCTCGTGCCTTCTAACACCACGACGATTTACCCCATTGGGTTATTCATCCACAAACGTACGGACTGGTCCAAGCGCCCCACTTTAATATGTTATTAGACCCTATGTCTAAACATTCTTTTACACACTTACTTTACCTTATCAGGTTTCCATTTAACTTGGTTATCTTAACTTTTTATTCAGGTTACCTAGTTCTTCCTAGCCCCTTATATCTCTGAGGAATAGGCCCCTCTTGCTTATTAATTTCAGTTAAACAACTTAACCCATTTAAGTTTATTAATAAGCCCACAACATGTTATTCTCCAGATTGTGATCCAAGTTCTGTAATACACAATCCCATTATATTCTTGTTTGATTCAAGGTTACAATGACATGTTCTACTTAATATGCAATTAATTGTATCTTAATTCACATGTTTTCTATTTAACATGTCAGCCATTATTTGTGATTAAATATAACTTATTTCATTTCATAAGTTTCCCTCATTCTTTCTCATTTAATCATAATTCCATTTTACACCGTCAGTACAACTTATCGTTGTTTACTTATTAACTTAGTTCTCTTAACTAAGGTCCACTAATAAGTTTCTCTTCCCATAAATATAAGTTATGTTGTCCTCATTCGTAGATTTTAGATTCTTGTTCTTATAAATATGTTTATTTACAATTAAGTACAACCTATCTCCTTACATAAGTTATTCCCTTCCCTTCATTATTTATTATAACCCAAGTTATAATTTCCACTTGTCCCTCGGACATGCCTAAACATGTTACTCATATCAACAGATTTCATACTTCCGAGTTTACAGATTACTAAATTTATTATTAACTACAACTTCTTACATTTCATAAGCTTTCCCCCTTTTCTCAACTTATTACAAACAACTGGTTTTAGTTTTCCCCCATTTACTGATTACTTAATTTTTCAATTAAGTGTCACTTATCTCATTTCACCAGTTATCTCATGTCCTTACTAGTTTATTATAACCTAAGTTATAATCTTCACTTGTCCCTAGGACAAGTCCATCTATCATACAACATTCTCATTAATGAAATTTATTTATAATAAGTTATTATCATTCATGTAATGTCCCGGGTTTCTTGGCCAACTTTACAATCTGAATCTTAGATTGCGCTGATAATTAAATGTAGTTAAATAATATCTAATTTGAATATTATAAATAATTTTGGATAATCATTTGTCTTAAATCCTATATGTATGTTTTTGACTTGGGTTTCATATATACGCTGGTAAATGCCATTTTAACATGTTATTTTACATTTAAAACTTATTTTAATTTATGTAAAACTATAAATGCTTAAGTAAAATTTGGCTTTTAATATATGAAAGAATTTGAATTAATTCTTCTTAAAATCTTAGATGTTTACATGAGTACATATATTTTTGTGACCTTTAGTATGTGTGTATATATATATATATATGAATCAAGAAATATAGTACCTTTTGTTTTATACTTAGTATTTTATTTATGCACACATATACATATAAGATTTAGAACATATCATATTATAATTTAAATGGAAGAAAATCAAACACAAATAATAAAGACAATGTTTTGGCATTTTATATCCATATAGTACAGTAGTATGGTATGACCAAATCTTTTATCATGAATTGGTTGCTTAAGGATGAAGTGTATCTTTGTGTAGCTAAGAAGCTATAGTCTGGAACCTAAAATCTAAGCATTTAAAGGTGTTGTGTACCTTGAAGGGAAAGCTCAAAACAAAGGAGACATGAGAGCATTAAATCGATTAATTACTTAGCATCCAAGATACATACAAGATCTTGAATCTACACTTGTTTATACCCAAAATCTAGATTTAGCCGTGCCTTTTGTGAAGCCTTGTCAACATCTTCTTTCCAATTAGACCGAGTACCCTATAACCCCTAGTTTTACACATGGATGTACACATGGTATATGCACATCAAATGACTGTTATGCTGGAAAACCATAGACCAGCTAAACACAATTTTTTTCCATCAATCATAAACACAAAGAAGGCTGTGTATATGTAGAAACAACAGCTAGCGAATCAGCTATATACATAGCTATTTTCAACCATCAACTTTTTAAATTGTTGTTGTCTTTCAATCAATCAACAACAGCACCCATCAAGGCAAGAGAACCCATGACCCTACCCTGCCACGCCTTTAAACCTGGCACCATTTCCACTTATAAATACACATTGAATATCAGTATAAATCCATACCTTAATTAGAAGAGAACATGAATTCTTATATTGGAAAAGGAAATGGCCAGGAGTAGCATACTTAAAACAGAGAACATTGGGATAAACTGGAAAGAGCAGGGGAAATAGTTTATGTGAGTAAACAACCCTTTTTGTCTTTCTGCTTTTAGGTGTTGTTCAAGTAACTTAAGACAATATATAAACCATCACACATATGAGTTGTATAAGTATAAGTGATAGTGGAAAAAAATAACTGGAAATTTTTATATGTGTTAAATAATGTATGCTGCTTGGAAACTAGAGAATAGTGGATGGTTTTGAAAATAAGCTTGTCTTAGATTTGCAAACATTGTAATATGACATGATCGGTCAGTATATGTAATAACCCGGATATCCGAACCAATTTAAAATTTTTATTTTGGCAATTTGGTGAATTTTGAATACTTAAAATGAATTATTTTAAATAATGATGACGAGAAATTTATTTTGAATAGAATTAGAACGTATATATTTATATAAATCATCGTTAGAATATAAATATTTATTTTTAATTATAAAAGGAATTGAAAATGGCGCGGTAGTTTGAAAATTCGATTTCAAATTTCAAATGAATGTACAGGATTCAAAATAAACCAGATTTTAGCCAAACCAAAAATATTAGAATCTATTTGAGAATATCTTTCCAACAAGTCCGAAAAATTAAAATTTCATAGTGGGGTTAAAAAGTTATGCCCAGATGAAAATTCAGAATAGTCGCTATGGAAAATATAGCCCTTAAAAATGGAAATTTTGCAAACGATCTCTGTTTTCGACGAAACCACTTTTGTTGGATCCGGGATGTCGAATTATTGCTAGATTCAAAAATTCATGATTTTTCGAATCAATATGTGAGCGTGGCAAAAGAAGACGTGCTTTAACAGTTTTAGTAAATTTCGATCGACCAGAAAATAGCCATTTTTCAAACGGTCTCAGAATTTGACGAAATTAGTTTTGTTAAGACCGTATCGTCAATATGAAGCTAGAAATAATTTTTCTGGAATTTTTAGAGTCAGTATGTGGCCCCAGTAAATTAAAATGCACGTTTAAATTAAATATATAATGATTTATATTTTAATTTTGATAAAAACCGATTAAAATAGTCGAATTGGCTTACGAAACATATCCCATTGTGTTCGGAATGGGGGTAATTAGCTAGAGACGACAGTCGTTGGGTTCGATTCAGTGTTCGAATAAAAAGCCAACTCTTTAGAGGATAAAATAAAATAAATTAATTAAATTATATATATGCACCCCCCCCCATTTATTCTCTAAACCTAAATCAGAACGTGCCCCCTTTTTCAAATCGATTTCCCCCGTCGCTCCACATCGCCGTCCTCCAGGCCGATAGCCACCTCTGTCCGCCCCTCCGCCAGCGTGGGTTGATTATTTATCGTTGCTATTATATACATGTATTGTATGGAATCCATATAATTAACATTATATGGTAATTGATTGGGCCTCATTCCAATTGGGAAAATAAAGAATATTATAAATGATAGATTCATGTGTTGACAGTACTCATTTGTTGAGATTAGTCATGGGTTGAACGAAATATTTTAACAATAAAATTTACATCTTTATCATATATAAAATTAGAAACTAACTGAAAAATAGATAAGATGAGTGGTCTCCTGGATATTGATCTGATGTTGGTTTCGACCTTCGGGGTTAATATTTAGGGAATTGCTCTCCTACTAATTTACGGTTGGAGTCTGATTTAAAATTTTAACGATAGAAATCAAAATTTTATAAAATATATTAAATAACAAAAATAGTCACGTGTTGACAGTACTCATTTGTTGAGATTAGTCATGTGTTGAAAAATATAGATTTATTTGTTGAATAGAATAAATATTCATTTGTTGAATAGAATAACGAAGTTATTGAAAAATATAAAGCCATGTTGATTAGAGATGCGCTATTTTGACGCGAACGATATTTATATTGATTATATTCATTTTTATAATGAATATTGAAAAGAGATTTAAAAATCGAATATTTAGAAAATGAATTCGAATTGAATGAATTAGAAATTCGAATTGAATTGAATGAATTAGAAATTCGAATTGAATTGAAATTGAATAGAAATCAATTTAAACAAATTGAAAACGAATTGAAATAGAATAAAAAATCAATTTGAAATGAATTCAAAATTGAATTGAATTGAATTGAAAACGAACTGAAATTGAATTAAAAATCGATTTGAATTAAAATCAATTTGAAATGAATTTAAAACGAATTTATAAGGAAAAATTCAATTTTGATTTGAAATTGAAATGGAAGTTGAAATTGTTTTTGAAACGAATTTAAAATGATTTATAAAATTCGTTTTAAAAAGGAAATCGACAAAATATTATATATATATATATATATATATATAATATAATGGCCTGAATAGAATGCGCCGCGCCGCGGCAGTTCGTGAATTTCGACCATTGATTTCGAACGGACATTACGGGAGATCCGACCGTCGGATTCTCCGAAAATCGGAACCGTTGGGTTCGTATCGAAAAGAGCTTTCTAACGAATATTAGAGATTTGAAATCTAATAGTTGGATTTGGAGATATGTCCAAATCAATTTCAGAAAAGGTCGTTGTATGTGCAGTTCGATGGCCGTTGTTGAAAATCGACTGTACGGGCCTTGATAAAATTATCAAAATTATCAATAATGTAACACCCCACCTCCGCCAGGGTGACTCTTGCAAGCACTCTGACTTTGGAGGGGCATTTGAATCAGGTAAACATGCATAATGATATATCAAGGCAGAACAAGAACATATGTATATATGTAAACAGAGTAAATAACATAGATAAAACAGCGGAAGATTTCATACTATTTCAAAACAAGTCTGGTACAACATAGCTTTCAAAATAAACAAGTCTAGATAAAAACAACATCAACTGAAAAACTGAAATACATAAGTACTATCCCCAAAATAAGTGATAACCATAGCTAGCTTCATGTCAAGACCGTACATGAGCTAAAATCCCACAAGCAAGCGATCAGGAATCCAAGCTAAGCTCCAACGTTCCCACTCTGAGAACCTGGGGGGGGGGGGGGAAACGGAAGAAAAGAGGCGAAAGAAAACAGGTCAGTCAAAAAGACTGAGTAAGCCCTACTACAATCAATGTAAACTGATAAAGTTAACTGTCATGAGCAGCAGGGATGATCATAAGGATAACAATATACTAGCATGATGATTAACTAACAAGGTAGATAAAGGTGTCATCGCATAATCAGGTTTAAGGTTTTGCACCACAGGTGTACTAGCAAACTAACATGACTTGAATATACAAGTATTGATCCCTTGGCCCAAGCTTTGGCCCAATAACATGAAATGACCCTAATACAAGGTCCAAAGTGTAAACAAGAAGTGATCCCCACGCCCAAGTTTGGCCCAAATATCATTAATGACCTAAACCAAGGTCCAACTAGCACGGTCTAGTCGATCGGCTCCCTATAAGCCTAACTCGTCAAGTGTCGGTGTCATACGGCCCAACTACGAAGTGTAGCTAAACTGTGCTAGGTCCACCCTAGGGTGTATCAAGTCCTAGGGTGTCAACCACTGACACAAATCAATGCACGCACAGTCTAAACCTACTGGTGCCCGTGCCTGCTTTTTCAACTTCGGACCATGTGCACGACCATGGCCCGCCTGAACCTACACCGGCGCACCTACTCAGCCGTCGTTTTGGTCGCTTACATGGCATCCAGTAATCGTGCCCCTCCCTAGCCTAGTCCCTAGAGTATCATGATACAACTAAGAGGGTTACTGGTGCAAAGGACCACGTAACTAGGGTTTCCTTAATGGGTTAAACGTGGTTAACCCAACCCATTCAAGTACCAAGTTGGTTAACTGTACCCAAGGTTCATGACTTAACCCTACCAACCCATCGTGTTTAATTGGTTAAGTATTCAAGCGGTCCATGACTTAACCCTAATCATGAGGCATTAATTAATTTAATGCGCCTTAACCTCTCACATTAGACTTTGTTGCGGTTACTAGTTAAGCCGGGCGGGTCCGGGTAGCTTTACACCACAACTTGGTCTAACCTCGGGTTCAAGGTACAACATGGCCAACTTCTCACATTGGGTCCTATTGTTTGTAGCAACTAGTTAAGCCGGTCGGTTCCGGGTAGGTTTACGCTACAAACTCAACCCAACCTCGAGTTGGTCACACTTATCTTTTCTAAGTGTCATGTCCATCATGTTTCCAAAACATGTTACAAATTTTCAAGCAATTGGGTAGACCTAACTTAATAGGTAAATTCCCAATGGGTAGACCTAACTTAATAGGTAAATTCCCAAGCTTATGTTTTATGTCTTTTAAGTTTACCCAACCCCAAACGCAATCCCATCGCTTACATATCGCAATAGCGCATAAAGGATAGAAAGAGGGAACTTGGCATAATCATGACATAAAGGTATTGAAGCCACAAGTTTAACATGGTGGCATATGAAATGTTCATATGTTCATACACTTGCATATTACATTTTTAGGCCTCAAAAGCATGCATAAAACCAAACTTAGCATATTGGTGATACATGGTGATAAATGACATGTAGAAATGGCCATAAGTTCGCATTTAGCCTCACATGCAAGTTATCATAAGAGATATGATAACTTACATGTTGCCAAAATGCAACCTTTAGCATAAAGCTTGGAGCTTTAAGCTCATAAACCCAAGATAAGCTTGCATAACATGATAACATGAACAAAAGGATCAACCCAAACTTGCATAACATAACTTGCATATCATATGACAAACTTGCATGTCAAACTTGCATAACATAACTTGCATATCATATGACAAACTTGCATATCAAACTTGCATAACATAACTTGCATATCATATGACAAACTTGCATATCAAACTTGCATAACATAACTTGCATAACATAACTTGCATATCAAACTTGCATAACATAACTTGATGAACTTGCATAACACATCATAGTAAACTTGCATAACACATCATAGTAAACTTGCATATCATGGCAAACTTGCATATCATACATTTAACTTTAGAGTTTAAGTATGAAAGTAGAATAGGGCTTACGATGCTTATGAAGACACACAAAACTATGACAAAGCCCTTATGCAACCAATTAAACCCAAAATGCAAGCTCTAATAGAAAATCCCTTGAGCAAAAATGATCAAAACCCTTTCTTTATGTTGCAAATATAGAAACTTGACTTGAATGCAAGCTAATGATGCTCATACAAGCTTGAAAACACTTGTATGCATGGAAAATCTCTCATAGAAACAATTTAGAAATTTTATGAAGAGAGTGGAGGCCATGAGAGGTAAAATTTTGCCATAGTTTAGTTGTATGAGTGAATAATGATGATTTAGGGTTAGGTTAGGGTCTTATTTATAGATTAGGCAAGTGTTTTAGGCCATAGGATTAAACCCTAGTTGCAATCTCAGCCCTTAAAACCGAATCTGGCCCCCAAGCTCAACACAATCTCAAAATGGTGCACCAGGCTAAACAGCCCGGCTGGACCAAGTCGACAGCCAAGTCGACAGGGCTGTCGACTTGGGTCCAACCAAGTCGACTCCCAAGTCGACAGGGCTGTCGACTTGGGTGCCCTGGCGGGAATTTTCCCGCCTGGCCCAATATGACCCTAATTTTCAATTTCAAACTTAGAATTTGAAATCTGTTTTTACTTTGAAATTTTCAGAAAACTTCGTTGGGCCTTAATCGGGTCATACGGACTCCGATTTTCGAAAACTCAGACTCTATTTCGCGTATTTTTCCAAGACGAACGCAATGGCATAGCCCGTTTCCCTTGATTCAGATTTATAAATTAAATTCTGCCTCGATTTACGTTATAACAGGTCATTGAAAATACGGGTTGTTACATTCTCCCCTCCTTAAAGGATTTCGTCGCCGAAATCTTCAAGTTAGGAAGAACGTATCCTACCATCCAACATCCATCTACTCAAAACATCACCCACGAGCAATCATTGTCCTTACAAGATTCTAAATGTTGTATGAACATATGCAAAGGTGTGTGTATATGTACTTATCTAATGCAAATATCCTCAATGCAAATTATGTTAGTGAAATGAATCCATATGTATGCAATTCCTAACATAATGTATAACATCTATATGTGTGCACATAACATACATCCATATGCAACATCCATGTGATAACACAAAAATTTTCATCCATGAATAAGCATAAACACTCATGCATATGCAATATGAGGAGTGTGTGAGCCGATCTAGTGCCTAACGTGTATAATGCATCCACGAGTAACCACTTGCAAACACTTGCAACCACTTGCAACCATCAATCATAACATGTTTCAAACACATGTTTCATCCAAAGGGTTTCTACCTAAGGTTCTCATGACAAGATTAACACGATAAACTAGATAATCAAGACAAACATGGATAGCAAAAGATATGCTACAAAGAGATCGGGAAGATAAGCAGGATATACTCCTCTTTTGGATTACAAGAAATCCCTTCCTAACCCAACCCATATTCTATAAAATCCCAAAAGGTTTAGTCAACCTAACGGACCCCCTTCAAACCCTGACATGTATTACTGGCCAATAAGTCATACCTCCCGACAGAAATAGGACCGAAAATGGGACCGAGAGGATATACATAAAAAGATAACATGCGAGTAAGTTCCGCAGGAAAACAAGGATCAAGGATATACTCTTAGAAAGAGATATGATGCGCGTATCTAGCCTTCAGTCTTCTAAGTCACGTTTCCTTGAGCTTAACTCCACTGTGCTTTGACCGTCTTTTACTTCATGATTCCTTGGCTTCTTAACTCTTATTTCCCAAATATGAGTTGGAACCCATTTCACTGTCGTCTCTCGTCTTCCTTTTCACTTACTCTTCTAACATTCTTGGCTTAAACATAACTACGACCTCATGGATTCATGCAAGCTCTCCAAAATTCACTAGTGAATCCTGGATCTCGTTTACTTACTATAAAGTATTCCACGCAGCAGAACTTTTCTCGAAAATACCAATCCACGTTGCCAATGAACCATCCGCCTGCGAATGATAGGCCGTGCTTAGATTCAGTTGCTTGCCCATGACTTCTCGTAGACTATCCCAAAACTGGCTAGTGAAGATTAAGTCATGGTTACTAACTATACTTTAGTGAACCTCGTGCAACTGCTTTATTTCTTGAAAGTAAACTGTTGCTAGCTATGATGCAGTCCTTTCGCTCTTTACCGGAGTGAAATGAGCGCTCTTCGTGAGTCTACCTACTATGACCCACATGCTCGTATTCTCTTTCCTTGACCTAGGCAGTCCATCCACGAAATCCTTCGTGATGCTTTTCCCTCTTCCATTGCGGGGACCTCCAATGGATATAATAGCCCACCGGGCTTCTATGACTCGGCCTTTAACCTGTTGGCACAACATGCACCTTGGGACAACTCGGCCACCTCCTCGGGTGATGTGCATCTTCAAGAACCTTCTTTCTCTCATTGCGTCTTAGCCATCCCTTGCCATCTATAGCGAGGTGACTTACCATCTCGCCTCGAATCAACTTGTCCATGATCTCGACTAACTGCGGGTCTTCTTTCTGTGAAGTCCCTACTTGATCCAGAAGGGTAGGTCTAAACTCAAGGGACGCTAACTAACTAATTAAACTGAGAGAACTTCTTACTTCGGTTGCATTCCTTGGAGTCTTCCAATCCTGAACTGCAACTACCTTAGCGGGATCCACCGCTAAGCCTTGCTTAGACACTATATGCCCAAGGAATCTAACTTCCCTTCTCCAAAAGTGACACTTGGAGAACTTGGCCTTCAACTGATGCGCTCTAAGCGTATCCATCACCTCCACCAGATGCCTTGCATGCTCTTCCTCATCCTTAGAGAAGATTAGAGTATCATCTACGAAGACCACGACAAACTTGTTCAAGAACTCCCTGAACACCCTACTCATCAAGTCCACGAAGTAGGCGGGTGCATTAGTCAAACCGAATGGCATGACCAGCCATTCTAAGAATCCATCCGGAGTTCTAAACGCAGTCTTGTCTATACTATCCTCAGCTACTCTGAGCTGATGGAATCCAGTAGCAAGATCAAGAGAAAACAGATGTTCCTACAAGCTGATCAAACAAATCATCGATCCTTGGCAATGGTTGTCTATTCTCTTCGTTTAACTCACGATAATCAACACAAAGTCGAAGAGAACCATCTGCCTTGGTAGTAAATACTACAGGCGCTCCCCATTCAGATATACTTCATCTAATGAAGTTCTTCTCAAGCAACTCCTTGACTTGCTTTCTCAACTCTCATCTTGCGGGGCCATGTGCCTTACCGGCCACGAAACTTTCTTGGCATTATCAACCAGATAAATGCGGAAATCTATCTCTCGTTTAGGGGTAACCCCCTTCACTTCACCCAAGATATCAGGATATTCTCGGACCACCCTCACCGATTACAAACTATCGATAGACGAGTTGAGGGATTCAAGATAACACAACATGACGGGGCTCATAGGGTTACTAGAAATTTTTAGGGTATTACCGAGGCGAGTCATAAGCCTCACAACCCTATGCTCAAAAATCAAGGATGGCTCCACAACTGGTCAACCCATCCATGCCCAAAATCAACCCATACCCCATGAAACCGAGAATATAAGCATCACACGAGAACTCTACACTAAGATAGAGATTTTCAAATCCACGTAGATAATAGACAAATGGGCGAAACCCCCAATTGGATTTGAAACACACACGGGATCATTAACTAGACTAGTACTTAGGTGCAAACTTTCAACTAGATCAGACGAGATAAACTATGCGATGCACCACAATCAAATAAGGTACGAACTGGGAAAATCAGAAATATATACAAGACTTTCAACAGAAATACTACCTCGATCGGGAACTGGAGCGGCATTGAGAGCATGAACTTGCCCTCCCGAAGGTCCAGCACGCTGAGTCTGACCCTGGCCTTGCCCTTGCTTCTTCGGGCAATCCCTAGTGAAGTGTCCCATTTCTCCACAGTTAAAGCAAGTGCCCTTCCTTTTTCTGCAATCCTTGTTTAGATGAGTCGAGCCTCCACAAGTAAAGCACCTCTTTTCCTTCTTATCTTTAGACTTCTTCTCCTTCTTGTCACTCCTATTCTCTTCATTGAGTAGGGCCATATTCACCAAATTCTCGAAAGTTGCCCCCAAGGATATATGAGTCATGGCTAAACCATGTAATGGCTCGTTTAATCCTAGAGCAAAGTATAGGGCCTTCTTCGAAGCTGTGTTAACCAAGTCTAAACCGACCCGAGCCAGTTGATTAAACTTATCTATGTATTCCCTAATAGTCATGTCCCCTTGTTTCAGTGATAGGAACCTTAGTCCAAACTTTCCCCGAAAGTCATCCCAAGTCTCAATTGGCCTAGTAGTGGTGGTGACCACCCACCAACGTGCAGCTTCTTCCTTTAGCAACCACACTGCTAATAAAACCTTCCTACGGTCATCTATATCAAAGAAGGCAAAAAGATCTTCGGTTTCTTTCAACCAATTCCTGGCCTCTACGAAAGTCTCGGTTCCAATGAAATTCTCGCAACCCATCGCCCTAAAGTCTTTGCAAATCTCCGCGAAATCCTTTTGTGGATGCTGAGGGGGAGGAGGAAGAGGAACCTCAGCGACAGGAGGAGGAGGAACATCAACTACCGGAGGAGGAGTAATATTTGCGGGGCCGGCTTCGGTCGCCCTAGCCTCCAAAAGTCTCCTATACCAAACGGGTACTTGTACTCCCTCCGGAATAGCAAAGTTATCGGCCATACTGAAAACGAAGACAAAGACAGATTCAGAATGGAGAAAAACGTAGGAATTTTACTAATGGCTTTTTGGGGAATAGCCTTTAAAATAAACTAGACTTTTCTTTGGAAAATACTTTATACTTGGTTTTGAAAATAGTTTTCCAAAAGTTTTCTAAAAACCTTTTTGTTCCTTCTCGTAAACCATATGCTCTGATACCAAATGTAACACCCCACCTCCGCCAGGGTGACTCTTGCAAGCACTCTGACTTTGGAGGGGCGTTTGAATCAGGTAAACATGCATAATGATATATCAAGGCAGAACAAGAACATATGTATATATGTAAACATAGTAAATAACATAGATAAAACAACGGAAGATTTCATACTATTTCAAAACAAGTCTGGTACAACATAGCTTTCCAAATAAACAAGTCTAGATAAAAACAACATCAACTGAAAAACTGAAATACATAAGTATTATCCCCAAAATAAGTGATAACCATAGCTAGCTTCATGTCAAGACCGTACATGAGCAAAAATCCCACAAGCAAGCGATCAGGAATCCAAGCTAAGCTCCAACGTTCCCACCCTGAGAACCTAGGGGGGAAACGGAAGAAAAGAGGCGAAAGAAAACAGGTCAGTCAAAAAGACTGAGTAAGCCCTACTACAATCAATGTAAACTGATAAAGTTAACTGTCATGAGCAGCAGGGATGATCATAAGGATAACAATATACTAGCATGATGATTAACTAACAAGGTAGATAAAGGTGTCATCGCATAATCAGGTTTAAGGTTTTGCACCACAGGTGTACTAGCAAACTAACATGACTTGAATATACAAGTATTGATCCCTTGGCCCAAGCTTTGGCCCAATAACATGAAATGACCCTAATACAAGGTCCAAAGTGTAAACAAGAAGTGATCCCCAGGCCCAAGTTTGGCCCAAACATCATGAATGACCTAAACCAAGGTCCAACTAGCACGGTCTAGTCGATCGGCTCCCTATAAGCCTAACTCGTCAAGTGTCGGTGTCATACGGCCCAACTACGAAGTGTAGCTAAACTGTGCTAGGTCCACCCTAGGGTGTATCAAGTCCTAGGGTGTCAACCACTGACACAAATCAATGCACGCACAGTCTAAACCTACTGGTGCCCGTGCCTGCTTTTTCAACTTCGGACCATGTGCACGACCATGGCCCGCCTGAACCTACACCGGCGCACCTACTCAGCCGTCGTTTTGGTCGCTTACATGGCATCCAGTAATCGTGCCCCTCCCTAGCCTAGTCCCTAGGGTATCATGATACAACTAAGAGGGTTACTGGTGCAAAGGACCACGTAACTAGGGTTTCCTTAATGGGTTAAACGTGGTTAACCCAACCCATTCAAGTACCAAGTTGGTTAAGTGTACCCAAGGTTCATGACTTAACCCTACCAACCCATCGTGTTTAATTGGTTAAGTATTCAAGCGGTCCATGACTTAACCCTAATCATGAGGCATTAATTAATTTAATGCGCCTTAACCTCTCACATTAGACTTTGTTGCGGTTACTAGTTAAGCCGGGCGGGTCCGGGTAGCTTTACACCACAACTTGGTCTAACCTCGGGTTCAAGGTACAACATGGCCAACTTCTCACATTGGGTCCTATTGTTTGTAGCAACTAGTTAAGCCGGTCGGTTCCGGGTAGGTTTACGCTACAAACTCAACCCAACCTCGAGTTGGTCACACTTATCTTTTCTAAGTGTCATGTCCATCATGTTTCCAAAACATGTTACAAATTTTCAAGCAATTGGGTAGACCTAACTTAATAGGTAAATTCCCAATGGGTAGACCTAACTTAATAGGTAAATTCCCAAGCTTATATTTTATGTCTTTTAAGTTTACCCAACCCCAAACGCAATCCCATCGCTTACATATCGCAATAGCGCATTAAGGATAGAAAGAGGGAACTTGGCATAATCATGACATAAAGGTATTGAAGCCACAAGTTTAACATGGTGGCATATGAAATGTTCATATGTTCATACACTTGCATATTACATTTTTAGGCCTCAAAAGCATGCATAAAACCAAACTTAGCATATTGGTGATACATGGTGATAAATGACATGTAGAAATGGCCATAAGTTCGCATTTAGCCTCACATGCAAGTTATCATAAGAGATATGATAACTTACATGTTGCCAAAATGCAACCTTTAGCATAAAGCTTGGAGCTTTAAGCTCATAAACCCAAGATAAGCTTGCATAACATGATAACATGAACAAAAGGATCAACCCAAACTTGCATAACATAACTTGCATATCATATGACAAACTTGCATGTCAAACTTGCATAACATAACTTGCATATCATATGACAAACTTGCATATCAAACTTGCATAACATAACTTGCATATCATATGACAAACTTGCATATCAAACTTGCATAACATAACTTGCATATCAAACTTGCATAACATAACTTGCATATCAAACTTGCATAACATAACTTGATGAACTTGCATAACACATCATAGTAAACTTGCATAACACATCATAGTAAACTTGCATATCATACATTTAACTTTAGAGTTTAAGTATGAAAGTAGAATAGGCTTACGATGCTTATGAAGACACACAAAACTATGACAAAGCCCTTATGCAACCAATTAAACCCAAAATGCAAGCTCTAATAGAAAATCCCTTGAGCAAAAATGATCAAAACCCTTTCTTTATGATGCAAATATAGAAACTTGACTTGAATGCAAGCTAATGATGCTCATACAAGCTTGAAAACACTTGTATGCATGGAAAATTTCTCATAGAAACAATTTAGAAATTTTATGAAGAGAGTGGAGGCCATGAGAGGTAAAATTTTGCCATAGTTTAGTTGTATGAGTGAATAATGATGATTTAGGGTTAGGTTAGGGTCTTATTTATAGATTAGGAAAGTGTTTTAGGCCATAGGATTAAACCCTAGTTGCAATCTCAGCCCTTAAAACCGAATCTGGCCCCCAAGTTCAACACAATCTCAAAATGGTGCACCAGGCTAAACAGCCCGGCTGGACCAAGTCGACAGCCAAGTCGACAGGGCTGTCGACTTGGGTCCAACCAAGTCGACTCCCAAGTCGACAGGGCTGTCGACTTGGGTGCCCTGGCGGGAATTTTCCCGCCTGGCCCAATATGACCCTAATTTTCAATTTCAAACTTAGAATTTGAAATCTGTTTTTACTTTGAAATTTTCAGAAAACTTCGTTGGGCCTTAATCGGGTCATACGGACTCCGATTTTCGAAAACTCGGACTCTATTTCGCGTATTTTTCCGAGACGAACGCAATGGCATAGCCCGTTTCCCTTGATTCAGATTTATAAATTAAATTCTGCATCTATTTACGTTATAACAGGTCATTGAAAATACGGGTTGTTACAAATAATTTGTGTGAAATCATAAGAAATGATTTGTGAAGAACTGAGATGGAAAAATCCCACATTTGTAAAGATAAAAATAGATTTTTATCGAAATGAACTATTTGTGAACTAGAATTATAATTCTATTGTTTTTAAAATAAGTAAAGGGAATTTGAAATGGTTTTGAAAATAACCAGAATTTCCAATAATTGAATTGGAAGGGATTTGAATTGAAATTATCTTCGAAATATTTCGATGTTGGATTTCGTGATTATACAGATATGGCTGTGGAAATTTGAAAGATACATTTATATCGTTATTTCCAATACGATATTTGTTGGTCATAGAATTTGATATTGAAAATAAGCCGATATATTTTCTATTTAAAGCCTTGTATTTAATATCAGATGTGATTTGGGTTTGTTGTGAACTGTGTCTTCAACGACATTCGTTCTTTAACCCGATTTACAGTGAAATATGATTTGGAATTTATAAATGTTTTTATTAAGATTAAACGGGGATTTTCCAAAATAAAGTTTTCCAATTTAATATGTTTAATTGGAATTGAATTGAAATTGGTCTTTGGGTTTATCGTGGACGGTGTTTCAAATAACACTGGTTCTTTAACCCGATTAACAATGGGATGTGATTTTGGGTTTATCGTGAACCGTGTTTTTAGATGACATTGATTCTTTAACCCAGTTAAAGATTAAAACTAAGTGGATTTTTAATGAATCTTTAATTAGATTGAAATGATCGAGAATGGAGTATCATCAGTCTTGCTCCAAAGCGATAGTTAAATATTTAATTAGATTTGAACGTGAAATGGTAATTAATTTTACCGATAACACCGTGGTGTTAGATATGGAGTATTACCAGTTTTGCTTTATCGGATGAATAGGTTGGGATTGGGAAATAGAATAAATAATTACTTCGGTGTGGTTCGCTAATCCCGACTAGTTTGAAATGATATCCAAAGGGAGATTAAAGAATAAATTTAGAAGAATTTATCTTTGATAAAATTAATGGGAACCTTTCCCTAAGAATGTGAAATTTTAGAAACTCACTGTGGGTTAGCTAAGATGGATGGTTTCCTGGGTATTGATCTGATGTTGGTTTCGGCCTTCGGGGTTAATATTTGGGGAATTGTTCTCTTGCTAATTTACGGTTAGTGACTGATGAATTGGAATGAGGCGTATGTTGTGTTTGTGTAGCACTTGTTTATTATATACGTGGATTATTCAGAAAGGCCGGGTTTATACCCATTTTGAATAAATGATTCGACGATAAGTCGAAGATGAAGACGGTGGTTGAAGACCGAAAGTCTTCACATCGTTTGGGTGAATACTGATGATCTCGATTGGGCTGTACACCCAAGATAAGGGAAACAGTTTGTGATCGTCCAGACGTACTTGGAGATCGATGGATATGCGAGGAGAGTGCCTCCGGTTTCGTTCAGACCCAGAACGTACTTGTAAATGGACCATGTGTCTGACATTGGATTTTATTCTGTATTGATTGATCTCTATTAAATATACATCTGTTTGGCAGCGGAGAATTTATTCTCTTACTTAACGCCCTTCTCTGAGACATACGAGCTCAGAGGTTGTATATCGATGGACATCGGTCGCATGGAGTGAATTGCCTGTGTGGCACGCCTAAGTGGCAAATGATCAAGGCTTCTGTTGAAAAGCAAAGTCTTGTGGTCGATGATCAAAGCACGGCCTACGTGGCATAGCTTTGTGTATAGCATGGATTCGCGAGCCTCACACCTCGGTATGAGTCAAAAACGGGATAGTGACCGCTGGGATGACACGACGTTTCTTTCTAGCTATGGTGGTGTCAGTGCTTAAAATGGCTGACATTTATATTATTTTCACCTTTGTGGTTGTTGGAATGCAAGACGCCTCGGATTTAGGTCTGTAAGGACCGGGAAACGTGTGTTCAGGAATAACTAATCCTCAAACGTAACGGAGGACCGGCCCAGCCGATTCCAAGGGTTACCCAGAGTGTGTAGTCTTGAGGCATTTGCTAGAGTGTCTCAAAGCGGAGAGGAGCTTGCCCCTTGCCTCGACTCATGATGGAAATCCAATTTCCAATACGAGATATTTCGGTTTTATTTGTAGAGCCTAGTATGGCGACATGATATATGGTACCCGTGCCGTCTATGATTGATATTTATGATTGAAATTGTTTTGACACTATACACTTATAATAGTATCAAATGATTTGTTTAAACGTACCAAGCATGTTTGGCTATTGTAAGGGAAAACCCTATCCTCCGGCTTGCGTTTCATTGTGTGATGGGACCTAGGTCTTATAATAGCTTCATTTTTCCAAAAAGCATTGCGCTGTTTCGATATACGCACTAGTATTCTTAGGAGGAAACTCGTTCCGTGTTATACGGCGTGGTCCCTTGAATTACTCTCTTTTAAAGTAAAGTTTTAACCAACTGTTTTAGTTCTCACACCAGTCACATGACTAACCTGGAGTTTGTTTTTTTTAACCTAAACTCTGGGTGCCCTTATTTTCGACACGGGCAACTAGTAGTTTTGGTTTTGCAGATTTATATTCACGGGATCCTGATTTACAACTGGAACGATGCTCGGAAAGCTCTGTATCCGTGTATTACTTCTAGTTGTTTTTTGTATTATTTTCCGCTGCTATGTAATTTATTGTAATCTCTGATATCTGTCAAATGTGTAATATTTATTCATACTCTGTATGTTCTTGTATTCTGATGGAATTGTTGTGATTAACAATGAAATGTTCTTCTGTTCGCGTTCTATTTTGTCATGTTCTCAAGGTAATCCGGGCTTTCCTTACCGGGGAAGTTACGGGTTACTACATTTGGTATCATAGCTTTGGTTTACAGAGCTCGAGAACAAGACACATTAGAACCAAACGAAAGAATTCATCAGATATTGGATTAGTAATATCCAATTAGAATAACTCGTTAGAGATGAGATCAGTAGTACACTAGAATGAGTGTGAAGAGTATGTTTTTAAAATGAAAGCAAATTTTGTTTTGAAAATTTAAATCGTTTTATGCGTATTTGAATATTTTATTTATATTGAATTTGGACAATCCAATATATAAAGGTTTTGCATATACGCGTCATGAACGTATATTCGAAGTTTTAATATACTGGATAAATATAGAATCACATCCTAGACACCCTGGGATAATTCTGGTGATGTTCATCAGTATTTTTGTTCGTGTTTCGAAGGTGTGATATCTATATATTTCCATTAGACTGGTGTGAGAACCAAAACTAGATAGATTTATTGTTGTGATTTGGCATCAAAAACATGATTTTTTTGTATATATATCAAAATTATAAATTTGAAATGATAATCAACTAATTGATTGTTGATTGTGTTGTTTGTTGATTTGTTTGAAATTTTGAACCATTATGCCAAATTGAACCGAATATTGAGTTATATTGAAAATTGGTCGCATTTGCATGCATATACATGTATTTACATTGAACAAGTCATAGCAAGGAGGCTAGAGCAGAGAATACAATTGTTTGCCCGACAAATAGGTACATGTTTACCATAATTTACTGTTTTGTTTGGGTGATGATGATTTTATGAGCCGATTGGCTAGCCGCTTGGCTTTTTCTTTTTCTTTTGGATTGAAGAAGGCCATGGGAGGCTATATGAAATATCCTGAAGTCCCCGGTGCAGGGGAGGTTATGGCGAAATTTTTTGAAAATTTAGGGTGTTAGCCAAATTTTTGAAAAAAATGAAAAGTTCTTAGAAACTGAAAAGTTGAAGAACTTAAGCCGTAACGAAAATAGTGAAAGTTGAGTTGATTAGTTAAATAACTTTCAGCTTCGTTCCTTTTCGGGGACGAAAAGTTTTAAGTGGGGGAGATTGTAATAACCCGTAAATTCTGAGCCAATTTAAAAATTTTATTTTGGCAATTTTAATGAATTTTGAATATTTAAAATAGATTATTTTAAATAATACCGACGATAAATTTATTTTGAATAGAAATAGAACGTATATATATATATATATTTGAATCGTCGTTAGAATATAAATAAATATTTATAATTATAAAAGGAATTGAAAATGGCGCGGTAGTTCGATAATTCGATTTCAAAGTTCAAATGAATGTATCGGGTGCAAAATAAACCGGATTTTAGCGAAACCAAAAATATTAGAATCTAATTGAGAATATCTTTCCAACGAATCTAAAAAATTGAAATTTCATAGCGGGGATAAAAAGTTATGTCCAGTTGAAAATTCAGAATAGTCGCTATGGAATTCTGGCCCTTAAAAATGGGAATTTTGCAAACGACCTCGGTTTTTGATGAAACCACTTTTATTGGATCCGGGATGTCTAGTTATTGCTAGGTTCCAATTTTCATAATTTTTGAATTCAATATGTGAGCGTGGCAAAGGAAAACACGTTTAACCAGTTTTAGTTGATTTTAAACGACTGGAAAATGGCTATTTTTCAAACGTTCTCAGAATTTGACTAAATTAGTTTTGTTAGGATCGTATCATCAATACGAAGCTAGAAAATATTTTTCTGGAATTTTTAGAGTTAGTATGTGGCCCCAGTAAATTGAAATGTGCGTTCAAATTCAATATATAGAGTTATATTTTGATTTTGACGAAAACTGATCGAAACGATCGAATCAGCTTACGATACATATCCCATTGTGTTCGGAATGAGGGTAATTAGCTATAGGCGATAGTCGGTGGGTTCGATTTCGAGGTCGAAATTAAAAGTTTCTTTTTGAAATTAATTAAATAAAATACTATATATTATATAATCCCTCACCCTCCCCATTTCTCCCTCCCAGGTCAAACTTTTCAAAATAAAAAAAAAGAAGGAGGAAGGGGGAAGAGCCGCCATCGCTCCTCCCACCATCGCGCCCACCCCCCCCCCCCCCCGGCGACGCCGACCATCGCAGAGGCCCCCCTCTCCTCTACCCTCCGCGACCTCTCTCTTCCCTCCTCCTCTGCTAAAAACCTCGACCCCCACGAAAACACCTCCAGCCCGCCGCTCCGATGATCCACCGCCTCGATCCGCCCCCCTCCGTTCATCACAGAAACCCCCCTCCAATCGACGCCCTCCCCTCCACTGTAGCCCTAGCCACCTCGTAGCCGCCCACCGCACCTCCCAATGACGCAGCGCCACCCCCGCTCCTCCTCCACCTCCGTTCGCAGAGCACCGGACGCCCTCCTTCTCCCTTGCGCAGTGAGTTTTTATTTATTATCATTTATTTAATTTCAGTTTTTCTATGATGAACAAGGTAGGATTTTTAAAAGAATAACAAGAAAGAAAAAAAAATATAACCTTTGCTTAGTTAAAAATATGATTTTTAAACAGTAAAGTTTGAATCTTTGTAATAGTAAAATTGGAATTTTTATATCAGAAAAGTTTATATTTTCCAATACGATAAAGATTAAATTTTTTATTTAGCAGAAGATTTGATTTTCAAGAGTAAAAAGATTCGATTTTTATAAGGTCTTCATGAAGATAAGGATTTGGTTTTTTTTATGGTTTCATTGTGAAAAAGGGCGATTTTTATAATGTATGTAACGATATAAAAGTATAATTTTTATATAAGCAGTAAGTTAAAAATATAATTTTTATATTAGTAAAAGATTACAAATATGATTTTTATATTTTAGAAAGAATAAAAAAATTCGATTTTTAATTTATAGAAGATATAAAGGTATGATTTTTATAAGATAGAGTATATAAAAAATTCGATTTTTATTTGAGTGGCAAAGTAAAAATTTGATCTTTATATATGTAGCGAAATAAAAATTTGATTTTTATTATATATATGTTGAAGTAAAAATGTGATTTTTATAGCGATGATATAAAAATTCGATCTTTATAAAAGAAGTAGAAATATAAAATATAATTTTTATATAAAAAGAAGCGTTGTAAAAATATAATCATTTTATATGTAATAGCGTTGTAAAAATATAATCTTTTTATATATAATAACGTTGTAAAAATATAATCTTTTTATATATAATAACGTTGTAAAAATATAATCTTTTTATATATAATAGCGTTGTAAAAATAGAATTTTTATCTATATAGTAACAATATAAAAATGTGATTTTTATATATGTAGTGGCTACGGACAATAAAATTGACAAAAGGCGAGCACGACGAAGATTTCTACCTATGAAGAGTCGTGGCGTTTGGTTTAGCTTTCGGTGAGAACTTCTCACTTTAAATTTTCTTTTTCTAGTTAATAATATATACTAGGATGCAGACGGTGTTTAGTAGCACCTGACACCCATCGTCCACAGACCATGGACGGCTTGTATGCTTATTTGATGTGTTGTGAAGTTTGTTTGTGATGTTGGTGTGTTGAAAGAAAAATAAACATTAATATGTTGAAATGAATTAATTATCGTTAAAAATATAATTTTTAACGTGAATGTGAATAAATAAATATTCATTTACAAACCGGACGGTTTGTTTATGTACACCTATTTGAAGGACATTGATTGGGACGATAAATTTTACACATCGCCCAACTGCACAAATAATATTCAGTGTTTGTGGATTGAAAACCCCACACGGGTGTTGGGATGATATTTGGCGTACACTAATCCAAATTATTTAATTGTATGTCGATCGATTGGTCGACAGGCTGTGTAAGCGTTAATTATTTATATTTAATGCTTATGTAGTTGTGTGGTGCACTTTGGATGATGGTTGATTATTTATCGTTGCTATTATATACATGTGTTGTATGGAATCCATATAATTAACATTATATGGTAATTGATTGGGCCTCATTCCAATTGGGAAAATAAAGAATATTATAAAAGATAAATTCATGTGTTGACAGTACTCATTTGTTGAGATTAGTCATGGGTTGAACGAAATATTTTAACAATAAAATTTACATTTTTATCATATATAAAATTAGAAACTAACTGGAAAATAGATAAGATGAGTGGTCTCCTGGATATTGATTTGATGTTGGTTTCGGCCTTCGGGGTTAATATTTAGGGAATTGCTCTCCTACTAATTTACGGTTGGAGTCTGATTTAAAAATTTAACGATAGAAATCGAAATTTTATAAAATATATTAAATAACAAAAATAGTCACGTGTTGACAATACTCATTTGTTGAGATTAGTCATGTGTTGAAAAATATTGATTCATTTGTTGAATAGAATAAATATTCATTTGTTGAATAGAATAACGAAGTTATTGAAAAATATAAAGCCGTGTTGATTAGAGATGCGCTATTTTGACGCGAACGGTAATTATATCGATTATATTCGTTTTTATAATGAATATTGAAAAGAGATTTAAAAATCGAATATTTAGAAAACGAATTCGAATTGAATGAATTAGAAATTCGAATTGAATTGAATGAATTAGAAATTCGAACTGAAATTGAATAGAAATCAATTTAAACGAATTGAAAACGAATTGAAATAGAATAAAAAAAATCAATTTGAAATGAATTCAAAATTGAATTGAATTGAAAACAAACTGAAATTGAATTAAAAATCGATTTGAATTAAAATCAATTTGAAATGAATTTAAAATGAATTTATAACGAAAAATTCAATTTTGATTTGAATTTGAAATGGAAGTTGAAATTGTTTTTGAAAGGAATTTAAAACGATTTATAAAATTCGTTTTAAAAAGGAAATTGACGAAATATATATTATATATATTATATATATAATATAATGGCCTGAATAGAACGCGCCGCGCCGCGGCAGTTCGTGAATTTCGACCATTGATTTCGAACGAACATTACGGGAGATCCGACCATCGGATTCTCCTAAAACCGGAACCGTTGGGTTCGTATCGAAAAGAGCTTTCTAACGAATATTAGAAATTTGAAATCTAACGATTGGATTTGGAGATATGTCTAAATCAATTTCAGAAAAGGTCGTTGTAAGTGCAGTTCGATGGCCGTTGTTGAAAATCGACTGTACGGGCCTTGATAAAATTATAAAAAATATCAATAATTTGTGTAAAATCATAAGAAATGATTTTTGAAGAACTGGGATGGAAAAATCCCACATTTTTAAAGATAAAAATAGATTTTTATCGAAATGAACTATTTGTGAACTAGAATTATAATTCTATTTTTTTAAAATAAATAAAGGGGATTTGAAATGGTTTTGAAAATAACCAGAATTTCCAATAATTGAATTGGAAGGGATTTGAATCGAAATTATCTTCGGAATATTTCGATGTTGGATTTCGTGATTATACAGATATGGCTGTGAAAATTTGAAAGATATATTTATATCGTTATTTCCAATACGATATTTGTTGGTCATAGAATTTGATATTGAAAATAAGCCGATATATTTTCTATTTAAAGCCTTGTATTTAATATCAGATGTGATTTGGGTTTGTTGTGAACTGTGTCTTCAACGACATTCGTTCTTTAACTCGATTTACAGTGAAATATGATTTGGAATTTATAAATCTTTTTATTAAGATTTAACGGGGATTTTCCAAAATAAAGTTTTCCAATTTAATATGTTTAATTGGAATTGAATTGAAATTGGTCTTTGGGTTTATCGTGGATGGTGTTTTAAATAACAGTGGTCCTTTAACCCGATTAACAATGGGATGTGATTTTGGGTTTATTGTGAACCGTGTTTTTAAATGACATTGATTCTTTAACCCAGTTAAAGATTAAAACTAAGTGGAGTTTTAATGAATCTTTAATTAGATTGAAATTATCGAGAATGGAGTATCACCAGTTATGCACCAAAGCGATAGTTAAATCTTTAATTAGATTTGAACGTGAAATGGTAATTAATTTTACCGATAACACCGTGGTGTTAGATATGGAGTATTACCAGTTTTTCTTCATGGGATGAATAGGTTGGGATTGGGAAATAAAATAAATAATTACTTCGGTGTGGTTCGCTAATCCCGACTAGTTTGAAATGATATCCAAAGGAAGATTAAAGAATAAATTTAGAAGAATTTATCTTTGATAAAATTAATGGGAACGTTTCCCTAAGAATGTGAAATTTAGAAACTCATTGTGGGTTAGCTAAGATGGATGGTTTCCTGGGTATTGATCTGATGTTGGTTTCGGCCTTTGGGGTTAATATTTGGGGAATTGTTCTCTTGCTAATTTACGGTTAGTGACTGATGAATTGGAATGAGGTGTATGTTGTGTTTGTGTAGCACTTGTTTATTATATATGCGGATTATTCAGAAAGGCCGGGTTTATACCCAGTTTGAATAACCGATTCGACGATAAGTCGAAGATGAAGACGGTGGTTGAAGACCGGAATTCTTCACATGGTTTGGGTGATTACTGATGATCTCGATTGGGCTGTACACCCAAGATGAGGGAAACAGTTGGTGATCGTCCAGACGTACTTGGAGATCGATGGATATGCGAGGAAAGTGCCTCTGGTTTCGTTCAAACCCAGAACGAACTTGTAAATGGACTGTGTGTATGACATTGGATTTTATTCTGTGTTGATTGATCTCTATTAAATATACATCTGTTTGGCGGCGGAGAATTTATTCTCTTGCTTAACGCCCTTCTCTGAGACATACGAGCTCAGAGGTTGTATATCGATGGACATCAGTCGCATGGAGTGAATTGCCTGTGTGGCACGCCTAAGTGGCAAATGATCAAGGCTTCTGTTGAAAAGCAAAGTCTTGTGGTTGATGATCAAAGCACGACCTACGTGGCATAGCTTTGTGTATAGCGTGGATTCACGAGCCTCACACCTCGGTATGAGTCAAAAACGGGATAGTGACCACTGGGAGGACATGACGTTTCTTTCTAGCTATGGTGGTGTCGGTGCTTAAACTGGCTGACATTTATATTATTTTCACCTTTGTGGTTGTTGGAATGCGAAGCGCCTCGGATTTAGGTCTGTAAGGACCGGGAAACGTGTGTTTAGGAATAACCAATCCTCAAATGTAAGGGAGGACCGGCCCAGCCGATTCCAAGGGTTACCCAGAGTGTGTAGTCCTAAGGCATTTGCTAGAGTGTATCGAAGCGGAGAGGAGCTTGCCCCTTTCCTCGACTCATGAAGGAAATCCAATTTCCAATACGAGAAATTTTGGTTTTATTTGTAGAGCCTAGTATGGCGACATGATATATGGAACCCATGCCGTCTATGATTGATATTTATGATTGAAATTGTTTTGACACTATACACTTATAATAGTATCAAATGATTTGTTTAAACGTACCAAGCATGTTTGGCTATTATAAGGGAAAACCCTATCCTCCGGCTTGCGTTGCATTGTGTGATGGGACCTGGGTCTTATAATAGCTTCATTTTTCCAAAAAGCATTGCGCTGTTTCGATATATGCACTAGTATTCTTGGGAGGAAACCCGTTCCGTGTTATACGGCGTGGTCCCTTGAATTACTCTCTTTTAAAGTAAAGTTTTAACCAACTGTTTTAGTTCTCACACCAGTTACATGACTGACCTGGAGTTTATTGTTTTAACCTAAACTCTAGGTGCCCTTATTTTCGACTCGGGCAGCTAGTAGTTTTGGTTTTGCAGATTTATATTCACAGGATCCTGATTTACAGCTGGAACGATGCTCGGAAAACTCTGTATCCGTGTATTACTTCTAGTTGTGTTTTGTATTATTTTAAGCTGCTATGTAATGTATTGTAATCTCTGATATCTGTCAAATGTGTAATATTTATTCATACTCTGTATGTTATTGTATTCTGATGGAATTGTTGTGATTAACAATGAAATGTTCTTCTGTTCGCGTTCTATTTTGTCGTGTTCTCAAGGTAATCCGGGCTTTCCTTACCGGGGAAGTTACGGGTTACTATAGTGTGTCACCGCCGCAGTGACTTCCCCTCCCCTTCCTCTCCTTCTCATCGCTCTCTCCCCTTCGAACGCAGCAACCCAAAGCCCGATGCCGGAGAAGCAACGACCGCCACCGCCTGAGTCTCCCTCCTGAGCCACTCCAGCACCTCGGCGAAGACCCCTTCCCCCTGTCGAGCTGTTGCCATAGCGAGCACCTCCAGGGACGCCTTCGATGATCGAAACCAGGTGATTTTTAATGTATAAATTCAGTTTTTAATATTTAAAATCAGTTTTAAAATTCAGATTTATATATAGCAAGATAAAGATTTGATTTTTAATATAATAGAAAAGCTAGGATGTTTTATTTTTAAAAAGCTATGATTTTTATTTTGTTCAAGATTTGATTTTTATATAGTAAAAGACTAGATTTTTAGAAAGAATAAAAATATGATTTTTATTTATTGGAATGAAGCAATAAAAATATAATTTTTATTATGAACAGCGTGGTAAGGACTGCATAGGAATTTCAAACAAATCCAAACGGCTCGGAAGTTCAGAAGTAGAATGGCGGAGTGGAACCCAAAGGTGAGATCTTCTCACTTTTAATTTGTTTTCTAGCTGAAATATATACTAGGATGCAGACGGCGCTTAGCAGCACCCAACACCCATCGTCCACAGACCATGGATGACTTGTTTGTTTGATTGATGTGTCGTGAAATTTTATTGTGTGATGTGGAATGAATAAATATTTTATAGTTAGTAATATAATTTTTAACGTGTATATAAAATAAATATTTATAAACAAATCGGATGATTTGTTTATGTACACACATTTGACTGATATGGATTGAGACGATAAATTTTACACATCGCCCAACTGCACAAGTAAAACCTGTGTTTGATTATTTGAAACCCCACACAGGTATTGGGATGAAATTGGACATACACTTATCCCAATAATTAGCTATATGTCGATTGATTGATTGACAAGCAATTGTAAGTGTTAAATATTGATATTTGATGCTTATACAGTGTAAAACACACTCTAGATGATAGATTGTTGTTTTCCTTGTTGTTATACACATTTGTTGTGTGAAATCCATATAAATCACATTATATGGTAATCGACTGTATCTGATTCCAGTTCAGAAAGAAAGAATATTTTAAAATAATGATTATTTTAAAATAACGAATATTTTCAAATAATATTCAGGAGAGAATCAAAATATGATTTTGATGTTCGATTTGGGATGGACACTAATATATTTAAATATATAAAGCCGTGTTGATTAGATTGACGCCATTTTGAGGTGAACGATATTTATATAAATTTTATTCATTTTTATAATGAATATTGAAAAGGAAATGATTTCAAAATCTAATTTTTGAAAATATTATCATTTATATATCGATGATATGGAATATTCAATTTTGATTAGAAATTGAATATGAAGTTGAAATCGTTTTCAAAACGAATTTAAAACAATTCATAAAATACATTTTAAAAGGAAATTGACGAAATATATATTATATATATATTATACATATAATGGCCTGAATAGAACGCGCCGCGCTGCGGTAGTTCGCGAATTTGGACCGTTGCCTTCAAACGGACATTACGGGAGATCCGACCATCGGATTCTCCTAAAACCGGAACCGTTGGGTTCGTATCGAAAAGAGCTTTCTAAGAATATGAGAAATTAAAAATATAACGGTTGGATTTGGAATTATGTCCAAATCAGATTTGGAAAAGGTCGTTTTAAGTGCAGTTCAATGGCCGTTTATGGAAATCGACTGTACGGGCCTTGATAAAATTATTAAAAATATCAATAATTTATGTAAAATCATAAGATGTGATTTGGAAAGAATTGAGATGAAAATTCCATATTTGAAAAGATAGAAATAGATTTTTATCGAAATGAACTAGTTTAAAACTAGAATAATAAATCCAATATTTTTAAAATAAATAAATTGGATTTGAAATGGTTTTGAAGATAACCAAAATTTCCAATATATAAATTGGAAATGTATTTGAATCGAAATTGTCTTCGGAATATTTCGATGTTGGATTTCGTGATTATACAGATATTGTTATGGAAATTTGAAAGATATATTTATATCGTTATTTCTAACACGATATTTGTTGGTCGTGGAATTTGATATTGAATATAAGCCGATATATTTTCTATTCAGAGCCTTGTATTTAATATCAAATGGGATTTGTGTTTGTCGTGAATGGTGTCTTCATTAACACTGTTCTTAAACCCAATTGAGAAAAAGATTAAATCTTTTTATTTGGATTTAATAAAGTATACCAATTAAATAATATTTAATTGGAATCGAATTGGAATTGATTTGAGGGTTTATCGTGAACGGTGTTTTAAATAACATTTGTTCTTTAACCCGATAAATTATGGAATGTGAATTGGATTTGTTGTGAACTGTGTTTTAACGACATTCGTTCTTTAACTCGATTCACAGTGAAATGTGATTTGGAATTTATAAATATTTTGTTAAGATTTAAAGGAGAATTTCCAAAGTAAAGTTTTCCAATTTAAATAAAATAAATTGGAATGGAATGGAATTCGATTTGGTAATAATCGAAGTGAATTTCTGTAGATGAGGACTGCTAATGTATATGAAATTTAAAAGGTTTTGTCGTTATTCCATTTATATTGTTAGTCGGATATGGAAGTTTATATCGATTATATATATATATCGATTTGTTTTCCATGAAGATTCCATCGTTAATGGAATGTATTTTGAGTTGTCGTGAATGGTATCATTAATGATACTGTTCTAAGACCCAACGGAGTTAAGAAAATCAGAAACTAACTGGAGATTAGTTAAGTTGGATAGTTTCTTGGGTATTGATCTGATGTTGGTTTCGGCCTTCGGGGTTAACACTTTGGGAATTATTCACTTGCTAATTTACGGTTAAAGGCTGATGGAATAGAATGTGATTTTAGGTTTATCGTGAACCGTGTTTTAAATGACATTGGTTCTTTAACCCAGTTAAAGACAGGATATGATTCCCAAGTTAAACAATCATTAATATTGATTTTTGGGAAGATTAAAACCAAGTGGAGTTTTAATGAATCTTTAATTAGATTGAAATGATTGAGAATGGAGTACCATCAGTTTTGCCCCAGGCGATAGTTAAATCTTTAATTAGATTTGAACGTGAAATGGTAATTGAATTTACGGATAACACCGTGGTGTTAGATATGAAGTATTACCAGTTTTACTTCATGGGATGAATAAGTTGGGATTGGGAAATTAAAACAAATGATTACTTCGGTAAGGTTCGTTAATCCCGACTAGTTTGGATAAACCATAATATGGTTTGAATTGATATTCAAAAGAAGATTAAAGAATAAATTTAAAGAATTTATCTTTGATAAAATTAATGGGAACCTTTCCCAAAGTAAAAGAAAATCTGAATAAAGGAATATTCTGGATGGGAATAAGGCGTATGTTGTGTTTTTATAACACTTGTTTATTATATAAGCGAGCTATTCGGAAAGACCGGGTTTATCCCATTCTGAATAACTGAATCGACGAGAAGTCGACGATGAAGACGGTGGTTGAAGACCGGAGGTCTTCACATCGTTTGGATAATTACTAATGATCTTGATTGGGCTGTACACCCAGGAGGAAGGAATCAGTTGGTGATCGTCCAGACGTACTTGGAGATCGATGGATATGCGAGGAATAAGGTTCCTCCGGTTTTGTTCAGACCCAGAATGGACTTGTAAATGGATGTGTGTTTGACATTGGATTTTATTCTGTGTTGATTGATTTCTATTAAATATATATTTGTTTTGCGGCGGAGAATTTATTCTCTTGCTTAACTCCCTTCTCTGAGACGCACGAGCTCAGAGGTTATATATCGATATATATCAGTCGCATGGCATGAATTGCCTGTGTGGCATGCTAAGGTGCAAATGCTCAAGGCTTCTGTTGAAAAGCAGAGTATTGTGGTTGATGATCAAAGCACGGCTTTAATACAACGTAGCTTTATGTAGCGTTAATTCACGAGCCTCACACCCCGGTGTGAACCAGAAATGGGAGAAGGATCCAGGGAGGGCATGCGTTTCCTTCTAGCTATGAGTGGTGTTTTGGGTTTTACACGTCCGGACATTTTACTTATGTGGATGATGGATTGCGAAGCGCCTCGGTTATATCGGTCGATCTGGGACTGATGGAGTCATTTGGCTCATTTATGCCCCATAGGGCGGGGAAACGCAGTGTTCAGGCATTTTAATCCACATCGGTGGAACGGGCCTGTGGCTCCTAAGGCTTGACTGAGTACTTGCCTGAGGCTCGGGCTAGAGAGTCTCGAAGCGTTAAGGACGATCCCTTTCCTTGGTTCACAAACGGAAATCCAACTTCCAATACGTGACAATTGGCATTTTGATTGTAGAGCCTAGTATTGGCGACACGATATATGGTACCCATGCCGCCTAAGATTGGTACATTTATATTTGAAGTTGTTTTGTACACTATGCACTTATAATAGTATCAAATGATTTGATTTAACGTACCAAGCATGTTTGGCTATTATAAGAAAAAACCCTATCCCCCGGCTTGCATTACATTGTGTGATAGGACCTGGGTCTTATAATAGCTGCATTTTTTTTCAAAAAGCATTGCGCTGTTTTGTTATATGCACTAGTATTCTTGGGAGGAAACCCGTTCCGTGTTATACGGCGTGGTCCCTTGATATATCTGATTTAAAGCAAAGTTTTAAATAACTGTTCTAGTTCTCACACCAGTCACATGACTGGCCTGGAGTTTATTGTTTTAACCTAAACTCTGGGTGCCCCTATTTTCCGCACGGGCAGCTAGTAGTTTTGGTTTTGCAGATTTATATTCACAAGATCCTGGTTTACAGCTGGAATGATATTCGGAAAGATCTGTATCCGTATATCTCCTTCAGTTGTGTTTTGTATTGTTTTTCCACTGCTATGTAATGTATTGTAATCTCTGATATTTTTCTGTTGTATTATAATTATTCGTACTCTGTATATTCTTGTATTCTGATGGAATTGTTGTAATAAGCAATGAAATGTTCTTCTGTTTGTGTTCCGATGTGGCTTGTTCTCAATTCAATCCGGGCTTTCCTTCTCGGGGAAGTTACGGGTTCTTACAGTGGTATCAGAGCTTTGGTTTACAAAGCTCGAGAACAAGACACGTTAGAACCAAACGAAAGATTTCATCAGAGATTGGATTAGTAATATCCAATAGGGATGACTCATTGGAGATAGGATCAGTAGTATCCTAGAACGAGTGTGAAGAGTGATTTTTTTAAAATAAAATTGAAAACAAGTTTTGTTTTGAAAATAAATCGTATTATACGTATTTGAATATTTATTTTAAATTGATTTGGACGGTCGAGTATATAGAGATTTTAATATACGTCTGATCCACGTGTATTAGAAGCCTCAAATATATTCGATAGATATAGTATCACACTCTATTCGCCCGGAGATGACTCTGATGATACTGGTGATTGACATGTCAGCATCAGTAGTTTATGTTCAAGTTTCGAAGGTGGGATTTCTATATATTTCCAATTGACTGGTGTGAGAACCAAAACTAGATAGGGCTTATTGTTGTGAATTGGCATCAAAAACATGATTTTCTGTATATGTATTAAAATTATGAATTTGAAAAGATAATCAACTAATTGATTGCTGATTGTTGATTGTGTTATGTGATTACTCATTTAAACACATATGTGAAAGAATGGCAAATGTAGCCAAATTGAACCAAATATTGAACTATATTGAAAATTGTTTGGAAATGCATGCATGTACATATATATGTGTGAACAGGTCATTGCAAAGAGGCTAGAGAAGAGGAATAAAATTGTATGCCCGACAAATAGGTACATGTTTATTATATTTCTTAAGGTTTTTGATGATTTTATGAGCCGATTGGCTAGCCGCTTGACTGTTACGTTTTCTTTTTGGATTGGAAAGGATTATATGGCAATTTCGGGATTTTCCCGGTGCTCCCTTACAGGGGAGGTTATGGCGAAATTTTTCGAAAATTTAGGGTGTTAGCCAAATTTTTGAAGAATTTGAAAAGTTCTTAGAAACTGAAAAGTTGAAGAACTTAAGCCTTAATGAAAATAATGAAAGTTGAGTTGGTTTGTTAAACAACTTTCAGCTTCGTTCCTTTTCGGGGACGAAAAGTTTTAAGTGGGGGAGATTGTAATAACCTGGAAATCCTAACCAATTCAAAATTTTTATTTTGGCAATTTTGATGAATTTTGAATATTTAAAATGAATTATTTTAAATAATGATGACGAGAAATTTATTTTGAATAGAATTAAAACGTATATATTTATATAAATGAGACGACCCGAACTTCCCAGGTAAGGAAAGACCAGATTGAGTTGAGAACAAGCCACATCGGGACACAAATAGAAGAACATTTCATTGTTAATTACAACAATTCCATCAGAATACAGGAATATACAGAGTATGAATAAATATTATACATCAGAGACATATCAGAGATTTAAATACATTACTGTTTTTAATAATTTTATCAAGGCCCGTACAGTCGATTTCCATAAACGGCCATCGAACTGCAGTTGCAGCGACTTTTCCAACTTTCATTTGGACATAATTCCAAATCCAACCACTAGATTTCAAATCTATAATATTCTCAGAAAGCTCTTTTCGATACAAACCCAACGGTTCCGGTTTTAGGAGAATCTGACGGTCTGATCTCCCGTAATGTCCATTCGAAGTCAATGGTCGAAATTCGCGAACTACCGCGGCGCGGCGCGTTCTATTCAGGCCATTATATATAATATATATATATACATATTATATATTTCGTCGATTTCCTTTCAAAACGTATTTTATAAATCGTTTTAAATTCGTTTTCAAAACGATTTCAACTTCCTATTCAATTTCTAATCAAAATTGAATATTCCATATCATCGATATATAAATGATAATATTTTCAAAACATTAGATTTTGAAATCAATTCCTTTTCGATATTCATTATAAAAATGAATATAATCGATATAAATATCGTTTACGTCAAAATGGCGCCAATCTAACTAACACGGCTTTATATATTTCAATAACTTCGTTATTCTATTCAACAAATGAATATTTTCTTCAACACATGAATATATACTTTATTCAACACACGAATATTTATTAATTCTTACTTACAATAAAAATGTGAACTTTATTGTATAAATATTTCGTTCAACACATGAGTTCCCTTTTATTCAGCACATGAATATATATTTTATTCAACACATGAATTTTCTTTTATTCAACACATGAATATATATTTTATTCAACACATGAATTTTCTTTTATTCAACACATGAATATATATTTTATTCAACACATGAATTTTCTTTTATTATTTATTTTCCAAATTGGAATGAGGCCCAATCAATTACCATATAATGTTAATTATATGAATTCCCTACAACATATGTATATAATAGCAACGATAAATCATCAACCATCATCCAGAGTGCACCACACAACTGCATAAGCATTAAATATAAATAATTAAAGCTTACACAGTATGTCAACCAATCGATCGACATATAGCTAAATAATTGGGATTAGTGTACGCCAAATATCATCCCAACACCCGTGTGGGGTTTCCAATCAACAAACACAGATTTTTATTTGTGAAGTTGGGCGATGTGTAAAATTTATCATCCCAATCAATATCAGTCAATTGTGTGTACATAAACAAATCAACGATTTGTTTATAAATATTTATTTTATATACATATTAAAAATTATATTTTCAACAATAAAATATTTATTCATTCCACATCACACAATAAAATTTCACAACACATCAATCAAACAAACAAGTCATCCATGGTCTGTGGACGACGGGTGTCGGGTGCTGCAAAGCACCGTCTGCATCCTAGTATATATTTCAAACTAGAAATTAAAATAAAAGTGAGGAGTTCTCACCTATAAGCTTAACCAAACGTCGCGACTCCTCGTATGTAGGAAATCTTCACCGTGTTTCCAACGAGATCTGTTCCACGCGGTATATGTTAAATGCTATATATATTAAAAATCAGATTTTTACATCGCTATACATATATTAAAAATCTCATTTTTATGTCGCTGCTTCATTTATGAAAATCACATTTTTTAAAATGAAGTTATTTAAATAAAAATCATATATTTTTTATATTCATACCATTCATATAAAAATCACTTCTTTTTGAATCCGTTAATACGATAAAAATCATGTCTTTATATTGTTATTCTTTATATAGCTAAAACTTACCTTTAGATAATTAAAAATCTAATCTTTTCGCTTCTAAAAATATAATCTTTATCATTACAAAAATATAGTCTTTATCATTACAAAAATATAATCTTTATCATTACAAAAATATAGTCTTTATCATTACAAAAATATAATCTTTATTTCAAAAAAAATCTTTTCCTTTCTATTATAAAGATCTATTTTTTTAAATAGACTAATTCTATATAAAAACTGAGTTAAGAATAAGCTAATTCTATATAAAAACTGAATAAAGAAAACATTGATTTTTCTCAAATAAATAAAAATCAAACTTACAGGCGGTCGGGGGGAGTGTCGCGCCGGAGTCAGTGGTCGGGATGGACTAGGGTGGTCGGCGTCAGCCTTTTGGTGGTGCGGTGGGGTTGCGCCGGGTTTCAGGCGAGGGAGGCGATGGCTAGGGTGAAAAAGGGGGCTAGGGCTTCGAATTGGGTGCTGAAGAGAGGCAGAGGAGGGCGGCATTGCTCAAGCGAGGTGCGGCGGTGGCCCTCCGACGAGTGGCTGCTGTGAAGATCGGAACGACGGGTAGCGGGATCGAGGGTTTTATTTTATTTATTTTTTTCTTTGTTGCGTTGACCGTTCTGAAGAAGGGGGGCTCGTGAGTTAAGAGAGAAAGAAAAAGGTGAGGGGGGCTATATAAATATTTATATGTTTTTTATTATTTTTAAATTTC
Source organism: Allium sativum (assembly GCA_030737875.1). Lineage (NCBI taxonomy): Eukaryota > Viridiplantae > Streptophyta > Magnoliopsida > Asparagales > Amaryllidaceae > Allium > Allium sativum. The sequence continues at coordinate 125,705,991 of CM060921.1, forward strand.
AAAAAGCAACTTTTTATTTTGAACTCGAAATCGAACCCACCGACTGTCGTTAATAGCTAATTACCCCCATTCCGAACACAATGGGATATGTCCGGTAAGCCAATTCGGCTGTTACGATCAGTTTCCATCAAAATCAAAATATAAATCTATATATTGATTTTGAACGCACATTTCAATTTACTGGGGTCACATACGGACTCTAAAAATTCCAAAAAAATTATTTCTAGCTTCGTATTGCCGATACGGTCCTAGCAAAACTAATTTCGTCAAATTCTGAGACCATTGGAAAAATGGCCATTTTCCGGTCGATCGAAATTGACCGAAAATGTCAAAACACGTTTTCTTTCGCCACACTCTCATATTGCTTTCAAAAATTACGAATTTTGGAATCTAGCAATAACTTGACATCCCGGATCCAACAAAAGTGGTTTTGTCGAAAATAGAGGTCGTTTGCAAAATTTCCATTTTTAAGGGCCTGAATTCCACAGCGACTATTCTGAATTTTTAATTGGGCATAACTTTTTATTCCCGCTATGAAATCTCAATTTTTCGGAATCGTTGGAAAGATATTTTCAAATAGATTCTAATATTTTTAGCTTCGCTAAAAGCCAGTTTATTTTGAATTCTGTACATCCACTTGAAATTTGAAATCGAATTTTCAAACTACCGCGCCATTTTCAATTCCTTTATAATTAAAATAAAATATTTATATTCTAACGACGATTCAAATAAATATATATATGTTCTAATTCTATTCAAAATAAATTTCTCATCATTATTATTTAAAATAATTTATTTTAAATACTCAAAATTCCCTAAAATTGCGAAAATAAAAATTTTAAATTGGCTCGGATTTCCGGGTTATTACAATCTCCCCAACTTAAAACTTTTCGTCCCCGAAAAGGAACGAAGTTGAAAGTTGTTTTACAAACCAACTCAACTTTCATTATTTTAATGATGGCTTAAGTTCTTCAACTTTTTAGTTTCTAAGAACTTCTCAAATTTTTCAAAAATTTGGCTAACACTCTAAATTTTCGATTTTTTTTGCCATAACCTCCTCTTCATATGAGCACCAGGAAAATCCCTAAATTGCCATATAGGCCTCTCCAATCCAAAAAGAAAAGGAAACAGCCAATCGGCTCATAAAATCATCAAATACCCCAATAAATACAATAAACATGTACCTATTTATCGGGCAAACAATTTTATTCCTCTTCTCTAGTCTCCTTGCTATGACCTGTTCCCACATATATATGTACATGCATGCATTTCCAAACAATTTTCAATTCAGTTCAATATTTGGTACAATTTGGCTAAATGGTTCAAATTTTAATTAATCAAACAACACAATCAGCAATCAATTAGTTGATTAGCTTTTCAATCACATAACTTTAATACATAGCCAAAAATCAGATTTTTGATGCCAAATCACAACAATAAGCCCTATCTAGCTTTGATTCTCACACCAGTCACATTGGAATCATATAGAAATCCCACTTTCGAAACACGAAAATAAATTCTGATGATGACGCGTCAATCATCAGAATCATGTCCGAGCGACTAGAGTGTGATTCTATATCTATCTAGTATATTAAAACTTCGAATACACGTGGATCAGATGTATATGCAAAATCTTTATCTACTGGATTGTCCAAATTCAATATAAAATAAATTATCAAATACGAATAATTGATTTAAATTTTCAAAACAAAAAATGTTTTCATTTCAAAAATATACTCTTCACACTCGTTCTAGGATACTACTGATCCCATCTCTAACGAGTCATTCCCATTGGATATTACTAATCCAATCTCTGATGAATTCTTTCGTATGGTTCTAATGTGTTTTGTTCCCGAGCTTTGTAAACCAAAGATCTGATACCACACTGAGACGACCCGAACTTCCCCGGTAAGGAAAGCCCGGATTGAATTGAGAACAAGCCACATCGGGACACAAACAGAAGAACATTTCATTGTTAATTACAAAAATTCCATCAGAATACAGAATATACAGAGTATGAATAAATATTATACATCAGAGAAATATTAGAGATTTAAATACATTACTGTTTTTAATAATTTTATCAAGGCCCGTACAGTCGATTTCCATAAACGGCCATCGAACTGCACTTACAGCGACCTTTTCCAACTTTGATTTGGACATAATTCCAAATTCAACCATTAGATTTCAAATCATATTCGTTAGAAAGCTCTTTTCGATACGAACCCAACGGTTCCGGTTTTAGGAGAATCCGACGGTCTGATCTCCCGTAATGTCCATTCGAAGTCAATGGTCGAAATTCGCGAACCACCGCTGTGCGGCGCGTTCTATTCAGGCTATTATATATATATATATATATATATATATATATATATATATTATATATATTTTGTGGATTTCCTTTCAAAACGTATTTTATAAATCGTTTTAAATTCGTTTTCAAAACGACAACTTCCTATTCAATTTCTAATCAAAATTGAATATTCCATATCATCGATATATAAATGATAACATTTTCAAAAAATTAGATTTTGGAATCAATTCCTTTTCGATATTCATTATAAAAATGAATAAAATCGATATAAATATCGTTCATGTCAAAATGGTATCAATCTAACCAACACGGCTTTATATATTTCAATAACTTCGTTATTCTATTCAACAAATGAATATTTTCTTCAACACATGAATATATACTTTATTCAACACATGAATATTTATTAATTATTACTTACAATAAAAATGTGAACTTTATTGTATAAATATTTCGTTCAACACATGAATTCCCTTTTATTCAATACATGAATATATATTTTATTCAACACATGAATTTTCTTTTATTCAACACATGAATATATATTTTATTCAACACATGAATTTTCTTTTATTCAACACATGAATATATATTTTATTCAACACATGAATTTTCTTTTATTCTTTATTTTCCAAATTGGAATGAGGCCCAATCAGTTACCATATAACGTTAATTATATTGATTCCCTACAACACATGTATATAATAGCAACGATAAATCATCAACCATCATCCAGAGTGCACCATTGTGAAGACCCGCAACCTCCCCGTAAGGGAAAGCGTCGGATAGTTCGAGAACAAACCACAGCAGAACGCATACAGAAGAACATTTCATTGTATATTACAACAATGCATCAGATTACAAGAATATACAGAGTATAAAAGAATATTACACAGAAATATCAGAGATTTAAATTACATTTAAATCCATAGCAGCGGAAAATAATACAATACACAACTAGAATGAGATATACGGATACAAAGCTTTCCGGATATCGTTCCAGCTGTAAACCAGGATCCTGTGAATATAAATCTGCAAAACCAAAACTACTAGCTGCCCGTGTCAAAATAAGGGCACCCAGAGTTTAGGTTAAAACAATAAACTCCAGGTCAGTCATGTGACTGGTGTGAGAACTAAAACAGTTATTAATCTTTATTTTAAATCATTAGGTAAATCAAGGGACCACGCCGTATAACACGGAACGGGTTTCCTCCCAAGAATACCAGTGCATAAAACAAACAGCGCAATGCTAAATAAAGAAAAATGAAGCTGTTATAAGACCCAGGTCCTATCACACAATGCAAACGCAAGCCGGGGGATAGGGTTTTCCCTTATAACAGCCAAAGAATGCTGGATACGTTTAAAACAAATCATTTGATACTCTTATAAGTGCATAGTGTATAAAACAACTTCAAATCATAAGTATCAATCATAGGCGACATGAGCGTCCCATGCCACTATGTCGCCATATATAGGTTTACAACTAAAACCGCAAAGTCACGTATTTGGAAATTGGATTTCCGTCTATGAACCGAGGCAAAAGATAGTCCTCAACCGATTCGAGACGCTCTAGCCCGCCCCTCAGGATCAGAACGCATCAACCCTTTAGATCGTCAGGGCCGGTCCACACGGAGTGGATTATTATGCCTGAACAATACGTCTCCCCACCCTATGGGGTGTAAGTCTGGTCCGTCAGCCGACCAGAATGCATTCGGCCGAAACCGATATAACCGAGGCGCCTCGCAACTGCAACAACCACATAAGTCAAACTCGTCAGGGCGTGTAAAACCACTGACGCCACTTCTAGCTAGAAAGAAACGCAAGTCCTCCCTGATGTCCCTCCCGTTTTTGGTTCATACCGGGTGTGAAACTCGCGAAGTAAACGTTACACAAAGCTACGCCACAAAGGCCGTGCTTTGATCATCACCACAAGACTTTGCTTTTCAACAGAAGCCTTGATCATTTGCATCTTAGCATGCCACACAGGCAAACCATCCTATGCAACCGATATCAGTCACACAGAATGAAATCCAATGTCAGACACACAGTCCATTTACAAGTCCGTTCTGGGCCTGAACGAAACCGGAGGCACCTAGTACCCCGCATATCCATCGATCTCCAAGTACGTCTGGACGATCACTAACTGTTTCCATCTTCTTGGGTGTACAGCCCAATCAAGATCATCAGTTATCACCCAAACGACGTGAAGACCTCCGGTCTTCGACCATCGTCTTCATCTTCGACTTATCGTCGTATCAGTTATTCAGAATGGGATAAACCCGGTCTTTCCGAATAACTCGCGTATATATTCTAAAAGTGTTACACAAACACAACATACGCCTCATTCCAATTCATTAGTCACTAACCGTAAATTAATCAAGAGAATAATTCCCCAAACATTAACCCCGAAGGCCGAAACCAACATCAGATCAATATCCAGAAAACCATTCTGCTTGGCTAACCGCCAGTTAGTTTCTAAATTTCACATTCAAATCTAATTAAAGATTTAACTATCGCCTGGAGCAAAACTGGTGATACTCCATTCTCGATCTTTTCAATCTAATTAAAGATTCATTAAAACTCCACTTAGTTTTAATCTGTGACTGGGTTAAAGAATCAGTGTCATTTAAAAACACGGTTCACGATAAACCCAAAGTCACATCCCATTAATTATCGGGTTAAAGAACAAGTGTTATTTAAAACACTGTTCACGATAAACCCAAAAATCAATATCCATTCAATTCCAATTAAATATTATTTAATTGGTACACTTCATTAAATCTAAATCAAAAGATTTAATCTTTTCTCAGCTGGGTTCAAGAACAGTGTTAGTGAAGACACCATTCACGACAAACCCAAATCACATTCATTAATTATCGGGTTAAAGAACAAGTGTTATTTAAAACACTGTTCACGATAAACCCAAAAATCAATACCAATTCAATTCCAATTAAATATCATTTAATTGGTACACTTCATTAAATCTAAATAAAAAGATTTAATCTTTTCTCAACTGGGTTCAAGAACAGTGTTAGTGAAGACACCATTCACGACAAACCCAAATCACATTCGATATTCAATACAAGGCTCTGAATAGAAAATATATCGGCTTATATTCAATATCGAATTCTACGACTAACAAATGTCGTATTGGAAATAACGATATAAATATATATCTTTCAAATTTCCATAACAACACCTGTATAATCACGAATTCCAACATCGAAATATTCCGAAGACAATTTCGATTCAAATCCACTCCAATGCAATCATTGGAAATTTTGGTTATTTTCAAAACCATTTCAAATTCAATTTATTTATTTAAAAATAAATAGAATTATAATTCTAGTTCAAAACTAGTTCATTTCGATAAAGATCTATTTTTATCTTTTCAAATATGGAGTTTTTCATCCCAAACTTTCACAAATCATTTCTTATGATTTTACACAAATTATTACTATTTTTAATAATTTTATCAAGGCCCGTACAGTCGATTTCCATCAATGGCCATCGAACTGCACTTACAGCGACCTTTTTCGAATTTGATTTGGACGTAACTCCAAATCCAACCGTTAGATTTCAAATTTCTAATTTTCATTAGAAAGCTCTTTTCGATACGAACCCAACGGTTCCGGTTTTAGGAGAATCCGACGGTCGGATCTCCCGTAATGTCCATTCGAAGTCAATGGTCGAAATTCGCGAACTGCCGCGGCGCGGCGCGTTCTATTCAGGCCATTATATTATATATATATAATATATATAATATATATTTCGTCGATTTCTATTCAAAACGAATTATATAAATAGTTTTAAAATCGTTTCAAAACCTATTTCAACTTCTATTTCAATTCAAAGCCAAAATTGAATTCTTCTTTATAAATTCGTTTTAAAATTCATTTCTATTCGATTCGAATTTCAATTCAATTTGAATTCATTTCAATTCAATTTGAATTCATTTCAATTCGCTTTCAATTCCATTTGAATTCGTTTTCAATTCAATTCATTTCGAAATCGTTTTCAATCCATTTTGAATTCGTTTTCAATTCAATTCATTTCGAAATCGTTTTCAATTCATTTTGAATTCGTTTTCAATTCAATCCATTTCGAAATCGTTTTCAATTCATTTTGAATTCGTTTTCAATTCAATTCATTTCGAAATCGTTTTCAATTCATTTTGAATTCGTTTTCAATTCAATTCATTTCGAAATCGTTTTCAAAATCGATATAAATATCGTTCACGTCAAAATGGCGTCAATCTAATCAACACGGCTTCATATATTCCTTTATTTTCAAATATTCTATTTCAAATATTTCTTTTTCAAAACTGGAATGAGGCCCAATCAATTACCATATAAAATTAATTATATGGATTTTCATACAACACAAGTATATAATAGCATTGAAAATAATCAACCATCAACCAAAGTGCACTACACTGTATAAGCATCAAATATAGATATTCAACGCTTATAACAGCCTGTCAATCAATCGATCGACATATTTAATCAATCAGGATGAGTGAACTTCAAATTTCATCCTAACACCCGTGTGGGGTTTCAAACAATCAAACACATATTTTATTTGTGCAGTTAGGCGATGTGTAAAATTTATCGACCCAATCAACGTCATTCAAATAGGTGTACATAAACAAACCGTCTGGTTTGTAAATGAATATTTATTTATTCACATTCACGTTAAAAATTATATTTTTAACGATAACACATTTTATTTTAACATATGAATTTCTATTCAGTTCATTCGTTAAATAAAATGCTATTTTTATTTTTCTAACTTATTTTAGAAAATTTCGGCGGCATAATGGCACGATACTAGAAACGGGACGAGGCCTAGCCTTATCCCCGGTCTAGTGAAGGCCCACGCCATTCACACATCAATCAAATCAATTCGTTATGCAAACCACAAAATTTGGAGTAAGAATCTAACCTAGCCTTACTCCTTCGCCTTATAACGGCGCACGTCTAATCCTAACCAATTTATCGATTCGATTTTTCACACCACAAACCACTTTCAAACCAATATCACAATCAACAACCAAACAGCCAAACAAACAAGTCCATGGTCTGTGGACGATTGTGTCGGGTGCTACTAAGCACCGTCTGCATCCTAGTATATATATATAACTAGAAAAAGAATTTTGAGTGAGAAGTTCTCACCGAAAGCTATCCAAGCTCCACGGCACTTCATTTGCAGAAGTCTTCGCCGTTCTCGCATCTTCGTCAGCTTCGTCGCCCGTAGCCACTATATATATAAAAATCGAATTTTTATTTCGCTACTATATAGATAAAAATTATATTTTTATTACGCTATTTTCTATATAAAGATTTCGCCTTTTTAAATTTAAAGATTTCACCTTTTTAAATTTCATCACTTGATTTCAACGTATATAAAATAAAAATCAGATTTTTATTTCGCTACATATACAAAGATGATATTTTTATATTCTCTATCCTATAAAGATTATATTTTTAATACTTTAAAAATATAAAAATCATATTTTTAATATTCCTATATAGTAAAGACTATATTTTTAATTCTTTAAAAATATAAAAACTATATTTTTATCACTTTACAAAATAAAGTAAAAATCAGTTTTAAAAATAAAGTCAAAATCAGTTTTATAAATCTAAAAAAAATCGGTTTTTAAAATAAATAAAATCAGTTTAACATAAGTAAAATAAAATAAAACAGTTTAAAAGAAAAAGAAAAAAACAAACAGTAAACTTACAAGGGGGGGGGCTCGTCGATACGGCTAAGGCAAGAGGAGGGGGCGCTCACGGTGGCGGAAGAGATGGGGGAAGGGGTTTCACTGGTGGCGGAGGGCCTTGGATGGCGGTGCGGTGGGTTTTCGGGTGGTGGTTGGGGTTTTCGAGTAGAGGAAAAGGGGGGCGACGGATTTACAGAGGGGAGGGAGGAGGGAGAGCGATCGCTGGGGGGAGGCGACTGCGAGCGGCGGAGGGTGGTGATCGGGGACGGAGTGGCGGCGGGTCATCGTTGGTCAGACGCGATTCAGGGCTCCGCTTTTTTTTTTTTTTCTTTTTTTTTTTTTTTTTTCTGGAATGAGAGGATATCGGGGGGGGGGGCCTGGTTAAGGGGGGAGAGTTTTATTTTTATTAATTTATTTATTTAATTATTTTATTTTAATTCAAAAAGTCAACTTTTTCAAACGACCTCTAAACGAGGTCCACCGCCTGTCGTCCGTAGCGTTTCACCCCCATTCCGAACACAATGGGATATGTATCGTCAGCTGATTCGGCTGTTAAAATCAGTTTCCGTTAAATTTACATTTAAATCACTATATTGAATTTTAAACGTACATTTCAAATTACCGGGGTCACATTCTAACTCTAAAAATTCCAGAAAAATATTTTCTAGCTTCGTATTGACGATATGGTCCTAACAAAACTAGTTTCGTCGAATTCTGAGACCGTATGAAAAATGGCCAATTTCCAGTCGATTAAAATCAACTGAAACGGTCAAAACACGTTTTCCTTTGCCACGCTCACATATTGATTCGAAAAATTATGAAATTTGGAATCTAGCAATAACTTAACATCACGGACCCAACAAAACTGGTTTCGTCGAAATCCGAGGTCATTTGCAAAATTGCTATTTTTAAGGGCCTGAATTCCATAGCGACTATTCAGAATTTTCAACTGAACATATCTTATCATTCCTAAGATGAAATCCTAATCTTTCGGATTCGATAGAAAGATATCCACTATTAGATTCCATTATTTTTGGTTTCACTAAAATCCGGATTGTTTTGTACCCGGTACATTCAATTGAAGTTTGAAATCGAATTATCGAACTACCGCGCCATTTTCTATTCTATTTATAATTATAAATAATTATTTATATTCTAACGACGACGCGTATATAATATATACGTTCGAATTATATTCAAAATAAATTTCTCGCCGATATTATTTAAAATAATTCATTTTAAATAATCAAAACTCGCTATAATTGCCAAAATAAAAATTTTAAACTGGCCCAGATTTTCCGGGTTGTTACAATCTCCCCCACTTAAAACTTTTCGTCCCCGAAAAGGAACAAAGTCGAAAGTGGTTTGATTAATCAGCTCTACGATCGATCAGGCTTCCATTCTCCAACTCTTTAGTTTCTGAGAATTTTCAAAATTTCAAAAATTTGGCTAACACCCTAAATTTTTGAAAAATTTCGCCATAACCTCCCCTGCACCGGGAGCATCGGGGAATTTCAAATAGCTTCCCCGGTCCTTCAGATCTCAAAAAGAAAAAGAAAAAGCCAAGCGGCTAGCCAATAGGCTCACAAAATCATCATCACCCAAACAAAACAGGAAATTATGTAGTAAACATGTACCTATTTGTCGGGCAAACAAATTTTATTCTCTGGCTCTAGCCTCCTTACTATGACCTGTTCAAAAGATATACATGTATGCAAGCAAATGCGACTAATTTTCAATATAATTCAATATTTGGTTCAACTAGGCTAAATGGTTCACAATTATCAACCAAATAAACAAACAACACAAACATCAATCAATTAGTGAATTAGAGTCTCAAATTCATAATTTTGATACATATACAAAAATTTATGTTTTGATGCCAAATCACAACAATGTATTCCAACTATATTAGTTTTGGTTCTCACACCAGCCAATAGGAAATATATAGAAATCTCACTTTCGTCGCTCGAATATAAACACTGATGATGATGCCTCATCATCTGAATCATCTCCGGGCGACTAGAGTGTGATTCTATATCTATCCAGTATATTAAAATTTCGAATACACGCGGATCAGACGTATACGCAAAATCTATATATACTGGATTGTCCACATTCAATATAAATAATCAAATACGAATAATTGATTTAAATTTTCAAAACAAAACTTTGTTTTCATTTTAAAAATATACTCTTCACACTCGTTCTAGGATACTACTGATCCCATCTCTAACGAGTCATTCCATTGGATATTACTAATCCAATATCTGATGAATTCTTTCGTATGTTTCTAATGTGTCTTGTTCTCTGAGCTTTGTAAACCAAAGCTCTGATACCACGTGTGAAGACCCGCAACCTCCCCGTAAGGGAAAGCGTCGGATAGTTCGAGAACAAACCACAGCAGAACGCATACAGAAGAACATTTCATTGTATATTACAACAATGCATCAGATTACAAGAATATACAGAGTATAAAAGAATATTACACAGAAATATCAGAGATTTAAATTACATTTAAATCCATAGCAGCGGAAAATAATACAATACACAACTAGAATGAGATATACGGATACAAAGCTTTCCGGATATCGTTCCAGCTGTAAACCAGGATCCTGTGAATATAAATCTGCAAAACCAAAACTACTAGCTGCCCGTGTCAAAATAAGGGCACCCAGAGTTTAGGTTAAAACAATAAACTCCAGGTCAGTCATGTGACTGGTGTGAGAACTAAAACAGTTATTAATCTTTATTTTAAATCATTAGGTAAATCAAGGGACCACGCCGTATAACACGGAACGGGTTTCCTCCCAAGAATACCAGTGCATAAAACAAACAGCGCAATGCTAAATAAAGAAAAATGAAGCTGTTATAAGACCCAGGTCCTATCACACAATGCAAACGCAAGCCGGGGGATAGGGTTTTCCCTTATAACAGCCAAAGAATGCTGGATACGTTTAAAACAAATCATTTGATACTCTTATAAGTGCATAGTGTATAAAACAACTTCAAATCATAAGTATCAATCATAGGCGACATGAGCGTCCCATGCCACTATGTCGCCATATATAGGTTTACAACTAAAACCGCAAAGTCACGTATTTGGAAATTGGATTTCCGTCTATGAACCGAGGCAAAAGATAGTCCTCAACCGATTCGAGACGCTCTAGCCCGCCCCTCAGGATCAGAACGCATCAACCCTTTAGATCGTCAGGGCCGGTCCACACGGAGTGGATTATTATGCCTGAACAATACGTCTCCCCACCCTATGGGGTGTAAGTCTGGTCCGTCAGCCGACCAGAATGCATTCGGCCGAAACCGATATAACCGAGGCGCCTCGCAACTGCAACAACCACATAAGTCAAACTCGTCAGGGCGTGTAAAACCACTGACGCCACTTCTAGCTAGAAAGAAACGCAAGTCCTCCCTGATGTCCCTCCCGTTTTTGGTTCATACCGGGTGTGAAACTCGCGAAGTAAACGTTACACAAAGCTACGCCACAAAGGCCGTGCTTTGATCATCACCACAAGACTTTGCTTTTCAACAGAAGCCTTGATCATTTGCATCTTAGCATGCCACACAGGCAAACCATCCTATGCAACCGATATCAGTCACACAGAATGAAATCCAATGTCAGACACACAGTCCATTTACAAGTCCGTTCTGGGCCTGAACGAAACCGGAGGCACCTAGTACCCCGCATATCCATCGATCTCCAAGTACGTCTGGACGATCACTAACTGTTTCCATCTTCTTGGGTGTACAGCCCAATCAAGATCATCAGTTATCACCCAAACGACGTGAAGACCTCCGGTCTTCGACCATCGTCTTCATCTTCGACTTATCGTCGTATCAGTTATTCAGAATGGGATAAACCCGGTCTTTCCGAATAACTCGCGTATATATTCTAAAAGTGTTACACAAACACAACATACGCCTCATTCCAATTCATTAGTCACTAACCGTAAATTAATCAAGAGAATAATTCCCCAAACATTAACCCCGAAGGCCGAAACCAACATCAGATCAATATCCAGAAAACCATTCTGCTTGGCTAACCGCCAGTTAGTTTCTAAATTTCACATTCAAATCTAATTAAAGATTTAACTATCGCCTGGAGCAAAACTGGTGATACTCCATTCTCGATCTTTTCAATCTAATTAAAGATTCATTAAAACTCCACTTAGTTTTAATCTGTGACTGGGTTAAAGAATCAGTGTCATTTAAAAACACGGTTCACGATAAACCCAAAGTCACATCCCATTAATTATCGGGTTAAAGAACAAGTGTTATTTAAAACACTGTTCACGATAAACCCAAAAATCAATATCCATTCAATTCCAATTAAATATTATTTAATTGGTACACTTCATTAAATCTAAATCAAAAGATTTAATCTTTTCTCAGCTGGGTTCAAGAACAGTGTTAGTGAAGACACCATTCACGACAAACCCAAATCACATTCATTAATTATCGGGTTAAAGAACAAGTGTTATTTAAAACACTGTTCACGATAAACCCAAAAATCAATACCAATTCAATTCCAATTAAATATCATTTAATTGGTACACTTCATTAAATCTAAATAAAAAGATTTAATCTTTTCTCAACTGGGTTCAAGAACAGTGTTAGTGAAGACACCATTCACGACAAACCCAAATCACATTCGATATTCAATACAAGGCTCTGAATAGAAAATATATCGGCTTATATTCAATATCGAATTCTACGACTAACAAATGTCGTATTGGAAATAACGATATAAATATATATCTTTCAAATTTCCATAACAACACCTGTATAATCACGAATTCCAACATCGAAATATTCCGAAGACAATTTCGATTCAAATCCACTCCAATGCAATCATTGGAAATTTTGGTTATTTTCAAAACCATTTCAAATTCAATTTATTTATTTAAAAATAAATAGAATTATAATTCTAGTTCAAAACTAGTTCATTTCGATAAAGATCTATTTTTATCTTTTCAAATATGGAGTTTTTCATCCCAAACTTTCACAAATCATTTCTTATGATTTTACACAAATTATTACTATTTTTAATAATTTTATCAAGGCCCGTACAGTCGATTTCCATCAATGGCCATCGAACTGCACTTACAGCGACCTTTTTCGAATTTGATTTGGACGTAACTCCAAATCCAACCGTTAGATTTCAAATTTCTAATTTTCATTAGAAAGCTCTTTTCGATACGAACCCAACGGTTCCGGTTTTAGGAGAATCCGACGGTCGGATCTCCCGTAATGTCCATTCGAAGTCAATGGTCGAAATTCGCGAACTGCCGCGGCGCGGCGCGTTCTATTCAGGCCATTATATTATATATATATAATATATATAATATATATTTCGTCGATTTCTATTCAAAACGAATTATATAAATAGTTTTAAAATCGTTTCAAAACCTATTTCAACTTCTATTTCAATTCAAAGCCAAAATTGAATTCTTCTTTATAAATTCGTTTTAAAATTCATTTCTATTCGATTCGAATTTCAATTCAATTTGAATTCATTTCAATTCAATTTGAATTCATTTCAATTCGCTTTCAATTCCATTTGAATTCGTTTTCAATTCAATTCATTTCGAAATCGTTTTCAATCCATTTTGAATTCGTTTTCAATTCAATTCATTTCGAAATCGTTTTCAATTCATTTTGAATTCGTTTTCAATTCAATCCATTTCGAAATCGTTTTCAATTCATTTTGAATTCGTTTTCAATTCAATTCATTTCGAAATCGTTTTCAATTCATTTTGAATTCGTTTTCAATTCAATTCATTTCGAAATCGTTTTCAAAATCGATATAAATATCGTTCACGTCAAAATGGCGTCAATCTAATCAACACGGCTTCATATATTCCTTTATTTTCAAATATTCTATTTCAAATATTTCTTTTTCAAAACTGGAATGAGGCCCAATCAATTACCATATAAAATTAATTATATGGATTTTCATACAACACAAGTATATAATAGCATTGAAAATAATCAACCATCAACCAAAGTGCACTACACTGTATAAGCATCAAATATAGATATTCAACGCTTATAACAGCCTGTCAATCAATCGATCGACATATTTAATCAATCAGGATGAGTGAACTTCAAATTTCATCCTAACACCCGTGTGGGGTTTCAAACAATCAAACACATATTTTATTTGTGCAGTTAGGCGATGTGTAAAATTTATCGACCCAATCAACGTCATTCAAATAGGTGTACATAAACAAACCGTCTGGTTTGTAAATGAATATTTATTTATTCACATTCACGTTAAAAATTATATTTTTAACGATAACACATTTTATTTTAACATATGAATTTCTATTCAGTTCATTCGTTAAATAAAATGCTATTTTTATTTTTCTAACTTATTTTAGAAAATTTCGGCGGCATAATGGCACGATACTAGAAACGGGACGAGGCCTAGCCTTATCCCCGGTCTAGTGAAGGCCCACGCCATTCACACATCAATCAAATCAATTCGTTATGCAAACCACAAAATTTGGAGTAAGAATCTAACCTAGCCTTACTCCTTCGCCTTATAACGGCGCACGTCTAATCCTAACCAATTTATCGATTCGATTTTTCACACCACAAACCACTTTCAAACCAATATCACAATCAACAACCAAACAGCCAAACAAACAAGTCCATGGTCTGTGGACGATTGTGTCGGGTGCTACTAAGCACCGTCTGCATCCTAGTATATATATATAACTAGAAAAAGAATTTTGAGTGAGAAGTTCTCACCGAAAGCTATCCAAGCTCCACGGCACTTCATTTGCAGAAGTCTTCGCCGTTCTCGCATCTTCGTCAGCTTCGTCGCCCGTAGCCACTATATATATAAAAATCGAATTTTTATTTCGCTACTATATAGATAAAAATTATATTTTTATTACGCTATTTTCTATATAAAGATTTCGCCTTTTTAAATTTAAAGATTTCACCTTTTTAAATTTCATCACTTGATTTCAACGTATATAAAATAAAAATCAGATTTTTATTTCGCTACATATACAAAGATGATATTTTTATATTCTCTATCCTATAAAGATTATATTTTTAATACTTTAAAAATATAAAAATCATATTTTTAATATTCCTATATAGTAAAGACTATATTTTTAATTCTTTAAAAATATAAAAACTATATTTTTATCACTTTACAAAATAAAGTAAAAATCAGTTTTAAAAATAAAGTCAAAATCAGTTTTATAAATCTAAAAAAAATCGGTTTTTAAAATAAATAAAATCAGTTTAACATAAGTAAAATAAAATAAAACAGTTTAAAAGAAAAAGAAAAAAACAAACAGTAAACTTACAAGGGGGGGGGCTCGTCGATACGGCTAAGGCAAGAGGAGGGGGCGCTCACGGTGGCGGAAGAGATGGGGGAAGGGGTTTCACTGGTGGCGGAGGGCCTTGGATGGCGGTGCGGTGGGTTTTCGGGTGGTGGTTGGGGTTTTCGAGTAGAGGAAAAGGGGGGGCGACGGATTTACAGAGGGGAGGGAGGAGGGAGAGCGATCGCTGGGGGGAGGCGACTGCGAGCGGCGGAGGGTGGTGATCGGGGACGGAGTGGCGGCGGGTCATCGTTGGTCAGACGCGATTCAGGGCTCCGCTTTTTTTTTTTTTTCTTTTTTTTTTTTTTTTTTTTCTGGAATGAGAGGATATCGGGGGGGGGGCCTGGTTAAGGGGGGAGAGTTTTATTTTTATTAATTTATTTATTTAATTATTTTATTTTAATTCAAAAAGTCAACTTTTTCAAACGACCTCTAAACGAGGTCCACCGCCTGTCGTCCGTAGCGTTTCACCCCCATTCCGAACACAATGGGATATGTATCGTCAGCTGATTCGGCTGTTAAAATCAGTTTCCGTTAAATTTACATTTAAATCACTATATTGAATTTTAAACGTACATTTCAAATTACCGGGGTCACATTCTAACTCTAAAAATTCCAGAAAAATATTTTCTAGCTTCGTATTGACGATATGGTCCTAACAAAACTAGTTTCGTCGAATTCTGAGACCGTATGAAAAATGGCCAATTTCCAGTCGATTAAAATCAACTGAAACGGTCAAAACACGTTTTCCTTTGCCACGCTCACATATTGATTCGAAAAATTATGAAATTTGGAATCTAGCAATAACTTAACATCACGGACCCAACAAAACTGGTTTCGTCGAAATCCGAGGTCATTTGCAAAATTGCTATTTTTAAGGGCCTGAATTCCATAGCGACTATTCAGAATTTTCAACTGAACATATCTTATCATTCCTAAGATGAAATCCTAATCTTTCGGATTCGATAGAAAGATATCCACTATTAGATTCCATTATTTTTGGTTTCACTAAAATCCGGATTGTTTTGTACCCGGTACATTCAATTGAAGTTTGAAATCGAATTATCGAACTACCGCGCCATTTTCTATTCTATTTATAATTATAAATAATTATTTATATTCTAACGACGACGCGTATATAATATATACGTTCGAATTATATTCAAAATAAATTTCTCGCCGATATTATTTAAAATAATTCATTTTAAATAATCAAAACTCGCTATAATTGCCAAAATAAAAATTTTAAACTGGCCCAGATTTTCCGGGTTGTTACAACCATACAACTGCATAAGCATTAAATATAAATAATTAACGCTTACATAGTCTGTCAATTAATCGATCGACATACAACTAAATAATTGGGATTAGTGTACGCCAAATATCATCCCAACACCCGTGTGGGGTTTCCAATCAACAAACACATATTTTTATTTGTGTAGTTGGGCGATGTGTAAAATTTATCGTCCCAATCAATATCAGTCAAATGGGTGTACATAAACAAATCGTCTGATTTGTTTATAAATATTTATTTTATATACACGTTAAAAATTATATTTTTAACTATAAATTATTTATTCATTCCACATCACACAATAAAATTTCACAACACATCAATCAAACAAACAAGTCATCCATGCTCTGTAGACGACGGGTGTCGGGTGCTGCTAAGCACCGTCTGCATCCTATTATATATTTCAAACTAGAAATTAAAATAAAAGTGAGGAGTTCTCACCTATAAGCTTAACCAAACGTCGCGACTCCTCGTATGTAGGAAATCTTCACTGTGTTTCCAACGAGATCTGTTCCACGCGGTATATGTTAAAATTTATATTTTTAACAGCGCTATATATATTAAAAATCAGATTTTTAAATCGCTATACATATATTAAAAATCTCATTTTTATGCCGCTGCTTCGTATATGAAAATCACTTTTTTTAAAATGAAGTTATTTAAATAAAAATCATATTTTTTTATATTCATACCATTCATATAAAAATCACTTCTTTTTGAATCCGTTAATACGATAAAAGTCATGTCTTTACAATGTTATTCGTTATATAGCTAAAAATCTTACCTTTAGATAATTTAAAATCTAATCTTTTCGCTTCTAAAAATATTCTTTTCATGTAGAAAAATATAATCTTTATCATTACAAAAATATAGTCTTTATCATTAAAAAAATATAATCTTTATCATTACAAAAATATAGTCTTTATCATTACAAAAATATAATCTTTATTTAAAATAAAAATCTTTTCCTTTCTATTATAAAGATCTAAACCTTTTTTTTAAATAGGCTAATTCTATATAAAAACCGAGTTAAGAATAAGCTAATTCTATATAAAAACTAAATAAAGAAAACATTGATTTTTCTCAAATAAATAAAAATCAAACTTTCAGGCGGTCGGGGGGAGTGTCACGCAGGAGTCAGTGGTCGGGAGGGACTAGGGTGGTCGGCGTCAGCCTTCTGGTGGTGCGGTGGGGCTGCGCCGGGTTTCAGGTGAGGGTGGCAATGGCTAGGGTGAAAAAGGGGACTAGGGCTTTGAATTGGGTACTGAAGAGAGGCAGAGGAGGGCGGCATTGCTCAGGCGAGGTGCGGCGGTGGCCCTCCAACGAGCGGCGGCCGTGAAGATCGGAGCGACGGGTAGTGGGATCGAGGGTTTTATTTTATTTTATTTTTCTTTGTTGCGTTGACCGTTCTGAAGAAGGAGGGGCTCGTGAGTTAAGAGAGAAAGAAAAAGGGGGGCTATACAAATATTTATATATATTGTATTATTTTTAAATTTCAAAAAGTAACTTTTTATTTCGAACTCGAAATCGAACCCACCAACTGTCGTACATAGCTAATTACCCCCATTCCGAACACAATGAGATATGTTCGGTAAGCCAATTCGGCTGTTACGATCAGTTTCCGTCAGAATTCAAATATAAATCTATATATTGATTTTGAACGCACATTTCAATTTACTGGGGTCACATACGGACTCTAAAAATTCCAAAAAATATATTTCTAGCTTCGTTTTGCCGATGCAGTCCTAGCAAAACTAATTTCGTCAAATTCTGAGACCGTTTGAAAAATGACCATTTTCCGGTCGATCGAAATTGACCAAAACTATCAAAACACGTTTTCTTTCGCCACACTCACATATTGCTTTCAAAAATTACGAATTTTGGAATCTAGCAATAACTTGACATCCCGGATCTAACAAAAGTGGTTTCGTCGAAAACAGAGGTCGTTTGCAAAATTTCCATTTTTAAGGTCTAGAATTCCATAGCGACTATTCTAAATTTTCAATTGGGCATAACTTTTTATTCCCGTTATGAAATTTCAATTTTTTGGATTCGTTGGAAAGATAATTTCAAATAGATTCTAATATTTTTGATTTCACTAAAATCCGGTTTAGTTTGAATCCTGTACATCCACTTAAAATTTGAAATCGAATTTTCAAACTACCGCGTCATTTTCAATTCCTTTTATAATTAATATAAAATATTTATATTCTAACGACGATTCAAATAAATATATATGTACTAATTCTATTCAAAATAAATTTCTCGTTGTTATTATTTAAGATAATTCATTTTAAATACTCAAAATTTGCTAAAATTGCCAAAATAAAAAATTTAAATTGGCTTGGATTTCCGGGTTATTACAATAAATCGTCGTTATAATATAAATATTTATTTTTAATTATAAAAGGAATTGAAAATGGCGCGGTAGTTCAAAAATTCGATTTCAAATTTCAAATGAATGTACATGATTCAAAATATACCGGATTTTAGCAAAACCAAAAATATTAGAATCTGTTTGAGCATATCTTTCCAACGAATCCGAAAAATTGAAGTTTCATAACGGGGATAAAAAGTTATGCCCAGATGAAAATTCAGAATAGTCGCTTTGGAAAATATAGCCCTTAAAAATGGAAATTTTGCAAATGATCTCTGTTTTCGACGAAACCACTTTTATTGGATCTAGGATGTCGAATTATTGCTAGATTCCAAAATTCATGTTTTTTTGAGTCAATATGTGAGCGTAGCAAAAGAAAACGTGCTTTAACAGTTTCAGTCAATTTCGATCGACCAGAAAATAGCCATTTTTCAAACGGTCTCAGAATTTGACGAAATTAGTTTTGTTAGGACCATATCGTTAATACGAAGCTAGAAATAATTTTTCTGGAATTTTTAGAGTCAGTATGTGGCCCCAGTAAATTAAAATGCACATTTAAATTCAATTTATAATGATTTATATTTTAATTTTGATAAAAACCAATTCAAACAGTCGAATTAGCTTACGAAACATATCCCATTGTGTTCGGAATGAGGGGACAACAGTTGTTGGGTTCAATTCGGTGTTCGAATAAAAAGCCAACTCTTTAGAGGATAAAATAAAATAACTAAATTATATATATGCACCCCCCATTTATTCTCTAAACCTAAATCAGAACGTGCCCCCTTTTTCAAATCGATTTCCACCCGTCACTCCACATCGCCATCCTCCAGGTCGATAGCCGCCTCTGTCCGCCCCTCTGCCAGCGTGCGCCACCATCGCAATGACTTCCCCTCCCCTTCCTCTCCTTCTCGTCGCTCTCTCCCGCTTCGAACGGAGCACCCCAAAGCCCGACGTCGGAGAAGCAACGACCATCGCCGCCTGAGTCTCGCTCCTGAGCCACTCCAGCACGTCGGCAAAGACCCTTCCCCCCTGTCGAGCTGTTGCCATAGCGAGCACCTCCAGTGACGCCTTCGATGATCGGAACAAGGTGATTTTTAATGTATAAATTCAGTTTTTAATATTTAAAATCAGTTTTAAAATTCATGTTTATATATAGCAAGATAAAGATTTGATTTTTAATATAATAGAAAAGCTAGGATCTTTTATTTCCGAAAAGATTTGATCTTTATTTTTGAAAAGCTATGATTTTTATTTTGTTCAAGATTTGATTTTTATATAGTAAAAGGCTAGATTTTTAGAAAGAATAAAAATATGATTTTTATTTATTGGAATGAAGCAATAAAAATATAAATTTTACTATGAACAACGTGGTAAGGACTGCATTGGAATTTCAAACAAATCCAAACGGTTCGGAAGTTCAGAAGTAGAATGGCGGAGTGGAACCCAAAGGTGAGAACTTCTCACTTTTAATTTTTTTCTAGTTGAAATATATACTAGGATGCAGATGGTGCTTAGCAGCACCCGACACCCATCGTCCACAGACCATGGATGACTTGTTTGTTTGATTGATGTGTTGTGAAATTTTATTGTGTGATGTGGAATGAATAAATAATTTATAGTTAAAAATATAATTTTTAACGTGTATATAAAATAAATATTTATAAACAAATCAGATGATTTGTTTATGTACACACATTTGACTGATATGGATTGGGACGATAAATTTTACACATCGTCCAACTGCACAAGTAAAACCTATGTTTGATTGTTTGAAACCCCACACAGGTATTGGGATGAAATTGGACATACACTAATCCCAATAATTAGCTGTATGTCGATCAATTGATTGACAAGCTGTTGTAAGCGTTAAATATTTATATTTGATGCTTATACAGTGTAGAACGCACTCTGGATGATGGATTGTTGTTTTCCTTGTTGTTATACACATTTGTTGTGTGAAATCCATATAAATCACATTATATGGTAATTGACTGTGTCTGATTCCAGTTCAGACAGAAAGAATATTTTAGAATAATGATTATTTAAAAAAAACGAATATTTTCAAATAATATTCAGGAGAGAATCAAAATATGATTTTGATGTCCGATTTAGGATGGACACGAATATATTTAAATATATAAAGCCGTGTTGATTAGATTGCCGTCATTTTGACGTGAACGATATTTATATCAATTTTATTCATTTTTATAATTAATATAGAAAAGGAAATGATTTCAAAATCTAATGTTTTGAAAATATTATCATTTATATATTGATGATATGGAATATTCAATTTTTATTAGAAATTGAATATGAAGTTGAAATCGCTTTGAAAACGAATTTAAAACGATTTATAAAATACGTTTTAAAAGGAAATCGATGAAATATATATAATATATATTAAATGTATAATGGCCTGAATAGAACGCGCCGCGCTGCGGCAGTTCGCGAATTTCGACTATTGACTTCAAACGGACATTATGGGAGATCCGACCGTCAGATTCTCCTAAAACCGGAACCGTTGGGTTCGTATCGAAAAGAGCTTTCTAACAAATATGAGAAATTAGAAATATAATGGTTGGATTTGGAATTATGTCCAAATCAAATTTGGAAAAGGTCGTTGTAAGTGCAGTTCGATGGTCGTTTATGGAAATCGACTGTACGGGCCTTGATAAAATTATTAAAAATATCAATAATTAGAGTAAAATCATATGAAGTGATTTGGAAAGAATTGGGATGAAAAATTTTATATTTGAAAAGATAAAAATAAATTTTTATCGAAATGAACTAGTTTTGAACTAGAATAATAAATCCAATATTTTTAAAATAAATAAATTTGATTTGGAATGGTTTTGAAGATAACCGGAATTTCCAATATATAAATTGGAAATGTATTTGATTTGAAATTGTCTTAGGAATATTTCGATGTTGGATTTCGTGATTATACAGATATTGTTATGGAAATTTGAACGATATATTTGTATCGTTATTTCTAATATGATATTTGTTGGTCGTAGAATTTGATATTGAATATAAGCCAATATATTTTCTATTCAGAGCCTTGTATTTAATATCAAATGGGATTTGGGTTTGTCGTGAATGGTGTATTCATTAAGACTGTTCTTAAACCCAATTGAGAAAAAGATTAAATATTTTTATTTGGATTTAATGAAGTATACCAATTAAATAATATTTGATTGGAATCGAATTGGAATTGATTTGAGGGTTTACCCTGAACGGTGTTTTAAATAACATTTGTTCTTTAACCCGATAAATTGTGGAATGTGAATTGGGTTTGTTGTGAACTGTGTTTTAACGACATTCGTTCTTTAACCCGATTCACAATGAAATGTGATTTGGAATTTATAAATCTTTTTTTAAGATTTAAAGGAGATTTTCAAAAGTAAAGTGTTCCAATTTAAATAAAATAAATTGGAATGGAATGGAATTCGATTTGGTAATAATCAAAGTGAATTTATGTGGATGAGGACAGCTAATGTATATGAAATTTAAAAGGTTTTGTCGTTATTCCATTTATATTGTTAGTCGGATATGGAAGTTTATATCAATTATATATATCGATTTGTTTTCCATGAAGATTCCATCGTTAATGGAATGTGATTTTGGGTTGTCATGAATGGTATCTTTAATGATACTGTTCTTAGACCCAACAGAGTTAAGAAAATCAGAAACTAACTGGAGATTAGTTAAGTTGGATAATTTCTTGGGTATTGATCTGATGTTGGTTTCGACCTTCAGGGTTAACACTTAGGGAATTATTCACTTGCTAATTTACGGTTAAAGGCTGATGGAATAGAATGTGATTTTGGGTTTATCATGAACCGTGTTTTAAATGACATTGGTTCTTTAACCCAGTTAAAGACAGGATATGATTCCCAAGTTAAACAATCATTAATATTGATTTTTGGGAAGATTAAAACCAAGTGGAGTTTTAATGAATCTTTAATTAGATTGAAATGATCGAGAATGGAGTACCATCAGTTTTGCCCCAGGCGATAGTTAAATCTTTAATTAGATTTGAACGTGAAATGGTAATTGAATTTACGGATAACACCGTGGTGTTAGATATGAAGTATTACCAGTTTTACTTCATGGGATGAATAGGTTGGGATTGGGAAATTAAAACAAATGATTACTTCTGTAAGGTTCGTTAATCCCGACTAGTTTGGATAAACCATAATATGGTTTGAATTGATATTCAAAGGAAGATTAAAGAATAAATTTAAAGAATTTATCTTTGATAAAATTAATGGGAACCTTTCCCAAAGTAAAAGAATATTTGAATAAAGGAATATTCTGGATGGGAATAAGGCGTATGTTGTGTTTTTATAACACTTGTTTATTATATACGCGATCTATTCGGAAAGACCGGGTTTATCCCAATCTGAATAACTAAATCGACGAGAAGTCGATGATGAAGACGGTAGTTGAAGACCGGAGGTCTTCACATCGTTTGGATAATTACTGATGATCTTGATTGGGCTGTACACCCAAAAGGAGGGAATCAGTTGGTGATCGTCCAGACGTACTTGGAGATCGATGAATATGCGAGGAATAAGGTTCCTCCGGTTTCGTTCAAACCCAGAGCGGACTTGTAAATGGATGTGTGTCTAGCATTGGATTTTATTCTGTGTTGATTGATTTCTATTAAATATATATCTGTTTGGCGGCGGATAATTTATTCTCTTGCTTAACGCCCTTCTCTGAGACGTACGAGCTCAGAGGTTGTATATCGATAGAAATCAGTCGCATGGCATGAATTGCCCGTGTGGCATGCTGAGATGCAAATGATCAAGGCTTCTGTTGAAAAGAAGAGTCTTGTGGTTGAAGATCAAAGCACGGCTTTAATACAGCGTAGCTTTGTGTAGCGTTAATTCGCGAGCCTCACACCCCGGTGTGAACCAGAAACGAGAGAAGGATCCAGGGAGGGCATGCATTTCCTTCTAGCTAGGAGTGGTGTTTAGGGTTTTACATGCCCGGACATTTTACTTATGTGGATGATGGATTGCGAGGCGCCTCGGTTATATCGGTCGATCCGGGACCGATGGAGTCATTTGGCTCATTTACGCCCCATAGGGCGGGGAAACGCAGTGTTCTGTCATTTTAATCCACATCGGTGGACCGGCCCTGTGGCTACTAAAGCTTGACTGAGTACTTGCCTGAGGCTCGGGCTAGAGAGTCTCGAAGCGGTAAGGACGATCCCTTGCCTTGGTTTACAGACAGAAATCCAACTTCCAATACGTGACAATTTTGGTTTTGATTGTAGAGCCTAGTATTGGCGACATGATATATGGTACCTATGCCGCCTAGGATTGATACATTTATATTTGAAGTTGTTTTATACACTATGCACTTATAATAGTATCAAATGATTTGATTTAACGTACCAAGCATGTTTGGCTATTATAAGGAAAAACTCTATCCCCCGTCTTGCGTTACATTGTGTGATTGGACCTGGGTCTTATAATAGCTTCATTTTTTTTTCAAAAAGCATTGCGCTGTTTTGTTATATGCACTGGTATTCATGGGAGGAAACCCGTTCCATGTTTTACGGCGTGGTCCCTTGATATATCTGATTTAAAGCAAAGTTTTAAATAACTGTTTTAGTTCTCACACCAGTCACATGACTGACCTAGAGTTTATTGTTTTAACCTAAACTATGGGTGCCCCTATTTTCCGCACGGGCAGCTAGTAGTTTTGGTTTTGCAGATATATATTCACAGGATCCTGGTTTACAGCTGGAATGATATTCGCAAAGCTCTGTATCCGTATGTCTCCTTCAGTTGTGTTTTGTAATGTTTTTCCGCTGCTATGTAATGTATTGTAATCTCTGATATTTTTCTGTTGTATTATAATTATTCGTACTCTGTATATTCTTGTATTCTGATGGAATTGTTGTAATAAGCAATGAAATGTTCTTCTGTTTGTGTTCCTATGTGGCTTGTTCTCAATTCAATCCGGGCTTTCCTTCTCGGGGAAGTTACGGGTTCTTACAGTATATGCATATGTGCTTATATAACCTGGTTTCAAAATTTTAAACTGTCACTAAACGCTGTCAGACATTAAACTAGAATCTGGAAATTAAATGACTGTATACCTGTAAGTAGACTAGTTCCTTTTGAATCCATTCCAAGAGTTTATATGTATGATACAAACATAAAGATATAAAGGATTGAATGTTTTAAGTGCATTGAAAAAAATTCAAATCCGCAAGTAAACATAGATGAATGAAAGCTAAAAGGGGATTAACAGTAACATGGAAGAAATCCTCTGTCAAATATGTAACTCCCACCTAGTATCAAGGAAAAATTCAATTTTCTTAATTCCAATTCAACACCAAAAATCTCTTAAATGTGTCTGTAGTATGTTAAAAATAGTTTTACTCTAAAATAGTATTTGTATATATTCTAATATCAATGACAAACAGTACATGAATGGATAACTCAGAGAATTTGATCGTGATAAACATGGATTTCAAACATACAATGATATCCTACCTGACAAATCATGATTTTTAATACCAATTCTATGATTTTAAATCAACTGTAACGCGAGCTTGAACAAATTGTTTGGTCTGGGTACTGTGAACACCTTGAGCAAGTTCTGTAGACATAAACACAGAAGCAAAATATACCCTGTTATTCAAACAAATTCTTAACTTGAATTTAAACTATTTATAGAAGTTGAATTATTCACGAAAGATGTTTTCTTGCATCTGCAGTACATAGTAACATAGTCCCGATGCATAAATGTATATATTATCATATACATGCTCAGGTATTAAAAGTAAACAGTAGAAAAATTGATATCGCGGGAAATTAACAAATCATGATAACTGTAATTCATGCTTGGATTTCAGATATACCATCGAACTCAAATTAACAAATCATTGTTTTAAGCCAAGATTCACGATTTTTAGTTTTCGACATTAAGTGATTAAATTTAAAATATGTTTTGAGAGTAAAAATTTTAATTTGTGAACCTGGATCGAAGGAATGGGAAACTATTACTGTGGGGGCCTCACGAGGGTTAGATGAAGGCGCGGACGGGGTTTGGTCGGCGTTGATGATCTGAGGAGGGCAGATGAGGTTGAATTGTGTTTGGATAATTTTTTTGGGTATGAATTTTGATCGCGTCATGTTAGGTGTTGGGGTTGATCGAGTTGTATGAAAATTGGTGGGAAGGAGGGTTCGGTCACGTGCTTTGAGTTGGCGGTGGTGGCAGGTCATCCGGTGGAAAGAGTTTTCTTGGGAAGGTTGCTATTTGGCATCACCTGGTGATGGGTTTCTGTTTTTTAGGGAGTTATGAGGTGAGGATGTTGTGCAGCTTTAGGGTTTTTGGGGATAATTGCGGTGGCGCGGTTGTCAGCACAGTGGAGGTGCACATGCACCGTGTACGGGGCACTACAAGGAACTGGAGAAAGAAAAAATATAAGAGAAAATAGAGAAGAAAGAAGAAGGAGCCAAGGTGGAGGATGGGTTGAGTGCAATACGTGGATCAAGGAAATTGTGGGGTCATAAGTGGATGATCATTCATGGGATTTATACATGAATTTAAATTCATGCGTAACTTTCGGAAAGTGGACATCGACGTTTTTTTTTTGAAATGGTATATCGGGTTAAATGTAAGTACATAGTGTGGAAGTTGGGCTTTGGGCCTGAAGAATAGAATGAAATAAAGAAATAAGGAAAAGAAGTAGGAAAGAAATTAAAAGATAAAATGGTATATAACTTTTATAAAATAAAATAAAATAAAATGGGATTCTTTTAAGATGTAGATTTAAAAATACTAAGGATATATATAAGGAATGTATTCGCTAAAAGAAATGGAAAGGAAGCAATGACGATATCAGATGATGACGTCTGAGAAAAACAAATGGTAGATGATCTCGATAGTAGTGAACAGAGCTGTACGAATTAAAATGAGTAAAATAAATCATTAGCGTTAAATTTATTTTCTTCTCGAATAAATCTAAATAAAGAGAAATATAGATCCACTTATTTCTGAAATCCATATAAAAATTTTCAGTCATATTAAGTGGAACTGTAATCAACGGATGACAATGATCGATAGAGGATGGTTGATCGTTAATAAAACTGAATTTTGAAACAAAATATTTTTTTAATTTGATCAACTTGAATCAACAAGTATAAATTAAATCAAGAAATGATTTAATCCTTGAAATAATAAGGATTAAACTAGGTATTTGAAATCTAAGTAAATGTGAATTTATATAATAATTATATAATTTGTACTGATTCGATGAAGTCAAATTTGATGTGATAATTGAGTCAGAAAAGGAAAGAATACTCATGAGCCAATGTGAATAACGTAAGGAGCAAATGTTTTGCAAATACGAACGATTGTGAGGGATATTAGGAAGAGGATTTTGGGTTGGACATTAACTATGAGATATTAATGAAGTTGAGAAAAATAAATGGAATAAAGCCAATTTGGGAGGAGATTCTGAATTGTTAATCAATTAAGTTAAGTTCAAGGAAAGTATCGTCACTTTCAATATAATTAAATATTTAAATTTAATTATACATAGTGAATTATTTATTCATCTAGGGAAATAAAATAGTAAGTATACATATAAGTCATATATTGAAGTATGGATTATAACAACCCTGTTATAATCAATAAATATAAATGGAATTCTTAAACTGAATTAAATCTTAGACAGAATGGTTTGGAACTAATTAATTTCAAGATTAATCAGTTGATGAATGACATTCATTTAAGTTATCGAATTGGGATAGACAGATTTGTTTGGTTGATTTAATTGATGGTAATGTGTGACATGCCCAATTAACTTGTTTAGTCACATCTTGTTAATATTGACTTATCAAACTACTGTTGAAATCTGGAATTTCATATGTTAAATATTTTCAATAGTTAAGTCTTGAGAATCAATTAAGGATGTAGAAACACATATGAAATATATTTATTTGATTACTATTAATATCACTTGGCCCTAAAAAAATAGTAACGTTCATCGATTCAAAGAGACCGGGATTGGTTTTTGAAATGAAATCCAAATACCACTTTGTTTCGACCTAGGCGTTGATTAAATTAAATCAAGTGTGAAGACAATTGAAGACGGTGTTTATGCAAGGGCTGTTCTGTCGATCCTAGGTAGAAATTGCCTAAGATGGATTTACAGAATAGTGCCTTCGGTTTGTCTAGTCACAGGACAACTTGTATGGACGAATGTCTGACAGAGTACACCTAACAGATCGTGTAAGTTGATCTCTTTAAAACTATGTTTGGTGGTGGAGAAATTCGTTTCTCTTAGCTTTATACCCATGGTTTTGGGGAAATCAATTTGTGATTTGATGGGTTTGACGATGTGGCATTCGAAGTGAATGAAGACGTAATATATCTAAAGGTAAGTTTTGACCTCAAGCCTTACAACCGGAAAATGACAAAAATCGGGCAGACAGCATGGCTATGTGGGTTGCTCCCATTAAGGTATATTGTCACCATCTAGAGAATATTCATTTTGTTACTTCTTTCGCTTCTGTATCTCCCGGGAACGGTTATGTTGCTAGCAACCGTAAGGTGACAATATATTCGATACACTCAAGAGAAATGAGTGGTCGATCATGTGTGGGTCGGGTTGCAAGACGTACTTGTTGAACCCAGTGTATTCCTCTCTAGAGATACACTATCGGAATGTGGTTCCATACCTTGTCATAGTTGGAAATCCATTATTCCTAAGCGCCAAGCGGTTTTGTTTTTATACTATATATGTGGAGCGTTAGATGCAAGCTTTCCGCTAGATTCTACTTTATTTGTGGAAAACCCTAGACATTATTATAATATCAATATAGTTATGATTTCAAAATGTTTTGGGTAATCGTAAGATAAAAACCATCTGTGTTTATGTGTGGATCAGTCTTACGGTTATCTTTTCTTTCTAAAGAAATTTTCAAAGTTAAGCAAACTGTTTAAAACCGTTTACTCACACCAGTCCCACTACTGACCCAGAGTTTATTTTTCTGTGTTCTCCCTAACCTCTTGGGTGCCCAAATTTATATGGGCATTCAAGTAGTTCATAATTTTTCAGATATTCTAGAAAGAGCTGGAGCAGGAGTTTTCAACATTAGTTATATAGGATTTATTTCTGCTGTGATGTATATATGATGTACTCTGATGTTGTATGTAAGTTCAGATATAGTTTTGTATTTTTCAATGCTTATATCCATATTATATTTTATTTCGCTGCGATTATGAGATTCAATGTTATTCAGATTTTTCTTATATCTAAATTCTTCTATTCTAATTTTCTGTCTTTCTATTTCACAACCTCTAACTTCTTTCTATTAATGGTTCGTATTTTCGTGCAATTTGGGTTCGACTTGTATGGTATTTGGTCGACTCAAAGAGTTCGAATTTGCGGGCCGTTACAATTCCCCATTCATTCCTTTTACTGTCGTATTTTCCTTTCAATTCCATTTATTTCCATTAATTACCATTAATGACATTCATTCATATCTTGTTATATACATATATTTGTATATATATTTATGCACTAGACCTCTCACATTAAGCCTACACTTGTGGACGTTGGATTTGTCGGGCGAGTCCGGACAGACTTCTACCACAAATTGACTTAACCTCGTGTTTTAGTACCACTACACGTTTTATTTATGCACTTAGACCCCTCACATTAGAGTTACTACTTGTGGATGCTGGATATGCCAGGCGGTTCCGAACAGACTTCTACCATAAGTGTAATCTAACCTCGTGTCTAAGCGCGGTTACAGTTCCTTATTTACTGTAAACCTTTTATATAATCTAGGCATGTCTATTTCTTTCAAATTTCGACTATAATTTATAATTTACAGGTCATCATGTTATGCCTATTGTATGTCATATGTTTTTCTAACATATAATCCATTCCTTTCTAACATGTAATCAATTTAATCAGATAACTGTTCAAATCACATAAACTAATATGTACAGTTCTCAATTTCTACCATTAATGGCCTGGGAACACAACTGTTACAAATTAACGTGGAATTGAAACAACAGTAATTGCTATGCAAAATTTTACAAGCTTATATTCCCACATATGAATTTTTAACCAACAAATTGGTATCTTGGCATATTAATTATTCCCACATGTCATAACTATCACTTTAATCATTATTAACGTATGTTAAACATCTCAACTTATCATATTTGAATTACACAAAACGGGGAATGGTAAACGATAACATATTATTATATAAAATGCTATAGCCTAAATCCACTCACCTCACACACTTTCCCAATTCTGGATCTGGTCCAGTTTTAGCATCCATGGTTTTTCCCCTAATTGGATTCAAAACCTAACAACCATGGATTGATTATTTTTATTAAAAGGGAAAGGAAAGAAGGAGGAAAAAATTTGAATAGATAGGATCTAGAAATTTACCTTACTTCAATATGAGATCTGAACACCTACTTACAAATACTTGTTCCTTTTCTTCAGATCTGGATTCAAAAAATTTCCTAAACTAATAATCTTAATTTTCTGAATAGATTTGAGAAAAGGGAAGAATGGCAGAGGCTCCGCGTAGCCTAAAAAATATGAGGTTTAGGATAAGCTCTACCAACTTATCAGAGAAACTAGGTCCCTTAGATTTAAGTTAAAAGCATCAGAACCGACCACGTCATCAGAAAATTCCAGATCCGTGGTGGGGTCGACCCCCCTGTTGGTGGGTCGACCCAACGTTCTATTTTCCCTCTAGATATCCCTCCCATGAATTTTGATTTTTGAACTGATTTTCGAATTTTCTGGATATATATATATACACACACACGTATAAGCTCCTTATATGTATACAAACTTCTAATGCTCATAACTTCTTCATACAGTGTCCGTTTTACGCAAACCAGGTGTCCATCTTGACCAGAATTTGGAGACGGATGCAATGGCGCAATCCTGAATATTTAATTAGGTTATTCTTATTTTATTATCTTGAGTTAAAAATGAGGGGTGTTACATTTTCCCACCCTTAGGAAATTTCGTCCCCGAAATTTGATAAAGGTAAAATCAATTAACCCCTCGCATAATATACATCCATCATATGTGCATCCAATTTTACAACCATCGTGTACTTGTGCAAAGTGAAATACAACATAATAATGCATGTATGCCTAAGCGGTGCCTCCTATGTGCATGCAAATTTTTCAAAAATCCTTTTTAAAATATGATGCTCACATCCTAAATATACTGGCAGTTTTACATGAACGCAATATTTTGAAAATCAAAATACATTTTCATCCAAATTTTCCCACACTTTTACTGAGTAAGAGTGTAGTTCATCCAATTGTTGCATCCAAAACCCTACCAACCAACTTTATTTTTCGAATTTTGGAAAAATCTAATTTTCTAAATTTGATTTCTCATGTTACAAAAAGGTGGAAAACAGAAAACTTCACACCTTCCGTTTTCCTTTTTCAACCTTTCTCCAACAGTACTTGGATTTGAAGTGACTTCTCTATAAAGATCCCCTATTTTCCTATCCAAGCACAGCCCACATAAGAAAAAATTCTTTTGTTACTGATTTTCTTTTTCGTCTTATCTTGGAAATGTTTACCCTTGTTCATCCTTTCTCATAATTCATCATGTTTGTTGCTTTACTGAATTTTCTGTTTCCTTTTTAGTTGTGCTATTTCTCTTTACATAGCTTATTTAATCATCTGATCTTAGTTTAAATTTCAATAAGCTTATAGTCTTTTAACTATAAAAGGAGAACAGACACCCTACACAGCTACCACTAAGGGCCAAGAATCTCGGGACTATGTCCCCCTCAGACAGAAAAGTCCAAACTATGGGATCCATGACAGGTTTAGGTGTTACCCTAACTACCCAATAAGAAAAAAATAATGGAATGATCCCAATAGGAATGTAGTAATGGGTTTTACCCCTAACATGAAAATTAGCAACAGGATCTAAACGCTTACTTTCCCTTTACTATCTAGTATTCACTACTAACTCTAGCTATGTCCCAACAATTATTTTAAGCAACACCCTAAGCTTTTCAATGCTTACGCATTCTACGGGAACTTACTATTATTCCAAGATACTTCTCACTATTTACTTCATAGCCTCAAAACTTTTCCCGTCTTCCCTAGGCTCTAATCCTTACCTACTCCATATTTTTAAAACAAGGTTTGGCCTTTTCATTTAAACTTTCTTCCAAAAATTTAAAAATGTCAAAACCTTATTTTCCTCATGAAAACTTACATTTGCCAAACCATAAAAATGTAATATAAAAAAAATGTAAATCAATTTTTTTTTTCAAATCACGAAAACTGTAGTAGATAAGATAACTATTTCTCAATCGGGTTTATTACTTGTCTTACTTATAAGGTCGGTTCAGTCTCTTACTAAAAGGTGCAAACATCTACTCTATTCTTAATTTCTTTGGCTTATTTTGTCCACCCAACAAAATTTCCCCTTTATATCAATTTATCAAAAATGATTGTCAAATGAATAGAGATTTCAATACTTTCTTTATTAAAAATTCTTGTATGAAATATAACAAGAAAACGAGCGAGCTATACATGCTCTATAATATGCATCTTTTTCTGAGAGAATTTTACTTTAGACAAAATTTTCGCAAGAAATCACTATTTATAAAATATACCTCATTTTACTTTAAAACTCAATATATATACTTTATATATTTAAAACTATAACTTTTAAGATTAAAACTTGAAAACACCATAAACCATTTTCCCAAAACTTTATAATTTCAAGTTCTTAAAAGTTAATAATAGGGTTAGACTCAAAGCGGGTCACCAGTTTTTCTAGGCTTTCCTAGACACTCCCCAAGGTCAATTCTCTCAATTATATATATTCCTAATCGATTTTTCCCTTTTCAACCTTTTCCAATTTATAAGGTTTTACTGCCAAGCCAACTAATCCGAAGTACTAACATATGGGATCCTCCTTCATTATTTGTACACTTTCCCAGCCAAATTTCCTAAGGGTCTCAAATTTCCACATTCATTCCTTTAGTGTACTACATAGTCATCCCAGTTCTTACTATATTATACTCTTTCTATTTAATGGGTTCCTCTATGGATCTAAGTGTATATATATAATATTTATATTTAAAAGAAATACAAATATGTTCACTCGCTATTTGTGCAGGAATCCTAAACCTAAGCTCTGATACCAGATGTAACAACTCGAATTACGACAGACTGATTTTTTCTTAAAATTCCAATCTATCGAAACTCGTGTTGGTTTTCTCTGGTATCCTATAGAAAAAACAGAGACATAAAATATGTTAGAGCTCAGAAAATATCTCACAGCGGGATGGATAGAATATAATGTAATCAAAATATAGCCTTACCATATTAATAATACTACCTAACCAGTATCCAAAGCTATCATGTCTCTGCCACAAATCTAACCTACGAGTATGTTATAAGGAGAGGGTCAGAACACAAGTTCTGGTGACATGATTTAAATTATACACTTTCAATAACACTAGATATACCGTTCAATCTTATTTTATTATTCATTAGGTTACTTGGGTTAACAACACTCATGGCTTACACACAAGTCATATCCATTTACTTCCTCCCAGTGGATTAACCTAATATAGTATATATGTAGCTACCCCTCAATATTGAGGTACACCCCATGGTACCCCACTCGCACGGTCGCCATCGGAATACCACCGAATATACACAGTCCCTCATCCTATGCTGGAGTGATGTATGGATCTCTATAGAACAATGTTATGTTCCACATATATCTTTCAATGCTATGCTACGTAAGCGTATGGACTGCCACCTTTGATCGAATCGAATCTCATACCGGTGTAATGCCCTCAAGTCTATGATACACCACCCATAGCCGACATGCATGTATCTAGAATGTCCCACATATGTATCGTCAATTGTAACTCGATGCCTTAACCGCACGTCCTCTAATGTGCACCGGGTTCCATGGAAGGGCGATATAAGAAACACGGAACTCGGTCAGGAGCTTTTCCATATCTGTACAGGCCCATCTTTAAGAGCCCCAATATACAGATATTTCTAAGGCCTGTTTTTCATGGTGGCTATGGCCCCACCTCGTCCCCTCTCTCAACTAGTAAAGACTACAAGAGCCAAACAACTGGCCTCTAACAAACAATCTAAACATCCAGTTGGCGTCTTCCCTCAACCACCGTACCTCGATAGTGAAAGGTGAATGGTCTTTGATTTTAGCTCTAGTCTTTCCGCATCCTACTGGCTGCCGATGACGGGTATCCGACGATCTACTATCTTATTTGGTTGTGACCCTACGCCTCCCTGTTGAGGCGACCGCCAAATCACCCTGATGTCACAATGTCACAACATTCTGACTGCAAAGCTACTTTTGCAGTCAAGGCCAACCCAACTAGTAGTTGCATGCAGATGCAACCTCTGCGATCACATCCTAAACATCTGCCACCGCACAGAGAACTACCAGGAGCTCCTTACGTATCTCAGGAAGCTGGTGCTTTCCCTGCAAGTCCTTCGGAGCTGACTGAATAATCAGATGAACATGCGCTCCCCTCGTGCTTTATAACACCATGATGATATACCCCGTATGTTATTCGAC
Source organism: Allium sativum (assembly GCA_030737875.1). Taxonomy (NCBI): domain Eukaryota; kingdom Viridiplantae; phylum Streptophyta; class Magnoliopsida; order Asparagales; family Amaryllidaceae; genus Allium; species Allium sativum. The sequence goes on from CM060921.1 coordinate 125,740,684, forward strand.
CTCAAACGTACGGACTGGTCCAAGCGTCTCACTTTAATATGTTATTAGACCCTATGTCTAAACATTCTTTTACGTGCTTACTTTACCTTATCAGGCTTCCATTTAACTTAGTTATCTTAACATTTTATTCATGTTACCAAGTTCTTCCTAGCCCCTTATATCTCTGAGGAATGGGCCCCACTTGCTTATTAATTTCAGTTATACAACTTAACCCATTTAAGTTTATTAATAAGCCCACAACATGTTATTCTTTAGATTGTGATCCAAGGTCTGTAATACACAATCCCTTTATATTCTTATTTGATTCAAGGTTACAATAACATGTTCTACTTCATATGTAATTAAGTGTATCTTAATTCACATGTTTTCTATTTAACATGTCAGCCATTATTTATGATTAAATATAACTTATTTCATTTCAAAAGTTTCCCTCATTATTTCTCATTTAATCATAATTCCATTTTACGCCGTCACTACAACTTATCGTTGTTTGCTTATTAACTTAGTTCTCTTAACTAAGGTCCACTAATAAGTTTCTCTTCCGATAAATATAAATTATGTTGTCCTCATCCGTGGATTTCAGATTCTTGTTCTTATAAATAAATTAATTTACAATTAAGTACAACTTATCTCCTTACATAAGTTATTCCATTCCCTTCATTATATATTAAAACTTAAGTTATAATTTCCACTTGTCCTTAGGAAAAGCCTAAACCTATTACTCTTATCAACAGATTTCATACTTCCAAGTTTACAGATTACTTAATTTATAATTAAGTACAATCTCTTACATTTCATAAGCTTTCTCCCTTTTCTCTACTTATTACAAACAACTGGTTTCAGTTTTCCCCTATTTACTGATTACTTAATTTCTCAATTAAGTGTCACTTATCTCATTTCACCAGTTATCTCATGTCCTTAATAGTTTATTTTAACCTAAGTTATAATCTTCACTTGTCCCTAGGACAAGTCTACCTATCATACAACATTCTCATTAATGAAATTTATTTATAATAGGTTATTATCATTCCCCGTTCATTTCTTTTACTGTTGTATCTTTCTTTCAATTCCATTTACTTCCATTAATTACCATTAATGCCATTCGTTCATATCTTGTTATATACATATATTGTATATAAATTTATGCAATAGACCTCTTACATTAATCCTATACTTGTGGACGCTGGATTTGCCGGGCGGGTCCGGGCAGACTTCTACCACAAGTTGACTTTACCTTGTGTCTTAGCACCACTACACATTTTATTTATACAATTAGACCCCTCACATCAGATTTACCACTTGTGGATGCTGGATATACCGGGCGGTTCCAGGCATACTTCTACCACAAGTGTAATCTAACTCGTGTCTAAGCGCAGTTACAGTTCCTTATTTACTGTAAATCTTTTATATAATCCAGGCATGTCTATTTCTTTCAAATTTCCACTGTAAATTATAATTTATAGGTCATCATATTATGCCTATTTTATGTCATACGTTCTTCTAACATATAATCCATTCCTTTCTAACATGTAATCAATTTAATCAGATAATTGTTCAAATCACATAAACTAATATGTACAGTTCTCAATTTATACCGTTAATGGCCAGCGAACACAATTGTTACAAAATAACGTGGAATTGAAACAACAATAATTGTTATGCAAAATTTTACAAGCTTATATTCCTACATATAAATTTTTAACCAACAAATTAATATCTTGGCATATTAATTATTCTCACATGTCATACCTATCACTTTAATCATTATTAATGTATGTTAAACATCTCAACATATCATATTTCAATTATACAAAATGGGGAATGGTAAACGATAACATATTATTATCTAAAATGCTATAGCTTAAATCCACTCACCTCATACGCTTTCCCAAGTCTGGATCTGGTCCAGTTTTAGCATCCATTATTTTCCCTCTAATTGGATTCAAAACCTAACAATCATGGATTGATTATTTTTATTAAAAGAGAAAGGAAAGAAGGTGGAGAAAATTTGAATAGATCGGATCTAGAAAGTTACCTTACTTCAATATGAGATCTAAACACCTACTTACAAATATTTGTTCCTTTTCTTTAGATCTGGATTCAGAATTTTTCCTAAACTAACAATCTTAATTCTCTGAATAGATTTGAGAAAAGGGAAGAATGGCAGAGCCTATGTGTAGCCTCAGAAATGTGAGGTTTAGGGTTAGCTCTATAGACTTATTTATAGGTGTATCAGAGAAACTAGGTCTCTTAGATTTAGGTTAAAACATCATAACTGACCACGTCATCAGAAAGTTCCAGATCTCCGGTGGGGTCGACCCGGGGTCGATCCCCCTTGGGGTGGGTCCACCCCTAGGTCGACCCCCAACGGTCTATTTTCCCTCCACATATCCCTCCCATGAATTTTGATTTTTGAATTTTCTGGATATATTTATTATATACATATATACATATAAGCTCCTTATATATATATACAAACTTCTAACACTCTTAACTTCTTCATACGGTGTCCGTTTTACGCAAACCAGATGTCTATCTTGACTAGAATTTCGAGATGGACACAATGACGTAGTCCGTTTTACCTAATTTTGAATATTTAATTAAGTTATTCTTATTTTATTATCTTGAGTTAAAAATGCAAGGTGTTACATTCACCCACCCTTAGAAAATTTTGTCCTCGAAATTTGATATGGGTAAAATCAATTAACCCCTCGCATAATATACATCCATCATGTATGCATCCAATTTTTGCAAACATCGTGCACTTGTGCAAAGTGAAATACAACATAATAATGCATGTATGCCTAAGCGGTACCTCCTATGCGTATGTAAATTTTTCAAAAATTCTTTTTAAAATATGATGCTCACATCCTAAATATACTGGCAGTTCTACATGAATGCAATATTTTAAAAATCAAAATACATTTTCATATAAATTTTCCCACACTCTTACTGAGTAAGAGCATTGTTCATCCAATTGTTGCATCCAAAATCCTACAAACCAACTTATTTTTTGAATTCGAAAAAAATCTAATTTTCTAAATTCGATTTCTTATGTTATAAAAAGGTGGAAAACAGAAAATTTCGCATCTTCCGTTTTCTTTTTCAAACTTTCTCCAACCGTACATGGATTTGATGTAACTACACAATAAAGATCCCCTATTTTCCTATCCAAGCACAGCCCACATAAGAAGATTTTCTTTTGTTACTGATTTTCTTTTTCCTCTCATCCTGCAAATGTTTACTCTTATGCATCTTTTCTCATAATTCGTCATGTTCGTTGCTTTAGTGAATCATCTGCTTCCTTTTTAGCTATACCATTTCTCTTTACTTAGCTTATTTAATCATCTGATCTTAGTTTAAATTTAAATAAGTTTCTAGTCTTTTATCTAAAACAGGATAACATACACCCTACACAGCTACTACTAAGGGCCAAGAATCTCATGACAATGTCCCCCTCAGACAGAAATTTCCAAACTATGGGATCCACGATAGGTTTAGGTGTTACCCTAATTACCCAACAAGAACAAAATAATGGAATGATCCCAACAGGAATGTAGTAATGGGTTGTACCCCTAACATGAAAATTAGCAACATGATCTAAACACTTACTTGCCCTTTACTATCTAGTAGTCACTACTAACTCTAGCTGTGTACCAACAATTATTTTAAGCAACACCCTAGGCTTTTCAAAGCTTACGCATTCTACGGGAACTTACTATTATTCTAAGATAATTCTCACTATTTACTTCATAGCCTAAAAACTTTTCCTGTCTTCCCAAGGCTCTAATCCTCACCTACTCCATATCTTTAAAACAAGGTTTGGCCTTTTCATTTAAACTTTGTTCCAAAAATTTAAAAATGTCAAAACCTTATTTTCCTCATGAAAACTTACTTTTGCCAAACCATAAAACATGTTATATAAAAAAATGTAAATCAAATTTTTTTTTCAAATCATGATAACAGGAGTAGATAAGGACGACTATTTCTCAATCGAGTTTATGACTTATTCTTACCTATAAGGTCGGTTCAGTCTCTTACTACAAGGTGCAGACATCTACTCTATTCTTAGTTTCTATGACTTATTTTGTTCACCCAACAAAATTTCCCCTTTAAATCAATTTATCAAAAATGATTGTCAAAAGAATATAGATTTCAAAACTTTCTTTATTAAAAATTCTTGTATGAAATACAACAAGAAAACGAGCGAGCTATACATGCTCTATAATATGCATCTTTTCTGATAGAATTTTACTTTAGACAAAATTTATGCAAGAAATCACTATTTGCAAAATATACCCTATTTTACTTTAAAACTCAATATGTATACTTTGCATATTTAAAACTATAACTTTTAAGATTAAAACTTGAAAACACCATAAACCATTTTCTCAAAACTTTTATAATTTCTAGTTCTTAAAAGTTAATAATGGGGTTAGACTCAAAGCGGGTTTCCAATTTTTCTAGTCTTTTCTAGACACTCCCCAAGGTCAATTCTCTCAACTATATATGTTCCTAATCCATTTTTCTCTTTTCAACCTTTTCCAATTTATAAGGTTTTACTGCCAAGCCCACTAATCCGAAGTGCTAACATATGGGATCCTCCTTTCTTTATTTGTACACTTTCCCGCCCAAATTTCCTAAGGGTCTCAAATTTCCACATTCATTCCTTTAATGTACAAAACAATCAAGCCACTAAATATAAAGAGTATAATATGGTAAGAATTGGCTTGAAAATATCAGATACCAGATGTAACAACCCAAATTCTAACAGACCGAGTTTTTTTTCAAAATTCCAAACTATCGGAACTCGTGTTGGTTTGCTCTGGTATCCTGCAGAAAAGCAGAGACATAAAATATGTCAGAGCTTAGAAAATATCTCATAGCGGAATGGATAAAATATAATGTAATCAAAAATATAGCCTTACTATATTTATAATACTGTCTAACCAGTTTCCAAAGCTATCATGCCTTTGCCACAAATATAACATGCGAGTATGTTATGAGTAAGGGGTCAGAACACAAGTTCTGGTGACTATATTTAAATTATACACTTTGGATAACACTACATTTACCATTCAATCTTATTTTCTTATTTATTAGGTTACTTGGGTTAATAGCACTCAAGGCTTACACACACGTCATACCCATTTACTTCCTCCTAGTGGATTAAATATAGTATATATGTAGCTACCCATCAATATTTAGGTACACTCCATGCTACCCCACTCGCACGGTCTCCACCGTAATACCACCGAAATATACACAATCCCTTATCGTACGCTGGAGTGACGTACGGATCTCTATAGAACTATGTTACATTTCGCATATATCTGTCAATGCTATGCTACGTAAGTGTATGGATTGCCACCTTTGATCGAATCGGATCTCATACCGGAGTAATGCCCTCAAGTCTATGATACACCACCCAGAGCCGACATGCATGGATCTAAACTGTCCCACATACGTATCGTCAATTGTAGCTCGATGCCTTAAACACACGTCCTCTAATATGCAATGGGTTCCGTGGCAGAGCGATACAAGAAACACGAAACTCAGTCGGGAGCTTTTCCACATCTGTACAGGCCCGTCTTTAAGAGCCTCTATATACAGATATTCCTAGGGTCGTTTTTCATGGTGGCTGTGGCCCTACCTCGGCCCCTCCCTCAACTAGTAAAGACAACAAGAGCTAAACTACTGTCCCCTAATAAACAATGTAAACATCCAGTTGGTGTCTTCCCTCAACCGTCGTACCTCGATAGTGAAAGGTGAATGGTCTATTCATTTTAGCTCTAGTCCTTCCGCATCCCACTGGCTGCCGATGTGGGTATCCGATGATCTACTATCCTTGTTGGTCGTGACCCTACACCTCCCCTTTGAGGCGACCGTCGAATCACCCTGGTGTCACAACTTCACAACATTCTGACTACAAAGCTACTTTTGGAGTCAAGGCCCATCCACCTAGTAGTCACGCGCAGACCCAACCTCTGCGAGCACAGCCTAAACATCTGCCACTGCACAGAGGACTACAAGGAGCACCTTACGTATCTCAGGAAACCGCATGGTTCCCCTTCCAGTCCTTCGGAGTTGACAAAATAATCAAATGAACATGCGCTCCCTTCGTGCCTTATAACACCACGATGATCTACCCCGTTGGGCTATTCATCCTCAAACGTACGGAATGGTCCAAGCGCCTCACTTTAATATTTTATTAGACCCTATGTCTAAACATTCTTTTATGCGCTTACTTTACCTTATCAGGTTTCCATTTAACTAGGTTATCATAACTTTTTATTCAGGTTACCAAGTTCTTCCTAACCCCTTATATCGCTGAGGAATGGGCCCTTCTTGCTTATTAATTTCAGTTATACAACATAACCGATTTAAGTTTATTAATAAGCCCACAACATGTTATTCTCTATTTTGTGATCCAAGGTCTATAATCCACAACCCCTTTATATACTTGTTTGATTCAAGGTTACAATAACATGTTCTACTTAATATGTAATTAAGTGTATCTTAATTCACATGTTTTCTATTTAACATGTCAGCTATTATTTATGATTAAATATAACTTATTTCATTTCAGAAGTTTCCCTCATTCTTTCTCATTTAATCATAATTCTATTTTGCACCATCACTACAACTTATCGTTGTTTACTTATTGACTTAGTTCCCTTAACTAAGGTCTACTAATAAGTTTCTCATCCCATAAATATAACTTATGTTGTCCTCATCCGTAGATTTCAGATTCTTGTTCTTATAAATAACTTAATTTACAATTAAGTACAACTTATCTCCTTACACAAGTTATTCCATTCCGTTCAATATTTATTATAACCTAAGTTATAATTTCCTCTTGTCTCTAGGACAAGCCTAAACATGTTACTCTTATCAATAGATTTCATACTTCCAAGCATACAGATTACTTAATTTATAATTAAATACAACCTCTTACATTTCATAAGCTTTCCCCCTTTTCTCTACTTATTACAAACAATTGGTTTCAGTTTTCCCCTATTTATTGATTACTTAATTTTTCAATTAAGTGTCACTTATCTCATTTCACCAGTTATCTCATGTCCTTACTAGTTTATTATAACCTAAGTTATAATCTTCACTTGTCCATAGGATAAGTCTACCTATTATACAACATTCTCATTAATGAAATTTATTTATAATAGGTTATTATCATTCCCCTTTTATTCCATTTACTGTTGTATCTTCCTTTCAATTCCATTTGTTTCCATTAACTACCATTAATGCCATTCATTCATATCTTGTTATATACATATATTTGTATATATATTTACGCACTAGACCTCTCACATTATGCCTACACTTGTGGACGCTGGATTTGTCGGGCGGGTCTGGGCAGACTTCTACCACAAGTTGACTTAACCTCGTGTCTTAGCACCATTACGCGTTTTATTTATGCACTTAAACCCCTCACATTTGATTTACCACTTGTGGATGCTGGATATGCCAGGCGGTTTCGGGCAGATTTCTACCACAAGTGTAACTAATCTCGTGTCTAAGCGCAGTTACAGTTCCTTATTTACTGTAAACCTTTTATATAATCTAGGCATGTCTATTTCTTTCAAATTTCCAATAAAATTTATAATTTACAGGTCATCCTGTTATGCCTATTTCATGTCATATGTTCTTCTAACATATAATCCATTCCTTTCTAACATGTAATCAATTTAATCAGGTACTTGTTCAAATCACATAAACTAATATGTATAGTTCTCAATTTCTACCGTTAATGGCTTGGGGACACAATTGTTACAAATTAATGTGGAATTGAAACAACAGTAATTGCTATGCAAAATTTTAAAAGCTTATATTCCCACATATGAATTTTTAACCAACAAATTAATTTCTTGGCATATTAGTTATTCCCACATGTCAAACCTATCACTTCAATCATTATTAACGTATGTTAAACATCTCAACATATCATATTTCAATTATACCAAATGGGGAATGGTAAACGATAACATATTATTATCTAAAATGCTATAGCTTAAATCCATTCACCTAATATGCTTTCCCAATTCTGGATCTGGCCTAGTTTTAGCATCCATGATTTTTCCCTTAATTGGATTAACAAACTAACCACCATGGATTGATTATTTTTTAAAGGCAGTAAAATTTTATTCACTCATAACCGTATATAAGTTGCTTTACAATGAATTCAACAGCCTTTACATATGAAAAAATATCCTAATTATACAAAACTATACCCAGTGTTGAGAAAAAACATTAAAATGGAGAAAAAGTGATCATAGAAAAAACCCAGCACTCAAACCTCAAAAAATATAAAAAAACGAAGTCTTCATTTCAATCTTGCCAAAAAACTAGTGCAGTCATCATTTCATACTCCATCAAAGAAATGTAACCAGTTTCACTAACTCTTTTGCATCTTACTGATTATCATTTTAAACAACTGTCCCGTTGAGCTAGAACCACTTCCAAAAATCCTGTTATTTCTTTCTTGCCAAATCGTAGAAACAAATATTTTTTGCAGCTTCAGCAATGCCCTTGCCTTCTTACTCTTCCACCTTATAAATTTAAAAATATTAAACCATTCATTCATGATATTTGTAGAAGCTCTATGAAAACCACCTGCAGCGAGAAGCTTATTCCAAATTTCCTGCACATAATTGCATTTAAAGGAAATATGCACATTTGATTCAGCCTCCCTCTCACATAACATACATCTATTGTCATTAATGATACCCAGATAATACAATTTATCCTTAGTATTAATGGCATTTGCCATTACTTTCCACAGGAGGAGATTCTCTTTTGCTGAACTCCATGTATTCCAAATTCGAGAAGCCCAAGGAAAACTTTGCTTTTCATTCTTACGAAATTTATAGACATGATTGATAGAATGCAGTTTACCATTCCACATTAAAACATCATCCTCTAGAATTCTCAAATTTGTAGCCAACTCATTCCATAAATTCCTAAGAACAGATGAGTTAGAGTAAGGAAATTCAAGATGTCCATCATGGAGATAGTTAATAATCGACGCATTACCTAGAATTCCTGAATTGACCTTTAGATTATAATCCACTAATTCGTTTACAATCAAACCCTGCCTTGCCCAAGGGTCATTCCAGAAAGAGACCTAAGAAAGATGCCTTCTACTAAACATGAGGAAATTTGAATAGATCGATCTAGAAAGTTACCTTACTTCAATTTGAGATCTGAACACCTACTTACAAAAACTCATTCCTTTTCTTCAGATTTTGATTCAGAATCTTTCCTAAACTAACAATCTTAATTTTTTGAATAGATTTGAGAAAATGGAAGAATGACAGAGCCTCCGCGTAGCCTCAGAAATATGAGGTTTAGGGTTTGCTCTACAGACTTATTTCTAGGTGTATCATAGAAACTAGTCCGTTAGATTTAAGTTAAAAACATCAGAACCGACCACGTCAGAAGAAAGTTCCAGATCCGCGGTGGAGTCGACCCATGGGTCGACCCCCCTGTTGGTGGGTCGACCCCCAACGGTCTGTTTTCCCTCAAGATATCTCGCCCATGAATTTTGATTTTTGAACTGATTTTCGAATTTTATGGATATATTTATCTAATAAATATATATACATATATATATATATACATATAAGCTCCTTATGTGTATACAAACTTCTAACGCTCATAACTTCTTCATACGGTGTCCATTTTACGCAAACCAGGTGTCTATCTTGACTAAAATTTCGAGACGGACATAATGGCGCAGTCCGTTTTACCTAATTATGAATATTTAATTAAGTTATTCTTATTTTATTATCTTGAGTTAAAAATTCAGGGTGTTACAGTTGAAGTCCCACGACTCCACACACCGAAAATCATGTTAATCCATGTTGATTTAATGGGTCGGTACTAGTCCATATGGATTGGTACCGGTCCATATACTTAAGGAATTTTCAAGTGAAAATTCTTGGACATCCTCTAGACCTTCCCAGCCAAGTTTCGCCTAAATATGATGAGTTTTGATGGACCCCATAAGGTCAATTTTATGGACCGAAGCGACAGGAGATGGACCCAACCAACAGAAGATCCATCCTATATGGACAGGTACCGGTCTGCAACCTTTGCACATCTTGGAATAAAATTTTCTGGGCACCATCCGAACACCCTCCAGAGCTTCTCCACCATGTTTCATCTGAATGCGATCATCTGAACCTCCGATTTTCTCTATTTATCAATTCTAAGCCTACGACACATAATTATAAACGACCAAATCATTGAAAATCATACAAATCAAACGGTAATTCATCCAACTTCAATCACGATCAATCATAAAAACATGAAAATACATTTAATATATCGTACAAATCATGGATTTAGCATAATTAGAATCTGAATGGACATGAAACATGATTAATTTAATGACCTACTAATGTAAATGGTCAAATTAAATTATTTTAGGGTTTTTAATACTGAAATTAACATAGGCGACCCCATTTTAGAAGAACTAAAAATGAATGGTGTGAAATAACCCTTGATTTACACATATTATCCATAATATTCATGTGAGAGATATCCATCGCTCATAAAACTTAGATCAAGTGAATTACTGATGAATTAAGGTCTGGATAGCAAAGAGAAAGCATAGAAAACCTCTGATTTGATGAAAAATAGCGAGATATGATCTTTTCTGATGTAGATCTTGCTCAAAATTTGTATTTAAACTGAATTGATGAGAATTTAGGATTAGGTTGAACCGGAGAATCACAGGCGCCCAACATAATGTTTGAATGAAGAGAGTAACCCTATTCCTCTCCTCAAACCCCCTTATTTATAGCTGCAAGTCATTAGCCTGGGCAACACTAATCAACCCATTAGTTACTAATCAGTCTACCTAAAAGAATCTGAACTTAAAACAACGGTTTCTCCCAAACTATTGAGTCAACTATTTGTGTGACCACTCTACGGAATCGTAAATTACCGTTCCGATCCAGTGAGACCCATTTTAGCATATAATTTAATCCCTGTCAAAAGTTATAGCTAAAACTGTAAACTCAAGGGTAAAATGGTCACAAGTTAATTCGGTAAAAATCATGGGAATGTCTCACATCCCCATGAATAACTATTTAAAATCTGAGAATTATCCGACTAATAGGGAATTAAATATAATCATTTTACGATCCTTTGATACGTACAAATATAGACCGTTACACAAAGTTCCCTCTTTCTAAATTTTTACACTACCATGGCATATGTTATGTCATAGCATAATACGCATGTTAACATGCTTTTTGGACGAGGTTGCCGCACATCAAAAAGATCATCAGAAAACACAAAGCGACTTAGTCGAAGTCGCGACATAAATATAAAAATGGCGCAAAACCCCTTTTGATGACCTCTTTTGGGCCCAAAAACATCAATTACGGTGCTTTGCACGGTAATTCTTGTAGCCCTCTGGATTAGCTTCAGGTGCAACTTTCGTTTGGCCCCAACGGCCTTACGATTTGAAAGTTATGTCCGTTTCCATGAACGCACGTCGATCGCTCAAAATTATGGGACCAACTCAGTAAGGCGAGCCTAGGATTCGTAAGCCTCGCCCCCCTTTCGTATCCCCTAGATGGATACGAATTTTGTATTCGCCAGGGGCTATGAATTTCATATCCCCTGGAGGATATGAAATTCATATCCCTCGGAAGGGAAACAAAATTTGTATCCCCCTGAGGGATACGAAATTTCTGCTGCACTTCATATAAGGGCCGAAAATTCTGTTGTGTGGGCCCCATTTCATACCTACTCCACTACCAACTCTCCACTATAAATACCCCAAAGCTTGGCCTTCATTTGGATCCTTTTTTTGCTTGGATTTTTGGACTTTTAGAGCTCCAAAAGCATCATTAATGGCTTCCATCTTCTACTTCATGACCATTGGACATGGCATAGACCTTTAAAACATTGCATTCACGTTTTCCATCACTTTTCGGACATCTACAAAGATAAATACATCGCTTTTGTGCTGTCTTGAACATTTTTTGGATTTCTTGGACATTAAAGATATATTTTGGACATTTTTGACTAAATCAATGCAGCTTTAACTCGATGAAGAAGACGAAGGGCTTTTCAGTCAAAGTTTAGAATTAACATTTTTTTTTATTCTATTGTATCGCTTTGAACTACTATTTTTGAACTTGTACAACATTGTAATCAAAAAATATATGATGAATGATTACTATGAAGCAGACGTAGGCGTTAGTGGCGAACCACTATAAAAAGCTATGGTCTCCCGCATTATTTTATTATATCTTTATATTACTGTGTTTGTAATACACCCACATCAAGGGTTGGCGTACACTAAATAAAGCGACAATTCCCTACGTTAACACTTTGGAATGCCAGCAAGGGGAGCACAGCTTTGACCTCTTCTTTGGATTAGATTCTCATACTCGACTTCAGATTTCGTCTTTAGTTTTAGTCTTCGACTTCGATTCAGTTACTCACTTTTCACCATGGTTAAGCGTAAGAAGCTCGATGCTATTGCTGATGCTCAAGGTATAGAAGGAGGAGGCAGTCAATAACTCTCCTCGACTGGAGTTCATCGAACTACCTCACTCGAGAATACGTCGATGGGATGATCAAGAACTTAGCTACGTGTTTGAACGCTCGACTGAAGCGATAAGAAGAAGGTTTTAACACCTTGCTTGCCTGGATTGAAGATAGGATAAGAAGTGCTTCAAGACCGATTGGCCAAGATGACATTGTTGGAACTAGTACCAATGTCCCTCCACCTGCGAGTCGGGACTTGGAGGCAACCCCACAAACTAATCAACATGTCGACGCCACTCCTCGAAATGGTACCGGTCCCGCTACACATGGGGGATACTCCTAATCTCGATGTCGCTTCAGCCCGTGATGCTTTGGTTGGTCAAGTCGCGGGCTCCGCTGTTGGTGATGTTGTTCAAGCTCCAGTGCACGCAGCTTTGGATGGTAGTGCTCCCACAGTCCCGAGAGTCGGGATTACGGCCGGTGTGGCTCCTCAAGTTATAATTCAACCAATATTCTTCTTTCTCATCAATTAATTCCTAATGCGGACTTGAACACTAGGGGCACCAGTGTCGCTTTGGATAATCTTAATCAGTTGTTTGCTTTGGGACATGGATCTCAAATCGCGGATGTCATTCGTCGATTCACTTGAGGCAGTGTATCTTCTATAGACAATGATTTTGTGACTCGCAGTCTACTTTCTTTGGATATCAGGAACACTCGTAACCCACTGGATTTCAAGCTACTGATGTTGGACCCTTATGATGGTCAAAAGGATCCGACTTCCCACTTGATGAGATATATTTGCCACATGGAAGTCCTCTCTGCTTCGTAAATTGTCATGGTGAAGTGCTTTTCTCTTTACTTAACAGATATAGTTGTAATGTGGTTTAGGCAGCTAGAGGCGGACTCGATTACTTTTTGGAATTCTTTGGTCACCAGATTTGTGGAACAGTTTAGAGTCAACAATAGTTGTCTGAAAAGCGTGATGACTCTTAATGGCATTAGGCGGTAGTCCGATGAGACTCTGCGGAAATTCTTGAAATGATTTGACGCTGCGGTGGCTTTGGTCGACAAACCCGACCCTTCTATGGTATTGATGGACGTAGTATTAGGTGTTTTGGATAAATCTGACTTTAACACTTCATTACATCGGGTCTGGCCGAGGGATCTCGGAGAATTTTATTTCGAAGCTGAAAGATTCCTTCAGAAAGAAGTTGCTAGGACTGACAAAAAGGTTCTCGATGTTAATGTTGTTAAGGGCGTGAAGCCGTCTGACTCTGAAAAGGCTAAAGACTGCTGCTGCTAAGAAACCCTCCTTGGGGAATGATCTCGACATGGCTTGAAAACAACATAAGTTCCATCTTATCGGAACTTACTCACACCCTCGAGGAGATTTATCAGGAAGTTCATCCCACTTATCCATTCAGGAAGCCTCCCGCAACAGAGTCGAATCAGAGAGAATGAGACATTGGTCAACATTGCATATTTCACAATCTCCACGATCATGATACAAATGACTGTCGATATCTCAGGGATACGATGGAAGAACATTTCAAATGTGGAGAGCTAGCGCGGTTTGTTCGGAACTGGGCTGTAGTGTCAAGACAGGCACAACCCCCTCAAAGGAATCAAGATAGGCCTGGGACTAGCAATCATCCTAATGACATTGTTATCAATTAAACCTCTTACTGGCTTTGATGTCTTGGATGCAAGTCTCCTTGGCATTATTATCATGGGGCTTGTGGCTTTGATCTTTCAGCTTTGTGGATATTTTGATTATTTGGTCTTGGATTTGCTTGGCCTTCTAGATGTGGAGGTTACTCTTGTGGATTTTTGGTCTTGGCTTTTGAGGTATCTCAGTTTTGTTAATTTTGGATTCTTGGTTTTGGTCTTCTGTAGGTTCTTGTATTTTGGTTTTGTAGCTTTTGGTGCTTAGGCTTTGGATATGGCTTTATTTGGTTTCTTGGCTTCTACGTTTGTGGCTCTCGAATAATGAGCTCCTCACTTATGGCTTTTTCATTCTGGTTCTTTGGATTGCTGATACTCTGGACTTTCAGAACTCTTGGTTTGTCTCTCTCATCTATATCTTTGGACTTGGTTATTTGGGCTTCGGCCCATGGTTTTGGCTTTAAGGACTTTTTTCCTTCAGATGTGTCCTTCCTTTTGGTTATTTTGATTGTAAGATGGGTGAGTCAGCATACCCATGTACGGGAGATGTTATAATACCAAGGCATGCTCTTTGTTCGACAACACACCATCACCCCTCTGGTTATTAATGAAAAGTTTACTTTTCCCAGTTTTGGACTTTGAATGGTTATGTTTGTTTACCCACGTAACAGGAACTGGTGAGATCCTAGGCATGCTCTTCAGGAACAATAAACCATTCTCTTTCCTTCATGAACGAATTTGAAATCAAAAGTGGCTAAGTTCGCCTACCCATGCATGGGAACAAGCATCCCTAGGCACACTCTTTGCGAATGATAAACTGTTAGGTTTTCCTTTAATTTTACTAAAAAATATATAACTTTTATAACTTTAATAAAATTACTTTGCAAAGTAAGGACTTTTTTGTGAAGTATGAAATAGACAATGAGATTACAAACTCTAATAATCATCTGCCTATCTTGGCCTTTTTTTTCCACCGCGACAAGATTGACTTGATTTGTGGCAGGCATTGGATCTTGTGCATGTGGTCGGCAGATCTTGCTCGTTTGGACTTGGGTTGTCTTGTCAAGATGTCTCACTAGATTTTTGATTGCATCAGGTGGACTTGTCAGTGACGTGACGATATTATCCACTCATGGATGTCATGGCCTCTTGTCCTACTTCGACAAGATTACCTTGACTTGTGGTGGGCCTCGGATCTCATGCGTCTGGTCGATTGGTCTAACTCGTTTGGATTATTAGGTCTCCCTCACATGGCAATTCATATGAGTATCTGGCTATATAGTTATTAACTATTCTGGATTTATGTATCTCAGGTTTATCCTGACTTCCTAGCTATGGATTTCCTGGTTATTTAGGTTATCGGACCCCTACAGTCCTCCTGTTATTCTGGCTATTATGGTATTCCGCTTATCTTTCAAAATGGCCGGGCAATTGTCGGCTTTCATTGGATTCCAATCTTTTTGGTTTTCTAGATAATGGGTAATACGATCAGCGCGATCGTGACTCTTCATTTTTCTGGTTATTAAAGTTCACTTTGGACTTCTCCTAAATTTGGTTTAATGGATTTCTGGACCTCTAGTTTTCTTCCAAAACTCATCTTCTTTCGATCAAGCAATACGTTTTTGGAGGGCAAAATGTTGACATGCTTTTTAGATGAGGTTGTCGCACATGAAAGCATTGTCATAAAACACAAAGCGATTTAGTTGAAGTCGCGACGTAAACATAAAAATGGCCCTAAAGCCCTTTAGATGACCTTTTTTGGCTCGAAAACATCAATTTTGATGTTTTGCATTGTAACTTTTGTAGCTCTCTGAATTAGCTTCAAGTACAACTTTCATTTGGCCCCAACGGCCTTACGGTTTGAAAGTTATGCCCATTTCTATTAACACACATCGATCGCTCAAAATCATCGGACAAACTCAGTATGGTGAGCTCAGGATTCGACAAGCCACACCCCCCTTTCGTATCCCCTAGAGGGATACAAAATTCATATTCCCTAGGGACCTACGAATTTCATATCCCTCAAGGGAGGAAATGAAATTTCTATTGCACTTCATATAGAGACCTGAAATTCGGTTGTATGGGCCTCATTTCCTACCTACTATACTACCAACTCTCCCCTATAAATGTCCCCAAGCTTGGCCTTCATTTGGATCCTTTTTGACTTGGATGTTTGGACTTCTAGAGCTCCATAAAGATCATTAATGGCTTCTATCTTCTTCTTCATGACCATTGGATATGGCATGGACCTTTAAAACATTGTATACACGTTTTCCATCACTTTTCGGACATTTATAAGGATACAATCACCGCTTTTGGGTTGTCTTGAACATATTTGGATTTCTTGGACCTAAAAGTTATATTTTGGACGTTGTTGACTAAGTCAATGCAGCTTTTACTCAACAAAGAAGACGAAGGGCATTTCAGTCAAAGTTTATAAATAACATACATTTTGTTATTCTATTGTAATGCTTTGAACTCAACTATTGTTCGAACTTGTACAACATTGTAATCAACAAATATATGATGAATGATTACTATGAAGTGGACGTAGGCATTAGTGTTGAACCACTATAAAAAGTTGTGTTCTCCCACGTTATTTTATTATATCTTTGGATTACTGTGTTCATAATACACCCACATCGAGGGTTGGTGTGTGCTGAATAAAGCAATAATTCCTCACGTCAACAACGCATATAACCCTTGAAGTCCAGGAGTGATGGAAAAATAATGCATTCTTTGATTTGGAACTTTCTTTCCTTTTTTTTCTTGCTTTGTACAATTTTCTTATTACATATTTTGCATTTCCAATAGTAAATATCATCTTTCCAATACATTATGGATCCTTTTATGCATGCATCTATTTTTTCCGTTATGTATACAGACGTAAAAATTTTCACTTTATAACTACTATCACACATCATATTATTGGATGGCATATGTCATTTTGCAGCTCTTACACCATTATATTAATGTTCCTTTACCGAACATTTTATACTGGTTCCGACTTCTTACATCCAAATGTGGCTGAAAAAATAATTAATGTTTTTCTTATTTGAAAACTATGTGTTAGATGTTATAACAAACACTCACATCTTTCTTAACCATAACAAACACAACTTCTTTGTATTAAAGTCATTTGGGACTGAGGACTTTAATTTCGATGGTACTTAATTCATTTCTCTTCTATGCGTAACTTTGCAACCAAAGGGTTTACTACTGTATTTTTAAAAAAACAGGAAAATTGTGTGAAGGACAAAAAAAAGCAAAAAATTTACCCAAAAGGACAAGAGCCAAAAAAATTGCTCAAAAGGCCAACTTTTAGTGTAAAGTGGAAAAACAAGGGGGCCCCCTGAATTCCACCATTTGCACTAGAAAATGTCCTTTTGGGCAAATTTTTTGCCTCTTGTCCTTCTGAGCAAACTTTTTGCTCTTTTTGTCCTTGTGGCAAAAATCCCCTTTTTTAAATAAGTTAAAGTCTTGTCGAGCTAAAGACTTTAGATACTTGTTGTATTTGTTAACATAATATTTAAAGCTTATTTTCATATAAAAGTTATACTCATTCCTTAGTGTTTTTTAGAAAATCAATTTTAATATAATATTTGTTTTAATAGAAATTTATTATTTTAAACTACTTTCAAAAATACACAGATTACAATTGGACAAATTTTCTCTTAAGGCTTGTTTTAAAAACTATTTCGCATTTAAGGCTGATTTGCAAACTTATTATCAAAAGGGGCTTGTTTCTGCCAACTCAGCTGACACATCAGCAATTTGTAACTGCCGGATGCAGCACAACTATGAGTTGATCTAAGAATTTTATTTTTAATTTCAACAGGGTGCAAGTTTAATTCAGAGTTTTTCCTATAGCGCGAGTCTTAGTTGCGCTGAGAACAAAATTTTCCTGGCGCTACTCATACTTGCGGTTTTTTTAATTAAAACACCAGGAGCGCTAGTCTTAGTTGCACTGAAAACAAATTTTGTCCAGTGCAACTAATAGTTGCGCGCGTTCCTGCTGCTGTTATTAACACAACATCCTTCTTTCCTTCCCTTCTCTAAACTTCTCACTTTATCAAAACAGCTTCTCCCAACAAAAAATGGCTGAACCCAACAACTCTAAACCCCAAATACTCTAATTTCTTTTCAAATTCACCCTAAATTACTCAATTTCTTCATCATTCTTTACATAATACAACTCTACAACTAATGGAAGCCGGATCTTCTACAATCCATGATTTTGGTAATTTAGAAATTTTTGAGTTTGGAGGAATTGAGTTCGACCATTTTTTGAAGAAAGAGAAGTGTTTGAAGAAAGAGAAGCGTTTGAAGAAAGAGAAATAGGTTGAGGGATAGAAAGAGGGGTGATGCTTTTAATACAGCAACAACTCTAAGCGCAACTATAAGTTGCTCCAAAATATATATCTTTGAGTACGACTATAAGTTGCGCTAAATAAATATAATTGAAAAAAAGGCGCATGTAAAAGTTGCGTTGCAGAAATCTAATTCAAAAACCAACGTCGCGCAGTTGCTAGTTGCGCCCTGTGGAAATTAAAAATAAAATTCTTAGAGCAACTCATAGTTGCGCTGAATCCGGCAGTTACAAATTGCTGATGTGTCAGCTGAGTTGGCAGAAACAAGCCCCTTTTATTAATAAGTTTGCAAACCGGCCTTAAACGCGAAATAGTTTTTAAAACAAGCCTTAAGAGAAAATTTGTCCATTACGATTTAATAACCACAAATTAAAGTTTAACCCATATTTTGTAATTTATTCAATTATTTTAATATTTTATTAACAAAAATTAAAATTTTAAAATATATTTCAAAATTCATTTAACTATTTAGTAAACTGTAATTTGAAGGTTTTACTAAGAAAAAATTAAAGTAATTTTATCTTATACAACTACTAACACTTATAATTAACACATATTAATTAGGCAAAAGAATTAACTATGTTTAATTGCGTCAACCAGTAAACATATTAATCAATAATTATACGCTAATTTTCACGCAAACCATAACAAATATTTTTATAAACATTAACATACATTCGCATAAATTAGTTTAAAACCATATTAGTCAACATTTATACATTAGTTTTTGAATTTTAAATCGATCCTAGTTTTTAGTTCAATTAAACAATTGCGGTCCAAATTAATATTTCCAAATCAACCAATACACTCTTATCATCAACCAATATGCAATAACCATTATTTCTAAACCAATATCGAAAATTAAAATTCAACTTTAGCTCAACTAAGCTAAAACTAAAGAGAATGCTTATTACGGTGAGCTTTGAACGTCATAGGAAAAGTTGATAGGCTGTGGCGGAAGTCAAAGGCGAGTGGCGGCAGTCGTCTAGGGCTTTCCTCCGTACGAGTTTTTTTTACTAAACCTGAAATAATGAGATGAAATTGCGCAATTTTTTTGTTGTATACTCAATAGGGCGATGGTTAACGACGAAAGCAGTTTTTTTTTCATTTTATTATTTTTATTCCTAGGTTTTAAATATGTGACGATCCCAAAATCCGAGGGGCGGTATTAAGGATAATCATTGGAATATAACACATAAATCATCATAGCAGAGAACAGATAATTGCAAAAACAATAAATAGAATAATTTTACATGGATATAACAGCGGAATCACAACATGTAATAACATCAGAATAGCATAGTGTGGGATATAACTTAGTAAATAAAAAGGAAAGTGATCAGTCATCATCGCCAGAGGCGGAATACATACATGCAGTGAGACATAATAAGGGTATCAGTCTACTTCGCCGAAGGCGGTACATATACATATAATAAGAAATGCGGAAAGTAAATCAGTCTGCATCGCCTGTGGCGGAATCATAATATAAGTACAGTAATGGCGGAAAATGTCAAAGTCATCTCTGTGAAGTCAGCCTCGCCATGAGCCAAAAATGCACTCTATGCAATAGTGCAGAGCCAAAAACAACCTGTCACCTATGAACTAGGCTGCCCGTGTGAAAATAAGGGCACCCGCGTTTGCAAAGTAAAACAAACAACGAGTCAGTCATGGGGACTGGTATGAGGAATCTATTTAACAGTTAAACAACAGTAATAAGCAAATCATAGGACCACGCCACTTTCGCGGAACGGGTTTACTCCAGTGATTGCTAGTGCATTTAAAACAAAGTAAATTCTTTTAAAACAACGCAATGCTTTTTGAAAGAATGAAGCCATTATAAGACTCAAGTCCCATCACACAATGCAACGCAAGCCGGAGGATAGAGTTTTACCTTATAATAGCCAAATATGCTTGATACGTATAAAGCAAAATCATTTGATATTATTACTAGTGCATATATGTTTCAAAAACGAATAGCATCATAAATATCAATCATAGACGACATAAGTGCCCCATACCACTATGTCGCCATACTAGTTCTACAATCGAGTCCGTTATTTCGTATTGGAAATTGGATTTCCGTCATGAGTCGAGGCAAGGGGAAAGCTCCTCTCCGCTTCGAGACACTCTAGCGAATGCCTCGGGACTACACACTCTGGGTAACCCCTGGATGCTTCAGGGCCGGTCCTCTCTTACGTTTGAGGATTGGCAATTCCTGAACACACGTTTCCCGGTCCTTACAGACCTATAATCGAGGCGCCTCGCATTCCAACAACCACAAAGGTGAAAAGTAGATATATATGTCAGGGCCGGTAAGTCACTGACACCACCATAGCTAGAAAGAAACGTCGTGCTCTCCCTGCAGTCCGTATCCCGTTTTTAACTCATACCGGGGTGTGAGGCTCGCGAATCTACGAAATACACAAAGCTAGGCCACATAGACCGTGCTTTGATCATCATCCACAAGACTTTGCTTTGCAACAAAAGCCTTGATCACAGCATCTTGGCATGCCACATAGGCAGTCGACTCCATACGATTGATTTCCATCGATATATAACCTCTGAGCTCGTACGTCTCAGAGAAGGGTGTTAAGCAAAAGAATAAATTCTCCGCCGCCAAACAGATATATATTTAACAGAGATCAATCAGTATAGAACAAAATCCAATGTTAGACACACAGTCCATTTACAAGTCCGTTCTGGGTCTGAACGAAACCGGAGGTGTCAAATTCCTCGTATATCCGTCCAATCCACACATACGTTCAGACGGCTACTACTTTCGTTCCTTTCCAGTAGCTACTCCGGTCAGGAACCTCAGTAGCGCCCATCCAACCGATACGAAGATCGTTGGTCTTGAATTGTCTTTGCATTTTCCAATTCGAATCGCTCGATAAATTATTTGAAATGAGGGTTAGCTCGGCCTTTTCAAATAATTCACGTCATTAGAATTTAAATCGATTCTTTTTTATGGTTATATTATTCGACATCCATCTTTCAGTTCTTTAGTGTTATTTTCGCGTCAAACACATACAACCATCAAATATCAAACAATTCAAGCCCAATTGGTTTATTTTCAATCAATGTTGCTTATAGTATTTTATAACGATTTTTCGCCATTTTTATTTATTTAAAAATGGCCATATTTAATTAAACGACGTTTCAGGTCGTGCCGTGGCATTGGCGCTGTTTTTCCCCTAATTTGTTTTACACATATCGGAAAATCTAACCGTTGGATTTCTACAAAGTCTATATCAGTGGGAAGATATTCCCAAAGCGAACCCAACGGTTCCAGTTTCGTGAGAATCCGACGGTCGGATCTTCCACACTAGTCGTTTGAAGTTACGGTTTCAAAATTCGAACTACAGCGTTGTTATTCGATTTAATTTAAATATATTTATATTTATATATAAATATAAATGATTCTGGCGCTGTTTTTCTTCAGATTTAAATTAAACATTCTGGACAATCCAACCGTTGGATTTTTACAAGGTTGGTGTCGTTGGGAAGATATTTCCAAGGCGAACCCAGCGGTTGCGGTTTCGGGAAAATCCGATGGTCGGATTTCTCGCACTAATCGTTTCAAATTACGATTCCGAAACACGAACTGCACGGCCTCTATTCCTTTTAATTATATTTATATATATATATATATATATAAATATAGTTCATTCTATAATTTCAACTATAGTTCATTCTATATTTTCAACTTCGTTTTCACTTCAAATTTTTCACTAACGCCTTAATATTTCGAAAAATTTCGCCATAACCTCCTTTGTACGGGGAGGGGTTTGGAAATTTATTGGGCCGTGTTAGGTACCCAATAAATCCTAAAAAGCATTCACATATTTATAGTGATATATTCTGGTGTTTACGGGGGAGTATGTACTGATAATCACTCGAGAGAATAAATTCTCGTCACCCCGTTTCCGTGTGGAAATAAATAGTCCATGTGTCGTATCTAATAACTAGAGCGACGTGATTATTGTCAACTCCAGACCCGTGTGGGGTTTTTATTAATCTGGCAATTTATCTTTATAATTTTTATAGTCCATATCAGTCATCAGTTCAACCTGTAGTATATAGTCATCGCCATACAAGCCTCTCGCTCGTACGGTAAATCCTCCACCTCGTCACACAAGCTCCAATTGCTTATGTGGAATATGATGAAGTATGCCTATCGTCATGAAGTATGCCATGTAGTGTAGTTCAAAATTAATTGTTACTATCCTATGGCGACGTTTATTATTTCACACAGAATAACCAGCACTCCGCATCCAATGGCATTTACAGGAGTTGATATATAAATAAAATTGCGCAGCCAACTCATCAAGGTTTACCTATTTGTCGGGCACGCAAATAATTTCTTTACTCTACAGCTAATCCATCTTTCCTGTTCAACATATGTATATATATGCAGAACAAAGCTAATAGTAATATTTCTAGCAAACTGTTATTTATTTCAACAAGCGTGTATTTTTATCAAAGCATATACATGATAAAAGAAATATTTTTATCGTTAAAAATATTTATTCAACACATGAATGTTTTTAACACTTCATATTTACAATAAAGGTGTAGTTTTTATTTTCTATTCAATTTATTTTAAAAGATGATAGCATTCAACACATGAATTTCAACTCGACGAACGAATTGCAATTCAACACATGAATATTCTGTATAGTTCGTATATATATAAAAATGTGATTTTTATCGCTAAAGCTATTTGTTTAAATTCAAATAATATTCAACACATGAATTTCAACTCAACGAATGAATTGCAACTCAACACATGAATATTCTATATAGTTTGTATATATATAAAAATGTGATTTTTATCGCTAAAGCTATTTGTTTAAATTCAAATAATATTCAACACATGAATTTCAACTCAACGAATGAATTGCAACTCAACACATGAATATTCTATATAGCATATGTAATTTATTTCAACGAATGAAAATTATTCTAACACATAAATATTTCAGAAAATTTCGGCAGCATAACGGCAGGGTAGTTAAAACCGGGACCGTCCCTAGTACGGCTCCTCGCTCTACCTTAAAACCTCGCGGTTTTTGACAATGGAGATCATGCATCTAGTTCGCACGCAGGCGGCATGTTTTATTTTCAATTCCACAATTATATTCTAATTTGTTTCAACCACAAGAGGGTATTTTTCAACCACAAAGGTATTTTTCAACCACAAAGGTATTTTTCAACCATAATATCAACCACAAACAATTATTTCCAACCATTCGTCATACCATATAATATCACGTCAATCACAAGCAATAAATATCGTCCATGGTCTGTGGACGAGGGGAGTATATATATATATATATATATATATATATATATGTAATATAATAATTCACTTGCATTTCATCACAATTCAAAGCATATATGTTTCATTCAACGCTTGTATAATTTATACATCGCTAATATAACTTATACAACACATGTACATGAGGTATACAATGCGTATATAATTTACACTTTGCTTATATAATTTATACATCACGATTTCATCCACACAATTAGTTTAGATTCCTCACATTGGTTATTGCAGTGCTAAAAATCGTAGGAAGGTCAGAAAAATCCGCGGCTTCTTCTAGAATGTAGAGAGCCTCCTTGCGGTCACGGTGTCTCCTGTTTCATCAAATTTCGTTCACATAGCAAAAAGATACGATTTTTACAAGTTTGCAACGCTTTATAGTGTAAAAATCAGTTGAAAATTGGTTTAGCCGTATATCTCCTTTGCGCTCGAAACTAGGTTTCCACTTTTCGGCTAAACCGTGAAGCGATAGGACGAACGGCCAGTGCTGCGTCGAAGAGGAAGGGAAGAGCTTCCCGGCGCTACCCGAGATGGTCAGATCGACGCTCCCTAGCGGGCACGACGGCGGCGCGAAGTTCGAGCCTTCTCGGCTCTGTATCTCCCTCTATACTCAACGATAAATCTTGAAATTTCTATGGATTTGAAGATCTCTGAACGCTCTTCAAAATGGATCTTAGTTTGCTTGATTTCGTTGTGTGGTTATGGAGAAATTGAAGAGAGAAGTTCGGAGCCTTTTTCCGCGTCGTGCCTGGAAGAACGATGAGGGAGACGAATTCTGATTGGTCGGCTCCTTTTTATTTTAATTTTTAATTTATTTATTTCCAAAAATACCCCCCTCCACATACGAACTCGAAATCAAACCCAACAACTGTCGCCTCTAGCTAATTACCCCCATTCCGAACACAATGGGATATGTTTCGTTGGCCAATTCGACTGTTATAGTCAGTTATTTTTCAAATTAAAATATAAAACATTCGATATTTAATTTAAACGTACATTTCAATTTGCCAGGGGCACAAACTGAATCGAAAAATTCCAGAAAAATAAATCTAGCTTTGTTTTGATGATACAGTTCTAACAAAACCAGTTTCGTCAAATTCTGAGCTCGTTTGAAAAACGGCCATTTTTAGGTCGACCCATTTTAACAGAAATTGACCAATCACATTTTCTTTTGCCCCGCTCACATACTAGCTTCAAAAATTATGAAATTTGAAACTTAGCAATAATTTGACATCCCGGACCCAACAAAAGTGGTTTCGTCGAATTCCGAGGTCGTATGCAAAATATCAATTTCCAAGGGCAATATATGCTATATAGCGACCTTTCTGAAAATTCAATTGGCCATAACTTTTGATTTCCGTTATGAAATTTCGATTTTTCAGATTCGTTAGAAAGGTATTCATAAACAGATTTAAATATTTTCAGTTTCGCTAAAATCCGTTATATTTTCCACCCGGTACAGTCAGACAAAGTTTGTATTCAAAATTTCAAACGGCAATACCATACCCAATTCTATATTTTATTGAAATAGGCTATTTCAATTACTCAAATTCTTTGGTAATAACCTAATTTAAAAATTTTAAATTGGTTCACGTTTTCCGGGTTATTACAATCTCCCCCACTTAAAACTTTTCGTCCTCGAAAAGGAAATAACAGCTAAGTAGGAAATAAAATGTAAATGCAAAGTATTGTAAGGGTACCTTGCACCGGAGTTAGTCAGAGATGTCCACTCTGCATTTGGTGTAGGCTTGTTTAATGCTTTCCTCAGTCTCCTAAGTACAGTCTCTAGGATCACTACTCCACTGCACTTTGACTAGATGAATCTTTTTCCTCCTTAGCTCTCTAGTTTCTTTGCCAACTATCTTTAATGGCTCTCTTCTGAGTTCTAATTCTGGAGTTATGTCAATATCATGTTGCGCTGCTTCTTCCACAACAAGATCTGGATCATGAACATGTTTTCTGAGTTGAGATACGTGGAACACATCATGTATACCAGGCAACCAATTAGGTAATGAAACCCTATACGCCAGAGTTCCAATCCGTTCAAGTATAAGAAAGGGACCAATAAATCTCGGTGCCAACTTCCCAGTCTTGCCAAATATGATTACTCCCCGCATTGGAGAAACTCTTAAATAAACATAATCGCCAACGGCAAACGATATATCCCTTCTTCTTGCATCAGCATAACTTTTCTGTCGGCTCTGTGCGGTTTTCAATCGCTTCTTAATGAAATCGACCTTATCCGATGCTTCTTGAATCATATCGGGCCCTAACACAAGTCTGTTGCCAGGTTCTACCCAACATGCGGGAGATCTGCACGGTCTACCATATAATGCTTCAAATGGAGACATTCCCAAACTTGCTTGATAGCTATTGTTGTAAGAGAATTCGGCTAGATGTAAGTGATCTTCCCATGAGCCTCCAAAATCGATAACGCAAGCCCGCAGCAAATCTTCTAAAATTCTATTCACCTGCTCAGTTTGGCCATCTGTCTATGGGTGGTACGCGGTGCTTAGATTCAATTTGGTTCCCAATTCTGTCTGGAATGCTTCCCAGATTTTGCTAGTAAATAGGGGATCTCTATCACTGGCTATATTGAGCGGCACTCCATGTAGTTTAACTATTTCTTTGAAGAAAATCTGTGCTAGACTTTGATCCGTTCTGTTGGATCGGACAGGTATGAAATGGGCAGTCTTCGTGAAGCGATCTACGATTACCCATATACTGTCGTTTCCTTTCTTAGTTCGAGGCAAGCCATCGATGAAGTCCATCGATATTTGTTCCCACTTCCATCCTGGAATTTCTAAGGGTTGTAATAATCCAGCCAATTTCTGCTGATCACTCTTAACTAGCTGACAAGTGGGGCATCTGCTAACATATAATGAGATATCTCTTTTCATCGCCTTCCACCAAAATGTGCGCTTGATATCGTTATACATTTTGCTCACACCGGGATGGATGCTTAATTTGGACTTGTGGCATTCATCAAGTATTTCTCTTTTTAGCTCGGAGATGTCGGGAACACAAATTCTTCCCTTTAATCTCAAAACTCCCTCACTATCCACTTGGAAGCTGGAGTCTATGCTTTCATTGATCCTTTTGATCATCACTTTTACAAAATTATCCTCCTTTTGAAGGGTCGAGATCTTGTCTATCAATGAAGACGTGATGATAAAACTGGCAATGATTTCATTCTTTCTGCTGAGCGCATCTTCTACAACATTGGCTTTCCCTGGAGTGTATAGAATTTCAAAATCATATGCCGCAAGGAATTCTAACCAACGCTGTTGTCTCAAATTTAGATCTTTCTGAGTGAATAGATATTTCAAGGATTGATGATCGGTAAATAGTTCGAACTTCTCGCCCAATAAATAATGCCTCCAGATTCTTAAAGCAAACACGATAGCTAATAACTCAAGATCATGAGTTGCATAGTATCTTTCATGTGGCTTCAGCTGACGGCTGGCATAAGCGATCACTTGGCCTTTTTGCATTAATACTGCGCCTAGCCCTCTGATAGAAGCGTCTGTCCATACAGTCAAGTCTTGGTTGCCTTCTATAATTGTCAATACTGGAGCGGTTGTCAACTTCAGTTTCAGCTCCTGGAAAGCTTCTTCACATTCGGGAGTCCATTTGAATTTCTCATGCTTCTTTGTAAGCTTTGTCAATACACCAGATATCTTTGAAAAATCCTGAACGAATTTCCGATAGTAACTAGCCAATCCAAGGAAACTTCGAACTTCTGTGGGGGTAGTAGGTTGTTTCCAATTCTGAATCGCTGTAATTTTGCTTGGATCTACAGCAATCCCTTCTTTTGATACGACATGGCCTAGGAATTTAACTTCATTCTGCCAGAAGACACACTTAGAAAATTTAGCTTTCAAGACATTTCTCCTTAGAATTTTCAACACTTGTTCTAAATGTTTTGCATGTTCGTCTTCCGACTTGGAGTAGATTAAAATGTCATCGATGAAGACTAGAACAAATTTATTCAACACACCACGGAACACTCTGTTCATAAGATCGACGAAGTATGCCGGAGCGTTACACAAGCCAAACGGCATTACTAACCATTCGTAGAATAAATCGGGACCCCTGAAGGCTGTCAAAGGAACACAGTCTTCGGCTATACGTAATTGATGGAAACCTGTAGCTAGGTCCATTCTGGAGAATACTATTGCTCCATTTAATTGATCTAACAGATCATCTATTCGGGGCAAGGGATATTTGTTCTTCAGTGTCTGCTTATTGAGATCTCGGTAATCAACACAAAGTCTTAGAGTACCGTCTGATTTCGGGACAAATACTACTGCTGCTCCCCACGCTGAAAAGCTCGGTCTGATCAGACCTTTCCAAAGCAATTCTCGGGTTTGACTACTTAACTCTTCTTTTTCTTTCGGGGCCATTCTTCTAATTGGATGTACTACTGGTCGGGCGTTAGGAATTAGATCTATCATGAATTCAATTTCTCTTTGCGGCGGTAAGTTTTCTACTTCTTCAAACACGTCCGCGAAGTTTTTAACGACTGGTATCTTTTCTAATGAAGGGGAGTAACTTCTAAAGAAGACAAAAATTCTGTTCTATTAATTTCTAAGCCATGACATGGTATATATAGAGGTCCAAGCTTCGTTTCGACTTAACGATTCTTTCGGCACATCTAACTTCGGCCTTATATTTTGTCAACCAGTCAAGCCCCAGTATAACATCAAATTCGGAAAGGTCCATGACAATCGAATCAAAAGAAAACTTGTAACAAGAATACGAGATAGGCACTCTACATTATGAACTGAGACTAACCGAACCTCCTATCGGGTTTTGAACTTTAATTGGTTCTTTAAGCTTTCTTCGTTTCAATTTTAATTTATGTACAAGGTTACCAGAAATGAAGCTACTTGATGCACCAGTATCAAAAAGTACAGAAGCAGGAATATTTTTAATAGTAAGGGTACCTCCCAAGACGTCGGGTTTACCTGATCCATCGGTGGTAGCTGGTGGGGTCTCCCCGTCATACACATGAGCCACTTGTGCATTCTGCTTCAGAGGACAGTTCCTGCTATAGTGCCCCTTCTTATGGCAGTTATAGCATTCGGCTGAGTCATTTGCCTTTGGTTTCCTCGGGGCTTTGCATACATTAGAAAAATGACCTGGCTTCCCGCAGTTGTAGCAATTTCCTTTTGGGATCTTTCCAGGTTTCTGAGTAGCGGCCGCTGTAATGCTAGACTCGGGTTGATCTGTTGAAGCCTTGCGCTTGTTTCCAGCTTGGCTTTTGGCGCGGTCTTGGCTAGCGTGCCTTTCATCCATATCTTCATAATTGCAAGTCATTTCTACTAATTCTGAAAAGGAGAGTTTGATGTTGCTCATAGCTCTGTCATGGTACTTGCGCTTTAGCCCAAATATGAATCTCTTGTTCTTTGCTTTGTTGGTCATAATAAGCTCTGGAGCATAGCGCGACAACTGGGTGAACTTATTAAGGTAATCCTGAATGGAGAGACCTCCTTGCTGGAGATTAGCAAACTGCTCTCGCATCCTTTCTAGAGCCTGTTCAGGTACAAACTTCTCATTGAACATGGTTTTGAATTGCTCCCAGGTTCTGACAGTACCTGCTGCATCCTCTGAGGTAATGGCATCCCACCACAGCTCTGCTTCCTCTTGTAGGAGCCAAATACCAAGTCGTGCTTTGTTGTTGGTTCCCATACCCATGCCTTTAAAGATTTTCTCACAGGTCTTCAACCAAGCTATAGCCTCGGTCACTGTACCAGTTCCAGTAAAGGGTTTTCCCCCAAGGTTTCTATACCTCTTCGCTACTTTGTCTAGCTCAAAGTCCTCGGGTGCTGGTGGCTGAACAACAGGACCTTCCACAACTACGGGGATATTCCCCCGTCCTCCTGCTGATCCTGCTCCTCGGCCTCCACGGCCTCCTCTAGCTGTTGCTGCTCGTGTATCCATCTAAGAGAATACTGTATAAGCAAGAAAAGAGTCAAGCTCACAGATTTGATAATTTTTATAAATGATAAAGCAGGGGAACATAAGGAAAGATAATGATGATGTACTGATCAAATTGTTTTGCTAATCTGGTTAGCTCATTCTAGGACATTGCTAATCCTATATCTAATGAGCTACTCGCATTAGAACACTACTGATTCTATTCTGACGAGGTGTTTAATGTGTTAGATCCCGGAACTAAGGTTAACCAAAGCTCTGATACCAACTGTGACGATCCCAAAATCCGAGGGGCGGTATTAAGGATAATCATTGGAATATAACACATAAATCATCATAGCAGAGAACAGATAATAGCAAAAACAATAAATAGAATAATTTTACATGGATATGATAGCGGAATCACAACATGTAATAACATCAGAATAGCATAGCGTGGGATATAACTTAGTAAATAAAAAGGAAAGTGATCAGTCATCATCGCCAGAGGCGGAATACATACATGCAGTGAGACATAATAAGGGTATCAGTCTACTTCGCCGAAGGCGGTACATATACATATAATAAGAAATGCGGAAAGTAAATCAGTCTGCATCGCCTGTGGCGGAATCATAATATAAGTACAGTAATGGCGGAAAATGTCAAAGTCATCTCTGTGAAGTCAACCTCGCCATGAGCCAAAAATGGACTCTATGCAACAGTGCAGAGCCAAAAACAACCTGTCACCTGTGAACTAGGCTGCCCGTGTGAAAATAAGGGCACCCGCGTTTGCAAAGTGAAACAAACAACGAGTCAGTCATGGGGACTGGTATGAGGAATCTATATAACAGTTAAACAACAGTAATAAGCAAATCATAGGACCACGCCACTTTCGCGGAACGGGTTTACTCTAGTGATTGCTAGTGCATTTAAAACAAAGTAAATTCTTTTAAAACAACGCAATGCTTTTTGAAAGAATGAAGCCATTATAAGACTCAAGTCCCATCACACAATGCAACGCAAGCCGGAGGATAGAGTTTTACCTTATAATAGCCAAATATGCTTGATACGTATAAAGCAAAATCATTTGATATTATTACTAGTGCATATATGTTTCAAAAACGAATAGCATCATAAATATCAATCATAGACGGCATAAGTGCCCCATACCACTATGTCGCCATACTAGTTCTACAATCGAGTCCGTTATTTCGTATTGGAAATTGGATTTCCGTCATGAGTCGAGGCAAGGGGCAAGCTCCTCTCCGCTTCGAGACACTCTAGCGAATGCCTCGGGACTACACACTCTGGGTAACCCCTGGATGCTTCAGGGCCGGTCCTCTCTTACGTTTGAGGATTGGCAATTCCTGAACACACGTTTCCCGGTCCTTACAGACCTATAATCGAGGCGCCTCGCATTCCAACAACCACAAAGGTGAAAAGTAGATATATATGTCAGGGCCGGTAAGTCACTGACACCACCATAGCTAGAAAGAAACGTCGTGCTCTCCCTGCAGTCCGTATCCCGTTTTTAACTCATACCGGGGTGTGAGGCTCGCGAATCTACGAAATACACAAAGCTAGGCCACATAGACCGTGCTTTGATCATCATCCACAAGACTTTGCTTTGCAACAAAAGCCTTGATCACAGCATCTTGGCATGCCACATAGGCAGTCCACTCCATACGATTGATTTCCATCGATATATAACCTCTGAGCTCGTACGTCTCAGAGAAGGGCGTTAAGCAAAAGAATAAATTCTCCGCCGCCAAACAGATATATATTTAACAGAGATCAATCAGTATAGAAAAAAATCCAATGTCAGACACACAGTCCATTTACAAGTCCGTTCTGGGTCTGAACGAAACCGGAGGCGTCAAATTCCTCGTATATCCGTCCAATCCACACATACGTTCAGACGGCTACTACTTCCGTTCCTTTCCGGTAGCTACTCCGGTCAGGAACCTTAGTAGCGCCCATCCAACCGATACGAAGATCGTCGGTCTTGAATTGTCTTTGCATTTTCCAATTCGAATCGCTCGATAAATTATTTGAAATGAGGGTTAGCTCAGCCTTTTCAAATAATTCATGTCATTAGAATTTAAATCGATTCTTTTTTATGGTTATATTATTCGACATCCATCTTTCAGTTCTTTAGTGTTATTTTCGCGTCAAACACATACAACCATCAAATATCAAACAATTCAAGCCCAATTGGTTTATTTTCAATCAATGTTGCTTATAGTATTTTGTAACGATTTTTCGCCATTTTTATTTATTTAAAAATGGCCATATTTAATTAAACGACGTTTCAGGTCGTGCCGTGGCACTGGCGCTGTTTTTCCCCTAATTTGTTTTACACATATCGGAAAATCTAACCGTTGGATTTCTACAAAGTCTATATCAGTGGGAAGATATTCCCAAAGCGAACCCAACGGTTCCAGTTTCGTGAGAATCCGACGGTCGGATCTTCCACACTAGTCGTTTGAAGTTACGGTTTCAAAATTCGAACTGCAGCGTCGTTATTTGATTTAATTTAAATATATTTATATTTATATATAAATATAAATTATTCTGGCGCTGTTTTTCTTCAGATTTAAGTTAAACATTCTGGACAATCCAACCGTTGGATTTTTACAAGGTTGGTGCCGTTGGGAAGATATTTCCAAGGTGAACCCAGCGGTTGCGGTTTCGGGAAAATCCGATGGTCGGATTTCTCGCACTAATCGTTTCAAATTACGATTCCGAAACACGAACTGCACGGCCTCTATTCCTTTTAATTATATTTATATTTATATATATAAATATAGTTCATTCTATAATTTCAACTATAGTTCATTCTATATTTTCAACTTCGTTTTCACTTCAAATTTTTCACTAACGCCTTAATATTTCGAAAAATTTCGCCATAACCTCCTTTGTACGGGGAGGGGTTTGGAAATTTATTGGGCCGTGTTAGGTACCCAATAAATCCTAAAAAGCA